>OU892284.1:3209514-4409514 GCA_917834065.1 Ceutorhynchus assimilis
TCTCAGGAACTATAAGTGTCAATGAGCTGAAATTTTCAGGGATTGTAGCCCTTTGAAAAGGATAATTTTCAGTGAAAGATTCAGCTTTCTATCTATTATAGAAAAAAAGTTATGACTTTTCAAAATTTTCCAAAAAATCATAAGGGGGGTACCTTCCTACTAAAACGATGAAATTTCAATTTTTTTTTTTGTCGAGATTTTGTGTCTTAATGGTCCCTCGTGATACCCTGAACTCCATAAACTAAATTATTCTCAGATTTGTAGTCAAAATCTATGAAAAAAGGCACTCAGAAAAATTGAAAAATTGATAAATCACCACAATTGCTTAACACGATTTTATCTCAGGAACTATAAGTGTCAATGAGCTGAAATTTTCAGGGATTGTAGTCCTTTGAAAAGGATAATTTTCAGTGAAAGATTCAGCTTTCTATCTATAATAGAAAAAAAGTTATGACTTTTCAAAATTTTCCAAAAAAATCATAAGGGGGGGTACCTTCCTACTAAAACGATGAAATTTCAAATTTTTTTTTGTCGAGATTTTGTGTCTTAATGGTCCCTCGTGATACCCTGAAATCCATAAACTACATTATTCTCAGATTTGAAGCCAAAATCCATGAAAAAAGGCACTCAGAAAAATTGAAAAATTGATAAATCACCACAATTGCTTAACACGATTTTATCTCAGGAACTATAAGTGTCAATGAGCTGAAATTTTCAGGGATTGTAGCCCTTTGAAAAGGATAATTTTCAGTGAAAGATTCAGCTTTCTATCTATTATAGAAAAAAAGTTATGACTTTTCAAAATTTTCCAAAAAAATCATAAGGGGGGTACCTTCCTACTAAAACGATGAAATTTCAAATTTTTTTTTGTCGAGATTTTGTGTCCTAATGGTCCCTCGTGATACCCTGAACTCCATAAACTAAATTATTCTCAGATTTGAAGCCAAAATCTATGAAAAAAGGCACTCAGAAAAATTGAAAAATTGATAAATCACCACAATTGCTTAGCACGATTTTATCTCAGGAACTATAAGTGTCAATGAGCTGAAATTTTCAGGGATTGTAGTCCTTTGAAAAGGATAATTTTCAGTGAAAGATTCAGCTTTCTATCTATAATAGAAAAAAAGTTATGACTTTTCAAAATTTTCCAAAAAAATCATAAGGGGGGTACCTTCCTACCAAAACGATGAAATTTCAAATTTTTTTTTGTCGAGATTTTGTGTCCTAATGGTCCCTCGTGATACCCTGAACTCCATAAACTAAATTATTCTCAGATTTGAAGCCAAAATCTATGAAAAAAGGCACTCAGAAAAATTGAAAAATTGATAAATCACCACAATTGCTTAGCACGATTTTATCTCAGGAACTATAAGTGTCAATGAGCTGAAATTTTCAGGGATTGTAGTCCTTTGAAAAGGATAATTTTCAGTGAAAGATTCAGCTTTCTATCTATAATAGAAAAAAAGTTATGACTTTTCAAAATTTTCCAAAAAAATCATAAGGGGGGTACCTTCCTACTAAAACGATGAAATTTCAAATTTTTTTTTTGTCGAGATTTTGTGTCTTAATGGTCCCTCGTGATACCCTGAAATCCATAAACTACATTATTCTCAGATTTGAAGCCAAAATCCATGAAAAAAGGCACTCAGAAAAATTGAAAAATTGATAAATCACCACAATTGCTTAACACGATTTTATCTCAGGAACTATAAGTGTCAATGAGCTGAAATTTTCAGGGATTGTAGCCCTTTGAAAAGGATAATTTTCAGTGAAAGATTCAGCTTTCTATCTATTATAGAAAAAAAGTTATGACTTTTCAAAATTTTCCAAAAAAATCATAAGGGGGGTACCTTCCTACTAAAACGATGAAATTTCAAATTTTTTTTTGTCGAGATTTTGTGTCCTAATGGTCCCTCGTGATACCCTGAACTCCATAAACTAAATTATTCTCAGATTTGAAGCCAAAATCTATGAAAAAAGGCACTCAGAAAAATTGAAAAATTGATAAATCACCACAATTGCTTAGCACGATTTTATCTCAGGAACTATAAGTGTCAATGAGCTGAAATTTTCAGGGATTGTAGTCCTTTGAAAAGGATAATTTTCAGTGAAAGATTCAGCTTTCTATCTATAATAGAAAAAAAGTTATGACTTTTCAAAATTTTCCAAAAAAATCATAAGGGGGGTACCTTCCTACCAAAACGATGAAATTTCAAATTTTTTTTTGTCGAGATTTTGTGTCCTAATGGTCCCTCGTGATACCCTGAACTCCATAAACTAAATTATTCTCAGATTTGAAGCCAAAATCTATGAAAAAAGGCACTCAGAAAAATTGAAAAATTGATAAATCACCACAATTGCTTAGCACGATTTTATCTCAGGAACTATAAGTGTCAATGAGCTGAAATTTTCAGGGATTGTAGTCCTTTGAAAAGGATAATTTTCAGTGAAAGATTCAGCTTTCTATCTATAATAGAAAAAAAGTTATGACTTTTCAAAATTTTCCAAAAAAATCATAAGGGGGGTACCTTCCTACTAAAACGATGAAATTTCAAATTTTTTTTTGTCGAGATTTTGTGTCTTAATGGTCCCTCGTGATACCCTGAAATCCATAAACTACATTATTCTCAGATTTGAAGCCAAAATCCATGAAAAAAGGCACTCAGAAAAATTGAAAAATTGATAAATCACCACAATTGCTTAACACGATTTTATCTCAGGAACTATAAGTGTCAATGAGCTGAAATTTTCAGGGATTGTAGCCCTTTGAAAAGGATAATTTTCAGTGAAAGATTCAGCTTTCTATCTATTATAGAAAAAAAGTTATGACTTTTCAAAATTTTCCAAAAAAATCATAAGGGGGGGTACCTTCCTACTAAAACGATGAAATTTCAAATTTTTTTTTGTCGAGATTTTGTGTCCTAATGGTCCCTCGTGATACCCTGAACTCCATAAACTAAATTATTCTCAGATTTGAAGCCAAAATCTATGAAAAAAGGCACTCAGAAAAATTGAAAAAATTGATAAATCACCACAATTGCTTAGCACGATTTTATCTCAGGAACTATAAGTGTCAATGAGCTGAAATTTTCAGGGATTGTAGTCCTTTGAAAAGGATAATTTTCAGTGAAAGATTCAGCTTTCTATCTATAATAGAAAAAAAGTTATGACTTTTCAAAATTTTCCAAAAAAATCATAAGGGGGGTACCTTCCTACTAAAACGATGAAATTTCAAATTTTTTTTTGTCGAGATTTTGTGTCTTAATGGTCCCTCGTGATACCCTGAAATCCATAAACTACATTATTCTCAGATTTGAAGCCAAAATCCATGAAAAAAGGCACTCAGAAAAATTGAAAAATTGATAAATCACCACAATTGCTTAACACGATTTTATCTCAGGAACTATAAGTGTCAATGAGCTGAAATTTTCAGGGATTGTAGCCCTTTGAAAAGGATACTTTTCAGTGAAAGATTCAGCTTTCTATCTATTATAGAAAAAAAGTTATGACTTTTCAAAATTTTCCAAAAAAATCATAATGGGGGTACCTTCCTACTAAAACGATGAAATTTCAAATTTTTTTTTGTCGAGATTTTGTGTCTTAATGGTCCCTCGTGATACCCTGAAATCCATAAACTACATTATTCTCAGATTTGAAGCCAAAATCCATGAAAAAAGGCACTCAGAAAAATTGAAAAATTGATAAATCACCACAATTGCTTAACACGATTTTATCTCAGGAACTATAAGTGTCAATGAGCTGAAATTTTCAGGGATTGTAGCCCTTTGAAAAGGATAATTTTCAGTGAAAGATTCAGCTTTCTATCTATAATAGAAAAAAAGTTATGACTTTTCAAAATTTTCCAAAAAAATCATAAGGGGGGTACCTTCCTACTAAAACGATGAAATTTCAAATTTTTTTTTGTCGAGATTTTGTGTCCTAATGGTCCCTCGTGATACCCTGAACTCCATAAACTAAATTATTCTCAGATTTGAAGCCAAAATCCATGAAAAAAGGCACTCAGAAAAATTGAAAAATTGATAAATCACCACAATTGCTTTGCACGATTTTATCTCAAGAACTATAAGTGTCAATGAGCTGAAATTTTCAGGGATTGTAGTCCTTTGAAAAGGATAATTTTCAGTGAAAGATTCAGCTTTCTATCTATAATAGAAAAAAAGTTATGACTTTTCAAAATTTTCCAAAAAAATCATAAGGGGGGTACCTTCCTACTAAAACGATGAAATTTCAAAATTTTTTTTGTCGAGATTTTGTGTCCTAATGGTCCCTCGTGATACCCTGAACTCCATAAACTAAATTATTCTCAGATTTGTAGTCAAAATCTATGAAAAAAGGCACTCAGAAAAATTGAAAAATTGATAAATCACCACAATTGCTTAGCACGATTTTATCTCAGGAACTATAAGTGTCAATGAGCTGAAATTTTCAGGGATTGTAGTCCTTTGAAAAGGATAATTTTCAGTGAAAGATTCAGCTTTCTATCTATAATAGAAAAAAAGTTATGACTTTTCAAAATTTTCCAAAAAAATCATAAGGGGGGTACCTTCCTACTAAAACGATGAAATTTCAAATTTTTTTTTGTCGAGATTTTGTGTCTTAATGGTCCCTCGTGATACCCTGAAATCCATAAACTACATTATTCTCAGATTTGAAGCCAAAATCCATGAAAAAAGGCACTCAGAAAAATTGAAAAATTGATAAATCACCACAATTGCTTAACACGATTTTATCTCAGGAACTATAAGTGTCAATGAGCTGAAATTTTCAGGGATTGTAGTCCTTTGAAAAGGATAATTTTCAGTGAAAGATTCAGCTTTCTATCTATAATAGAAAAAAAGTTATGACTTTTCAAAATTTTCCAAAAAAATCATAAGGGGGGGTACCTTCCTACTAAAACGATGAAATTTCAAATTTTTTTTTGTCGAGATTTTGTGTCTTAATGGTCCCTCGTGATACCCTGAAATCCATAAACTACATTATTCTCAGATTTGAAGCCAAAATCCATGAAAAAAGGCACTCAGAAAAATTGAAAAATTGATAAATCACCACAATTGCTTAACACGATTTTATCTCAGGAACTATAAGTGTCAATGAGCTGAAATTTTCAGGGATTGTAGCCCTTTGAAAAGGATAATTTTCAGTGAAAGATTCAGCTTTCTATCTATTATAGAAAAAAAGTTATGACTTTTCAAAATTTTCCAAAAAAATCATAAGGGGGGTACCTTCCTACTAAAACGATGAAATTTCAAATTTTTTTTTGTCGAGATTTTGTGTCCTAATGGTCCCTCGTGATACCCTGAACTCCATAAACTAAATTATTCTCAGATTTGAAGCCAAAATCTATGAAAAAAGGCACTCAGAAAAATTGAAAAATTGATAAATCACCACAATTGCTTAACACGATTTTATCTCAGGAACTATAAGTGTCAATGAGCTGAAATTTTCAGGGATTGTAGTCCTTTGAAAAGGATAATTTTCAGTGAAAGATTCAGCTTTCTATCTATAATAGAAAAAAAGTTATGACTTTTCAAAATTTTCCAAAAAAATCATAAGGGGGGTACCTTCCTACTAAAACGATGAAATTTCAAATTTTTTTTTGTCGAGATTTTGTGTCTTAATGGTCCCTCGTGATACCCTGAAATCCATAAACTACATTATTCTCAGATTTGAAGCCAAAATCCATGAAAAAAGGCACTCAGAAAAATTGAAAAATTGATAAATCACCACAATTGCTTAACACGATTTTATCTCAGGAACTATAAGTGTCAATGAGCTGAAATTTTCAGGGATTGTAGCCCTTTGAAAAGGATAATTTTCAGTGAAAGATTCAGCTTTCTATCTATTATAGAAAAAAAGTTATGACTTTTCAAAATTTTCCAAAAAAATCATAAGGGGGGTACCTTCCTACTAAAACGATGAAATTTCAAAATTTTTTTTGTCGAGATTTTGTGTCCTAATGGTCCCTCGTGATACCCTGAACTCCATAAACTAAATTATTCTCAGATTTGTAGTCAAAATCTATGAAAAAAGGCACTCAGAAAAATTGAAAAATTGATAAATCACCACAATTGCTTAGCACGATTTTATCTCAGGAACTATAAGTGTCAATGAGCTGAAATTTTCAGGGATTGTAGTCCTTTGAAAAGGATAATTTTCAGTGAAAGATTCAGCTTTCTATCTATAATAGAAAAAAAGTTATGACTTTTCAAATTTTCCAAAAAAATCATAAGGGGGGTACCTTCCTACTAAAACGATGAAATTTCAAATTTTTTTTTGTCGAGATTTTGTGTCTTAATGGTCCCTCGTGATACCCTGAAATCCATAAACTACATTATTCTCAGATTTGAAGCCAAAATCCATGAAAAAAAGGCACTCAGAAAAATTGAAAAATTGATAAATCACCACAATTGCTTAACACGATTTTATCTCAGGAACTATAAGTGTCAATGAGCTGAAATTTTCAGGGATTGTAGTCCTTTGAAAAGGATAATTTTCAGTGAAAGATTCAGCTTTCTATCTATTATAGAAAAAAAGTTATGACTTTTCAAAATTTTCCAAAAAAATCATAAGGGGGTACCTTCCTACTAAAACGATGAAATTTCAAATTTTTTTTTGTCGAGATTTTGTGTCCTAATGGTCCCCTCGTGATACCCTGAACTCCATAAACTAAATTATTCTCAGATTTGAAGCCAAAATCTATGAAAAAAGGCACTCAGAAAAATTGAAAAATTGATAAATCACCACAATTGCTTAGCACGATTTTATCTCAGGAACTATAAGTGTCAATGAGCTGAAATTTTCAGGGATTGTAGTCCTTTGAAAAGGATAATTTTCAGTGAAAGATTCAGCTTTCTATCTATAATAGAAAAAAAGTTATGACTTTTCAAAATTTTCCAAAAAAATCATAAGGGGGGTACCTTCCTACTAAAACGATGAAATTTCAAATTTTTTTTTTGTCGAGATTTTGTGTCTTAATGGTCCCTCGTGATACCCTGAAATCCATAAACTACATTATTCTCAGATTTGAAGCCAAAATCCATGAAAAAAGGCACTCAGAAAAATTGAAAAATTGATAAATCACCACAATTGCTTAACACGATTTTATCTCAGGAACTATAAGTGTCAATGAGCTGAAATTTTCAGGGATTGTAGCCCTTTGAAAAGGATAATTTTCAGTGAAAGATTCAGCTTTCTATCTATTATAGAAAAAAAGTTATGACTTTTCAAAATTTTCCAAAAAAATCATAAGGGGGGTACCTTCCTACTAAAACGATGAAATTTCAATTTTTTTTTGTCGAGATTTTGTGTCTTAATGGTCCCTCGTGATACCCTGAACTCCATAAACTAAATTATTCTCAGATTTGTAGTCAAAATCTATGAAAAAAGGCACTCAGAAAAATTGAAAAATTGATAAATCACCACAATTGCTTAGCACGATTTTATCTCAGGAACTATAAGTGTCAATGAGCTGAAATTTTCAGGGATTGTAGTCCTTTGAAAAGGATAATTTTCAGTGAAAGATTCAGCTTTCTATCTATAATAGAAAAAAAGTTATGACTTTTCAAAATTTTCCAAAAAAATCATAAGGGGGGGTACCTTCCTACTAAAACGATGAAATTTCAAATTTTTTTTTGTCGAGATTTTGTGTCTTAATGGTCCCTCGTGATACCCTGAAATCCATAAACTACATTATTCTCAGATTTGAAGCCAAAATCCATGAAAAAAGGCACTCAGAAAAATTGAAAAATTGATAAATCACCACAATTGCTTAGCACGATTTTATCTCAGGAACTATAAGTGTCAATGAGCTGAAATTTTCAGGGATTGTAGTCCTTTGAAAAGGATAATTTTCAGTGAAAGATTCAGCTTTCTATCTATAATAGAAAAAAAGTTATGACTTTTCAAAATTTTCCAAAAAAATCATAAGGGGGGTACCTTCCTACTAAAACGATGAAATTTCAAATTTTTTTTTGTCGAGATTTTGTGTCTTAATGGTCCCTCGTGATACCCTGAACTCCATAAACTACATTATTCTCAGATTTGAAGCCAAAATCCATGAAAAAAGGCACTCAGAAAAATTGAAAAATTGATAAATCACCACAATTGCTTAACACGATTTTATCTCAGGAACTATAAGTGTCAATGAGCTGAAATTTCCAGGGATTGTAGTCCTTTGAAAAGGATAATTTTCAGTGAAAGATTCAGCTTTCTATCTATAATAGAAAAAAAGTTATGACTTTTCAAAATTTTCCAAAAAAATCATAAGGGGGGTACCTTCCTACTAAAACGATGAAATTTCAAATTTTTTTTTGTCGAGATTTTGTGTCCTAATGGTCCCTCGTGATACCCTGAACTCCATAAACTAAATTATTCTCAGATTTGTAGTCAAAATCTATGAAAAAAGGCACTCAGAAAAATTGAAAAATTGATAAATCACCACAATTGCTTAACACGATTTTATCTCAGGAACTATAAGTGTCAATGAGCTGAAATTTTCAGGGATTGTAGCCCTTTGAAAAGGATACTTTTCAGTGAAAGATTCAGCTTTCTATCTATTATAGAAAAAAAGTTATGACTTTTCAAAATTTTCCAAAAAAATCATAATGGGGGTACCTTCCTACTAAAACGATGAAATTTCAAATTTTTTTTTGTCGAGATTTTGTGTCTTAATGGTCCCTCGTGATACCCTGAAATCCATAAACTACATTATTCTCAGATTTGAAGCCAAAATCCATGAAAAAAGGCACTCAGAAAAATTGAAAAATTGATAAATCACCACAATTGCTTAGCACGATTTTATCTCAGGAACTATAAGTGTCAATGAGCTGAAATTTTCAGGGATTGTAGTCCTTTGAAAAGGATAATTTTCAGTGAAAGATTCAGCTTTCTATCTATAATAGAAAAAAAGTTATGACTTTTCAAAGTTTTCCAAAAAAATCATAAGGGGGGTACCTTCCTACTAAAACGATGAAATTTCAAATTTTTTTTTGTCGAGATTTTGTGTCCTAATGGTCCCTCGTGATACCCTGAACTCCATAAACTAAATTATTCTCAGATTTGAAGCCAAAATCCATGAAAAAAGGCACTCAGAAAAATTGAAAAATTGATAAATCACCACAATTGCTTTGCACGATTTTATCTCAAGAACTATAAGTGTCAATGAGCTGAAATTTTCAGGGATTGTAGTCCTTTGAAAAGGATAATTTTCAGTGAAAGATTCAGCTTTCTATCTATAATAGAAAAAAAGTTATGACTTTTCAAAATTTTCCAAAAAAATCATAAGGGGGGTACCTTCCTACTAAAACGATGAAATTTCAAAATTTTTTTTGTCGAGATTTTGTGTCCTAATGGTCCCTCGTGATACCCTGAACTCCATAAACTAAATTATTCTCAGATTTGTAGTCAAAATCTATGAAAAAAGGCACTCAGAAAAATTGAAAAATTGATAAATCACCACAATTGCTTAGCACGATTTTATCTCAGGAACTATAAGTGTCAATGAGCTGAAATTTTCAGGGATTGTAGTCCTTTGAAAAGGATAATTTTCAGTGAAAGATTCAGCTTTCTATCTATAATAGAAAAAAAGTTATGACTTTTCAAAATTTTCCAAAAAAATCATAAGGGGGGTACCTTCCTACTAAAACGATGAAATTTCAAATTTTTTTTTGTCGAGATTTTGTGTCTTAATGGTCCCTCGTGATACCCTGAACTCCATAAACTAACTTATTCTCAGATTTGAAGCCGAAATCTATGAAAAAAGGCACTCAGAAAAATTGAAAAATTGATAAATCACAATTGATTAGTACGATTTTATCTCAGGAACTATATGTGTCAATGAGCTGAAATTTTCAGGGATTGTAGTCCTTTGAAAAGGATAATTTTCAGTGAAAGATTCAGCTTTCTATCTATAATAGAAAAAAAGTTATGACTTTTCAAAATTTTCCAAAAAAATCATAAGGGGGGTACCTTCCTACTAAAACAATGAAATTTCAAAAAAAAATTTGTCGAGATTTTGAGTCCTAATGGTCCCTCGTGATACCCTGAACTCCATTAACTAAATAATCCTCAGATTTGAAGCCAAAATCTATGAAAAAAGGCACTCAGAAAAATTGAAAAATTGATAAATCACCACAATTGCTTAGCACGATTTTATCTCAGGAACTATAAGTGTCAATGAGCTGAAATTTTCAGGGATTGTAGTCCTTTGAAAAGGATAATTTTCAGTGAAAGATTCAGCTTTCTATCTATAATAGAAAAAAAAGTTATGACTTTTCAAAATTTTCCAAAAAAATCATAAGGGGGGTACCTTCCTACTAAAACGATGAAATTTCAAAATTTTTTTTGTCGAGATTTTGTGTCCTGATGGTTCCTCGTGATACCCTGAACTCCATAAACTAAATTATTCTCAGATTTGAAGCCGAAATCTATGAAAAAAGGCACTCAGAAAAATTGAAAAATTGATAAATCACCACAATTGCTTAGCACGATTTTATCTCAGGAACTATAAGTGTCAATGAGCTGAAATTTTCAGGGATTGTAGTCCTTTGAAAAGGATAATTTTCAGTGAAAGATTCAGCTTTCTATCTATTATAGAAAAAAAGTTATGACTTTTCAAAATTTTCCAAAAAAATCATAAGGGGGGTACCTTCCTACTAAAACGATGAAATTTCAAATTTTTTTTTGTCGAGATTTTGTGTCCTGATGGTTCCTCGTGATACCCTGAACTCCATAAACTAACTTATTCTCAGATTTGAAGCCGAAATCTATGAAAAAAGGCACTCAGAAAAATTGAAAAATTGATAAATCACAATTGATTAGTACGATTTTATCTCAGGAACTATAAGTGTCAATGAGCTGAAATTTTCAGGCATTGTAGGCCTTTGAAAAGGATAATTTTCAGTGAATGATTCAGCTTTCTATCTATAATAGAAAAAAAGTTATGACTTTTCAAAATTTTCCAAAAAAATCATAAGGGGGGTACCTTCCTACTAAAACAATGAAATTTCAAAAAAAAATTTGTCGAGATTTTGAGTCCTAATGGTCCCTCGTGATACCCTGAACTCCATTAACTAAATAATCCTCAGATTTGAAGCCAAAATCTATGAAAAAAGGCACTCAGAAAAATTGAAAAATTGATAAATCACCACAATTGCTTAGCACGATTTTATCTCAGGAACTATAAGTGTCAATGAGCTGAAATTTTCAGGGATTGTAGTCCTTTGAAAAGGATAATTTTCAGTGAAAGATTTAGCTTTCTATCTATAATAGAAAAAAAATTATGACATTTCAAAATTTTCCAAAAAAATCATAAGGGGGGTACCTTCCTACTAAAACGATGAAATTTCAAATTTTTTTTTGTCGAGATTTTGTGTCCTAATGGTCCCTCGTGATACCCTGAACTCCATAAACTAAATTATTCTCAGATTTGAAGCCAAAATCTATGAAAAAAGGCACTCAGAAAAATTGAAAAATTGATAAATCACCACAATTGCTTAGCACGATTTTATCTCAGGAACTATAAGTGTCAATGAGCTGAAATTTTCAGGGATTGTAGTCCTTTGAAAAGGATAATTTTCAGTGAAAGATTCAGCTTTCTATCTATAATAGAAAAAAAGTTATGACTTTTCAAAATTTTCCAAAAAAATCATAAGGGGGGTACCTTCCTACTAAAACGATGAAATTTCAAATTTTTTTTTGTCGAGATTTTGTGTCTTAATGGTCCCTCGTGATACCCTGAAATCCATAAACTACATTATTCTCAGATTTGAAGCCAAAATCCATGAAAAAAGGCACTCAGAAAAATTGAAAAATTGATAAATCACCACAATTGCTTAACACGATTTTATCTCAGGAACTATAAGTGTCAATGAGCTGAAATTTTCAGGGATTGTAGTCCTTTGAAAAGGATAATTTTCAGTGAAAGATTCAGCTTTCTATCTATAATAGAAAAAAAGTTATGACTTTTCAAAATTTTCCAAAAAAATCATAAGGGGGGGTACCTACCATCCTACTAAAACGATGAAATTTCAAATTTTTTTTTGTCGAGATTTTGTGTCCTAATGGTCCCTCGTGATACCCTGAACTCCATAAACTAAATTATTCTCAGATTTGAAGCCAAAATCTATGAAAAAAGGCACTCAGAAAAATTGAAAAATTGATAAATCACCACAATTGCTTAGCACGATTTTATCTCAGGAACTATAAGTGTCAATGAGCTGAAATTTTCAGGGATTGTAGTCCTTTGAAAAGGATAATTTTCAGTGAAAGATTCAGCTTTCTATCTATAATAGAAAAAAAGTTATGACTTTTCAAAATTTTCCAAAAAAATCATAAGGGGGGTACCTTCCTACCAAAACGATGAAATTTCAAATTTTTTTTTTGTCGAGATTTTGTGTCCTAATGGTCCCTCGTGATACCCTGAACTCCATAAACTAAATTATTCTCAGATTTGAAGCCAAAATCTATGAAAAAAGGCACTCAGAAAAATTGAAAAATTGATAAATCACCACAATTGCTTAGCACGATTTTATCTCAGGAACTATAAGTGTCAATGAGCTGAAATTTTCAGGGATTGTAGTCCTTTGAAAAGGATAATTTTCAGTGAAAGATTCAGCTTTCTATCTATAATAGAAAAAAAGTTATGACTTTTCAAAATTTTCCAAAAAAATCATAAGGGGGGTACCTTCCTACTAAAACGATGAAATTTCAAATTTTTTTTTGTCGAGATTTTGTGTCTTAATGGTCCCTCGTGATACCCTGAAATCCATAAACTACATTATTCTCAGATTTGAAGCCAAAATCCATGAAAAAAGGCACTCAGAAAAATTGAAAAATTGATAAATCACCACAATTGCTTAACACGATTTTATCTCAGGAACTATAAGTGTCAATGAGCTGAAATTTTCAGGGATTGTAGCCCTTTGAAAAGGATAATTTTCAGTGAAAGATTCAGCTTTCTATCTATTATAGAAAAAAAGTTATGACTTTTCAAAATTTTCCAAAAAAATCATAAGGGGGGGTACCTTCCTACTAAAACGATGAAATTTCAAATTTTTTTTTGTCGAGATTTTGTGTCTTAATGGTCCCTCGTGATACCCTGAACTCCATAAACTAAATTATTCTCAGATTTGTAGTCAAAATCTATGAAAAAAGGCACTCAGAAAAATTGAAAAATTGATAAATCACCACAATTGCTTAGCACGATTTTATCTCAGGAACTATAAGTGTCAATGAGCTGAAATTTTCAGGGATTGTAGTCCTTTGAAAAGGATAATTTTCAGTGAAAGATTCAGCTTTCTATCTATAATAGAAAAAAAGTTATGACTTTTCAAAATTTTCCAAAAAAATCATAAGGGGGGTACCTTCCTACTAAAACGATGAAATTTCAAATTTTTTTTTGTCGAGATTTTGTGTCTTAATGGTCCCTCGTGATACCCTGAAATCCATAAACTACATTATTCTCAGATTTGAAGCCAAAATCCATGAAAAAAGGCACTCAGAAAAATTGAAAAATTGATAAATCACCACAATTGCTTAGCACGATTTTATCTCAGGAACTATAAGTGTCAATGAGCTGAAATTTTCAGGGATTGTAGTCCTTTGAAAAGGATAATTTTCAGTGAAAGATTCAGCTTTCTATCTATAATAGAAAAAAAGTTATGACTTTTCAAAATTTTCCAAAAAAATCATAAGGGGGGTACCTTCCTACTAAAACGATGAAATTTCAAATTTTTTTTTGTCGAGATTTTGTGTCTTAATGGTTCCTCGTGATACCCTGAACTCCATAAACTACATTATTCTCAGATTTGAAGCCAAAATCCATGAAAAAAGGCACTCAGAAAAATTGAAAAATTGATAAATCACCACAATTGCTTAACACGATTTTATCTCAGGAACTATAAGTGTCAATGAGCTGAAATTTCCAGGGATTGTAGTCCTTTGAAAAGGATAATTTTCAGTGAAAGATTCAGCTTTCTATCTATAATAGAAAAAAAGTTATGACTTTTCAAAATTTTCCAAAAAATCATAAGGGGGGTACCTTCCTACTAAAACGATGAAATTTCAAATTTTTTTTTGTCGAGATTTTGTGTCCTAATGGTCCCTCGTGATACCCTGAACTCCATAAACTAAATTATTCTCAGATTTGTAGTCAAAAATGTATGAAAAAAGGCACTCAGAAAAATTGAAAAATTGATAAATCACCACAATTGCTTAACACGATTTTATCTCAGGAACTATAAGTGTCAATGAGCTGAAATTTTCAGGGATTGTAGCCCTTTGAAAAGGATACTTTTCAGTGAAAGATTCAGCTTTCTATCTATTATAGAAAAAAAGTTATGACTTTTCAAAATTTTCCAAAAAAATCATAATGGGGGTACCTTCCTACTAAAACGATGAAATTTCAAATTTTTTTTTGTCGAGATTTTGTGTCTTAATGGTCCCTCGTGATACCCTGAAATCCATAAACTACATTATTCTCAGATTTGAAGCCAAAATCCATGAAAAAAGGCACTCAGAAAAATTGAAAAATTGATAAATCACCACAATTGCTTAACACGATTTTATCTCAGGAACTATAAGTGTCAATGAGCTGAAATTTTCAGGGATTGTAGCCCTTTGAAAAGGATAATTTTCAGTGAAAGATTCAGCTTTCTATCTATAATAGAAAAAAAGTTATGACTTTTCAAAATTTTCCAAAAAAATCATAAGGGGGGTACCTTCCTACTAAAACGATGAAATTTCAAATTTTTTTTTGTCGAGATTTTGTGTCCTAATGGTCCCTCGTGATACCCTGAACTCCATAAACTAAATTATTCTCAGATTTGAAGCCAAAATCCATGAAAAAAGGCACTCAGAAAAAATTGAAAAATTGATAAATCACCACAATTGCTTTGCACGATTTTATCTCAAGAACTATAAGTGTCAATGAGCTGAAATTTTCAGGGATTGTAGTCCTTTGAAAAGGATAATTTTCAGTGAAAGATTCAGCTTTCTATCTATAATAGAAAAAAAGTTATGACTTTTCAAAATTTTCCAAAAAAATCATAAGGGGGGTACCTTCCTACTAAAACGATGAAATTTCAAAATTTTTTTTGTCGAGATTTTGTGTCCTAATGGTCCCTCGTGATACCCTGAACTCCATAAACTAAATTATTCTCAGATTTGTAGTCAAAATCTATGAAAAAAGGCACTCAGAAAAATTGAAAAATTGATAAATCACCACAATTGCTTTGCACGATTTTATCTCAGGAACTATAAGTGTCAATGAGCTGAAATTTTCAGGGATTGTAGTCCTTTGAAAAGGATAATTTTCAGTGAAAGATTCAGCTTTCTATCTATAATAGAAAAAAAGTTATGACTTTTCAAAATTTTCCAAAAAAATCATAAGGGGGGTACCTTCCTACTAAAACGATGAAATTTCAAATTTTTTTTTGTCGAGATTTTGTGTCCTGATGGTTCCTCGTGATACCCTGAACTCCATAAACTAACTTATTCTCAGATTTGAAGCCGAAATCTATGAAAAAAGGCACTCAGAAAAATTGAAAAATTGATAAATCACAATTGATTAGTACGATTTTATCTCAGGAACTATAAGTGTCAATGAGCTGAAATTTTCAGGGATTGTAGTCCTTTGAAAAGGATAATTTTCAGTGAAAGATTCAGCTTTCTATCTATAATAGAAAAAAAGTTATGACTTTTCAAAATTTTCCAAAAAAATCATAAGGGGGTACCTTCCTACTAAAACGATGAAATTTCAAAATTTTTTTTGTCGAGATTTTGTGTCCTAATGGTCCCTCGTGATACCCTGAATTCCATAAACTAAATTATTCTCAGATTTGTAGTCAAAATCTATGAAAAAAGGCACTCAGAAAAATTGAAAAATTGATAAATCACCACAATTGCTTAGCACGATTTTATCTCAGGAACTATAAGTGTCAATGAGCTGAAATTTTCAGGGATTGTAGTCCTTTGAAAAGGATAATTTTCAGTGAAAGATTCAGCTTTCTATCTATAATAGAAAAAAAGTTATGACTTTTCAAAATTTTCCAAAAAAATCATAAGGGGGGTACCTTCCTACTAAAACGATGAAATTTCAAATTTTTTTTTGTCGAGATTTTGTGTCCTGATGGTTCCTCGTGATACCCTGAACTCCATAAACTAACTTATTCTCAGATTTGAAGCCGAAATCTATGAAAAAAGGCACTCAGAAAAATTGAAAAATTGATAAATCACAATTGATTAGTACGATTTTATCTCAGGAACTATAAGTGTCAATGAGCTGAAATTTTCAGGCATTGTAGGCCTTTGAAAAGGATAATTTTCAGTGAATGATTCAGCTTTCTATCTATAATAGAAAAAAAGTTATGACTTTTCAAAATTTTCCAAAAAAATCATAAGGGGGGTACCTTCCTACTAAAACAATGAAATTTCAAAAAAAAAATTTGTCGAGATTTTGAGTCCTAATGGTCCCTCGTGATACCCTGAACTCCATTAACTAAATAATCCTCAGATTTGAAGCCAAAATCTATGAAAAAAGGCACTCAGAAAAATTGAAAAATTGATAAATCACCACAATTGCTTAGCACGATTTTATCTCAGGAACTATAAGTGTCAATGAGCTGAAATTTTCAGGGATTGTAGTCCTTTGAAAAGGATAATTTTCAGTGAAAGATTTAGCTTTCTATCTATAATAGAAAAAAAATTATGACATTTCAAAATTTTCCAAAAAAATCATAAGGGGGGTACCTTCCTACTAAAACGATGAAATTTCAAATTTTTTTTTGTCGAGATTTTGTGTCCTAATGGTTCCTCGTGATACCCTGAACTCCATAAACTACATTATTCTCAGATTTGAAGCCAAAATCTATGAAAAAAGGCACTCAGAAAAATTGAAAAATTGATAAATCACCACAATTGCTTAGCACGATTTTATCTCAGGAACTATAAGTGTCAATGAGCTGAAATTTTCAGGGATTGTAGTCCTTTGAAAAGGATAATTTTCAGTGAAAGATTCAGCTTTCTATCTATAATAGAAAAAAAGTTATGACTTTTCAAAATTTTCCAAAAAAATCATAAGGGGGGTACCTTCCTACTAAAACAATGAAATTTCAAAAAGAATTTTGTCGAGATTTTGTGTCCTAATGGTCCCTCGTGATACCCTGAACTCCATAAAGTAAATTATTCTCAGATTTGAAGCCGAAATCCATGAAAAAAGGCACTCAGAAAAATTGAAAAATTGATAAATCACCACAATTGCTTAACACGATTTTATCTCAGGAACTATAAGTGTCAATGAGCTGAAATTTTCAGGGATTGTAGTCCTTTGAAAAGGATAATTTTCAGTGAAAGATTCAGCTTTCTATCTATAATAGAAAAAAAGTTATGACTTTTCAAAATTTTCCAAAAAAATCATAAGGGGGGTACCTTCCTACTAAAACGATGAAATTTCAAATTTTTTTTTGTCGAGATTTTGTGTCTTAATGGTCCCTCGTGATACCCTGAAATCCATAAACTACATTATTCTCAGATTTGAAGCCAAAATCCATGAAAAAAGGCACTCAGAAAAATTGAAAAATTGATAAATCACCACAATTGCTTAACACGATTTTATCTCAGGAACTATAAGTGTCAATGAGCTGAAATTTTCAGGGATTGTAGCCCTTTGAAAAGGATAATTTTCAGTGAAAGATTCAGCTTTCTATCTATTATAGAAAAAAAGTTATGACTTTTCAAAATTTTCCAAAAAAATCATAAGGGGGGTACCTTCCTACTAAAACGATGAAATTTCAAATTTTTTTTTGTCGAGATTTTGTGTCCTAATGGTCCCTCGTGATACCCTGAACTCCATAAACTAAATTATTCTCAGATTTGAAGCCAAAATCTATGAAAAAAGGCACTCAGAAAAATTGAAAAATTGATAAATCACCACAATTGCTTAGCACGATTTTATCTCAGGAACTATAAGTGTCAATGAGCTGAAATTTTCAGGGATTGTAGTCCTTTGAAAAGGATAATTTTCAGTGAAAGATTCAGCTTTCTATCTATAATAGAAAAAAAGTTATGACTTTTCAAAATTTTCCAAAAAAATCATAAGGGGGGTACCTTCCTACTAAAACGATGAAATTTCAAATTTTTTTTTGTCGAGATTTTGTGTCTTAATGGTCCCTCGTGATACCCTGAAATCCATAAACTACATTATTCTCAGATTTGAAGCCAAAATCCATGAAAAAAGGCACTCAGAAAAATTGAAAAATTGATAAATCACCACAATTGCTTAACACGATTTTATCTCAGGAACTATAAGTGTCAATGAGCTGAAATTTTCAGGGATTGTAGCCCTTTGAAAAGGATAATTTTCAGTGAAAGATTCAGCTTTCTATCTATTATAGAAAAAAAGTTATGACTTTTCAAAATTTTCCAAAAAAATCATAAGGGGGGTACCTTCCTACTAAAACGATGAAATTTCAAATTTTTTTTTGTCGAGATTTTGTGTCTTAATGGTCCCTCGTGATACCCTGAACTCCATAAACTAAATTATTCTCAGATTTGTAGTCAAAATCTATGAAAAAAGGCACTCAGAAAAATTGAAAAATTGATAAATCACCACAATTGCTTAGCACGATTTTATCTCAGGAACTATAAGTGTCAATGAGCTGAAATTTTCAGGGATTGTAGTCCTTTGAAAAGGATAATTTTCAGTGAAAGATTCAGCTTTCTATCTATAATAGAAAAAAAGTTATGACTTTTCAAAATTTTCCAAAAAAATCATAAGGGGGGTACCTTCCTACTAAAACGATGAAATTTCAAATTTTTTTTTGTCGAGATTTTGTGTCTTAATGGTCCCTCGTGATACCCTGAAATCCATAAACTACATTATTCTCAGATTTGAAGCCAAAATCCATGAAAAAAGGCACTCAGAAAAATTGAAAAATTGATAAATCACCACAATTGCTTAGCACGATTTTATCTCAGGAACTATAAGTGTCAATGAGCTGAAATTTTCAGGGATTGTAGTCCTTTGAAAAGGATAATTTTCAGTGAAAGATTCAGCTTTCTATCTATAATAGAAAAAAAGTTATGACTTTTCAAAATTTTCCAAAAAAATCATAAGGGGGGTACCTTCCTACTAAAACGATGAAATTTCAAATTTTTTTTTGTCGAGATTTTGTGTCTTAATGGTTCCTCGTGATACCCTGAACTCCATAAACTACATTATTCTCAGATTTGAAGCCAAAATCCATGAAAAAAGGCACTCAGAAAAATTGAAAAATTGATAAATCACCACAATTGCTTAACACGATTTTATCTCAGGAACTATAAGTGTCAATGAGCTGAAATTTCCAGGGATTGTAGTCCTTTGAAAAGGATAATTTTCAGTGAAAGATTCAGCTTTCTATCTATAATAGAAAAAAAGTTATGACTTTTCAAAATTTTCCAAAAAAATCATAAGGGGGGTACCTTCCTACTAAAACGATGAAATTTCAAATTTTTTTTTGTCGAGATTTTGTGTCCTAATGGTCCCTCGTGATACCCTGAACTCCATAAACTAAATTATTCTCAGATTTGTAGTCAAAATCTATGAAAAAAGGCACTCAGAAAAATTGAAAAATTGATAAATCACCACAATTGCTTAACACGATTTTATCTCAGGAACTATAAGTGTCAATGAGCTGAAATTTTCAGGGATTGTAGCCCTTTGAAAAGGATACTTTTCAGTGAAAGATTCAGCTTTCTATCTATTATAGAAAAAAAGTTATGACTTTTCAAAATTTTCCAAAAAAATCATAATGGGGGTACCTTCCTACTAAAACGATGAAATTTCAAATTTTTTTTTGTCGAGATTTTGTGTCTTAATGGTCCCTCGTGATACCCTGAAATCCATAAACTACATTATTCTCAGATTTGAAGCCAAAATCCATGAAAAAAGGCACTCAGAAAAATTGAAAAATTGATAAATCACCACAATTGCTTAACACGATTTTATCTCAGGAACTATAAGTGTCAATGAGCTGAAATTTTCAGGGATTGTAGCCCTTTGAAAAGGATACTTTTCAGTGAAAGATTCAGCTTTCTATCTATAATAGAAAAAAAGTTATGACTTTTCAAAATTTTCCAAAAAAATCATAAGGGGGGTACCTTCCTACTAAAACGATGAAATTTCAAATTTTTTTTTGTCGAGATTTTGTGTCCTAATGGTCCCTCGTGATACCCTGAACTCCATAAACTAAATTATTCTCAGATTTGAAGCCAAAATCCATGAAAAAAGGCACTCAGAAAAATTGAAAAATTGATAAATCACCACAATTGCTTTGCACGATTTTATCTCAAGAACTATAAGTGTCAATGAGCTGAAATTTTCAGGGATTGTAGTCCTTTGAAAAGGATAATTTTCAGTGAAAGATTCAGCTTTCTATCTATAATAGAAAAAAAGTTATGACTTTTCAAAATTTTCCAAAAAAATCATAAGGGGGGTACCTTCCTACTAAAACGATGAAATTTCAAAATTTTTTTTGTCGAGATTTTGTGTCCTAATGGTCCCTCGTGATACCCTGAACTCCATAAACTAAATTATTCTCAGATTTGTAGTCAAAATCTTATGGAAAAAGGCACTCAGAAAAATTGAAAAATTGATAAATCACCACAATTGCTTAGCACGATTTTATCTCAGGAACTATAAGTGTCAATGAGCTGAAATTTTCAGGGATTGTAGTCCTTTGAAAAGGATAATTTTCAGTGAAAGATTCAGCTTTCTATCTATAATAGAAAAAAAGGTATTACTTTTCAAAATTTTCCAAAAAAATCATAAGGGGGGTACTGTTGCGTTGCACGCCGATTGGCTAATTTTTGGTGGGCGGAGCTTGTGAAGGGTAGCGGCCAGAAACTATAAAAGAGGCCCGTTTTCCACGTTTTAGTCAGTCTTTTCCAGGTAGTCAGCGAGTCTTCAACTCCACTACTTGCCCCGCTCTCCGCGCCGGAGACAAGAACAGCTCTCGAATTTCTTTTTCTCGACAGAGGCACTGTGACATGTACCCGCCGGTGTCTTGGAGCGCGTATAAGGCTGGTAACACGGCGGCGTAGGTCACCTTCCCTTGGGATCAATATTTCTTGGCCGGGAGACGAGCCTCTCGTTGTGTTACTGGTGCGAGCTGCCTACGGGCACGAAGAAAGAAGCGAAGAGAGCCAACGATAATCCCCTCGGGCGCGTTTAAAGCTTCCGGAAGCTCAGTTCGCAGGCAGGAAACCTGCATCGGTCCTCGCACTGGAGGCTGATGTCCTAGGGGAGTACTCCACTTAAAATTGCCAACAACAATACCCGGCGAAGTCTTTTTCAAGATAATGGCCAGGAAGTAAAAGAAAATTCGTTTGAAATTCTGATGGTTCGTAACCGAACCCGCGCTTCTAATTCGGCACAATCGTGCAGCATTCCGTCTAGGAAATCCTAGATTCCTCCACCGCGTAATAATTGTCACCATTATTTTTTGGACGCCTTCTTCAAAGGCTCCGCCCCCCGTGTCCGTCCTCGACGATCTCCTTGGATTTCTAGGGAAATCCACTTCTCTGAAAGCTCCTTCGTACCGAATTAAAGCTAAGAAAGCATACTATCAATTTCTACGAAAAATGACTCGCCAAGTTGGAACAGAGTTTTTAAATAAGGCAAGAAGCCGAGACTAACTCCAGCTTGATTTTTACTTGGAATTTTTTATGGAAAAAACCCAATTTCAGTCAAACATTCACCAAGTTGAGACAGAGTTTTTAAAAAAGACAAGAAGTCGAGACTGCCCTCAGCTTGAATTTTTACTTGGAATTTTTTATGGAAAAAACCCAATTTCAGTCAAACATTCACCAAGTTGAGACAGAGTTTTTAAAAAAGACAAGAAGTCGAGACTGCCCTCAGCTTGAATTTTTACTTGGAATTTTTTATGGAAAAAACCCAATTTCAGTTTAAAATGTGCCAAGTGGAGACAGAGCTTTTTAAAGAAGACAAGAAGTCGAAGCTACCCTCAGCTTGAATTTTTCTTGATACCCTGAACTCCATAAACTAAATTATTCTCAGATTTGAAGCCAAAATCCATGAAAAAAGGCACTCAGAAAAATTGAAAAATTGATAAATCACCACAATTGCTTAACACGATTTTATCTCAGGAACTATAAGTGTCAATGAGCTGAAATTTTCAGGGATTGTAGTCCTTTGAAAAGGATAATTTTCAGTGAAACATTCAGCTTTCTATCTATAATAGAAAAAAAGTTATGACTTTTCAAAATTTTCCAAAAAAATCATAAGGGGGGTACCTTCCTACTAAAACGATGAAATTTCAAATTTTTTTTTGTCGAGATTTTGTGTCCAAATGGTCCCTCGTGATACCCTGAACTCCATAAACTAAATTATTCTCAGATTTGAAGCCAAAATCCATGAAAAAAGGCACTCAGAAAAATTGAAAAATTGATAAATCACCACAATTGCTTAGCACGATTTTATCTCAGGAACTATAAGTGTCAATGAGCTGAAATTTTCAGGGATTGTAGTCCTTTGAAAAGGATAATTTTCAGTGAAAGATTCAGCTTTCTATCTATAATGGAAAAAAAGTTATGACCTTTCAAATTTTCCAAAAAAAATCATAAGGGGGGTACCTTCCTACTAAAACGATGAAATTTCAAATTTTTTTTTGTCGAGATTTTGTGTCCTAATGGTCCCTCGTGATACCCTGAACTCCATAAACTACATTATTCTCAGATTTGAAGCCAAAATCCATGAAAAAAGGCACTCAGAAAGATTGAAAAATTGATAAATCACCACAATTGCTTAACACGATTTTATCTCAGGAACTATAAGTGTCAATGAGCTGAAATTTTCAGGGATTGTAGCCCTTTGAAAAGGATAATTTTCAGTGAAAGATTCAGCTTCCTATCTATTATAGAAAAAAAGTTATGACTTTTCAAAATTTTCCAAAAAAATCATAAGGGGGGTACCTTCCTACTAAAACGATGAAATTTCAAATTTTTTTTTGTCGAGATTTTGTGTCCTAATGGTCCCTCGTGATACCCTGAACTCCATAAACTAAATTATTCTCAGATTTGTAGCCAAAATCTATGAAAAAAGGCACTCAGAAAAATTGAAAAATTGATAAATCACCACAATTGCTTAGCACGATTTTATCTCAGGAACTATAAGTGTCAATGAGCTGAAATTTTCAGGGATTGTAGTCCTTTGAAAAGGATAATTTTCAGTGAAAGATTCAGCTTTCTATCTATAATAGAAAAAAAGTTATGACTTTTCAAAATTTTCCAAAAAAATCATAAGGGGGGTACCTTCCTACTAAAACGATGAAATTTCAAATTTTTTTTTGTCGAGATTTTGTGTCCTAATGGTCCCTCGTGATACCCTGAACTCCATAAACTAAATTATTCTCAGATTTGTAGCCAAAATCTATGAAAAAAGGCACTCAGAAAAATTGAAAAATTGATAAATCACCACAATTGCTTAGCACGATTTTATCTCAGGAACTATAAGTGTCAATGAGCTGAAATTTTCAGGGATTGTAGTCCTTTGAAAAGGATGATTTTCAGTGAAAGATTCAGCTTTCTATCTATAATAGAAAAAAAGTTATGACTTTTCAAAATTTTCCAAAAAAATCATAAGGGGGGTACCTTCCTACTAAAACGATGAAATTTCAAATTTTTTTTTGTCGAGATTTTGTGTCCTAATGGTTCCTCGTGATACCCTGAACTCCATAAACTAAATTATTCTTAGATTTGAAGCCAAAATCCATGTAAAAAGGCACTCAGAAAAATTGAAAAATTGATAAATCACCACAATTGCTTAGCACGATTTTATCTCAGGAACTATAAGTGTCAATGAGCTGAAATTTTCAGGGATTGTAGTCCTTTGAAAAGGATAATTTTCAGTGAAAGATTCAGCTTTCTATCTATAATAGAAAAAAAGTTATGACTTTTCAAAATTTTCCAAAAAAATCATAAGGGGGGTACCTTCCTACTAAAACGATGAAATTTCAAATTTTTTTTTGTCGAGATTTTGTGTCCTAATGGTTCCTCGTGATACCCTGAACTCCATAAACTAAATTATTCTTAGATTTGAAGCCAAAATCCATGTAAAAAGGCACTCAGAAAAATTGAAAAATTGATAAATCACCACAATTGCTTAGCACGATTTTATCTCAGGAACTATAAGTGTCAATGAGCTGAAATTTTCAGGGATTGTAGTCCTTTGAAAAGGATAATTTTCAGTGAAAGATTCAGCTTTCTATCTATAATAGAAAAAAAGTTATGACTTTTCAAAATTTTCCAAAAAAATCATAAGGGGGGTACCTTCCTACTAAAACGATGAAATTTCAAATTTTTTTTTGTCGAGATTTTGTGTCCTAATGGTCCCTCGTGATACCCTGAACTCCATAAACTAAATTATTCTCAGATTTGAAGCCAAAATCTATGAAAAAAGGCACTCAGAAAAATTGAAAAATTGATAAATCACCACAATTGCTTAGCACGATTTTATCTCAGGAACTATAAGTGTCAATGAGCTGAAATTTTCAGGGATTGTAGTCCTTTGAAGAGGATAATTTTCAGTGAAAGATTCAGCTTTCTATCTATAATAGAAAAAAAGTTATGACTTTTCAAAATATTCCAAAAAAATCATAAGGGGGGTACCTTCCTACTAAAACGATGAAATTTCAAATTTTTTTTTGTCGAGATTTTGTGTCCTAATGGTCCCTCGTGATACCCTGAACTCCATAAACTAAATTATTCTCAGATTTGTAGCCAAAATCTATGAAAAAAGGCACTCAGAAAAATTGAAAAATTGATAAATCACCACAATTGCTTAGCACGATTTTATCTCAGGAACTATAAGTGTCAATGAGCTGAAATTTTCAGGGATTGTAGTCCTTTGAAAAGGATAATTTTCAGTGAAAGATTCAGCTTTCTATCTATAATAGAAAAAAAGTTATGACTTTTCAAAATTTTCCAAAAAAATCATAAGGGGGGTACCTTCCTACTAAAACGATGAAATTTCAAATTTTTTTTTGTCGAGATTTTGTGTCCTAATGGTTCCTCGTGATACCCTGAACTCCATAAACTAAATTATTCTTAGATTTGAAGCCAAAATCCATGTAAAAAGGCACTCAGAAAAATTGAAAAATTGATAAATCACCACAATTGCTTAGCACGATTTTATCTCAGGAACTATAAGTGTCAATGAGCTGAAATTTTCAGGGATTGTAGTCCTTTGAAAAGGATAATTTTCAGTGAAAGATTCAGCTTTCTATCTATAATAGAAAAAAAGTTATGACTTTTCAAAATTTTCCAAAAAAATCATAAGGGGGGTACCTTCCTACTAAAACGATGAAATTTCAAATTTTTTTTTGTCGAGATTTTGTGTCCTAATGGTCCCTCGGGATACCCTGAACTCCATAAACTTAATTATTCTCAGATTTGAAGCCAAAATCCATGAAAAAAGGCACTCAGAAAAATTGAAAAATTGATAAATCACCACAATTGCTTAGCACGATTTTATCTCAGGAACTATAAGTGTCAATGAGCTGAAATTTTCAGGGATTGTAGTCCTTTGAAGAGGATAATTTTCAGTGAAAGATTCAGCTTTCTATCTATAATAGAAAAAAAGTTATGACTTTTCAAAATATTCCAAAAAAATCATAAGGGGGGTACCTTCCTACTAAAACGATGAAATTTCAAATTTTTTTTTGTCGAGATTTTGTGTCCTAATGGTCCCTCGTGATACCCTGAACTCCATAAACTAAATTATTCTCAGATTTGTAGCCAAAATCTATGAAAAAAGGCACTCAGAAAAATTGAAAAATTGATAAATCACCACAATTGCTTAGCACGATTTTATCTCAGGAACTATAAGTGTCAATGAGCTGAAATTTTCAGGGATTGTAGTCCTTTGAAAAGGATAATTTTCAGTGAAAGATTCAGCTTTCTATCTATAATAGAAAAAAAGTTATGACTTTTCAAAATTTTCCAAAAAAATCATAAGGGGGGTACCTTCCTACTAAAACGATGAAATTTCAAATTTTTTTTTGTCGAGATTTTGTGTCCTAATGGTTCCTCGTGATACCCTGAACTCCATAAACTAAATTATTCTTAGATTTGAAGCCAAAATCCATGTAAAAAGGCACTCAGAAAAATTGAAAAATTGATAAATCACCACAATTGCTTAGCACGATTTTATCTCAGGAACTATAAGTGTCAATGAGCTGAAATTTTCAGGGATTGTAGTCCTTTGAAGAGGATAATTTTCAGTGAAAGATTCAGCTTTCTATCTATAATAGAAAAAAAGTTATGACTTTTCAAAATTTTCCAAAAAAATCATAAGGGGGGTACCTTCCTACTAAAACGATGAAATTTCAAATTTTTTTTTGTCGAGATTTTGTGTCCTAATGGTTCCTCGTGATACCCTGAACTCCATAAACTAAATTATTCTTAGATTTGAAGCCAAAATCCATGTAAAAAGGCACTCAGAAAAATTGAAAAATTGATAAATCACCACAATTGCTTAGCACGATTTTATCTCAGGAACTATAAGTGTCAATGAGCTGAAATTTTCAGGGATTGTAGTCCTTTGAAAAGGATAATTTTCAGTGAAAGATTCAGCTTTCTATCTATAATAGAAAAAAAGTTATGACTTTTCAAAATTTTCCAAAAAAATCATAAGGGGGGTACCTTCCTACTAAAACGATGAAATTTCAAATTTTTTTTTGTCGAGATTTTGTGTCCTAATGGTTCCTCGTGATACCCTGAACTCCATAAACTAAATTATTCTTAGATTTGAAGCCAAAATCCATGTAAAAAGGCACTCAGAAAAATTGAAAAATTGATAAATCACCACAATTGCTTAGCACGATTTTATCTCAGGAACTATAAGTGTCAATGAGCTGAAATTTTCAGGGATTGTAGTCCTTTGAAAAGGATAATTTTCAGTGAAAGATTCAGCTTTCTATCTATAATAGAAAAAAAGTTATGACTTTTCAAAATTTTCCAAAAAAATCATAAGGGGGGTACCTTCCTACTAAAACGATGAAATTTCAAATTTTTTTTTGTCGAGATTTTGTGTCCTAATGGTCCCTCGTGATACCCTGAACTCCATAAACTAAATTATTCTCAGATTTGAAGCCAAAATCTATGAAAAAAGGCACTCAGAAAAATTGAAAAATTGATAAATCACCACAATTGCTTAGCACGATTTTATCTCAGGAACTATAAGTGTCAATGAGCTGAAATTTTCAGGGATTGTAGTCCTTTGAAGAGGATAATTTTCAGTGAAAGATTCAGCTTTCTATCTATAATAGAAAAAAAGTTATGACTTTTCAAAATTTTCCAAAAAAATCATAAGGGGGGTACCTTCCTACTAAAACGATGAAATTTCAAATTTTTTTTTGTCGAGATTTTGTGTCCTAATGGTTCCTCGTGATACCCTGAACTCCATAAACTAAATTATTCTTAGATTTGAAGCCAAAATCCATGTAAAAAGGCACTCAGAAAAATTGAAAAATTGATAAATCACCACAATTGCTTAGCACGATTTTATCTCAGGAACTATAAGTGTCAATGAGCTGAAATTTTCAGGGATTGTAGTCCTTTGAAGAGGATAATTTTCAGTGAAAGATTCAGCTTTCTATCTATAATAGAAAAAAAGTTATGACTTTTCAAAATTTTCCAAAAAAATCATAAGGGGGGTACCTTCCTACTAAAACGATGAAATTTCAAATTTTTTTTTGTCGAGATTTTGTGTCCTAATGGTTCCTCGTGATACCCTGAACTCCATAAACTAAATTATTCTTAGATTTGAAGCCAAAATCCATGTAAAAAGGCACTCAGAAAAATTGAAAAATTGATAAATCACCACAATTGCTTAGCACGATTTTATCTCAGGAACTATAAGTGTCAATGAGCTGAAATTTTCAGGGATTGTAGTCCTTTGAAAAGGATAATTTTCAGTGAAAGATTCAGCTTTCTATCTATAATAGAAAAAAAGTTATGACTTTTCAAAATTTTCCAAAAAAATCATAAGGGGGGTACCTTCCTACTAAAACGATGAAATTTCAAATTTTTTTTTGTCGAGATTTTGTGTCCTAATGGTCCCTCGTGATACCCTGAACTCCATAAACTAAATTATTCTCAGATTTGAAGCCAAAATCTATGAAAAAAGGCACTCAGAAAAATTGAAAAATTGATAAATCACCACAATTGCTTAGCACGATTTTATCTCAGGAACTATAAGTGTCAATGAGCTGAAATTTTCAGGGATTGTAGTCCTTTGAAGAGGATAATTTTCAGTGAATGATTCAGCTTTCTATCTATAATAGAAAAAAAGTTATGACTTTTCAAAATATTCCAAAAAAATCATAAGGGGGGTACCTTCCTACTAAAACGATGAAATTTCAAATTTTTTTTTGTCGAGATTTTGTGTCCTAATGGTCCCTCGTGATACCCTGAACTCCATAAACTAAATTATTCTCAGATTTGTAGCCAAAATCTATGAAAAAAGGCACTCAGAAAAATTGAAAAATTGATAAATCACCACAATTGCTTAGCACGATTTTATCTCAGGAACTATAAGTGTCAATGAGCTGAAATTTTCAGGGATTGTAGTCCTTTGAAAAGGATAATTTTCAGTGAAAGATTCAGCTTTCTATCTATAATAGAAAAAAAGTTATGACTTTTCAAAATTTTCCAAAAAAATCATAAGGGGGGTACCTTCCTACTAAAACGATGAAATTTCAAATTTTTTTTTGTCGAGATTTTGTGTCCTAATGGTCCCTCGTGATACCCTGAACTCCATAAACTAAATTATTCTCAGATTTGAAGCCAAAATCTATGAAAAAAGGCACTCAGAAAAATTGAAAAATTGATAAATCACCACAATTGCTTAGCACGATTTTATCTCAGGAACTATAAGTGTCAATGAGCTGAAATTTTCAGGGATTGTAGTCCTTTGAAGAGGATAATTTTCAGTGAATGATTCAGCTTTCTATCTATAATAGAAAAAAAGTTATGACTTTTCAAAATATTCCAAAAAAATCATAAGGGGGGTACCTTCCTACTAAAACGATGAAATTTCAAATTTTTTTTTGTCGAGATTTTGTGTCCTAATGGTCCCTCGGGATACCCTGAACTCCATAAACTTAATTATTCTCAGATTTGAAGCCAAAATCCATGAAAAAAGGCACTCAGAAAAATTGAAAAATTGATAAATCACCACAATTGCTTAGCACGATTTTATCTCAGGAACTATAAGTGTCAATGAGCTGAAATTTTCAGGGATTGTAGTCCTTTGAAAAGGATAATTTTCAGTGAAAGATTCAGCTTTCTATCTATAATAGAAAAAAAGTTATGACTTTTCAAAATTTTCCAAAAAAATCATAAGGGGGGTACCTTCCTACTAAAACGATGAAATTTCAAATTTTTTTTTGTCGAGATTTTGTGTCCTAATGGTTCCTCGTGATACCCTGAACTCCATAAACTAAATTATTCTTAGATTTGAAGCCAAAATCCATGTAAAAAGGCACTCAGAAAAATTGAAAAATTGATAAATCACCACAATTGCTTAGCACGATTTTATCTCAGGAACTATAAGTGTCAATGAGCTGAAATTTTCAGGGATTGTAGTCCTTTGAAGAGGATAATTTTCAGTGAAAGATTCAGCTTTCTATCTATAATAGAAAAAAAGTTATGACTTTTCAAAATTTTCCAAAAAAATCATAAGGGGGGTACCTTCCTACTAAAACGATGAAATTTCAAATTTTTTTTTGTCGAGATTTTGTGTCCTAATGGTTCCTCGTGATACCCTGAACTCCATAAACTAAATTATTCTTAGATTTGAAGCCAAAATCCATGTAAAAAGGCACTCAGAAAAATTGAAAAATTGATAAATCACCACAATTGCTTAGCACGATTTTATCTCAGGAACTATAAGTGTCAATGAGCTGAAATTTTCAGGGATTGTAGTCCTTTGAAAAGGATAATTTTCAGTGAAAGATTCAGCTTTCTATCTATAATAGAAAAAAAGTTATGACTTTTCAAAATTTTCCAAAAAAATCATAAGGGGGGTACCTTCCTACTAAAACGATGAAATTTCAAATTTTTTTTTGTCGAGATTTTGTGTCCTAATGGTCCCTCGTGATACCCTGAACTCCATAAACTAAATTATTCTCAGATTTGAAGCCAAAATCTATGAAAAAAGGCACTCAGAAAAATTGAAAAATTGATAAATCACCACAATTGCTTAGCACGATTTTATCTCAGGAACTATAAGTGTCAATGAGCTGAAATTTTCAGGGATTGTAGTCCTTTGAAGAGGATAATTTTCAGTGAATGATTCAGCTTTCTATCTATAATAGAAAAAAAGTTATGACTTTTCAAAATATTCCAAAAAAATCATAAGGGGGGTACCTTCCTACTAAAACGATGAAATTTCAAATTTTTTTTTGTCGAGATTTTGTGTCCTAATGGTCCCTCGTGATACCCTGAACTCCATAAACTAAATTATTCTCAGATTTGTAGCCAAAATCTATGAAAAAAGGCACTCAGAAAAATTGAAAAATTGATAAATCACCACAATTGCTTAGCACGATTTTATCTCAGGAACTATAAGTGTCAATGAGCTGAAATTTTCAGGGATTGTAGTCCTTTGAAAAGGATAATTTTCAGTGAAAGATTCAGCTTTCTATCTATAATAGAAAAAAAGTTATGACTTTTCAAAATTTTCCAAAAAAATCATAAGGGGGGTACCTTCCTACTAAAACGATGAAATTTCAAATTTTTTTTTGTCGAGATTTTGTGTCCTAATGGTCCCTCGTGATACCCTGAACTCCATAAACTAAATTATTCTCAGATTTGAAGCCAAAATCTATGAAAAAAGGCACTCAGAAAAATTGAAAAATTGATAAATCACCACAATTGCTTAGCACGATTTTATCTCAGGAACTATAAGTGTCAATGAGCTGAAATTTTCAGGGATTGTAGTCCTTTGAAGAGGATAATTTTCAGTGAATGATTCAGCTTTCTATCTATAATAGAAAAAAAGTTATGACTTTTCAAAATATTCCAAAAAAATCATAAGGGGGGTACCTTCCTACTAAAACGATGAAATTTCAAATTTTTTTTTGTCGAGATTTTGTGTCCTAATGGTTCCTCGTGATACCCTGAACTCCATAAACTAAATTATTCTTAGATTTGAAGCCAAAATCCATGTAAAAAGGCACTCAGAAAAATTGAAAAATTGATAAATCACCACAATTGCTTAGCACGATTTTATCTCAGGAACTATAAGTGTCAATGAGCTGAAATTTTCAGGGATTGTAGTCCTTTGAAAAGGATAATTTTCAGTGAAAGATTCAGCTTTCTATCTATAATAGAAAAAAAGTTATGACTTTTCAAAATTTTCCAAAAAAATCATAAGGGGGGTACCTTCCTACTAAAACGATGAAATTTCAAATTTTTTTTTGTCGAGATTTTGTGTCCTAATGGTCCCTCGTGATACCCTGAACTCCATAAACTAAATTATTCTCAGATTTGAAGCCAAAATCTATGAAAAAAGGCACTCAGAAAAATTGAAAAATTGATAAATCACCACAATTGCTTAGCACGATTTTATCTCAGGAACTATAAGTGTCAATGAGCTGAAATTTTCAGGGATTGTAGTCCTTTGAAAAGGATAATTTTCAGTGAAAGATTCAGCTTTCTATCTATAATAGAAAAAAAGTTATGACTTTTCAAAATTTTCCAAAAAAATCATAAGGGGGGTACCTTCCTACTAAAACGATGAAATTTCAAATTTTTTTTTGTCGAGATTTTGTGTCCTAATGGTCCCTCGTGATACCCTGAACTCCATAAACTAAATTATTCTCAGATTTGAAGCCAAAATCTATGAAAAAAGGCACTCAGAAAAATTGAAAAATTGATAAATCACCACAATTGCTTAGCACGATTTTATCTCAGGAACTATAAGTGTCAATGAGCTGAAATTTTCAGGGATTGTAGTCCTTTGAAAAGGATAATTTTCAGTGAAAGATTCAGCTTTCTATCTATAATAGAAAAAAAGTTATGACTTTTCAAAATTTTCCAAAAAAATCATAAGGGGGGTACCTTCCTACTAAAACGATGAAATTTCAAATTTTTTTTTGTCGAGATTTTGTGTCCTAATGGTCCCTCGTGATACCCTGAACTCCATAAACTAAATTATTCTCAGATTTGAAGCCAAAATCCATGAAAAAAGGCACTCAGAAAAATTGAAAAATTGATAAATCACCACAATTGCTAAGCACGATTTTATCTCAGGAACTATAAGTGTCAATGAGCTGAAATTTTCAGGGATTGTAGTCCTTTGAAAAGGATAATTTTCAGTGAAAGATTCAGCTTTCTATCTATAATAGAAAAAAAGTTATGACTTTTCAAAATTTTCCAAAAAAATCATAAGGGGGGTACCTTCCTACTAAAACGATGAAATTTCAAATTTTTTTTTGTCGAGATTTTGTGTCCTAATGGTCCCTCGTGATACCCTGAACTCCATAAACTAAATTATTCTCAGATTTGAAGCCAAAATCCATGAAAAAAGGCACTCAGAAAAATTGAAAAATTGATAAATCACCACAATTGCTAAGCACGATTTTATCTCAGGAACTATAAGTGTCAATGAGCTGAAATTTTCAGGGATTGTAGTCCTTTGAAAAGGATAATTTTCAGTGAAAGATTCAGCTTTCTATCTATAATAGAAAAAAAGTTATGACTTTTCAAAATTTTCCAAAAAAATCATAAGGGGGGTACCTTCCTACTAAAACGATGAAATTTTAAATTTTTTTTTGTCGAGATTTTGTGTCCAAATGGTCCCTCGTGATACCCTGAACTCCATAAACTAAATTATTCTCAGATTTGAAGCCAAAATCCATGAAAAAAGGCACTCAGAAAAATTGAAAAATTGATAAATCACCACAATTGCTAAGCACGATTTTATCTCAGGAACTATAAGTGTCAATGAGCTGAAATTTTCAGGGATTGTAGTCCTTTGAAAAGGATAATTTTCAGTGAAAGATTCAGCTTTCTATCTATAATAGAAAAAAAGTTATGACTTTTCAAAATTTTCCAAAAAAATCATAAGGGGGGTACCTTCCTACTAAAACGATGAAATTTCAAATTTTTTTTTGTCGAGATTTTGTGTCCTAATGGTCCCTCGTGATACCCTGAACTCCATAAACTAAATTATTCTCAGATTTGAAGCCAAAATCCATGAAAAAAGGCACTCAGAAAAATTGAAAAATTGATAAATCACCACAATTGCTTAGCACGATTTTATCTCAGGAACCATAAGTGTCAATGAGCTGAAATTTTCAGGGATTGTAGTCCTTTGAAAAGGATAATTTTTAGTGAAAGATTCAGCTTTCTATCTATAATAGAAAAAAAGTTATGACTTTTCAAAATTTTCCAAAAAAATCATAAGGGGGGTACCTTCCTACTAAAACGATGAAATTTCAAATTTTTTTTTGTCGAGATTTTGTGTCCTAATGGTCCCTCGTGATACCCTGAACTCCATAAACTAAATTATTCTCAGATTTGAAGCCAAAATCCATGAAAAAAGGCACTCAGAAAAATTGAAAAATTGATAAATCACCACAATTGCTTAGCACGATTTTATCTCAGGAACCATAAGTGTCAATGAGCTGAAATTTTCAGGGATTGTAGTCCTTTGAAAAGGATAATTTTTAGTGAAAGATTCAGCTTTCTATCTATAATAGAAAAAAAAGTTATGACTTTTCAAAATTTTCCAAAAAAATCATAAGGGGGGTACCTTCCTACTAAAACGATGAAATTTCAAATTTTTTTTTGTCGAGATTTTGTGTCCTAATGGTCCCTCGTGATACCCTGAACTCCATAAACTAAATTATTCTCAGATTTGAAGCCAAAATTCATGAAAAAATGCACTCAGGAAAATTGAAAAATTGATAAATCACCACAATTGCTTAGCACGATTTTATCTCAGGAACTATAAGTGTCAATGAGCTGAAATTTTCAGGAATTGTAGTCCTTTGAAATGGATAATTTTCAGTGAAAGATTTAGCTTTCTATCTATAATAGAAAAAAAGTTATGACTTTTCAAAATTTTCCAAAAAAATCATAAGGGGGGTACCTTCCTACTAAAACGATGAAATTTCAAATTTTTTTTTTGTCGAGATTTTGTGTCCAAATGGTCCCTCGTGATACCCTGAACTCCATAAACTAAATTATTCTCAGATTTGAAGCCAAAATTCATGAAAAAATGCACTCAGGAAAATTGAAAAATTGATAAATCACCACAATTGCTTAGCACGATTTTATCTCAGGAACTATAAGTGTCAATGTGCTGAAATTTTCAGGGATTGTAGTCCTTTGAAAAGGATAATTTTCAGTGAAAGATTCAGCTTTCTATCTATAATAGAAAAAAAGTTATGACTTTTCAAAATTTTCCAAAAAAATCATAAGGGGGGTACCTTCCTACTAAAACGATGAAATTTCAAATTTTTTTTTGTCGAGATTTTGTGTCCTAATGGTCCCTCGTGATACCCTGAACTCCATAAACTACATTATTCTCAGATTTGAAGCCAAAATCCATGAAAAAAGGCACTCAGAAAAATTGAAAAATTGATAAATCACCACAATTGCTTAGCACGATTTTATCTCAGGAACTATAAGTGTCAATGAGCTGAAATTTTCAGGAATTGTAGTCCTTTGAAATGGATAATTTTCAGTGAAAGATTTAGCTTTCTATCTATAATAGAAAAAAAGTTATGACTTTTCAAAATTTTCCAAAAAAATCATAAGGGGGGTACCTTCCTACTAAAACGATGAAATTTCCAATTTTTTTTTGTCGAGATTTTGTGTCCAAATGGTCCCTCGTGATACCCTGAACTCCATAAACTAATTATTCTCAGATTTGAAGCCAAAATCCATGAAAAAATGCACTCAGGAAAATTGAAAAATTGATAAATCACCATAATTGCTTAGCACGATTTTATCTCAGGAACTATAAGTGCCAATGTGCTGAAATTTTCAGGGATTGTAGTCCTTTGAAAAGGATAATTTTCAGTGAAAGATTCAGCTTTCTATCTATAATAGAAAAAAAGTTATGACTTTTCAAAATTTTCCAAAAAATCATAAGGGGGGTACCTTCCTACTAAAACGATGAAATTTCAAATTTTTTTTTGTCGAGATTTTGTGTCCTAATGGTCCCTCGTGATACCCTGAACTCCATAAACTACATTATTCTCAGATTTGAAGCCAAAATCCATGAAAAAAGGCACTCAGAAAAATTGAAAAATTGATAAATCACCACAATTGCTTAGCACGATTTTATCTCAGGAACTATAAGTGTCAATGAGCTGAAATTTTCAGGAATTGTAGTCCTTTGAAAAGGATAATTTTCAGTGAAAGATTTAGCTTTCTATCTATAATAGAAAAAAAGTTATGACTTTTCAAAATTTTCCAAAAAAATCATAACCTTCCTACTAAAACGATGAAATTTCAATTTTTTTTTGTTGAGATTTTGTGTCCAAATGGTCCCTCGTGATACCCTGAACTCCATAAACTAAATTATTCTCAGATTTGAAGCCAAAATCCATGAAAAAATGCACTCAGGAAAATTGAAAAATTGATAAATCACCATAATTGCTTAGCACGATTTTATCTCAGGAACTATAAGTGTCAATGAGCTGAAATTTTCAGGGATTGTAGTCCATTGAAAAGGATAATTTTCAGTGAAAGATTCAGCTTTCTATCTATAATAGAAAAAAAGTTATGACTTTTCAAAATTTTCCAAAAAATCATAAGGGGGGTACCTTCCTACTAAAACGATGAAATTTCAAATTTTTTTTTGTCGAGATTTTTGTGTCCTAATGGTCCCTCGTGATACCCTGAACTCCATAAACTAAATTATTCTCAGATTTGAAGCCAAAATCTATGGAAAAAGGCACTCAGAAAAATTGAAAAATTGATAAATCACCACAATTGCTTAGCACGATTTTATCTCAGGAACTATAAGTGTCAATGAGCTGAAATTTTCAGGGATTGTAGTCCTTTGAAAAGGATAATTTTCAGTGAAAGATTCAGCTTTCTATCTATAATAGAAAAAAAGTTATGACTTTTCAAAATTTTCCAAAAAAAATCATAAGGGGGGTACCTTCCTACTAAAACGATGAAATTTCAATTTTTTGTTTGTCGAGATTTTGTGTCCTAATGGTCCCTCGTGATACCCTGAACTCCATTAACTAAATTATTCTCAGATTTGAAGCCAAAATCCATGAAAAAGGGCACTAAGAAAAATTGAAAAATTGATAAATCACCACAATTGCTTAGCACGATTTTATCTCAGGAACTATAAGTGTCAATGAGCTGAAATTTTTCAGGGATTGTAGTTCTTTGAAAGGGATAAAATACAGTGAAAGATTCAGCTTTCTATCTATAATAGAAAAAAAGTTATGACTTTTCAAAATTTTCCAAAAAAATCATAAGGGGGGTACCTTCCTACTAAAACGATGAAATTTCAAATTTTTTTTTGTCGAGATTTTGTGTCCTAATGGTCCCTCGTGATACCCTGAACTCATAAACTAAATTATTCTCAGATTTGAAGCCAAAATCCATGAAAAAAGGCACTCAGAAAAATTGAAAAATTGATAAATCACCACAATTGCTTAACACGATTTTATCTCAGGAACTATAAGTGTCAATGAGCTGAAATTTTCAGGGATTGTAGCCCTTTAAAAAGGATAATTTTCAGTGAAAGATTCAGCTTTCTATCTATAATAGAAAAAAAGTTATGACTTTTCAAAATTTTCCAAAAAATCATTCATAAGGGGGGTCCCTTCTTACTAAAACGGTGAAATTTCAATTTTTTTTTTGTCGAGATTTTGTGTCCTAATGGTCCCTCGTGATACCCTGAACTCCATAAACTAAATTATTCTCAGATTTGAAGTCGAAATCTATGAAAAACGGCACTCAGAAAAATTGAAAAATTGATAAATCACTCCAATTGCTTAACACGATTTTATCTCAGGAACTGTAAGTGCAAATGAGCTGAATTTTCCGGGATTGTAGTCCTTTGAAAGGGATAAAATTCAGTGAAAGATTCAGCTTTCTATCTATAATAGAAAGAAAATTATGACCTTTCAAAGTTTTCTAAATGTAGATTAACTCTTGTTATTGGGTCTGTAAACTTTTGCTGTAGAGCAGTTTTAATATCGCTCAATGCATCTTAATATGATCTTGTTGAAGGAAAGTTTTCGGCTACGCTAATAATTTTCGACTTTATAGCTAAAATTACATATTCTTGTTGAGATGCATTGGCTTTAAAATATCTGACATAAAATGTATCAATTTGATTAATAAAAGTTTCTAAACGCGTTGGCGTTCCATCAAATGCTTTCAAAAGAGTTACGGTAGATTTTGATGCTTCAGCAGCCATTGTACTGTTATTTAAAATATCTTCAGGTTCACTAGAAAGTTCACTTCCTAAATCTCCTTCACTACTTCAGACAAAGCTTAAAATGCACTAAACTAGAATGTGAAAATATTCCGAATTTTGTATTTTGGAGTTGTGATAACTAATAATACCTACTTAATGTAATTATTAGTAATAATATTATCCGAAAACCTGACCTATGCTGTAATTGAAATTTTTATACATTTGTTTGTCAAATCAAAGTCGAAGTCGTATATTTTGATTGAAAACAATACAACATTTACATTCCTATTATTGTTTATCAATTATTTTGATTCGATAGTGGTAATTATTTAGCATTTAGATACCAATAGACCGAGAGATAATGATAGATTTTCGGACGTGATTCTACCTAGTAGGTATGTATTTTAGAGGGTATTATATTATTTATACATATTCTATTATTGATAAATCATGAAGTAAACAGGGATTTCGGGGGTCTTTCATATTATTGAAATTAACTAACATTTATTTGCAATCCACCATGAAATTCAGATAAAATACGACAGGTGTTGTACGGGTGATCCAGTATTAAGTCAACACCTCCTACCTTTCCGCTAAAAAACTGATTTTTGAAAAAATCAAGATAGCCATTTGGTGTATTTTATGTCTAGGAACTTGAAAACGTTTTTCGAAATTAAATATTGGATCACCCTATGCATTTTGAAAAACGATTTATCCGTGTTTCTAAACAGGCTGCCATTAGAAGTATACATGATCAGTATACAATATTGTGGATTCATGATTCATGGCAACCTAACCTGGGTGAAATTGGTTCAAAACGCCCAATTTGCGAAGCGAACCAGTGTTAGTTAATTAATTTTTATATGGAGGATCCAGGATGCTTAATCACTTTATGATTTATTGATAAGAGAATATGTACCTATACCATAATATGAGAATGCCCTCCAAAAGGCATACTGGGTAAAATCACGTCCAAAAGTATGTCACTAAGCTCCCAGTCTAAAAAAATGTTCAGAAAAACACACAAAAGGTTAGGAAAAAAACTGAGAATGCATACAAAATCTTGTTTGCAAAATTGAGCAAAAACTATGAAAGTATTCTTTAAAAAGCTTCAGAATAAATAGACACCTAACTTCATTAAAAAGTCGACTGCAACGAGGTTGAATGCATTTTATTACTATAGAAATGGTTTTCTACTGGTTATTTTTATCTTTTTGTGCAGTTCCACTGATTGTTTTATTTATTTCTAAATGGCGATATTCCTACTGGAAACGTCGAGGGGTCGTACAATTGAATCCAGAGTTTTTGTTTGGAGATTTGAGGTGAGTCGTTATTTTGTACATTATAATTTGTTATTTTCGTATAGCTATCGGTTACCCAACAGCATAGCAATCAAAAAGTGATTCTACTAAAACCGTATGCTTCAATAAAAATTTTCCCTCGATAATAACCAACATTGATGTGAAAATTATATTTTTAGGGATATGCTCACTGCAAAGATATCCATGGGCGAAGCCTTCAAAACAATCTATTTTACCCTCAAAAACAAAAAACTGGATTATGGCGGAATTTATTTGGCATTCAACCCGGTTTTTATACCTTTAAATCTCCAGCTAATAAAAGATATGTTGATGAAAAGTTTCGATAATTTTCAAGATAGAGGTAAGAATCTTTAAAATAAGGATTTTAATGCGTGAAATGGACATCATGTTCGTAAATACCATAACAGTGATGCCGGTGTCATTTATGTTCGGTGATAATTTCCAGCAGTGGCGTAGCTAGGCGTCGGCGACTGCCGACGGCCTCGCGCCCTAAAGAGCCTCGCAAAAAATAGGTTACCGACCCTAAAAATTGATACTTTTCGATTTTCCAAAATAAAACGTAAATAACCTAGAACTCTCAGATCATATGGTTTTAATTTTTTGATAGATTATCGGAAGGATTTGTTAGCGTAAAATTGAAAAATATTATTATTTTTGACTAAATATTGTTATTTCGTACGTAGTGTTCTGTAGTATTAGCATTCTTCCAAGTTCCAAGGCTTTAGATCAAGTGCCTTAGAATCTTGCATTGGTCTCCAAAGCTATGGTCTTGAGAGTCTTTATCCTTAAGACATTTCGAAACCTTCAGGATTTTCGGAATCTTCAGCCTCAATGGCCCTAGAATAATTAATCAAGACGCCGACATCTTTTGCATCTTCTGATTTTAGCTCAGTAAAGTCCTTATTTCAAAATATTTTGAAAAATGAGTCTTCAGAGACTTCAAAATCCCCAGAGTTTTCAGTCATGATCCTCAAAATCTCTAAGGTGTTAAAAGTATAAGGAATTTTCCTAGTTTCAAGGCTTTAAATCAAGTGCGTTAGAATGTTGCATTGGTCTCCAAACCAATGGTTTTTAAAAAGTCTTCTTAGCACTTAGCTCAGTAAAATTCTTATTTCAAAATATTTGAATAAAAAATAGTCTTCAGAGACTTCAAAATCCTAAGAGTCTTCAGTTAAGACTTTCAAGATCTCTAATAAGTTTTGCAAAGTATAAGGATTCTTCCAAGTTCCAAGGTTTTAGATCGAGTGCCTTGGAATCTTGCATTATGGTCTCCAAAGCTGTGGTGTTTAGAGTTTTTATTCCCGAGACATTTTGAAACCTTTAGGATCTTCAGAATCCATAGCCTGCAATGGCTCTAGAATAATTGAACAAGACGCCAATATCTTTTGCATCTTCTGATCTTAGCTCAGTAAAGTCCTTCTTCCAAAATATTTAATAAATAAGGAGTCTTCAGAAACTTCAAAATCACCAGAGTTTTCAGTCATGAGCCTCAAGACCCTTCAAGATCTCTAAGGTGATCGAAGTATATAAGGACTCTTCCAAATTAGAATCCGGAATTGGTCTCCAAAGCTATGGTCTTTGGACTCTTTATCCCCAAGACATTTCGAAACCTTCAGGATCTTCAGAATCTTTAGTCTGAAATGGCCCTAGAATAATTGATCAAGACGCCGACATCTTTTGTATCTTCTGATCTCAGTTTAGTAAAGTCCTTATTTCAAAATATTTGAAAAAATCAGTCTTCGGAGACTTCAAAATCCCCAGAGTTTTTAGTCATGAGTAAGACTGCAAGACCAAGACCAAGACCGAGCAGTGCAAGACATACAAGACCAAGACTTAGCATTGCAAGACTTACGCAAGACCAAGACCGAGTATGCAAGAGTCTTGCGGTCTTGCGTTTTTGAGAGTACTTAAATTTAGTATGTATTTGATTCAGTTGTTTGTATAGTTGAACATATCATATTTAACTATTATCATAGGGTCTGTTACTGGTATTGGGACCTATCCTATCCTATAACTTTGGAGAATATAAATAATTCCCACAAACACAATTATCAAACATATCTTGATTTCCAATGTAAATCGTATTGGTGTTTAAAAGCAAAAGATTTTTCTGTACATGAAAGAAACTAAATCTTTTGCATTATTTTTGCTTTTTGAATATATGAGGTATTACTTCACTACCGCACGCGAATGTGCGATGAAAAGTACAGTTACCGCAGGGCACGCGAGTAAGTGAAATTGTTAACACATTTTTCATTTGCTGAGAAATATATAAAACTGATGTGCACTTCTTCATTGAGCAATAATAATTTTGGTTTATTTCTAATCCCAGGTAAAGTAACGGACCCCCAGTGACTTATCTAGATATAAATTAATGAAATTACATGTAGTAAAATATTTCCAAAAATTTGTCACTATCAAAAGAATAGTTAGAATAATTGTAAATACCAGTGGCGCACCCAGGGGAGGGGCATCGGGCTGCCCCGCCCCCCCAGGCCGCTATCTAAAATTGTATTTTTTCGTATAAAAAAATGTGGCAACATCAAGGCGTAACATCCTGACATCTCAATTTTTTTTAGATTTTTAGACACAATCCTCAACCTATATGTAGTGACCCCCCAAAAATAATCTCTGGGTGCGCCACTGGTAAATACAAATAAGGATGTTTCAATATTACAGGGACAAATTTGAACAAGTGATCCCATAATTTCCAATGTTTTTTTGAGCATTTTTCACTTGAAAAAATTACCTGATTAGGCCGGCATACACATACATTATTTCGCGCGGTTTATCGTGTCATCTGCAAAAACCTGTGAAAAATCATGTACGTGAGTGGAGGGACTGCACGCAATGATATAATAGGCCGGCATACACACACGTTATTTCGCGCACTTTATCTTGGCATGTTAGGATGTGGCGGTTAGCATGCGCGAAAGAACGGCGGGACAAAAAAAGTGTCATGTTCCATACACTTGACAAAGTATTCAAATGATTTAGCATGTGATTACGCGGGGCACATCAGTTTCAAAGGAAAAATCGTATGTGTGGTGGCAAAAAGTGTCATTTGCATGTGGTTATGTACTAATTTTCAACGTGATAGTTTGCGACGCGGTGTTCATGTTTTCGTACTAGCCTCAAAGCTGTGACGTGGAATGGCGTATGGACACGGGTGTACACTGCACTATCATGTACTTGAATACTGACGCCACATTCCAGATGAAAGCACGTGTGAAATTCCTTCCCATTCTATCATTGCGTGCAGTCCTCCTCACTTACGTACATGATTTTTCACAGGTTTTTGCAGATGACACGATAAACCGCACGAAATAATGTGTGTGTATGCCGGCCTAATGGGAAGAAATTGCACACGTGCTTTCATCTGGAATGTGGCGTTAGTATTCAAGTACATGATAGTGCAATGTACACCCGTGTCCACTCGCCAATCCACGTCACGGTTTTGAGGCTAGTACGAAAACATGAACACCGCGTCGCAAACTATCACGTTGAAAATTAGTACATAACCACACGCAAATGACACTTTTTGCCACCACACATACGATTTTTCCTTTGAAACTGATGTGCCCCGCGTAATCACATGCTAAATCATTTGAATACTTTGTCAAGTGTATGGAGCCTATCAAGGACGTATATAAGGGGGGAGTTTTGGGGGTTCGAACCCCCCCATTGAGCTGAATAAATTATTTATTTTTTTAAGAAAAATAAACGTTTTTGGGCGTGGCATCCGAATTTTTTTTTTCGATATCCTGAGCTATGCTACGCCGTTACCTATACATCATCTGGTCTAAAATTGAAACCCCTTCCAGCCAGGAGTGTAGCCACGGGGGGGTTTTAGGGGTTAAACTCCCCCCCCCCCACTCGATCAGAAAATCAGAAAATATAAATGAAAACCACTTCAGGAATGTTTAAGCATATAGTTTTTTACCCCCAACATTATCTTTTTTTCATATAAAACATTTGACCTTCAAATTCTACAAATTTTTCGCCTGCGGCGCAATTTTTTTTCTGACATGCAATGTTTCTTAATATCAAGTACGGAACCCCTCCCCCATCTGAATTTTCTGGCTACGCGCCTGCTTCCAGCATAGACCACGAGCTGCTCTAAACCCCCCCCCCCATGTGAAAGCTATAGCAACGTCGTTGCGGCCTATTCAAGTACTTGTTGAAATTTGCTGCTGTGTTAGAGGTACACAATATTCGAAAACCAAAATTTTGATACTGGCATATATTCTCCTTTTCTTTAAACGTTTGCTTACTTCAAGTGGCATGAAATACGATTTTTCTTCAAATTTTCTTTGTAAAAATTGCCTCCAGTAAAAATCTACCAAATAAATGCAAGACTTGCAAGAGTCTTGCTGCAAGACCAAGACCAAGACTGGACCCTGCAAGACCAAGACCAAGACCACTTATCAGACTGCAAGACCTAGACCAAGACCAAGACCGCATATGCAAGACCAAGATTAAGACTAGCCCGGTCTTCGTCTTGGTCTTGCATTTGCTCATCACTAACCCCAATAAATTTTCAGTATATGATCAGCCAATGCTATCGCGAGAATTTATTTTTTGTCAAGGACTTGGGTATTACTTTGGATCCAACTCTCCAATTCTCTCAACACCTTGATAACGTTGTCATGATGGGCTTTATAAGCAGGACCACCCAAGACTTCACTAATTTGAAGGCTTTGAAAACACTTTACTGTGCTCTTGTTCGTCCCCATTTGGAGTATTAGGTACCTCCTGCGTCTGGTCTCCCTTTCATGAGTACCATATTCAGTCCTTTTTAGAGCCACCAGATCTACAGACAGCTTCCACTTCCCAATTCACCAAACCAATTATGACATAGATTTTTTTGCATGTTTTAAAACGTTCCTCCATCAGATTCATGGCTGTGTTAGAGTGTGATGTAAGCAAGTGAATAGTCGAAATCCTATTCTTATCTGCTAATCTGTTATTCATATACCTGCATCCCAATTTTGAAGAATCATTCGCTTAGATTAAGTCCTAAGCAATTTTGCTTAAAAATGGGGGTCTCCAAGATAATCTAAGAGGTCAGCTTAACCTCAGGAGTATTATTTTTATTGTCTGTATTTGCAATCGAGTATAATATCATCCCAGTATATCTGAAAATAAAAAATTAGCACCTACTAAAATTCTAATAATAATGGACTCAATTTTACAAAAATTACGATTTTCAAGGTCATACAAAGGTCACAGCGGTCTAAGAGTATTTTTTATTATTCTGTGTCCCCGAAATATTATAGATTAGAGCATAATCATGCTTCTTTACCCCGAATTAAAATTAAAATAAAAAAATCGACCGGAAAAATGGCGTTTTTGTTAGTAAAGAGTGAGAAAAGTCGATAGGTCCTCGACTCGAATCAATTAAAATGGTCTACTTAGCAACTGTGCCAAATTTCATGCTTGTATCATCAAATGGCGTTTTCTTTTGAAAAATTCCCTTAAGCAACCAGACTACTAGGCATTTTTAAGAAGAGTTAATAAAACTATTGATTGACCGATTCCCAATAATTCACAACCCTATTAAATACCTAATGTTTGGCTTGTCCACAACATTCTATGTGAAGACACTGATGAACTAATATGCAATTGATTACAATGATTACAATACAAAATGATTCTATTTTAGGTATTTATAATAATCCCAAAGACTTACTAAGCTATAATCTATTCAGAATGGGGGGGCGACCATGGAAACAATTAAGAGTAAAGCTGACTCCCACTTTTACATCCAGCAAAATGAAGATGATGTTTGAAACTTTAACTAAAAAAATTGATAAATTTCCGCCGATCATCGATCAATGCATCAGGGATGGATCTCAAATCAACGTTACCGATGTTTCCGGTCGATTTACTACCGACGTTATCGGATCATGCGCTTTTGGAATCGAGTGTGATTCGTTGAGCAATCCTGCTTGTGATTTTAGGTAAACCGACAACCGACAAATTCGTGATTCAATGGGATAAGATTCACTTTCCTTTTAGTTCTCATAGCCCAAATTTTAAAAATCTTGAATTTTTAGAATTTATGGAAAAAAAGTCAACGAGCCAAACTATTTAAGACAATGGATGGAGAAAGCATTTCCAAAAAATCTTTTACCTTATGTAGGATTTAAAACCTTGCGAAAAGTAGAAGATTTTTATAAAAATATTGTATTAAATACCATAGAACATCGAGAAAAAAATACCGTAATTAGGTAAAGAGCTTGTTTTTTATTATTATTTATTATAGGTTTCAATCACTTTGAAGTTTCGTTGGTTCCAGGAAAGATTTTATGCAACTACTACTGCAGCTTCGCAATTTATCCGATGATGAAAAACTAATTAATAACAAAGAAAAAAATCAGACTCGAGTTTTGAGCGATGACGAAATCATAGCACAATGCTTTATTATTTTCATAGCTGGAGTTGAGACTTCAACAATAACCATGGCTTTGGCTCTCTATGAAGCCGCCAAAAATAGTCTCATTCAAGATAAAATGAGACAAGAAATACGACAAGTAGTAGTATACCTTTTCTTTTAATGTTTCTTGGTTTTATTTTTCTTATTCAAGGTTTTTGCAAAATACGATGATAAGTTCACATATGAGGCAGCAAAGGAGCTGGTTTATATGGAGCAAGTGATCTTAGGTGGGCCTATAAAGAGCATGATATACAACCATTATTTTTAAATTTTTTTTGTAATTTTTAGAAACTCTCAGAAAATATCCTGTTTCGCCAACCCTTCCAAGAGTTTGTACCAAACGTTACAATATACCTGGAACGACAGTATTTATAGAAAAAGGTGAAATTGAATAAGGATTTTGAGATATAATATTTTCAAGTTACAAAAATATCATCCCAGTAGTTGGCAAATTGAAACTGTATCTAAAAATTCTGTGTGATCTTATTTAATTCAAGAATTAACGGTTTTCATAGTGTTTTGCTCGAGATGATGATGCCAAACTACATTTGAAAAAAAAAAGTATTTTTTAATTTTTTAAAGTTTTTGACCACCCTTTATTTATTTATTGTCAAAATATTAACACAGTCCACTAAAGTACGCCCTTTTACAAGTATACCACCTCTATTGAGTAATGAAGGCTTTCATATAGGGAAAATTGAGTGATAATTATCCTTCGGAACATATGTTAGAGTTATCACTTAGGTATAGGACATAATAATAAAATATATCGAGAATTTTGTGTTCATTCTAAAAATAAAATAATATACAGGGTGTCCTGTTTTAAATAAGTAAGCTGCCATCAACTTCGGGTATAACCGGAAGTAGTGTTGCAATATTCAAAATCTTTTACCCGTATGGCCTCCATTGACGTTTGCTATCTTGCCAAGTTTTCAAAATTTCCCAAAGTTTATTTGGCAGAAATTGATTGCGGCAGTTTGTCGTAGGACATGGTCAATTTATAGCCAAGTATGAACGCGCAGTTATTTTATTCCCATCATCGACGAAAATGCCGTTATCGGAGCAACATACTAAAAATACTGATATCATTTCACTTGTTATCTGGTCTAATGAATCATGTTTTGGACGAAATGATATCTACTTGTTGAAAATATTTAATCAAAATTCATTGAAATTTTGAAATCCTATATTTTTGAAATGAATAGGATCGAATGTTAATACACAATTTTTTTCTTAAAATAACATTAAACTGTTATCAATGAAAGTTTGATGATGGTGAGCTAATATTATATCACCCTGATTATAATAAGATCACTGGGTTATAGCAAAACATCTTTTTAGGGACAACTGTTGAAATTCCTATCTGGGGTATTCACATGGACCCCGATTATTATCCAAATCCAGACATTTTTGATCCAGAGCGTTTCAGTCAAGAGGAAAAAGCAAAAAGATCAGCTTCTATGTATCTGCCATTTGGGGAAGGTCCGAGGACATGCATAGGTAATGAAGATGAAAAATTGATGTTATTCAAAGAACTCTAGTGTAACATTGTTTTTAAAGATTCTTCTTCTTAATTAATAATGCCTTTGAAAGTTAAGACGACTATGACCTAAGATTTGTTTTTTTAGAGTCGATACTGGCTCAAAGCATCCTTTAAGCAATGTAATAGTTAAATGTATTTACTTTTTCAGGTGCTCGTTTTGGTATGCTACAAGTCAAAACAGGATTGGTTGGATTACTAAAAGATTACAGATACTCGATTTCGTCAAAGACGCCCAATACTTTGTCGTATACACCTACGGTTCTCTTTTTACTTCATCCTAACGAGGACATTTTTTTAAAACCTGAAAAAATCTGAAGCAACTGCAAAAGAATTGACCCAGGCAGCACTAGCGGTTTCTTCAATATACAGAGTATCCCACTGGGCACCAAATCGATCTATGAAAAACTGTATACATACAAATTTTGAACATTTTACCGTAAACTATATACAGGGTGTTTGGGGTACATCGATAGCAAATTTTCAATGTGTGATAGTTAAGGTGATTTGGAAGCTGTTGGACCATACATATTGTTACCCTTATGCAAAGCTTCGTATTTTTTGAGAAATGAGCATTTTCAGATATTTTTGGGAAATATTCGAATTGTTCCTAAAGCATAGGTATTGTTTTTTTTTTTTTGTAGTAAACACTTTAACCTTTTCCAATTTTTTCTCCGATATTCCTAGAATGCAATCTTTCGAAGAAATATGGAAAGAAAAAATAAATGATTGATACAAAAAAAGAGTAGCCCAAGTTTTGTGTTAAAATATATTTAAAATTTTTTTCTATCTTAAATAGTAAAGGCTGTAGGCTGTAGATATGGGTCCAAATATAATCAAATACCCTGTACATACATGGATGCAATATATGTAAAAATGGTGATAGCTCAAAAAACGGCGAACTTTGCATATGGGTAAATATGGTCACACGGCTTTCAAACGACCTTAACTATCACTCATTGAAATGTCCCTATCGATGTACCAAACATCCTGTATATATTATACCGTTTAGTACATTAATTTAATTATCCATACACTATTGGTAATAATTTGTATTTTTTTATAACTTTTTTCTGCGTTTCTTCTGATATTGGTGTCCTTTCATATTAGGTTTAAGTAAATATTATTGTAGGTATCTACAAATAAATTCTAGCAGTTTGTCAATGAGTGTTATTCTTTTGTTAATATATTGACATTCTAGAATATTCTAGATTATTATCAATAATAAATAATAGTAAAGTATATTTCTAGGAAGAGTTTTCTTGCCCAATGCTCTTTTTCGGGATGGGCTGCACTTCGCACTCTGGCATATTTCAGGATAGATGAGAGAATGAAAACAGTTTGCAAAGAACTGAAGTCAATTCTTATGCGCATGTTTTGGAGACAATGGCATATAATATTGACAGTTTCGTTGTAGATGGCGCTTCTGTACTTGGAGCTTTTTGAATTGTGGCGCGTGAATAACCAAGCGTAGGTGATTTGTAGAAAAAAAATGTGAAAATGTTTAGTATCTTCAATACCTGATACAAAGTGGCTAGCTGTTCTATAAAATGGCGAAATCTACAATGTGGCTACGACATCAATACATCTCTATAGAGGGTATACTATTCAAATAAAAACAGGCTAAATATCTAATGCCCCGTTTATTTTTTTAAAAATCGCTCATACACGTGCTTTGATTTTCAAAGGGGGAAGTTGTTACTATTATCAGAGAAACCAAGTGCCTCAAATTTTACCTGAAGCTGTCACCTTGACAGGTAGAATAGTTCTGAAATCTGAGGCAGTAGGATAATATTTTTACAATTTTTAGAGCCAATTATGTTGGAGATGACTTAACCAAATATGGAGAAACTATAATGTTCAATACTTAAAACTCACTCTGTATCTATGTATTTTTGGAATCAGAAAATTGTGCTCTTCAAGAATGTAGAATCAAATATAGGGCATTCCATTTAGAAATCGGCCCTATCGGGATTGCAACGGATTTACTAAGACTGAAAATCGTTATACATTATAATATATTAAACATAAATAACAGTGATGTTAGTCAGTCAGTTGAATAGCAGAACTGTGCTAGTCAGTCAGCCCCATTGAGGTAATTCAGCCCCAATTTATGTTTAAAAAAAAAAATAATGGGTCTATTTTTTTTATCTACAAGCGTTTGGTTATAACGTTTTTACATAACCATTTTTCTGGTATTTGAGTTATGTCATGAGACTCATAACATAACTAGTTGTGTTATAGCCTAGGTTATGAATTCATAACAGAACTAGTGGTGTTATGGACTAGGTTATGAATCTATAACATAACTATTTTTGGTGATTTGACAAATGTCAAAGGTAAACCTGTAAAGGTAAAATGAAGGTAGACAACTACTAATAAACGGAAATAATGGAAAAAACATTCTTATTTTTCGCTTTGCAGATAAAACGTTGTACATCACACGTGCGTTTAAACATGACTACAAAACTCGTGTGATTAGGACGACTCGGTCTACGACCTCGTCATTCTAATCTTTCACACTCGTTATTGTAATCATGTTCATAAACGCACTTGTAATGTAAATAATGAACCTTTCTCATGCAATGAACAACAAGGATAGTTTATTAAGATTTCTGCAATAAAGAAAGAGACACATATAATGACGAGCGATACCTGTGTGGAATGACTTTGATTGGTTCCACTTGTCAAATTTTGTAATTTCGGTTATGTTTCTGTTTTTGTTTATTTTTAAACGTAAATGTGACAAATATGTGGAGGAAAATTTTAGAAAAGTTTGAGAAAAACGAATTTGCAAGTGCTAGTAAACCTTTAATTGTACAATTATTATTGTATTTCATATAGAAATCGTTATTTTATGAACCCTCAAATCTCCTGTTCCAACTTGAATCGTTTCCAGTGAGGTTGAGAGCACGTATTCAATGTAACCATTGTTTTCTTACAATTTGATTGCTTGGGAACTTGTGAAAAGAAAGGTTTGACTTCTTTTTCGCCTCTTGGACAAGATCTCACACAATACATTTGAAACATTGTATAATAAACAGTTTTTGTAATAATTTTCAGCAATATTGATTGATTATTGAGGTTAGTTTTAAAAACGTCAGGGTCAGACCGCGTTCATAAATTGACAAGTTTATTATCTGTCACCCACAAACGGCGCCCGCAGCACAGGTAAAATGAGAAAGGTCCATTATTAAAAGTTACAGCGTGACAGTGACAATTTAAAATTGAGATTGAAGTCAAGAATCGTAAACTCTACAGGATTGCTCAATCCTATAAGATATACTTACGTTCACTAAAATATCGAATATGGGGGAATGCGGGTGACGTCAGGTGCCAACGTCGCAGTCCTTGATCGGATTGTTTTTTATTATGACAGTAAATTTTTCTTGCATTTTCAGACGTGAGAAATTGTTATTTCCTTTGAAAACAGTGTTTTTTTAAATTTAGCAGAGACTTCAAAAGTTTGTGCGCTTGAGTTGTTGGCTAATTATTAATAACTATTTTCATCAACCGTGTTTTTGAGCTTGCACAAAGACGAATTTGTTTGATATAAGCGAAACGTGGTTGCAATAGTGTGTTTTATTTTTTACTCTCTCTACCTACTTCTCAATTATTATTCAATAGTTTCATAGTAGACCCTGAGATAGGGCCTGTTTAGTGGAGTCATTTTTTTTTGTCTGGCATTTTGAGGGATGAATGTGACTAGTTAGCTGATGAGAATATGAGTGGTTTTAATGTCTGCCTCCTGTTCGAAATATCCACAGAATGTTTCGCCGGAAAACTCGATTTCGAACTGTGATTACCGTCCGGCAATTTTTCAGCGTTATTGTCACAACAAAACCTTTCATTCTCTCGATTGCCAGACAAGAAGTAAACGCGGAAGGTTCTTTTCTTTTCTCTTGGAAGTTGACACCCATCCCCATTTTTTCAGCTATTGAAAAGCATCTGATGTTTTTCATGGGTGAATTATTTATCAATGTCAATCTTTTATTTTAAAGCTAGAAAATTTGAGATCATTAAAAAAAAAATCTTCATGTAAATCAATTTTTTTCTTCTGCAAATTTTCGAACAGGAAGCCGGCACTAAAATCACCCATATTCTCATCAGCTTAGTAGCCACATTCAGCCCTCAAAATGCCAGACAAAAAAAAATGACTCCACTAAAAAGCCCCTATCTCACAGTCTAGGTATTAGAACGATTTAATATGGACATTCAAAGTAAGTGCTTATCTCACAAAGCCAAATAGTGATACCTACTTTAGATTTTCATAGTCCTAATCCAGAAAAGCACCGCAAGTTTCCCATATTTTTCATGAGTTTACATAGTAAACAGGCAAATACAGGAACGGCATAATGTTACTACATGGGCTAGATCAGAGGTCAGAATGTTGGGACGGCCTGTCGCACTTGTCCATTAGAAGTGCCGCATGTTTTGTTTATTTCCCGCTCATTGCTCTATGGAAATTTACGCGAAGACATTTTAATATTTATTCATGAAGGAGACGAATGCGATAAAACTACCCACGACGTTTGTTTATTATATTGTAAGTGAAAACACTTATCGTGCAAACTTGTTATTCGAAAACGACATGAAAATTTGAATTAAAGATTTACCCCCTCAAATAATAAAAAAAGAAAATTTAAAAATTGGAACTGCAGAGCAAATATAAAAATTTGTATCAAAATAACAAGGAAAAACATAATTGGAAGGGACAAATTTGTAAAGGTCAGTAATATTGATTATATACAGGGTGTCCCGTAAGTAATGGTAAATAATGAAAAAATATTGACATTTTCAAAGTTTCCTAGACCAAAAGTCAACGGCCATACAAAGGTACAGGGTGATAAAGTTGATTTAGTTTTTTTTTTTAAATTTGGGTCATAAATTTCGCAATTACATGTCTGTCAGTCTGTCATTTTGCTTTTGAATTTTGATTTGAATTTGAAGGTTTTGCTTCTCATCCTACACCTGGTCATCACCTGGTGCAGCTTGGTGTTACTTGTTACCAGGGGCGGATGGGACCGCCCGGAACATCGGGCAAATGCCCGGTGGGCCGGATCACGAAATTGGGCCGCCGTCTCAATGATTTTTTTTTATAAGTTCTTGTAAACATAACACCAAAATTTTTAGCTCCAATAATATTATCTTCTAAATTGTTATATCATCAAAAACCGGGACCAGTTCCTTTACTTTTTTTGCCCCAGCCCTATTTTTAATCCTACCGTACGGCTCAGACCATGATTGGCTGACCATACCCAGCCCTATTCATCATAAGAAAACTCTGGCCGAGGCGTGATTGCTGTTCAATGATATTTTTGTGCAATTACTATTGGACTCATTTAGTATATTCTTCCATTATCCCCTATCACTAGTAACTTCCTCTCTGGCGCGCTAATATTTTTGAAATTTGAAACACTCGAAAGAAAGATGTCATTATAGGCCAAGAAGTGGGTCTTTTCGTGCTCAGCTCAACGTTTGAAGTACAATCGAGCGAATGACAGATAGACCTTCTGGACCGAATGGCATACAACATTTTATCTTCAAACAACTGCAATATCAGGTATGTTTCCACAGAAATCACAAACCAGTCAGAGTGATTTTCGTGGGCTGAAAATAATCAGGAAACTGGTTGTTGGCGATTTGGACCAATCAAAAACGCTCGGACTGGTTTGTGATTTCTGTGAAAACGGACCTACCTTTCACAGCTATAATTTAGGACTTTGTTTCATTTTTAAATTGTTTGTTTACTAAATGTCAAAATGATCAAATGTCACTCCTATAACTCACTGCTAATAGATGGCGCCACGGCCTCGGTGCCCAGAGTGATTTGTGAATAAATCTAACCTCAATGTCAGAGCAGAAATTAATAGTTCGAAAGGCGGCCCAACTATTTACTTCCGACCACAAAGTATAAACCAATTGGATCAACCTTTGATAGTTTTTGAACACTTGAACTGTCAAACATCCGAAACAGATTTAAACCGAACACCCGTTCTCAATTCGAAAACATAGGGTCTATTTTTTTGAATGAAGAATACTACTATATTCATTTTATGTTACCACGAGTCAAATTCAATAAACTGAAATAAAAAATAATAATATTGAACAAAAAAATTAAAACGAAGAAACTAGTGAAAATTATGAATAATTTATGCTTTTGGGAACTTGGTCGTTGACGCTAAGAATACGCATAGGTACTAAATTACAAGAACATAATAGCGCTGAGTGACGCTGCTGCCTCTAGCGAGAAAAAATCGAACAAACTATCCCATACATTTTTTATTGTCCTAGGAACATAATCGATCACTTCTGTGTCCAGTGTTGACGACAATGAAGTTCAAATTATGGACCGCTTTAAGATAAAAGGTATTTTTGACCGTGGCTCTCAAAAAAACTTTTGCCCCCCACTAGGATTGCCACCTGTCCTTTCTTCAAACAAATTATCGTTATGACAGTCCTGTTACGTCATTGCTTGTTTGCTACAGAGATATGTGAGGGAAATAAAATGCGCTTAGACGACTGCGCATCCGATTTTATGGTAACGCAAAGGGGGCCGCCATTTTTATCACTTTTTACTGATGACGATTCCGATTAGTAGATCTAGTGCAGTTTTTTTTATTTCTGTCTTTTTCTTCTACAGATTGATGAAAAAGGATGAAAATACACTCAGTGCGCATTAAATCTACCAATCGGCAACGCCATTAGTTTTTATGTTGGCAACTTCAATCTGACAGATTTTTCACAACATAACCTTACTTTTGGTCGGCTACAGATTGTTGTTTTTGGCGATTTTTCCTGCTTTTTCTGAGATATTTTTATCAGAGCGGTGTTTGTAAAGATTTCGTTTTGTTATTTCTGCTTATTTTTGGAGTTATGAGTTGTTCATGACCTATTTTTCCAACACCTAACTTGACAAGTGATAAAAATGGCGTTCCTTCAAATTCGGCCAGTTGCGCAGGATGGACCCTTATTTTATTCTAACCAACAACTCTCCCATATCTCTGGTTTGCTAGCGTGAGCATGAAAGTTTAAAATAAACGTTTTTGGGCGTGGCACCCGAAAAAATCCGCAATTTTTGGGCGGCATACAATTTTCCTGCTTTCTACGGCTCAAAGGGCCGGTAGGCTTGGGAAATCCAGGGCCGGTCTGACCTACCCCATCCGCCCCTGCTTGTTACCTTGCCTCTAATGCAAATAAACAAACAAAGCTATTGAATCGACTGTCAATAATAGTTATTTATGTATCAAGGGTACTAAGTAGATGATTATGCCCTGAGGGCGACAGTCTTACAAAGCCGAGGGCCTCTGGCCCGAGGGTTCGTAAGTCGCCCGAGGGAACCGAGGGTATATATATCTATTAGTACCCGTGGTGCATACAAATTTTTATGTCATACCAGTTGGTTGTGTAGTACGGTCCCATATAGCATCAAAAAGTGCTCCCGTTTTGATGGTGTGCTAAAAGTGAAAACCCGTTTTTATCTTATACTTTATGTTTGTACTAAAGACTTTTTGCTTGTTGGCACTTCGGATTTTCAGTTTTTTTGAAACTATTGAGAGTTATGCATTTTGAGGGTACGTTCATAATACTTTTTAGTTTTTTTTTCTTGTTTTACTTTTCACGTTATTTAAATTATTTACAAACTAACAAATCTTCACATATTAGTAAATTTTTGACATTTTTTTTTTTTAATACCAAGGGTTTTTCATATTTTGCTATCTGGATCTGCATAGTTGCACATTTTTGCTATATTTATAGGATCAAATGAATCTTCCATAATTTGCGAGATGCCACTGGTGAGAGGCTGATTTAAAACACCCGGTATATAAAAATATTTGACAGCACACACATTTTTTTTGCAGTTTGACGTCAAACTTACCTTCCAAGAAAAAAATTTATACCTAGCGTTATCTGAGTTCTGGCCCAGGCTCGATAAAAAAGGGTTTGATTTCTGTTCCTGCAAATTATTGGAAAAACATATTTCACATTACAAAATGTATTTTTTCTGGGATTGACGAGAAATGTCAACATTTTTGACCGGTTAACAGGTCAGAAAACTCAATATTCTGGTATTTTAATTATTTTTCAATAGTTGCTAAGGAATCAATGAATAACTATACGGGAATCACTTTTCCGGCCTAGGCCGGGAAAGTGATTCTTGTTCTGATCGCAGAAAAAATAGTATGTGTATTTCCCATTATAGAACGAAATATTGAGCTAAAAACAAATGAGTTTTACTAGTCACGGACCGCTACCTGATATCATCTTCAAATTCTTGATTTAGTACGGTCGATAACTGATTTTCATTTTTCCCATTATACAGGGTGTCCCACGGTGGATGGCGTATTAGACGTTTATGGAGAAATAAAGAGCGGATCATTTTGAAAATTTGGCAACCGTGATAAACGACCATAATCTACACTTTAAAAATATTTTTGTTTATGCGGTGTTGCGCTTCTACTCTAAACCAGTGCCACCATCGCTATTTTAAATGGAACACCCTGTATGTGATTGCATATTTGGATTCTACGTTTAAGTCTGAGCAGATTTCATGTGATATACCCTATACTTAAGTTCAACTGTTTTGGAAATATTGACAGTTGAAAATTGACTTTTTTGCTACTTTGACAGGCTGTAAAACCTAAACGGTTGATTTTAGAGGAAAACCGATTTTACATTCCTATCTTAGATTTTCATAAGCTATGATTTGACACCAACTTTGAATTTAATCGGAGATTAAATTTAATTGGAATTTTTAATCATGGATTAAATTCACAGTTGGTGTCAAATGATAGTTTATAAAAATCTAAGACAGGAATGTAAAATCGGTTTTTCTCTAAAATTAACGGTTCAGGCTTTACAGTCTGTCAAAGTTGCAAAAAGTCAATTTTCAACTGTTAATATTTCCAAAACAGTTGAACTTAGGTATAGGGTATATTACATGAAATTTGCTCAGAATTTTATGTAGAATCCAAATATACAATCACATACAGGGTTTTCCATTTAAAATAGCGATGGTGGCACTGGTTTAGAGTAGAAGCGGCAGCACCGCATATACAAAAATATTTTTAAAGTGTAGATTATGGTCGTTCATCCCGGTTGCCAAATTTTCAAAGTGATCCGCTTTTTAGTTCTCCATAAACGTATAATACGCCATCCACAGTGGGACACCCTGTATATGTATATTTTCAATTACTTAGCACCAAAGGCAGAGTTAAAAAGGTACCTAGGAGAAAAAATACTAGCATACATATGCTGAAAATCAACTGGGTAAGATTATTATAGGTTACGAAAACCGAATTTATTCCAATGCTGAAATTTTCCAAGATGTAACTTATCATAAACATGAAGAAGCTGACACATTGCTTATTTTTCATGCAGTCCGTTTAAGGTAGCCTTTCGATGGTTGCGGCCGATTGCGACCGCGACTGACGCGACTGCGACTTGCGACCAGTGCGATCTGTCGCATCTGTACCCCTCCTTCCGATAGATGCGACTTTGTGTACGACACGGCTCACACGGCCGACACGATCCCTTATGTCATCAGCTGTTTTCTGACTTTCGGTGTATGGTGTATCCAGACAATGAATTCGAAGTTGAGATATTGTAAGTTATTACGAGAGGAGGAAGAAGATGATGAAGATTTAATTCTACAATACGCTGTATTAGTGACTAAAAAAAAGAAAAGCAGTTAGGGAACTATGCAAATCACGAACTCGTGAAGATTCATACAACATTCTTATTGAAAGGCATCTAAAATATGATGAGGAAATATTGCGAACATGCTGCAGAATAAATCTTTCCAAATATTATTTCGATAAGCAGAGAGGCTGCTATCATAAATTGGTAAATTCTTAGCAACATAATCAATCAGTTTTTCATCAACCTCGCTCGAAAACGGAGCCATTTTTAATAATAATTGAAAATTCTTGTCGTCCAATGCATGCGGCCACTACGAACAATGCGACCAGACTGCTCCTAGAGCGGTTGAGTCGCTACGGCCCTATGTGAAAACATAAAAGCGGTACTTATACGACCAGCCGCATTGTCGCAGCAATCGGAACGGTCGCATTGGCCGCGACCATCGAAAGGCTACCTTTAACCAGACAATATGGAAAGAACATTCGGCTCACAATCGAAAGTCCAGATACCGACGTGATTGTTCTCCTAATTCGAGTGTACAAATTTTTATCAACTGAAGTGTTTACGGAAAGACAAGAAGAACGATAGATATTAAATCTGTTGGCGATTGGAATTGAACACGCCAAGGCCTTAATTGGTTTCCATGCGTTCACAGGAACCGATATAACTGGCAAATTTTTTAGAAAAAGCAAAGATGCATGTTGTAAATTTTTTCTGCACACAGAAGACAAACCAATTTTCAGACCATTTGCCCATCTCGGAAGGACCAGTTTTTCTGATGAACATTTTAAATCATCAGAAAAATTTATTTGTCTAATTTACAAATCGAAAAGCCTATGTACTGTGGCAGACCTACGTTGGAACTTATACCCCATCAAAAAATCTTCCTCCAACAACAGATACACCTAAACTTGTGTGTTCATTTTTAGAGCAAGATTTCTTGCCACTGTTTGGCAAAAGAGTGTACGAATGTATTTCAGAATTACCCAATCTTGAAAACCATGGCTGGAAGCTTACAGATGGAATGTATCAGGTTATACCCCTAACGAATGGTCCAGCCCCAGAGTCTATTATTTACTTAATTAAATGTAGGTAGCTGCAAAAAAGGCTGTAGTGGTAACTGCAGTTGTAAAAAAAATCATGACGTTGTTCCGAGTCTCGCTTATGTTCGGAGTTTGAGTGTACCAATAATGAAGTAAACAGTCTGGACAATAATTTGGATGTGTCATCAGAGTTCAGATAGCGAATAATCTTTGCATCTTTGTATCTGTATTATTTATGTATATTTACAAAACATTTGACTGAGTTTCTTCATCTAGAAGGTTGTCATTACTTTTTAGGTCCTAAAAAATGCTACCCTTGACCATCACAAGTAAATTGATGAATTATTGTTATCTAGAGATTCCTCCAAAATAAACATAAGCTTTGCAGGATTTTAAAAGATGGTCTAAACAATAAACATTTCATAGAGAGAATCCAGAAATAGCAATTTTTTTTTGGAATTCCCATTGAGAAACATATCTTCTCTAACTCGCTGATTTTAGGGACACCCTGTATAAAATATTTTTATGTAAAAGATAGCTTTAGGTATATTTGGCATAATACTCTATTTAGTATTTACGTGAGAAAATCGGCTTTTAAGGAATTTGAATAGCTACTTTTTCTACTGATTTTTTTACTAAAACTTTACTGTTATAAATTTCAAGACTTTTTTTTATAAAACTTAGGTAGTTATGTAGTTTTTAATGCCAATTATCAATTTTATTAAATTTCTTAGCATTTTCGAAACCTGTCAAGTTCGCCATTTTTTAACCCCCTGTAAAAAATATACAAACAATTTTTGAGAGTGCCAACAAGTCAATATGGTTTAATATAGTCCTTTACTGTATATTAAAACTTATTTCACAATTTTAGCACGACTTAAAAACGAAAAGTCATATTAGACCCTACTAGTGAATAGTAAATACCTGGGAAAAAAGTGTCACTTCCCAAATTGTCATCAGTGTGCAAACATCATCATTTTTTGACAAAAATAATATGTTTATAAGCGTAAATTTATATTTTGTTGATAAAGAATTAAGTTAATTTAAAACTGTTTTTTGCGTCTTTATGCCCGCGCGGGCCATAATGTGTACTTTATGCCCGCACGGGCATAAAGTAATGAATTATGTAGATGGTATCTAAGGTATAAAAACACAATAATGTATTGGTATGACATAAAATATTTACCATTACTCTTGAGACATGTATGTACAGGGTTTACATTATACTTACAGGGTGCTAAAATGCGAATTATGATGACATAAAAAACTGTTTATTTCATCATAATTCGCATTTGAGATTTATGAAATTTTAAATACATACATACGTATCTACATACGTCCCAGCTTGAACGAAGCAGAAGCATTTCCGGCCAAGATATGATAAATCTAAATCTAAATTTATTAACCCCTTATATCCAAAATAGATATATTTCTTAATTCCTCCGTTTCAATCAAAAAACTAACAATTTACCTAATCAATATATTCATGAATTTCTGAATGAATATACATTTATTCATAAATTTCTGAATTATACAGAGTGTCCCAGCCGAGAGTGACCCATTTTAAATGCTTATAACTTTTAAACCAGGTGAGCTAGCTTCATGCGGTTTGTGCCATTCGATTTCTCTTGGTCTAAAGTTTTTTCTAGTAGGCTTCAATTTTTTTTGAAACTTATATAGGGCGAGTAAAAAAAATCCGTTTTTCAACATCGAAATTCTCCACTATTTCTAATGGAACACCCTGTATATCACAACGTCAAAAAAAAGATTCATGTTTAAGGTATCCATATACCAATAGACATCGTCCCTAAAACTTGAAGTTTTAGCCGAAAAAAAAATCAAAATCGAAATCTTGGTATTTTTGCAAACGCATGCAACTTCATGTTGTAGGAACTTGATATCACATCAAACAATTTTGTAACTTTCTAGTTAGATATCAATTAACTTAAAATACATTTTCCAAGAAAATTTCACGAGTTCCAAAGTATTTTCTCTGGATCTCATTAAATAGAGATACTCCAACAGTAACAGTTTAGTGTGCAATCTCTATTGAGAAAAAATACAGACCATTTTCATTGATGAACTAAGAATAACAGAAACTGTATATACTGATATGTTCTCTTTCCCACAGTTAAGGCAGGAGGTTATCTTGGATGATATCTATTTTCAGCAGGATGGTGCCCCCACCTCATTATTCTTTAATAGCAAGGGAATCACTAGATATGACATTTGGGTGAAGACGGATAAGGAGAGCTGGCCTATAGAATGGACACCTTACTCTCTTGACTTGAGAGTTCTAGACTTTTTTTCTCTGCGGTTATGTCAAGGAAAGAAGCGGTAATACTTTGCTCAGATAGCCTGGAAGATCTTAAGCGGAACATTTGTAATGTCATTGAAGCGGTTCTCCAGGAAATGTTACACAATTCATTCAACCATTTATTAATCCATAAATGCCTGGAACAGAATGGCTAGCATATACATATAGGTACCTACCTACAGCATTTTGTATAGTTTTATGCAGTTGTTATTAATTTTTTATTAGGCAAACATAAGTTCCAAGCTTTGAAAATATGCGCCTGCAAAAATACCAAGATTTCGATTTTGATTTTTTTTCGGCTAAAACTTCAAGTTTTAAGGACGATGTCTATTGGTACATGGATACCTTAAACATGAATCTTTTTTTTGACGTTGTGATGTACAGGGTGTTCCATTAGAAATAGTGGAGAATTTCGATGTTGAAAAACGGATTTTTTTTTACTCGCCCTGTATAAGTTTCAAAAAAAATCGAAACCTACTAGAAAAAACTTTAGACCAAGAGAAATCGAATGGCACAAACCGCAGGTAGCTAGCTCACCTGGTTTAAAAGTTATAAGCATTTAAAATGGGTCACTCTCGGCTGGGACACCCTGTATAACACGTAACAAAAGACAGTTATAGATTTTTCAACATCAAACATTGTTTGTTAAATTTAATACTAATGCTCTATCGCCTGTAACAGTCTGATCCTAAATCCAGCCCATGCAATAACATTCTGACCTTTCAAATAGCTCCATCATCGTCCTGACATTCTGACCCCTGATTCAGCGCATGTAGTAACATTATGCCACACGAAATAGCCACATCGAATTTGATTGGTCAGGTTTCTGGGCTATGGCTAGATTGGGTGGCAGAATGTTTTGATGCATACCGTTGCTAATACCAAAAAAAAAAATATTCCATTAATACAATTTTATAGCAAGTATAGTTAAATTATACTTATTCCATCAATCCCCGACTCGTTAAAAACTGAAAACAATAAACCTCATATTATTGAAATCAATAACGGAAAATTTGAAGAAGGCAACATTTGGCAACATTACCCACGAGTTCCAACCTAAATTCCATTTTATCGGCAGATTCTATCTCTCTAGGGTTAAACAAAAGAAAATATGTGCTCTGAGTTAAAAACGAATTTTAATTTATTAGAAACTGCAATTGGCAATAATTTCGACGTCATTGATGACGGGAATCCATTATTTAAATAATTCCACTACAGTAGAAAAAATTTCAGTTCATGAATAACTTCTGATACTAAAATTTAATTAGGTAGATAATAAATAAAACGAACACAGCTTTTACTGAATTGAAATTTAATCAAAATCGCAAAAATATATTATAGACTTTGTTTCACGAGGTCTTATACTTTTGATATAATTTGCCTTCCTTTTTCAGCAAATAGAAATTGACTGCAACAAATCAAATTAATGACGTCAAAAACGTTTGTCGGTTCTTAAACCAGAAATCATTAATTTTAATTTGTCAAAAAAATTGAATGTGTTATATGAATTAATCGACGAGAAACGAGAACCCTTTTTTTTTCAAGTTGTCAAAAGTATAAACCTTCGTAAAACGAACTTTAACATTTTTTTAAATTTATTATGGTGGTGCCCCTATTAAAAAAAGTGGAAAAGAATTTTTTTGCTTAGCCATTTTTCAATGTTTTCCAGGGCTAGCCTCAGAAACGCCTACTTTGCCATCCCTATAGGTATAGAGAATAGTATATTGTGTATTTAGGTGGAAAAGTGACACATTCTCGGCCGACGGTGTAAGTTGACGGGCGAGGCGTAGCCGAGGCCGGCAAACACCGAAGGCAGAGAATGTGCTTTTCCACCGAAATACACATACTTTTTTTTCTGCGATCGGTTAAATACCTGTTAAATGTTTGTCTTTTTGTTCCAATTATTCAGCAATACGAGAATCACTTTCCCGGCCTATGCCGGAAAAGTGTTTCCCGTATTGTTATTCATTGATTCCTTAGCAACTATTGAAACATAATTGAAATACCAGATTGAGTTTTGCGACCTGTCAACGGGTCAAAAATGCTGACATTTCTTGTCAATCGCAGAAGAAGTAAAATTGCAAAATGAGAAAAACAAAAAACAACATCAAACATTTTAAACTGGTTGTGCATTGGCATTGTTTTGGCAGGTGCGTCAGGTATATCTAAACTGAAAAAATTGCTATGACGATTTTTAGGTACTAGGCTAAAAATGGAACATTTCACGTAGGTACTGAAATGCGAGTCCGCAAAATAGTCATTTTTCGGAGCGTATACAAAATAGTATATTGTTTATTTAGGTGGAAAAGTGACACATTTTCGGCTGACGGTGTAAGTTGACGGGCGAGGCGTAGCCGAGGCCGGCAAACACCGAAGGCCGAGAATGTGTTTTCCACCGAAATACACATACTATTTTTTCTGCGATCGGTTGAATACCTGTTAAATGTTTGTCTTTTAGTTCTAATTATTCAGCAATACGAGAATCACTTTCCCGGCCTAGGCCGGAAAAGTGTTTCCCGTATTGTTATTCATTGATTCCTAAGCAACTATTGAAATATAATTGAAATACCAGAATATTGAGTTTTGCGACCTGTCAACCGGTCAAAAATGCTGACATTTCTTGTCAATCGCAGAAAAAAGTATTTTTTCGGACTCGCAAGTTGCAGACTTCTTGTATGAGGTATACAAGAAAACTACTTTCGAAACTCCTTCACGTTTTATTTATAGTATTTAGATGATTACTAAATAAACAATAATTAAAGGATTTTTACGCTATATTTAGGATGACGTCACATTTAGTAAAATTCTGCTGCCAACCTAACAAAACTAAAAGTACTTTTTAACGCATTTAAAGTAGGGGAGTTTCAGATGTTTTTGGTTGGCAACGGCGCGGGACGTTGCATGACGTATAAACATTTTCATCTCGTTACGTACCTATATTGACACATGACATTCTGGTAAATAATAAGAAAAAAAATAGGCATTGACAACATAGTCTGTTCTTGTTCGATTACTTCCACAAAACATCCCCCCTTAGAAATGTAAGTCTTATGAGAGACGTCAGTCTAGTCGTTTCAGCTTTCCCCTCCAATCACTAGAGGCGCTTCAATCAACCTATTAAAGTTTTCTTTTTCCTGCCGGACCGTGCGCCAAGATTTGAAGTTTATTTTGTCATTTCCAGTCGTCAAAATTTAAATTTTGAACTTCTCCCAACATTTAGAATTATCAATTACCTATCAATTATCAATAATTATTATCTCAAAATGTCTCCTCCCAGTTTGTTAATTGAAAAGCATCAGAAATGCTGTGTTCCGGGGTGCGGCGACAAATACAGCAGCTATTTCCGGTTTCCAAAAGATGCCGAAAAAATGAAACAATGGCTAGAAAAAGTTCGCAATCCTTTACTAAATAGCCTCAGTGTCGAGAAGGCTTATAATAATTATAGAGCGTGAACAAGACATTTTCCTCGAGAATTTATTGTTGGCGATCCAAAAGCCAGACGAGGACTCACATGGAATGCTGCGCTTTTGCTGTATCTCCCTGAAGGTAAGTTAATACTAGATATATGTGAGAAAGACGTACTTACATTTTCACTTATTCCTCCCCATAGTTCTGATTAACGACAACGTGTTAGAATTCGGGTTTAAAGGAGCATAGGTCAGAAACATTAAAATTAATTTTAATTTTAGCCCCAATTATCAAAAACAGTAAGGAGTCGTTAATTGATAAACCACAATCACCAAAATCGCAAAAAGTGGAGATCGACACAGTTGAAACTCGTCGAAGAGTCCTAAGACGCCTTCAGAAATTAGTTTCGCAACTATGATTGACATAGGTAGGTAAACATAATAACTCTGTTCCAACACGTCAAAAAATCGTCCCATGAACGGTTTCGAAACCACTCAGTATAACAATTTTAGTTTCTGCGCAGAATCGTGACGGTACATTGTACGGTTTTCTGCTGTGTTGGAACAAAGCTAATATTATTCATTTCTTTTTTTTAAATGTTTATTCCTTTATCAGGAGACACAATAATTAAAATATTCCTGGTTACATACAGGTACACCATATTCTACAATGCATGTATCCAAACTTTTTTGGTAGAATCGTTGGTAACGAAATTTCTGTTTTAGATCAACCAGGCCCTTCATGTCGTCAATTTTTATCTACTGAAACTTCTGCAATTCGGGCAGACATTGCTACACCAAGTGGAACCATCACATCTGCAAACATGAAAAAGTCACCAACCCACTTTGTCTCTTAAAACTTTTATTGGTAGGTACCTAAGTGTTATTGCTTAATGAATAACCACCCAGTTGGGAGTAGGTGAATTTTAAAACATCCTAACTCAAATAGGACTACTACTATAAAAGACTACTAATTACTAAAACTTGCAATCGAATGCTAGAAAAATTAGAAGCTAAATGTGCGAAAAGCTCGTCTCCAATCTTGATCTATTTTTTTTTTGCAGGTCATGAGAGACGATGCCAAATTTTAAAGAACATTAACGTCACTAGGCAAAAAATTCCTATCCCCAAGGGAAAAATATCTTTATTCCAAAGTTATAGAATCCAGCAATAAGTTAAGAAGAATCAGTAGAAGGTTGTCGTTATTTAAATCCAAAGTTTCTACTGCTGAATAACTTGCATCATAAACCAAATTTCAAAGGCTCGTAGACCACGTCAATCCATTGATATACAGCTTTATTTTAAGCCAAGTCCGTACTCAAAACCAAAAGCCTAAAGCTAGACGATTTACATTGGACGAGAAGTTGTTGGCGTTGTCTTTGCTTAAAGCTAGTGGTAAAGGGTATAGACTATTATCAAAAATATTTATTCTATCATCCAGGCGAAATCATTTTCTTGAATGAGCTTTATATTATGTATAACTACATAAACTTTCTACCTAACACATGCGGAAAGTGTATTTTCTGGACTTAAAGGCTTGTTTGAACTCTGCTTTTTGTTGTCATTCGTGCAACTTCCATCACGTGCAGAAACACTTTCCTCACTTGTTAGGTTAACAACGATTTTGGATTGTGAGAAAAGGACCTCTTTTGTCATTTTATTTACGATTTAAGTTTTTCATCAAGCTATTGTTAAATGTACGTCATTACTTCTTGTAACTGTCCTTATTATCTTTAACTTAACTAGCATTACCTACCTATGTATGTATACTTACATGAAAAAAAACTGTTTCGCAATAATTGTAATTAATTCCATATTCTTTAATATTTTCTGTTTCAAACTTTAATAAATATCTAAATTTGTCATCTTAATTTTTAGTCAATTTTACCTTGAAGGCGCTTCAACACTACCGATTTTATGAGTTTCTTCTTTTTGGCACAATTATTTTATGCCAAAAAATGGTAGAAACTTTAAAGTGGTGGTGTTGAATCGCTAGAATCAAACAATGGTGCAAACGATCCACCGGAACAAATAAGATACCGAACGAACCCTAATTGCGTTTTGCATTCGCCAATAAATCCAGAATTACAAAAGCTTACCCCCCCAGTCACTAGAGGCGCTGAAAACTTATAGACAGGTTCTCAACACGGCACTTACCTTTCTAAGGGGGGATGTTTTGTGATTACTTCATCCTAACCATAACATAAAAAACCTATACAAATACATATGTTTAAGCTACAATTTCTTATAATTGTTTATTATTTTCACTGACATGAAATCGCTGATAAGTTCTGAAGTTTGGCAAAAGTTACGCTTTTTATTTCTGAGGCAGTTAAAACAACATCAAAGGTTGTTTGAAGAATTTGTTTAATTTCGGCGACCATTAATGAATCCACGCCAAGATCCTCCAACGTTGCTTTTGGTGCAATTGAAGCTAAATTTTGGATGCTTAACATGTTTGCTATAATGCTGGGTAAATTATCTTGGTTTAAATTTGATAGTTTACGCTTTTTAGCAATCACTGTACTCGCTACAATGGGGTAGGGTTGTTGAAGTAACATATCCATAGTAGCCATGCAGGACGACATTCTAGAACAAACATAATGTTGAGCGTTGTGCTGTTAGTGCATTAGTAAATTTTTTTATGAGTATAAATCTATGATTTTTTAGCAATGTATGATATTATGGTTCTTATGTCGTTCTTGTGTTACAAATTACGAACGAAAGTCAAAATATAGAGATCAAAAACATTAGTTTGATCGAAAAGCAAAATGTCGAAACTAAGAAATATACGATAGGTAAGTAATATAAAATATCGCAAGAGATAGGTAAGTAGTGTAGATATTGAAAATACAAAATATCGAGAGGCTAAAAATCGAAAGGAAAGGATATCTAAAAAATTTTATCGATACTAATTTGAAAAAAAAAAAAAAACGTTCTCATAATGCCTGCTAATTCTTGAACGTATGGATTTTTTAAAAAATAATAAATAATAATGCCAACTAGTCCAGAAAATAATCAACATAATTACAAAGTAACCGTAACTAACACAAAGTAGGGAATAGGTACCTACTTTCTGCATAAGCGCCCCATGAGGCAGTATGGTAGGTTCTACGCAATCAACCCCAATGCTCCATAGAATGACTTTATTAGAATTAATGGGATTTTCAATTTCGATATTTTGTTCTTTCAATATTTCGCTTTCCTTTATTTTACAATTTCAGGTACATACCTATATTTTGTTATTTATATTTTGCATGTCCGACCTTTTGCTTTTCGATCAAGTGTTGTCGATATTTTGACTTAATAAAATTATCTCAAAATATTTATGAAATTGACTTTTTAACTATAATAATACAGATCCAGTATTCAGAATCCACTTGTTTTTGCAAACATAGTCAATAATCTACACCTTTTTTTATCTTCTATAATTTACCTTTGGGGTAAGGTTCCAAGCACCTCAGTATCATTAGAACCACCCATTGCATCAAAAACAAGTCCAACGTCACCAAGAGACGCCCATTGAATTATTAATCCACAAAATCCTGCATTTTTTCTAGCCTCAATAATTCTTTCCATCGCTGAATTAGCTGCGGCGTAATTGGATTGACCAGGATTTCCGCGGCCGCAAGAAAATGACGAAAAACAAACGAAATAATCGAGTTGAGGGGCTAATGTTCTAGCGGCTGAATCAAGTTGCCTGGTTACGTCAGCCTTTGGTTTATAGGTAGCTTTAAAATTGTCTTCGGTTTGATTGATGAATTCTGCATCGCAAATAACTGTCGCCATATTGAAAATTCCGCCTATAGGAGCCAGTTTATTCGCTTGTTCTAGTATAGAGATAGCTCCTTGTTTTGTATGTGCATTTTGAGTATTAACTAATATCTGAGTACCAATTTTCTGCCATTTTTTAATGCACCAACATTGGTAAGCAGTTTTTATTCCACTACTTGACACGATAATCAGTTTCTTGGCACCTCTTTTTAGCAGCCAATCAGTTAGTTCTAAACCAAAACCGCCTAGTCCGCCTACCAATATGTAACTTTTATTTGGATCAAAGTAGGAACGGGCAATTGCAAATATGTTTTTGGAAATAGGCATTTGGACATTTTCGGACTCTTCGTTTCTTATTTTCAAAACTACTTTACCAATATGTTTGCCAGATGCTAAAAATTTAAAGGCCTGTTCGATTTGATTTTTATTGAATATTAGTTTGGGAAGAGGTTGAACAACTCCAGATACAATTCCTTCTGATATTAATTTCACAACCTTCTTCTTTTCATCGGCATTATTGAATATTGTCTGTAAGTTAATTCGGTGAATTGTCGCATTTTCCGGGAGTACACCGTTTTCAAGTATAGATGTCCTAGCAAGTTCTAAGAATCTTCCCCCAAACGCCAAACAACGAAGCGAAGCCTGAAAATGTCCCACCTGTGAAGAATTAAGAACTAGATCAACTCCTCTGCCGTTTGTTTTATCTAAGACCAATTGCTCAAAGTTAGTATCTCGAGAGTAGCCAATGTTGTTGACATTCAGTTGTGGAAAAGATTTTATCAAAACCTCCTTCTTGGCTTGACTGGACACTGTAGTATAAACTTCACAGCCCATTCGTAAAGAGATAGCGATAGAAGCTAGTCCTATCCCTCCACTACCACCGTGAATGAGGATCGACTTTCCTGCTTTCATTTCACCTCTTATAATAAGAGCATAATAACTTGTTGAGTATGCTAGCGGTATGGTTGCTGCTTCATCTAAACTCCAACTGTCTGGAATATCCCAAAGAATATCTCTATCCGCCAATACAGTGGTTGAAAGGGCTCCCACTGGAAGTAAACCCATTACCCGACAACCGCTGCTAGTCTTTCCAGAAAATTCGAAACCAAACTGACCATGACAGTCGATCAATTCTGGTGACATATTATGCATGGATATTTTTCCTGTTGCCAGCATAACGTCCGCCAGGTTGACCGCAGCGTAATAGACATAACAGAGCTGTTTTCCAGAAATAGAATGGGGAGAAGGGCCTTGAACCCATTTTAAAGTAGATAAATCTCCACATATTGATAAGTCGATATAAGCATGTTTAACTGGTGAAATTTTCGTATCGATAGGTTCTTCCAAAAGTAAATGCCTATACGTTCCCCAGATTTCGTTTTTCAATACGTTATGCACTAAATCGTATTTTAATTGTTCCTGATAGGCTTTAAGACTGAATGTTGGTGTATTTTTATCATGAATAAAAACGGAGCGAATGTTTTTACCTCCTACTGGTTCTTGTTTAAGACAATTAACCATTCCTATAAGGCCTGTTAATGGTTCACCTTGCGCATATATATAAACTTTAGTATTTAACTCATCTGCTTTCTGCATAGCATCCTTGAGTGAGTCTATCCAGGAAAAATTATTTTCATTAATTTGTATTAAAATTGAATTACTTGGGATTACAATTTCCGGCCTCAAAAGAATGAAGGTATTTTCCGTGGTGGATTGAATGCTTATAGTATTCAATTTCAATTCCTTTATTTGTGAAATTTGATTAGTAGTATTAAGATTAACGAATATTGCTTTTGGCTCTTCCAAAAGTATAAACCCGCCTTCTCTTAAAGACTTCTTTGCATTTTTAATCAAGGACATCTGGTTGTTTGCTATAGTATTGCGCAGAATGACTAGATGAACATTAGTACCAATAATTGCATTAGTTTGAAAATCTTTCACATGCACGTTAATCCCCATTTCTTTGAAGTAATTGTAAGTCGCATCTTCTGGATCGTGATTTACAACAATGGCAGCATCTACAGTAATCATTGCTTCATTGTTGAAAATATCAGTTATTTCAGGGATTAGTGCTGTATCAAGTCCATTTTGACATATTTCGGTAATTTTAACATGAGAACCTGCGGAATTTTCCAAAACTAACTGACTTAAAACCGTTAAAGCGTCTGTTTTTGCTTTCTTCGAACTCTTACTCAAATCCTTATAATTATTTAAAGGTACAAACTCATATCTTTCCAGCTTGGGAAATTGTTGCGTTCTATTTTTTGTCGGAACTATATTTAATTTTAGACCAGTGAATTCAATACCACCAGATTTGACTACTTTTATATGGGGAAACGTAGCAATGTTCACACCTTCATCTTCTGAAAGCTGTTTTACAATGCTTAAATGGTCAATGGGGTCTATGACAATCTTCTGTAGATGACTAGGCTCATAAAGTTGTCTACTATCAGAGCCTAAAATGAAAAATTGGTACATGCTATCCAAAAAAGTAATCCAATTATTTTTCCATCTAAGCTGTCCAGTCTTCCTGTCAACATTACATTTCAGTATGCCACAAAATATATTTCTATAATCATGATTTCTTAGTCGCATCTCTTTGTAAATATCTTGGGTTGTCAGTATAATACCATCTTCATTAAACATAGGTTTTCGTAAGTTCGACGGATCATTATCTAACTTTACTGAAATTTTCCCACTAACTACAACAGATCCTTTTTCACTTAACTCGAACTTTCCGGTTACTTTCAAAATCGTAAAATGAAATTTTACTGCCCCATTTTTTGTAAATCTAACATTTTCTTTAAATTGAATATCTTCTAAAATTACAGGCATTGTTTCAAAGTTTACATCCTTAATTTTAGCAAAGCATTGCCATACCAAAACTAAGTATCCCATCCAAGGAAATATTATGCTTCCATCAATAATATGATCAGCTAAGTATTTATCGCTATCTTTGCTCAGGTCTATGTCGATACTCAGTTCTCCTGTATTTTCCTTAGGAGTAAACCTAGCTACAGCCCACTCTATAGAATGATCCCACTTAATCATCGAGTTTATCATCGGTGTTCCTCTGCTTACAGGAAATGATATTGAATCGTATAAATTTCCAAACTTTGGCTGACAACCGGCAGTATAGATTTTTCCTAAAGCGGATGTTAAAAACGATATGTTATCATCATGATCTTTCTTGACCAACGAAATAACAGTCGCACTTTTGCCAAATGTCTTCCTAAGAATTGAGGACAGGAGAGCCGATGGCGCTATTTCGATAACAGTCGAATTTTTGGGTACATGCATAAGAGCTTCGTGAAAGAGAACAGGGTTGAGTAAGTTGTTTATGAAGTATTCAGAACCACATGTTTGTACAAGTGGGGTGCTCCAGGCAAGTTCTGGAATAGAGGTGGAGATCCACCTAGAATTAAAAACATAACTGAAATTAATTATCCGGATTAAAAGTATAGGTTTCCGCTAATTTGGACTTTAATTTCAAAAATTCTAAATCAATAACAGCCAACGTTTAGACGTCAAACTATTGCGAAATTGGACACCATTTTGCATTTTGACTTTCAATCATCGACTATCTTTCTTAATTTTCAACAAAGATTTTTCTTGAAAATTTGCCACATAACAACAAATAAACCCAATGTAAATTTTGAAACATAGACACACAAAACTTAAGTACAATTTACTGTAATGTAATAACCAATAGATCATTTCAATTAATGCAATTCTTGCAAACAACCCGAGAAAGGTTTAAATGTCAATTTTTTAATTATTGATTTGTCAGGAGTAGGTTAGGTACTTGTAGATAACGTCAAATAAAATGTAACAAATATCCACTTATACTTTAATATACTATTCATAATATTTGTATTGCGAAGCCTTGGCTGTTGATTCGCAGTTTTTTAGAAATGAAATCCAAATAAGAGGAAAGGAGGTGAGATTTTGCACTTTTCCAGGTCAGAAATGATGCCATAACCATAATCAGTATGTGTGTTACTTGTCAGCTTAGCATATTACAGTAAGTGAGTAGATAAGTACTTACCTAGACGATCTGTGTTTGGGGCTGGTTATAATTGGTTCGAGCTTCCTTTTCACTAGCGGCTCAGCGTTGGCAATATATTTGCTATGAAAGGCAGTTTTTGAACTATGGATAATCTTGGCGAAAATGTTATCAGCGTGAAGGTCAGCCACAAGCTAGAAAAAAATGGTTGTTAAAATGTGTTTTTCTATTTTGGTGTCATATCGAAGTCTTTTCGACACTAAAAGTAGTTTCGAAAAGAAGCTCTTTGTGACACTCACACAAACTTGTATTTTAATGTAGGTACTATTTTCTATACTGACGTTTCATAATAGACACTTTTCGATTGTCATTTTAGTTTTTAAACGACATTCTTTCAAGTACTCAGTGCGTGAAAGTGTTTTTATGCACTAGTGCTTAAAAGTAACATTCATTGTTCAGAAATAGAAAGTACACTAAACACAGATTCGAATTTTATATATTTATTATGGATATTAAAAATGCATTCATTGAATTGAATGTTTGGGTTACTCAAAACAGAACTTTGTGTTGTTACTTTTTGTAGTATTTCAATTATTGATGTCGAATCTTGAAAAAAAAATCGTATGAAAGGCGTCAAGCAAAAGCAGGTGACAAACTGGTGTTTGTCGACTTGTTTTCCAACTCGGCTTTGCCTCGTTGGACAATTTCCACATCGCGTGCCTGAAAGACGTTCATTTCGTAACTTATTATATCAATAGCTATTAAATGTTCAGATTTTTCAACTTGTCAATTTAACATGTCGTGTACTGTAGTATAACATACCCCGAGATCGTTCAGTAAGATTGAACGATGAGAATTTTTATTACAATTTAAACAAAAAATCTTCTGAAAAACGAAATGAGAAACAAATAGGACCTACGTTGTGGAAACTTACTCAATTTTACTTACTGGACATGCGCCCGATATAGCAAATATTTGGGAAATTTAAGGGAAGTTGTGATTATGTAGAAGAAACGAAAAATTTGTGAAACGCCTACTTTATTATTAAAGTAAATCGTACCGTTCTCGACCTAGAATTCTCGAGGAGAAAGACAGCGGCAGAGAAACCCTCGATCTAACATTCCTCAAAAATCGAAACATACTATATTCAATACTGAAGAGTTTTTTTGTTAGCCAATTTCCCAGCGGATACTGAGGTCCCATTCGGGAAGCTACTCAGCTATAGTTGTTTTTGAGCCAATATCTCTAGATTGATTATTTCAATTTGTTAGGATATTCTCTCGTCAGGGTAGGAAAATGTTAATAAATTCAACAAGGCTCTAATGCACGCTCTAAATCCACAAAATCAAAATCTCAGCACAAAAAGACATCACATAATTTCTTAGGTTCTAATTTACTTCTTTATCTATGTTGTTTACAGTATGGAACGATTTTTGTTAAATACATGAACAATGCACATGTTAAAAAAAAATGTTATAGACAAACAAAAAATACATAAAAATGAACAAAATAATAGGAATTTACATAAATTGAACTCTCAAAAACAAAATAACATTTAATCCACTAACCTGTGAACGCTCCTTACACACACACTAATAACAAATTGGATTGAACAATCAGTTTTAATCCAAAATAGAAATGAAAATTGAATAATGAATAATTACAGACACGCGACACGTTTTGTAAGGGACCAGTCCAGCTCGTTCTGGAGTATCTCTAATGCCTAATCCCTCTTCTCTAGCTCCCGTTCGGTTTGATACCCTTCAGTACGCTTCACGGCGCATACAAGGTTGCAACATTTTACTTTTATTCAGTAAAAAATAAAGATTTGAAGAAATAATATTTTAAATAGGTGGTTTTCCTCAGTACGAAGATGGATTATTATTTAATATTAAATGTTAGCTATTAGAGAAAGTTTAATAATAATAATAACTATAATTGTGAATGTATAAATATTATATACAGTGTGTCCACTTAAGTTCGCAGCATATGGGAAACTTTTTTATTATCAATTTTACAAAAAAAAGTTATTCTTTATAAAAGTTTCTGCTTCTTGAAAAAATAGTACTAAACTATTAAAACTTGAAATAGCATGTACAGGGTGGTCAGAAAATAGGAAAATATACAGGGTTTTTTGGTAAAAGTGGAAAAAAAATGACACATCACTATTTTTTTAAACTTCTGATATTTTTTTCACATTAAGCAAGTCATATTACAGTCAAAAGATACCTTCCGTTATCACAAACAAACCTGCCAAATTTGAAAAAAAAAAAATGGAAAAGGGATTTTTGAGCTAAAAAAACGATTTTTTCTAAAACTTTAACACCCTGTATCTCAGAAACTACGCATTTCCGGACACATATTTATGCGAACTTTTTTTTTTGAAATAATGTAAGGAATCACATCCCCAAGTTACGAACCGTACTTAGGAAACACCCTGTATATTTTCCTATTTTTTTACCACTCTGTACATGCTATTTCAAGTTTTAATAGTTTAATAATATTTTTTCAAGTAGCAGAAACTTTTATAAAGAATAACTTTTTTTCGTAAAATTGATATTAAAAAAGGAACGAACTTAAGTGGACACACTGTATTATACTTGGGTGGGTAATGTTCAGAAATTTTGCGACATTTACCCTCGCATTTACCTAAGAGTACTTTTGTCTTGACTTTTAAAAATTTGTTTCATACATATGTTATTACCAATAAATTATCTTGTCTTATCTTTTCTTATAATCGCACTAGTGCTATTAATGACATTCAGATTCAAATGACATTGCTAAATACGTCGACACCGACGTAGATTAGGGTTTTTTTTTTAAATTAATTCACTGATGTAGGATGTCGGATGATGTAGGATATTCCAATAAAGATACGACCTCAAGTTTCTATAAATACCTACATGATTTAAATATGTTACGGTTTATAGGTATGCAAGCTTAGATAGTTTGTAAACTAGCTGGAAAGTTTACAAACTAACCAACGCATTAGATATTTCGATAGAAAATGCGATTTTCACCAAAATAGCAGCTAGTTTGTAAGCTAACCAAGAGTCTTGAAGTTATTGACAAAACTAAATGAGCTGGTTACTTCAAAAACTACCTATCTAATGCAGCCTGAATATGAAAACCATTATTTCTAGTAACAGAAAATAGCCAAGCCTGCAAGCCTTTCGCTAGTTTATAAACTAACCAACCAATTTTCTGGCTAATTTACAAATAAAGTTAGGTTACGTTTTGAAAACGGAATGATATTGTTTTTTGTTTACTGTCCTAGCCGGGTTTGTTTCAATATTTCACAGGAACAGCAACAGTTATTGTTAATAAAATGATCACAAAGAAAAATTTAACGTCTATTTATTAGATCTTCATAATAGGAAAGCAATTAATTCCCAACTTTGCAATCAAAGAAGCTAAAGTGCACAAAAATCTGATTATTATTTCATAAAGTATTACGATTCACAACGAGTTGATGCAGTAAATAAAAAATCTGGAAAAATATTAGCTTGAATGGACATTTTACTTTACTATGAAAATATCTAAGTAAGCTGTACGTGGTTGTACATACTTATTTGAAAATATTTTATTTTTTCATATATAATACCACAAGAGAATAGTTATTTATGCAAGTGTAAAAAAGGTGCTTTACGCACGTATTGCATACAACATTTTTTCTACTACCAATCAAATATGTGTAAAATAATAGATTTAGACAAATACTTTACGCACTAGTGCGTGAAGTATTTTCACTTTACGCACTAGTGTGTGAAGTAATTTACCAGAAAAATACTAAATTGACAGTGTCAACATCTGCTATTGTCATTACTTTCAGTGTTGCCAGATCTCACGATTATTCGTAAGATTACACGATTTTGGTCATAATTTCACGATCTCACGAATGAGGTAGCAATTCTTACGAATTCTCTCTGTAGTAATACAAATCAGTAATCAAATATAATGTTATCGGGAATAAAAATCTACTATACAATATTTAGTTATGTTACGCCGCTCCTGGTATATGCGTGCTTAAGAACACTTTACCTATAGCACGGCATATACAGAAACAATCAGAAAGCTGACTCTGACTCACGCTTTGTATCCCAAAATGGCGGCGTGCGCAGATGAGATGCACGTTAAATCTCATTGTTCAGCTATTTAAAGATAGGCTTTAAGAGATGCGCGTGAGAGTTAACCTGCTGCTTGTTTTTGTATATGCTGTAGTAATAGAACTGCTTATTGAGCTGAAAGTGTCTGCCAAGTCTACGAGACCCCACTATTTGTGACGTTAGCTGCAGACCTCAACTCTGGGCAGAAAATGCATTATGCGAGTCCAAAAAACGAATCAATAAACGTTGAAATCGCCTTTTCTAAATTTAAAATTCCCAAAAAAAACTAACTCACAAGCACAGCCTGAATTGCAAGCAATCCATCGAGGTTTGCGGTTGACATTACCACTATCAGCTGCTGATAATGGTGACGTCAGTCGCAGACCAGCTGCGGATAATGAAAACGAGGTTCAGCTCTCAGAAACACCTCCTAAAATAGGGAAAAAACAAGGATACAAGATTTAATAATAACATTTCTATATCTTATGAATGTAAAATCATGTTTACTTCATCAAAAATCTATAAAACAACATTGTTGTGCATTATTTTCTTACAATATTTTATCAGTTTTAAGTTTCACGATTTTTTTTTCTCGATTCTCACGAATTTTTTTCATTTCATCTGGCAACACTGATTACTTTACGCACTAGTGTGTGAAGTGAATTACTTTATGCACTAGAGCGTAAGTGAAATTTTACGTCTTCTGAATAGTGCGTAAAGTGAGTACTTTAGGCACGGTAGTAGAAAATAGTTATTTATGCAACAAGTGTGTAAAGTAAACCTTTTTCACATGAGTGAAAAAAGTTGCTTTACGCACGTATTGCATACAAAATTTTTTCTACTACTAATCAAATATGCATAAAAAAATAAATTTAGAAAAACTCTTCACGCACTAGTACGTAAAGTATTTTCACTTTACGCACTAGTGCTTGAAGTAATTTACCAGAAAAATAGTAATTTGACAGGTCGACATCTGTCATTGACATTACTTTACGCACTAGTGTGTGAAGTGAAGTACTTCACGCACTAGTGCGTGAAGAGAAATTTTACGTCTTCTGAATAGTGCGTAAAGTGGGTACTTTACGCACGCTAGTAGAAAAAAAAAATTGTTTGATAGTTTATAAACTAAGCAGCTATTCCAGTTTTCTCAATAATCTCAAGAAAATTATCTAAGACTCTTGGTTACTTTACAAACTAAATAGTTATTTTAGTGGAAATTTCGTTTTCTATCAAAATAGCCAACTGTTGGTTAGTTTGTAAACTATCCAGTTAGTTTAAAAACTATTTAAGTTTGCATATTAGCCGTAACATATACAATAGTCTGAGGTCTATACTAATTTACTAATGGTATTACACTTAACACAATTATGTGTGGAGTAATTTTGTCTCATTTTTGTAGGTTTGTTGGGAACGGCAAGTTTGTTGCTAAAAATAAAGATAGCCCTAACCGCTGTCCCCACTTCGGATATTTCAATTTTTATTTGTACAGAAAAATGTGTGTTTTTCTGGGATCTCAAATTGTCTTCCATTTAAATTAGAAAATAGAAAAAAATTGGAAAATCATTCACGAAGAGAAAATGGCAGACGGTTTGTATTAGGCCAAAGTTTCCAGACCAAGTATCTAAAATATGTATTTACATTTGCATTTGTATCTCCTTTTATGATAATTTTCACATCATTTGGGACAGGACAAAATGGAACAAAAACCCCTTCAGGTCCTTAACTCCAATATAAAATTTCTAATATTAGGAAAACGCCCATTTTAGGTACGCGTCCAATCTTTGCTGCCTTCTTTTGTGGAAAACAGATTAGAGGCAAGCATTGAGAACTCCATCCTCACTCTGAAAGCGTTAAAGTTACATCTTAGATCTGGAACAGTGTCCTTATGGATAATAATACAATTGAATTGAAATTTCTTCAAATCTTCAGACACAGTAGGGTGAGCTCGTTACATGCGAGTTGCTATGTAACGAAAATATGCAACGCTTGGCATCCTCTCTACTGCCACGCAGTTGACTTAATAATGGGGATCGCTTTTTCGCAAGTACCTGAGGAGATTTTATTAATAAATTTACTCTAGAGGAGGCACAACCTTTGATAGATTTTTTAGATGAATTTGATGTAAAAATTAATAATAATCGTAATGTATCCATCACAAAATCAGAACGCATAATAGATGCAGTATTTGTTAGATAATCAGATAGATTACAATCAAAAATGTATATTCCATATTTTACTATCAAAAGCCTATTGTTTCATGCTTGGAGAATGATTAACCATAATGTTAATGTAAAATAATAATAAATTCGGAAAAATTGCAATTAAAAGTGAAAGTCAAGGTTTCTCAAAGGTCAAAAAAATTCATCAAGATGGTCATTTGAGCAAACGAATTGGAAGTTGGAAGAGTTACAGACGATGGAAAATTCGCCGGAAACATATTTTTCTTTCGCATTTCTTTTGGAAATGAGGATATGAAACAAATAGATTAGGTCGAAAAAACTTAATAAAAGTGATAGTGAAACAAAAAAAAACTAAATCAACCATCCAATACTTATAAAACTTCAACTAGTGAATAACAAGAAATGAAGTAAAAATTATCCAGTTCAGTTCTGAGCTATTTTACCTTTTTGACGGCTTCTGGAGGGCCGGCCACTGTCACTGAATCTATGCTATTATGACAAGCGAGATCAATTTCCGGAGGACATTTGACTCGTGCTTCTTCCCAAGATAAACCTATAGCTGCCATAGCACCTTCAGCTATGTTGCATTCCAAAACGGCACAGCTCCTGTTATAGGCTATCAACATGGCTTCATCAGATGTTATAGCTCCGTCGGCGTAGGCACAAACTATAAGATGAAAAACATAGCTTAGTATTGATAGTTTTTTCAAGGAAATACGTTAGATCTGGCTATTTGAATACTGGTGCGATAATTTTGGCCACAAAAGAAATGAGCATTTGCCAAGGGCAAATTTTTTTAAATTTTTTTACAATTTCATATCCACCTGTGTAAAAGAACCTCAAACAAAAAAACAGTAGCTTACCTATCTCACCCATAGAATGGCCTACTATAAAATCCGGCTCAATGCCAATTGTTTTTAATATATCGGTTAGGGCAATTTGCATAGCGGTAATAGATATAGAAGAATATAGAACATTTTCAAAAGTTTCCTGCGAACTGTTAACCATAATATCTTTCAAATCAATTCCATGAGGTCGAAGGGCTTCAGCACATCTATCAATTGACTTTTCAAAAATATCCAATTTTATAAGGTTTTTAGCCATACCGGCCCACTGAGAGCCCATTCCAGAAAAGACAAAACAAATAGGTCTGTTTTCAGTAGGTATTTCAGTTATCTCAAAAATCGGTTCATCTTTAAGTAGTGAATAGCCTCTAAAGGTATGTCCGATGATATTTTTTGAATGAATCTGGTCAATAAGTGCCAAAAATTCTTGATCGTCACGATGTTTATGCACTTGCTCAAGGAAAAATTTAACTGCTTGTTCAGTACGTCCAGAAACTCCCACCACTCGAGGCCAGCAACTTTTGATCATAGGCATTTTTCTTTTTGGATTTGATTGTAAGATAACATGCGCATTTGTTCCTCCAAACCCGATAGAGTTTATCCCAACAATGCCTCCGGTCCATTGTTCATTTTTTGATACCACCTGAAAAAAAAATTATATCAAAGTTTTCATATTGTTTCTGCAACGAAGTAATCCTTATTCCTATGTCAACGAGGTACTAGTACTATCCATAAACGAAACGATTATTCACTTATTCCCTGTACATGGTGGTCCAATTTGGACAGTTTTGATAGGAAACGTCAATATCTGAGTGAGATACAAATAAATGAATCATCCAACCACCCACTCTGAGGCTCAAACGTGACATTCTCAGTTTTTTGAAGTGAAACTTCTTCACGCACGATAGGGTAAGTTCGTTTCATGTGAGTTGCTATGTAACGAAAACATGCAATGCTAGGCATACCTTTTTCTCTACTGCCACGTAGGGATCGCTTAATATATCTACCATGAAATCAGGAAGCACAATAGATGCACTATTTGTTAGAGATAAAACGTCCAAGTAAATATTTGAAACTTCTGTATCAGTTCCGCCTCAGCCTCCTTAACCAATCGGACACTCGCACCCCCTTCCCAAATGTATATAGAAAATAATGCTTAGAATTAGTCACTGAACAATTTGTAATGATCCAGAATATAGACCCGATAATTACAATGTCTTTACTGTAAAAATTAAATGTAATCAAATAATCAAAAACTTAATTTCCTGTATTTCAAATCAGTATCAAAAAATTGAGAAGGAAACAAATTAACGTTGACCCCAAATACGTTCAAAATTATATTAGGAAATAACCAAGCCTGTGTCATCATCTAAAATTCCTTAATTGAAAGCGAGGCCATAGTAATTAAATCGATGATTTATGGCATTCTTGAACCAAAAAATTTGTTGACCCCTATAAACTAGGGTATTGTGACATGATTATTCGATTTAAACTAATAAAAATGACAAAGATTGCATCATCCTCCGAAAAAATAGAGGATTCAATTGGAATGTGTCCCTGAAACGCGGCACTTTACTAACATGACGCCATCTGTCACTGAACCCAAATTCCGGGAAAGCACCATAAATCAGGCGCGTGCTGTATGCCGACAAAGAAACGGTACCGCATTCCACTAAAAAGAGGGCCGAGATAACGAAATCTTGATGTCAAAGCACTCATAAAATTGGGGGAACAAAACATATAAATACGGCGGTTTTTCAGTTAAGATCATCAGTTCGCAGTTCAGTCCAGTTTCAGTTAAAGTCTACAGTACCTAATGTGTCAGTCCTGGTAAAATTCGCGAAAGTTTCTTTTATTGCCTCGGAAAAAGTCTTTGAAAAGTAACGGAGAATTATGAAAGGAAGAACATTTAAATTCGTTCAATATTATGTGCGTGCTCTAGAGATTTTTAAAGTAAATTAAATTAAGTAATTTTATCGAGTGACAATTTAAATGTAAGTACTCAGTACTCTTGGGATTAGTAAAACTTTTTGACTTAGTAAATGATGAATGACTATGAAGTGAATTAACTTTGGAAGTTTATTGCATAAATATTAATAACTCGAGTGTTTTGACTATGGAACATTATTGCATAAACTTAATTTCCTTCGAGTATAATGACATTTTAATTAATTTTGCAAAAAATTAAAAGGGGAAATTATAATGCTCTTAGCAATAATCGATTTTGAGTAGGAATTATTAAAGAATTTTGAATTGGATTGTCCAATTGAAGTTTAAGGGCTATAGTAACTAACTAATAAGAATTTAAATAATTGTGTTTTTTGGCTAGGAATCCGGAAATAGTAATTGTTCTGATTAAATCAAGCATTAAATAAAATGAAAGTTTCGAAAAGAAACTTGTTGTTCTTCATAAAATAAAATTGCTGTCGATAATTATTACAAGTATTGGAAGTTTTTTTTTTGAAATTTGCTGTTCATGAAGAAACATTGATAATCTTAAGTGCTGAAATTTTGAATTAGGTTTTGATTTATGTAGAAATTATTGTAAGATTTTTATAAAAATATAGCGAGTCGGATTATGTCTTAAATAATTAGTTTGCATAAGCAGTCAGTAAAGGACTTAGGAATTTTTAAGAATTTATCGATATAGGTGAAGGGTAGTTTAATAGGAATGAATCGGAAGTGTTGCAATGTATAAACGTATAAGTTATTGAGAATAGTAGAAGTAGGGCGTTTTTCTTTTATGGATATTTCCTGGTCCGTAATAATGACATTTGAACGGATGTGAAATAATTTGAATTGGGAAAAATAGAAGTGGCTGTCAGAATTGAAAGATATTTTGCTTATTTAAATTTTTGGTTTTATGTATAATAAAATATAATTTAATAAACCTCAATAGTTTGTTTCTCTCTTTTGCGAATAGACCCTCCACAATTTTATAGGTAGCAGCTCCAAGGAAATAAACATCATCAATATACCGCTCGCCATTTACCATCTAACCAATTACATATAGTACTTGGGGCGTTTTGCTACAAATTCTATCGATGTTTGCTGACTGACGGGGAAAATAAATAGGTACCAAAAAAATTAATTGCCTTCTGTCTGGACTAATAATACATAATAATTTCTATTCGACTTACCTTTACCCTTCCATCAAAAATTCCAGTTATATCCTTGTTCGGAGTTTCAAAATTCAAATTTCTAGGAATTATACCGGTTTCCATAGCAATTATGACTTTGGAAAGGCCGCACAAACCAGCGGCACCTTCAGCGTGACCCATATTGGATTTCACTGAACCAAGAAGAAGTGGAGTCGGACGATTCGTACAAAACATATCCGTAATTGAATTTACCTCCTGGGGATCCCCAACTTTGGTTCCGGTGCCATGTGCTTCCATGTACACCACGTCATGGGGATTTATCCCGCTTTCCGCGTACATTTCTCGCATGAGTTTGTTTTGCATACGTCCCGAAGGAAAAGTAATTCCTGCAATAAAAATTAATTTCATCAATACGGAGTGCACAGTTAACAGTTATTATTATTATCTGCTCATAAGAAAGAAAAGCTGTGAAAATAAAAGAAAAATGTTGCCAAATTCATTTTCAATCTTCGCCCTGAAAAGGGTGGGGAGTAGTTACCTACATATAGTGGTTACCTACATATATTAGGCAATTTAGATATCCGATATCATCTTGGATATCATGCATATTATTTTTCTATGTTTTTAAATGGCGCATTGGGAAAGAATTTGTCTGACCTTCCTAAGTTTCGTGCAAAATTTATTCGACATCATTTTAACTATTATAACTCATTTTTATGATTTAAAAAGAAGATTTATTAGTGGAAAACTCATCAGTAGACATGTCAAAATTGTAGAGCTCAATGAAATTAACTCCTTCTCACCTTCTTTTTTATTTCCATCAACATTTGTACCGGCACCCAAAACTTTTGCGTACATCCTTTTTGCTACACTTTCTTTCTGTAAAAGCATTACTATAGCGGCTTCAGAGCGAACAAACCCATCACCATTATCATCGAATGGCTTTGACATTCCATTGGGCGATAAAACACCTAATCTGAAATAAGACCAGAGAGAATGAGATTTATGTATGTTCATAACTGCAAATTAATGGTGAAGTTGCCTTGATATAACAGGATCCCTTATTTTCTTAGTCAGGTTTGATTCAGTTTATCAAAAAAGTTAAGCAGTATTCAAGAATTTGTATTTTAAGATTTTCAATATCATCATTGACTGTTCAGTATCGTAAGATACCAAATTGTGATTTTGTACTACTTCTTAGGAACTGACGCACTCAGAAGTATATCAGGAAATCAGGACTGATTTTACCACCGAATTTCATACTATGATACAAGTATCCAGTACCACGATCTACCAACAGAGCTTTCCGAGCTGTTGAATTTTAATTGTCCCTTAATACCTGATGCCTGCCTTTATTCTCAATTGCATTATGTTTAGTTAAAAAGCAAGTTAAAAGATTCTAGGTAAACTTGTTATTAATTAGTGGCATTAAAAGTAGTTATAATTTTACAAAATATCTGATTCAAACTTACCTGTCTAACTGAACTGATAAAGTGGGAGACAGAAGTAAATGGGATCCCGCGACAATAGCAGAATCGCAAAGTCCAGTTTTTATAGCATGGAAAGCATGTTGAAAGGCTGCCATTGAGCTGGCACATGCCGAATCCACGGCATAACTCGGCCCAATAAAGTCAAATGTGTATGATATGCGATTAGGGAACATGGCCCTTGCGCAGCCAATAATTTCATAGCCGTTGATATTTTCCATGCCATGGGATGTCCAATACTCTAGAGATTCTGATTCCAATACGCCCACAAAAACACCAGTACGGGAACCTCTTAGTTCATTGGGATTAATACCTTCGGAAAATATTAATGTTATTAACCTGGAATTAGGGATTGTTATTAAATTTGTTTAATATGCTATCACCACAATATAGGAAAATCATCACAAAGTCAGAAAGTCTCATCAGCAGATTGATTACCGCACCCTACGAAATGCATAGATGAATTAATGTTATCAAATGTTTGGTTTAATAAGTAGACTGGCAAAAATTCTGAAAACTGTAAAGACGTATATTTTCAGAAAGTTATAAATTTATTATAGAAATAGAAATAATAATAAAAGTTATAGGAAGTTATAGATTTCCTTAAAGATGTACCCAGAATTGACCCGATAATAGAATATAAAATGGATTTATCTAACATATACCGGGTACCCCGTGCTCCATATTTAACACAAGCTAGAACTCCCTAATTTTAAGACATAAAAATGATGGTCCAGAAACTTTGTAAATGATATGCACAGCCCTTTCTCGAATAATTCAAAACTACCCCAACCCAAAATCATTCCGTAGTAATCGGCTCCTACTTTTTTTTCAAATAGCACCCCATAATTTTTTTTCCCATATTTGGATTATCATTGCTTATGGCCGCTTGCACCGACCATTTTAAGGGAAGCTGAACGAAGTGTTCCTCAAAGTGACATTTTTACATGTAAAAATGTCATTTTAAGGTATCCTTATCGTTAAGCCTCCCTTAAAATAGTCGGTGCAAACGGCCATTAGTCGTTTAAATTCAGAACGTAAATTATTTAAATTTTTCTGTTCATGACTGGTGGGAAATTAATAAATTAATGGCCGTTTGGATACCTTAAAATGATATTTTTACATGTAAAAATGTCACTTTAAGGAACACTTATCGTTAAGCCTCCCCTAAATGGTCGGTGCAAACGGCCATAAGCCACATTCCGCGTGTTGCTAAATTCAGCTGGTGTAGGCACCGTGGTGTGTTACCCGTCAAACCACGATGGAAGAGTAAATAATTAAATTTGAGGGAGTGACTGAAGTGAGACAGTGAATGGGTAACTAAAACAAAAAGAAAATAGAAGGATAGGGGTGGTCGGTGGCTAAAATCTAGAAACGGGACTTCGTGTGAAGGGTTGCCGACTAGCTTCCAATGCGGAGAGGGGTGTGGATCAATTAAATAATTAAATATAGAGTGCCACCTGCTTTTTCCTGCAGTACACGAAGTCAACCGATATATCGAAAGCAGGAAACTTCTACGGACCTATAGCAGCACAACCTGAAATATAAAAGTAAACACACAAGAAGGAAGGACAAAAGTGAAACGCTTTGCTACAATCAGGTACGGGTTTTTAATTAGAATCAGAACAGATTTGACTCTAGAGTAGGTGCGGAGTGGGTTTTCCGAACGCCCTGGAACACTGAAAATTATTAACACTAGAACCAGAACAAGAACAAAATAAATCGACTAGGAGTACCTAACCTTATGTTCTAAAGATAATATTTACAATAAATTAACTCAACTTGAGTCCCTAAATAAAGAAATAAAGAGTATTGTATAACTCTTATAACAGTATAATACCTGAGATGTAATAGTTATTTATGTATCAAGGGAATTACGCAGGTGTTAATACCCCAGGGCAACGTTTGTGTCCCGAGGGCCTCCGGCCCGAGGGACACCAATTGCCCGTGGGTATTAACTCCTGATAATTCCCGTGGTACATAGATAATTTTATATCCTACTGAATTTACTGTATTCTGTCTATTTTTATAAAGGAATAAGCCATAAATCAAAATTTCTATTTTTTGTCAAATTGTTACCTATTCAAGGTAAAAGCGGGAGTTATGGAAATCCTTAACTCCCTTGGGAGTTATGATATCCTTAACTCCCTTCCTTAACTCCCTTGGGAGTTATGAAAATCCTTAACTCCCTTGGGAGTTAAGACCCTGTTTATGATTATCGTAACCAAGGTATTATATGGTTTTAATAGTTCAGTAGGATATAAATTATTTTATTTCCTACTGAACTATTATAACCATATAATACCTTGGTTACGATAATCATAAACAGGGTCTTAACTCCCAAGGTAGTTAAGGATTTCATAACTCCCGCGCGGGAGTTAAGGATATCATAACTCCCGAGGGAGTTACGGATATCATAGCTCCCAAGGGAGTTAACGATTTCTATAACTCCCGGTTTTACCTTGAATAGGTAAAACTTTGAGAAAAAATAGGAATTTTGGTTTATGGTTTATTCCTTTATAAAAATGGACAAAATACAATAAATTCAGTAGGAAATAAAATTATCCATGTACCACGGAAATTATCAGATTTTAATACCCACGGGCAAGACACCCCTCGGGCCAAAGGCCCTCGGGACACAAACTTTGCCCTGGGGTATTGACACCCTCATAATTCCCTTGATACATAAATAACTAAAACAAGCTTACTAAATGCAGTACCTTCGTAAATAGCCATTTAACCCCAGTATACAAGTATTTTCCTGTATTCAGTGTAGCATGTATTTATGGGATATTAGAGAAATATAGATTATTAATTAAAGTTGAAGTAACAATACATAGCCTGAGGGGCAAATTTAGTATTATGGGATAAAATAGGTAGTATAGATAAATAATTAAAATTGAAGTACCCAACAATACATAACCTGAATGGCAAGTTTCATATGATAAAAGTAATATAGATAATTAATTAAAATTGAAATAAAAACACATAATCTGAAGGATAATTTAATATTGTAGTAGAACTGCGTCGTTGTGGTGATTTACTCCAACAAGGGTTTGGTAAGGTTTATTAGGCTCCAGATATTAAGACAATACAACACACTTATCAAACCTGAGTAGTCCCTAAACTCTTGAGGGGAACCTGAAGGATTGGATTGATATCTTTCAGTGTTTCCGGTGTCCTGGGACTGGATCAGGGCCGTAACAAGAAGCAATTGGCCCTGGGCACTGAAGTTCAGTAACTAGGAGTCACTATAGATTCCAATTGTCTAGACGAGGCTAAAGATAGGAGGTACGACTTGAAATATACAGTAAGCATAACGGTTATCTACTCAAGTTAAGGACTAAAGCGTGACGAATAAAGAAGGTGACATCTAAAGGCCTGAAACAAATGGACTTTATGAGACTGGGCGTGGAGCGATAGGTAGGTATGTCCAATATTCGGAATTTAACCATACAATTAACAAAAAAACTATGCTTTTACATAGGAAATAGAGACACACAGAGAAAACAAATGAGAAAAACCACTTACCAAAATATTTTGGCCTTTAGGAACAAACAAATGATATGTTGCTGTTTTTCGGCTCACAAAGAAATCCGCGCAAGGCGCTTTGGTGCTTAAATAACGGATTAGCCACCCTAAATTTATGAGCGAAAACTGGACAACTCAGAAAATCGGCAAAATGTGCCTGAGGAATTTTCCCGAATACTTAATCGTGGAAAGTCCTCGACCTGAATGACCTCTGCTTGTCCCTGCAATGTCCTTTAAAAAGGTTCTGTCAAAACTCAAAGGTGCAAGGTCCTGGGGAATTTTGATGGTAGTTGGGGCATGGGACTTATTTAAATTAAGTTAGTACCGGTCATTGACCTTATTTGGAGCGCTGTCAATCTAGTCAATCTAATCGGATCGGACAATTAGCTGTTTCAATATAAATATTGTGTTGATTTTATTTATTAATAAATTAATTGACTATTTATTTCAACCCTACTAAAAGGAAATTAATTCCATTACTTTTGATTGATGAAAAGTGTGGCCACAACCATTGGAAAGAAAACAGTGGCTCGACGAAAGTATGCTATTCAGTGAGGCGAATACGCTTATTTCCTTTTATTTTGGCCCAGGAAAAATCATCCCGTAACAGGTGGAATGGTGGAAAAAGCAGTGTTGTTAAATTAAAGGTTTGCTATTGGTGAATCGTGTACTGTTGCTAAATCAACATCATGTACAACCGGTTGTTCCACCAATCTATAAATTTATAAGTCGGTTGTTCTGGTGAACAACTAAGTTGTCAACTGAATTTTTGAAGTTTGAAGGTTATGTGGTGTTGTGAGGTATGAATAAAACTGTTGCCCATAAATCTCAAATATGGAGAATTACAATTTACTAGTTTTATTAGTCCCACACTATATGGTATATTAACTTCAAGTAAGAATAAAAAAATTTTTTTGTAAAAACCCGGAAATAATGCCTTTCGAGGATGAAAGTGAGCAATGTTCCAGTTATTTTCTGAAAACTATTTGGACATAAGAAGTTTGCACAGAATGGAGATTTAAAAAAAATATATTTCTATCGTGTTTTGGAATATGAAAAGCAAAATTTCGTTTATTCTATTTTTATTTTTAGATAAAAATCTACTCAACCAGTATGCAGAACAAAGTTACAAAGCCAATTTTGAGAAGTATAAAGGAGCCGTAGCAGTAGACATGCAGTCTAATTCTGATGAATTGTGTGACCCTAACGAAGGAGATACCCAGTCTTTGCAGCCAAATAATTCTAGGTCTGATAATGCATCAGCATCGACATCGAAGATCAAGTTAATTTGGACAAAACAGGCGATCAACTTATTATTAACACTAAGATTCGAAATGGAACATGAATTCAATAACTCCAACGGCACAAGGAACAAACTTTGGAACAAAATTGCTGATAAAATGGAGCAGGAAGGCTACACTGACATCAACGGACATATAGCAAGCGAGAAATACCGTAATATCGTCGGCATCATATGAAAATTGCCTAAGTCCATTTTTTTCAAAATTGAGATTTTAGTGCAGACTTGTGAGAAACTCAATAATCTATGATGCAACAAAATATTTGGGCGATAAATTATTAGATGGAGTCACAGAACCATGAAAAGAAATTTGCATAAGTCCATAGGTAGAGTGAAACTTGCGTAAGTCCAGTCTCTTTTGTGTATTCTTGCCGCTGATTTTTCTAATATAGCTTTTCTTGACAAAGGTTTTTGGCGCCGCCTGTAAAATTTACCTTTTTGGACTTAGGCAATTTTCATATGATGCTGACGATATGTTGCACACCTACAAAACGAATAAGCATAAAAGTGGGCAAACTGGTCAAGGTGCAATATTTTGGGAATGTATGGTTCGAAAAGTTTGATGCTGTTTTGGGGCATAAGGATTCAATTATTCCTCCAAAGGAAAATATTGGGGCATCATTAGGAAATGAGCATGAGCCAGGTGATAGTGAAGAAGGAGACAAACAACCTGAAATCCCAAAATACAAGTCAATACATGAGCTCTCCTACTAGTCTAAGAGCCAGCGCCGAAAAAATTCTCTGAATTTACTAAAGCTAGTTTTTGGACAGTTGATTACAGTATTTACGTAGGTACATCAACATACCGTGGTCAGTCAAGCGAAACTTGGGACAAGGACCTAGGGTGTCTTGTAGTCTTGTTAAAGATGTCGAGATAACTTGGGTAATGCAACGAATTTACTAAAGCTGAAAATCGTTATACATATTATATATAACATAAATAACAGTAATGTTAGTCAGTCAGTTGAATAGCGGGACCGTGCTAGTCAGTCAGCTCCAATAAATGTAAAAATCTACAAGAAATATTAATATTACTGAACAAACCTATTAATTTATACTTCAACCTACAATTTTGAATTATCACTGAAAAAATTGACCTATTTTTTTACATAAATTGGGACTGAACTACCTCAATGGGGCTGCCTGACCTGACCAGCCCAGTTCCGCTATTCAACTGACTGACTAACATCACTGTTATTTATGTGTAATATATAATAAGTATAACGATTTTCAGCCTTAGTTCGTTGCATTACTTAAGTTATCTCGACAACTTTAACAAGACACTTTAGGCACAGTTTATACCGTACCGATACAGTTGTACAACTCTCCATATTTTTTGGGGCCAAATTCTCCAACCAATAGGAGCCATATCTTTCGCATGCGCTCAATGAGTGAACAAATCTCTCAAATTGCAAAAGCAGTTCGGCATATACATGTCTCTTTCCAATCCTGCACGCAAAAAAGAGATAGAAATAGCTTGGGTGAGAACCCGCGAGAAATAACTGTCAAACGAGACACGCAACAGGATTGTATTACAAAAAAAGAAGAGAAGTTTTTTGACTGAAATTATTCAGGAAATTGAAAAGTAACCGGAAAATTCATCAATTTGAAATTCGGCTTTGTTAAGAGTGTTTTGCTTTCCGTGTTATTTGCGATTTTTGTGTACTTTACTGTTTTATCGTTTATATATTGTGTATTATCATGGTTGCTTCCTGTTTTGTCTGTAAAAACAACACTAGAACTAGCCCAGGCTTAGGATATTTCAGTTTCCCGAACGATGAACGACTGTAAGTATTTATATTTACATATTTCATATTAGGTTTACTCTATACATTCACATAATCACGAATCGTTTCGAAATTATAATATGATTCCGTTATATTCTCAATGTTAATCCACAAAAAAATCCTAGTCCGACTCTGTCCACGGCCCAGGATTCGTTGTTTCCTATCAATAATGCGCAAGCGCGAAATATAGGGACATAGAATTTGGCTTCAAAAAAATCAATGGTTTGTCAAAGGAGTTGAACAACTGTATCGGTACGGTATAAACTGTGCTTTAGGTCCTTGTCCCAAGTTTTGCTTAACTGATGTACGTAAATACTGTAATCAACTATCCAAAAACTGGCGTTAGTAAATTCAGAGAATTTTTTCGGCGCTGGCTCTCCGTTTATATAAGGGATATTTATTTTTCAAAAATAAGAGAGAAGAAGCAAAAGCACAGGAAAAAAAAGAATTTGAAGAAAGAAAAATGAGAGACTTTTTAAAAGTTAAAGAAAAAGAAATAGAGGCTATTAAGATGTTGGCGGAGGCCATAAAATCTGGCCCAAGTGGTCCAAATTTGTCTTTTAAAAGGGTATCTAAAAACTCGAAAATTTACAGGAGGTCCCATTCAAAAAAATTGAAAAGCGTAACATTTTGCGGAACGTGGCAACACCGCGTTTTTAAAGCAAATATTTCAAATTTGAATATAGTCTAAAGAAGAGCATTATTTTATAGAAAATATCATGCAGAAAAAAATTTAAAAAGTTTATGAGTAACGTAACAATGACTGTTGAAAATTACGCCAAATCCTGAAAATAGTTGCTAATAAGTTCGAAACGGTATATCACAGACACATGACCAGTATACCGTTGAATTTATCTTTCAATAAGCTATTTAAAAATGTATTAAAATATAGGGTGTTCCGTTTAAAAAAATGCAATTTCATTTGTTCACCCTGTATATAGTAGAGTGACATCAAAAATAATACAAAAAAGTTGTAGATAATTTTATTAGAAACAACTTTTGTATTTAAATTTTTTTTACAGCCCTTGTAGATTTCGAGATAAGGTATAGGCCCCTCTTAAACGGACCAACCTGTACGTACTTATTGTATTTAATTCGTGGCATATTCTACACTGAATAAATGAATAGTGTTTCTAGTTGCTAGTACATACTTAATAAAATCCTCCATGATTTTAAGGAAAAATACAATAAATAATAAATATTAGCGAATACTTTCCATTTTGTGTTTGTTTTGTGAATGAACTCTGTTTATTTTTTTATTTTATTGACTTCATTAGTGTTTCTTGCAATTAAAAATGCCACAAACGTGTCTTGTAGTTGATTGTGGAAGTAGTTTCAACAAGGTAACAAGGATGATGTCAGGCTTTTTTCATTGCCCTCTGTTTCAAAATGTTCCAATCAAAACGTGAAAATTTTTCACTACCACTGTTCCTGCATCTAAAATTAAGCCAGACTCAAAATACTTGTGAGAATCTAAGCTTTTGTAGGCCTTCATTTGCTCATTGATGTAAAAGACACTCAAGATGGCGTGGCGGCCACACATGGGCCCAAAAACACAAAAAAATATCTAGTTTCTGCTCGATTTAATAGTTTAGGTACCAGTCAACAAATATCGTAATAAATAAGTAATCAAAATCAAAGTTACAAGCAAAACTCTAAGCAAAATAATTTAAAATACACATAAAAACATATTCAAAACAAGCTTGCTTGGCCGCCACGCCATATTGAATTTTCCTTTTTGACAGATGGATTAAATTACCTAATGGCGTGTTTAAATTTCAATACACCAAAATATTAAACGGATGTAAATTGATGAATCACCGAATCCATGGCATTGCAACATTTTGGTGAATTTAGCCACACGCGAATTTTTCACAAATATTTTACCCTCACCCATATACAGGGTGTCCCACTATACATGAAAAACTGGATGAAGATTTCACTCTTACCGCGTGTGCACTGCACGCAGTTTTTTTGTTTGTTTATACATTATATGCAATATAAACTGCGATAGGGTGACTAGACGGAAATTGTTTGGTACTCTATACTTACCAGCATCAACAATAGCCTCATGAGTCGCCTCTAAAATCATTCTCAATTGGGGGTCCATCACGTGAGCTTGTTTAGCATGTATTCCGAAAAAACTAGCATCAAATTCGCTCAAGTTTTTAAGCTTGCCTGTTCGTGGAGGCAACCCGTAAATTCCCCGGGGCCATCTCCTTTCGTCATCCGAAATCATGTCTACACCATTCAAAAGGTTTTGCTTAAATTCTTCTACGGAATCACTTTCTGGATATCGACCGGAAATTCCAGTTATCACTACGTTATCTTCGAATGCACTTACATCATTTCCATTTGTATTAGAGTTACAACTCATTTTGTAGCTGCTTATGTGAAACCTGGAAATTATTACAATTATAATGCTGTAGTGTAAATAAATGGACCCCACACAGTTCTTATGAGATTTCTGACCACGGTCAAATTTAACCAAATTTTAGTATGTTATAGATCTCACCTCTCTGATTAATGACTACCATGGGCACAACTTAATCCTATGACTAGTTTTTGAGATACAGGTAGTTCATTATTGTCCAGTTGTTGCAGATCAATATCAATATCAAAAACGGAATCGAAAAGCTTTTTTTTTTCTTAAATTTCATAAAGGCCTAATTGAGATCAATAATAAAAGACACAAAGTAAGTCCTCGTAAGTTGTTATGACTGTAGTTTTCACAAATTTATTTTAATTTTATTTTTTATTTTAAAATAGAACTAAATTTCTGGAACAACTTACTTTGTTTTTTATTAAAAATGGTTTTCCTTGCATCATGTAAATTCCAACTCTATTTTATAATGAAAATTTCCAAATCCTTTTATTATTTATAATTAAAAAAGGGTGTATTGTTATTGGATTGGGATTGTTAAGTAGTAAAATTACTTAGAGCCAGTTTATTCAAAACGCAATCTGTAATCCCATTGGTCGGCCAGTTATCTGTCGACCAATAGAATGGGGTCCTCCACTAAAATTTAAATACGTAATTTAAGTATCAAATCCCAAAAGAGGGACTATTTTAGGCATATATACCAAAAAAAAAAAATGTTCCATAAAGGATAAATAAGTTTTTTACAGGCACTTAAAACTAACCAAATTCAAAATGATTTAAAACGCGCCGATTGATAACGTCACATGAATATTTTTCATTTGGCTCATGTTGCTGCAAGGAGCTGACCGGTTCGGCTGTGTTACCCTTTGTAAAAGTACGTAAAGGTTCGAATGCGCTGTTGTCGGTTGTGATTAAATGTAGTGCAACGTAAAAAAAAAAAAAAAAAACTTAACATAAAATATTGTATTAAATTGTGTTCAAGCGTAATTTCAAAAAAAAATGTTATAAAATCTTGAATCCATAACTAATTAATTTAACTACTTTTCATGATATTTTGCCAACATTTCAAAATTAAATCTATTAAAAATTTTCATTGTTGACAACACAATAAAATTGCAAACTGCGACGTCATAGAAATAAATTCTGGGAAGTTTTCTCAAGAAGGACTATGAATTTTTCATAAGTAAAAATACAGAAAATTTTGTTTTTAGTTGCTTTATCCAATTATGCTAATTTCAAAAATTAGTGAAAGAACCCATTAGAACGGTGAATTATTATATCCTGTAGATAGTTACCAGCAAGTTTATCTGAAGATGAATAAACCGGGCCTAAATAAAGTAGGTATTTATTAATTGTATAGGTAATGTAGGTAAAATTGATCTGTTTAAGCATTATACTCTTTATTGAATTTTTTGGTTGTTTTTAGATTAGGTAGTTGATCTGAAAAACGTTTTTGAAATTTTTTGAATTTTATTTTATGTCATGGGACACAAATCACACAATCATTTCAACCTTTGTTTTGTCTACAAATTTTTTGACAGTTCAACAGTTATTATATCTTTTATTTACGACTAATGTATAATGTGCGTATTATATTTGTGATTTTGGCAGTATAATGACATATGTTATTCCTCCAGGGATTAATGACGAGTAGCGGGATTAATGGTCATTATTCCACAAAAGTGTCAGTGTCAAACGTGTAGTGCTTGTGGATTTGTATTGAAAATTATGAGACGGATGAAATTTGTTCATTGAAAATCTCAAATAAATTAATTTGTCGTAAATAAAGTAGAGTATACTACTCGCAATAATGGCTATTATTCCCTCGGAATGTTACTCCCTCGCCGCTAACGCGGCTCAGTTCGTAAGAATCCTCGGGAATAATAGCTATCATTAGTGACTCGTGGTATAATCTACTATTATTTTCAACCGTATATGTAATATTGACATTACAGACTTTTTAAAATTTTGAAAGTGTCACATTTTTGGACTTTAACATATTATGGGGAAGGCAATGCATATGCCTGCCTGTTTCCGTCCCTAATTTTCCTGCTCGTTTTTTTTATTTGATACTCACACTGACGAAAAAAAAGTGAAAGCTGATTTTCTCTAAGGCCAATTTCACATTATCAAAAAATATCAAGGATTTCGTACAATAAAATATTTTTCTCAGAAATTGAGGGTTGAAAATAAAAATGTATACAAACCTCGTCGGAAAACTTCGCATTGCAGTCTCGAGGTTTAGTTTATCTCGACGCTAAGCGTCTCGATAAACTAGATAACCTGTCGGCCAGCAATGAAGCATTTTCTATCTCGGATTGTGATATACTAATACGTTGCGTAAACTTACCTTTTTTGTGCGACCACTTTATAAGTTATTAGAAAAAGTACACAATTACTTGGACTGCAGTAAGGAAATGATAAGCTTTAAGCTTGCACAAATAATTTTATAGAACAAAGCGAACTAATTTACATAAAAAAATATACCTACCTATAATAGAGAAAGCCGAGAAAGGTCAGTTACAAAAAAATTTGCATTGTCCGGCGTCGATGAAAAAATAATAATTGTTTTCTGCATTGCGCATCAAGTTTTTTCCTAAATTTATGCCGATACATTTCAGAAAAAAAACTTGCCTCATTTACTATTTATGTTGTCTTTGTATTCATATAATACCTAATTACATTTTTAAAAACGGTATTTTTATATATTATAATACCACAAGAGAAAAAATTTTGTCGGCAAAATTTTCGAAAGGCATAAAAGTTTGTTGTGTGGCAATTTCGTGAAGGACATTTTTGACAAAATCACGAGCCGTCTGGCGAGTGATTTAATCAAAAATGTCATGAGCGAAATTGCCGAAAAGCAACAATGATAATTGTTTGAAACAAGCCTCAAGCTGTGCCTCAAGTGACTTCGATCAGTTTGTTCAGATCGAAAGAATACCTGGATTGTCAGCTGAATACCGAATTTATTGCCGGTGTATTACATTCTAATGAAATAATCGGGGATAATACCACTTGAGCTTCAAAATTAACCAGATAATTTTTCACTCATGCGTGTTTTCACTGCAAATTTCACTCGTCCTGTGAAAAATTATCGGTAATTTTGAAGCTTTCGTGGTATTATCCCCGATTATTCCACTCATGTGTTAGAAATCTCATAAGACAAGTGACGATTTTCAGAATTATAGCGAAAATTCTCTTTTCCATTTGTTTAACTAGAGACAAGTACAGCGATAATTCTCCCATGTTATTGTATACATGGTTGTCATGCTAATTTTTGATACAAACAAACGGTTCCTGATAGCAACCATTTATTTGTATTGATTGTTAAGATGTTCAAATCGTTTAATACATATTTATTTCCATATTTTTCGCATTCTCATACGTGAAATAATCCTCTAAATACCACTTGAGCTTAAAAATAAACCAGATAATTTTTCACTTATGCGTGTTTTCTCTGCAAATTTCACTCGTCCTACGGACTCGTGAAATTATAGAAAACACGATATCGTGAAAAATTATCGGTAATTTTGAAGCTCTCGTGGTATTATCCCCGATTATTTCGCGTACGAGAATGCAAAAAATATGGAAATAAATATGTATTAAACGATTTGAACATCTTAACACTCAATACAAATAAATGGTTGCTATCACCCACATAACAAAATTGCATCCTTAGAATGTATTAAGAATGTTCTTTTTTTAAAAAGAATGTGCCTAGAATGTTCGCCAAAACCATTGCGAATGTCCTGAGAATGTTCTGAGAAAAGATTGTAGAAATACTGTTTGCAATACCCAAGAACTTCCTGGGAAATCCATTAGGATATTCTTAGAATATACCTATGAGATTCTCAGTATATCCTGAAAAGAATATTCCTGTTTGATTCTAAAAATATGCTCGAAATGTACATTCTCATATTCAAAGAATGTTTCTATGACATTATAGTTATGTTCTCAAAAGAATATTATACCAATATGCTTGAAATATTCTTAGAATATATCTACATATATCATTCTCAATATACATCCTAGACATAACATCCTTTTATATTAAAGGCAGTGAAAGAATTGTTGGAAAGTTTCTCTGGAAAACACAAGCGTTTAACCAAAACTCCGGTTTCGAGCTTGTTATGCTCTCGCCCAAGCATGCCAACTGAGAGAAACAGGTTCCAAGGTGTAGGTAGCATTAGGTAATCTTCTTTCAAAGAGCTAAGGGGATAGTTGCGTCAGACATATGGTCATGTAACTCTTCTGCTTTGTGGCTGCAGAATATAAAGGTGTATGAAGACTATTTTTTGACAGCTGATGTTAAATTTTTTTGAAGTGCCACTCGCTGCTGATAGCTCTGTTCGCGGATCATATTTTGAACCGATTCCGAACCAGTCCGGAACTAATTGAGGACTATCGTAGAGCGCATGCCCAGTTATAGCTGTGATCGGCTTGCTCACTCCGTGCACTCCGAGTGATTCCGTTCGCACTTCAGCCGTTCGGGTATTACCTTTTAGCTTATCAGATAACGGCTGGAGTGCGATCGGAGTAACTCGGAGTGAGCAACCCGAACCCAACTTGCGGATGGGTTCAGGTTCCTTTTTTATCGCGAACAGTTTTGGAACCGAACAAAAACTCCAGAACCTTGCTCCAGACTGTCGAATACGTGAACGAATTGCGAATGTCATGTCTCAAACTTGAAGTTAGCTTAGCCTGGGACCGGTGGAATTTGTTCAGAATCGGTTCCGAATCGTTTCTGGTGAAAGCATGAATATATAACGACAAAAACACATTTTTTTTTTGCACTGATTCAGCAAATGGAAATCGCTATGAATTTGATTCTGCTTGTCATATTTCTGAATTTGACAGATGACACGTCGTCTGTTTCTGTTTACACTTTTTTCTCCGCACTCCCGCACCACACCGTTTCTTATTTTTGGTTATTTAAGGCGATTGCTTAAGGCCATGTTGATATTATTTCTTAGTGAGCATCTCCAACCTATTATCTACCTGTTTCCAAAATTTCATCTCGATTGGTTTAGTAGTTTTCGAGATTTAATCAGTCAGTCAGTGAGTGAGTGAATTTCAACAACAATAACAAAAAATTGAAAAAACAACATAAAAATTTCACTTGTAAATTGGTAGGTATCTAAACATCTGGCAACATAGCATAATAAAAAATAGGTGGTTGAACGTTAAACCTTGGTTGAACTGAATAAATTGATTCTTGATTTGTCTTGTCTAGTTGGGAAACGCGCGTAATTCAAATCCATTCTTTTTTGAAAATAAAATATTTACAAAAGTCGAATATCTATGCAGATACTTGTTTAGGTAGAATCGTTGCAAAATGCTTATTCAGCCGCCAGAATTTACAGCGAAACTAGGGAAAGATTTTCGAAAAGAAAAGTACCCATGGAAAAATATTGTCACACTGTGCCCGTTTTACAAAGATTGCGTGATACCTGAAGTATGAGTGTGCAAAATCTGCGTGTTGATTTTTGTGTTTTGAGAACCTCTTAACAAAAATTAATATTTTCAAATTAAGATTTGGCAAGTAGCTGAGTAAGGGGTCTGGAAAAGTATAGGTATATCCGATTTTTCGATTTTTTTTTTAACAGGTAAACCAACTCATCTAGAACGCATAAAAAAATAAAAATCTGTGAAACAAGCATGTTTAGATTAAAAAAAAAAACGATCTGGCAACTTATAGGTCCCAATACAAAGTACTAGTTTAGTGAAGGTCCTTCAGAAAAATATCATGCTTCATAGATAGTTTAGTTTGATCCCAAAATATTGTTTTAGGATCAAAAATGTTGGCGCAAATAACTATAAATTGGATTTCATAAATATTGAATGAATCCTCTTCTCGACCTTTGACACAGATCAATACATAATATCTATTCTTATCATATATAATATCACAGGAGAAAAAAAATTGTCAGCAAAATTTCCGAAAGGTATGAAAATTTGTTGTTTAGCAATTTCGCGAATGACATTTTTGACAAAATCACGAGCCGTCAGGCGAGTGATTTTATCTAAAATGTCATGAGCGAAATTGCCAAAAAGCAACAAACTTGAATAAAACCTTGAGAACAATTTTGCCTACACAATTTTTTCTCGAGTGGTATTCGTCATGACTATTTTACGTAAGATTTTTGAAAATAAATAGAATGCAAAAATATGAATAAAAACATCAAATTAAAAATATCAGTTTGACAATGTCAAAAAATGGTCGCTGAAATACCATGTTGTTGGTATTGTCCAGTTAGCAATATTGTCAGCTGAATACGGAATTTATTGCCGGTGTAATACACTTTAGTGAAATAGTCAAGAAAATACGCAGTGTGGCGAGAATCGAAATACCTTTAAAACAAGGTACTTTTTTCAACTGTCAATATTTCCGAAACAGTCGATGATAAATATATGATATTAGGTATACACGAAATATGTCTAGAATTTTCCGCAAAATCCATAGATGTCATTATATACAGGGTGGTCCATTTGAAAAAACAAAGTTTCTGATATTTCCCAAAAAACGAAAGATTTGATATCCATGTAACCTACTACTAAACCTAAAATCGTGTAAGCCATTTTCGAGATACCTACTTGCGACGTTCCACACTTGAAACTCACTCTGTAGGTATGTTTTTAGATAGATGCTCCGTCACCTCTTCTATCTCTACAAGAATGAACAGCATCATAGTTTTCCAACCCATACAAGAATGTTTCATTCCTTCCTAATCCCTGCTAGCACGAAACACTGCACATCGTCTATTTTGTTATTACACTTTGTGTGTTTATGTGAGTAAGCTAATATAACTGATTTTGATTTTCGAGACCCATTCAATTTTCTAGCTCATCCAGACCATCAACGCAACGGGCAATATTTCACTTGTGTCGTCCTTTCTGAGGAAGATGCTACCATTGTTAATCCATAGATATTTGTAGTTAGTTTCTCTTTTGTAGGTTTTTGCTGCCATATACAAATCAAGGTTGGTTTTTATCAAGATATTTAAATAAATTTTCTTATCCTGCGTATAGCTAAGTCTTTACTGCTCACCTCAAACCTAGCTCCAAATTTTATCCGTAGCATACACCATTTTTTTTTCATTCACAAATTCAACTTTTATTTTTTGAATTTGTTTTATTCTAGAAAAAAATTATCTGTGTGTTCATGTCATTAAATTATTTGCCAAATCTTTGTGTTTGTATTTTTTATGAACGATCAAATTAAAATGTGTTGCCTTAACGACTTTTTTTTTTGGCAGGCATATCTAGGTATCGCAACAGCCCACATAGCAAGTCACATTAAATATTGTATTAAGTTTAAGTTTTTTTTTATTATTATTGGTACCTAAATATATTGGTATGTGAGTGACTAATATTGGTGAGATACAAAATTATTGCCGTGCCAATAGATTTGGTAGGAAGGAAAATTTTACGATTTTTTTTAAATAATGTGAAAATTTTGAAAAACTTGAGACTTAGGGTTGCTCTTATCTTCTAGTTACATCAAGAACGGAGTCTTCATTCAGTATAAAAATAGGGTTTCACCGACACTGATGTCCTGATCGCACGGTGCAAGGCAAGATTCCCGATTATTCTCGGTATCCAGGCCTTTCGCCAGCTAAAGTTAAGTCTACATGCGCACGAAGCTCCCATTTTCCCGATTTCATGCCGAATCTGAAATTAGTCATCAGCCGGCGGCCTCTTCACTTATTTTGAAAAATACTCTGCTCAGTGTTAGTGAGTTAGTACGTTTACCTCTAACTTAATTCCTGGTAAGTAATATTTCGAGTACAAAAATATTGAAATAGATAGGTACATTTACTAATCCAAAGTTTTAAGAATAAAAAACTGCTGAGCCATGCTAAATTTAATCTCATATGCGTGTATGCGTCCCGAAAAAAAAATTCTATAAATACTTTAGAGTACAGTAGTGTATTTCAAGTTACAGGTTCACTTATGTTCAAGAAACTATTTTAAATGGGATTAGATATTTAACTATCACAAAATAGCTAATGCCGTTCTTAGAAAATTATTATGTTAACTGAGAATTTATTTTATTTAAATTAATTCAAGAAATGTATGCTTGTTAGCGTTTTAACAGCAAACTGTAAATGCAATGTATTTCAATTAAATATTGTTTTTTTTTATTTATATTTCATACATTACGTTAATTTATAACCTACTAATTTGAATGCATGAGTACAGTCAAATCTGCAAATTTTTGTACCACCACGTCAGACATCCAGTCAAAATTTGTCGACGATGAGTGTGACAAAAATGTAAAGCAAAGTGTTCGCCAAAAAAAAAAAAAAAAAACGGAATGAGCATTCTGGAACAAATTTTAATTTGTCGCACCTAACCTAACCTAACTGCGTGTCATTTTGGTAATACATTTTATTTATTTACAACTATACAGGGTGGCCCATTTTCGATGTTTTAATAGGCTATATCGAAAACTAGCAGAGGTATCAAAAATCTGGGAGCACATTCTCGAGCTCTTTTTTTGAGAAAATAACAATGGCGAAGACAAATCACGGCTAACTTGATGCGTTTAGGAAGTACAGGGCACTTTTCAAATTTTGTCCAATTTTAAAAGACTCCCTAATTTCCTTATTATTCAAGACTAGCTAATGACCCGCTGCGTTGCCAGCGTGAAAATAAATTTTGAAATAATACACTTTTTTTCACATTTTGTTGTTGATTTTTTATTTAAATTTAATCCGATACCAGAGTCGCTTGCCAGTGAGTTCAGTTACGCATTTTAAGCACTCCAGAGCTGTTCTAGAGCGCCCCGGGCTGTTTATAGGCGTTCCAGTGTATCAGAGTTTCGCGCAACCGAACTTTGTTTTTCGGGATAAAAAATAGCTTATAGCTCTCCCCTCTTTAATCGAATTCGATTGACCGGATTAGATCGATCTGGTTCAATTTAAGTGAACCACACTGTGTTCGATTGAGGCTGGATTAGTGCATTCTCATTAACAAAATAATGATCTAGATCAGAAGAAGTTCACTTAAATTAAACCCAAATCGATCTAATCTGGGTCAATCGAATTCAGCTTATACAGGGTGTTCCGAAATTAATGCACCAAATTTTTATGGCATATTCTACGTGGAAAATAAGCCCTACTTACCTATATAAACATATGTCCGGAAACCCTTCCTTTCCGAGATACAGGGTGTTGAAATTCTAAGAAAAAAACTATTTCATTATCATAATTCATAGCACTTTGAAATCTTGTACACTGGCTTCAAGCAACCAAAGACATTTTCTGATGTGGAATATTTAATAAAAAAATTACCAGTGACGTCACAAAACTTTAGGTCTTTAATGTTTAACGTTTTTATCATAATTTTGGCAATTTCGCCATGTATCAAAATGGTTTTTTATTTTTTTACTTTAAAACAGTGCATCTTTCGGAAAAAAGTGAAGGGATCAAATTTGTTCTAAATTGAATGGGGATTTGGAAAATGATTTTTATTTTAGAAAAAAGCAGTGGCGTATCATTTTTTTTTTGGAAAATATTCCTCACAAATCTGGTAGGACGCCACTGGTAATTTAAAAAAAAAATAATTTCACATCAAAAAATGTCTTTTGCTGCTTGAAACCAGTGTACAAAATTTCAATGAAATATCTAGTGTGGTTTGAAAATTATGATAGAAAAATAGTTTTTTTCTTAGAATTTCAACACCCTGTATCTCGGAAAGGAAGCATTTCCGGACATATATATATAGATATCCAAAAACGAAAAATACTTTCTCAGATGCCTCCGATTTTGTAATATTGGCCAAAGTTGTGTTTTTTAAAATGGGACACCCCGTATATTATTTTTTCATTGAATAGCTCTTTGTGAGCTGATTTCAATGATATAAAATTTTATACCTTTACCTTCTATAGTTTTGGAGAAACAAAAAATTAATTCCGTTTTTCCATAAGAAACAATAAGCTAGAGAGAGATAAAGTCATTAAATAAATTATGTGTTGCCTATTTATCACCCCCGATTCATAGTTCAAATTAAAAAAAATTAGCTGAACTGAAAAATTAAATTAAGAATTAAGAAATTTGTAGCCGATTTATAGTTCAACTATCTCTTTCTAACTCATTGTTTCTCATGGAAAAAACGGAATTTATTTTTTTTCTCCGAAACTATTGAAGGTAAAGGTATAAAATCTTATATCATCGAAATCAGCTTACAAAGAACTATTTAATGAAAAAATAATGTGTCCCATTTAAAAAAACACAACTTTGGTCAATATTCCAAAATCGGAGGCATCTGGAGAAAAATTCAGTGGCGGACCTAGGACCTTTGGGGCCCGACGCAAAAAAAAATTTGGGGCCCTGACTCAGACTGTTTTTGAAGTTTTTTCAAGCCAAATATAGAAACAAATTTAATTAAACAACAGGTTTATTAAGAACATGAGACAATATTACCTATGGAAACAAGTCAAACAAAATAGTTATTTGTGTACCAAGGCCGTAAAGTTGATCTTTTTTGGCCGAATCAGAAATTTGCGGCCGAGGCGCAGCCGAGGTCAAGCAAATTTCAGGTGAGGCCAAAAAAGATCATTCGGCCGAGGTGCACACAAAATTTTTTAGGCGAGTGTTTGTTCTTGAAAAAAGAATAAAATTCAACAGTAGCTTTAAACTTTATTGATCAAATAAATAATCCAGCAAAGATAGGTAGATACACAATTATTAATAACAAAAACTACGGTAAAGAGAGTGTGATTATAGAAAAAATTGTTTATTTTCACCAAAGTAGCGGCCGTAAAGTAAAAGCGGCCGTGAAGTAAAAGCGGCCGTAAAGTAATAAAGCAAATGCGGCCGTGAAGTGAATGCGGCCGTAAAGTAAATGCGGCCAAAAAAGATATACTTTAGGGATGATATTGAATCCGTAAAACTAATCTTTTTGTGACAGTCGCCTAAAAAAAAAATTGAAATGTTTCAAGTCACAACCAGTATTTCCCTTGGTGGACGCTGCGTATTTCCAGCTAAATTCACCATATTAGTTAGGTTAGGAAAAATCGGGCGCGAAATTTAAAATGGGTTCCTAAACACATTTCAACAATTTTGACAGCAATGTATTTCCTATGGGGGATTCAAAAGAGTGATTTTCAGACGGGAATATCTTGGGTTCTGGACATTTCTTAGTATTTGAACCTATTATACGTCAAACTTTGAACATATTTCTCTATAATTCATGCTCTAATTGTTTTTTTAGACCTATGAATTAAAAATACAAATGATTTTAATTAAAAGTGTCTGTTTTCGGTGGACGTACGTCGGGTCTAAAACCAGCTGTAGGAAAGTGAGGTTGTGTGTTGTGTTATGATTGTTGGTGAATTGTTTATTTATTTATTTATCACTAGTTCAGTCATTTATTTTTCCATTTTTTTGGATTATTGAAGTACATCTACTAACCAAGTATAGTCCGACAAATACCATTTTAAAGTCATGTGATACTGGTGGCAAAAAACGTATGTCCATTGATTATGTCGTTGATATCACCTACAAAAAGCTACTGGTGGTTAATTACTAGTATTGAATTTTAATATATGTTCCCACTAGCATTTTACAAACGCGTTTCTGCAGTAGTATTGACCAATCAGAGGGCAATTTTAATACTTGCAATTGTTGCGAGACTTACTTTTGTCGCATCTGCTATCTGTTGTAATACATTCTGAACTTAAACTGGGTAACCGTTTTCTATTTGCTTCTTTTCGAGTTGGAAAAAGGTTAATATAGTCAAAATTATTAGCTGTGTTTGTTCGTTGTATAATTTTCGAAAATAACTTTGACAAACTAATTGATGACAGTGACGGATTCTATTTCAGGTAAGAATATTATGAACAATAATTAGACAGCAATTTTTTTGTCAATTTTACTATCACCGCTGTTTGAGATGTATTCAACAAGGATAGAGAAAAATCACGTGACTTTAAAATGGTATTTGTTGGACTATATGTAGGTACACTTTTATTTTATTATAATTATAGGTACCCATATACCGGGTGACAATGAAACTACTACCCACGGCGGCATTTCTTAACGGCTCAAGATAGAAATATGCAATTTCGTATGTCGATAGGGTTGAAAATTTTGAACAATTTCAATATAAAAACAATTGACTATCTTTTCCGGTTTCACCGGAAATGGCCTTGACTTTGTTATTTCAAATGGGACACCCTGTATATTATATTTTTTTTGGACTCCCTCAACAATTCTAAATAACTTTTGTGTTACATACCCTATGTCAAAAATTGATAGTTTTTGAAATAGAGTGGCTCAAAAATATGTCGTAATCCCTATTTGTTTGTATTTTATGCAAAAACTGAGTAAAATCATGGTTATTTGCTCCTTATTCAAAGAGATATCCGATAAATAATTAAAGAGAAGAATTGATGCAAGTTAAGAAAAACGCGTTTTTCGATAATGAATGTTTCAGTTTTTGATCGGACCCTGTACGAAACTGGTTCATCTTATGGAAATGAAACTTCCACTACCCAATCCTACTTTTTTATCCTTTATTCAAATATGACAAATTCAACCTTCATAGATACCTGCAAAATTAAAAATTTGATAACCCATTTTCAAGTTGTCACTTCACTCATTTAATTACATACATATGTACCTACGTACATTACGGCTATATTTCGAAAACTATCAATTTTTAACATGGGGTATTCATACAAAAGTTATTTAGAATTGTTCAAAGAGTCCAAAAAAAAGATAATATACAGGGTGTCCCAATTGAAATACCAAAGTCAAGGCCATTTCCGGTGAAACCGGAAAAGATATTCAATTGTTTTTATATTAAGATTGTTCACAATTTTCATCCCTATCAACAAACCGAGTTGCATATTTCTATCTCGAGCCGTTAAGAAATGGCGCCATGGGTAGTAGTTTCATTGTCACCCGGTATATACTTATGGATCAAGCAACGACATACGAATTTTATACAAACATCGGCTTCTTAAATTGGTAATATTTTTATTTTAACAATGTTTATTCAACTTTCAAACACTCTCTCAGTTAATTAACATATTGAAAAATTTATTTATACAACTCACTTCCCTAACAAACGTTCTATCACGTCTACAGACGCTTTTAAAATTGAGTCCTCATAAGACATCAATGTAATAATTTTTGAATTAGGAACCCGCGTCAATTTGCAATTCTAACCTAACTAATATGGTGAATTGGTTGGTTAACTGACACCTACTACACTTAGGGCTGGTATTATCAAACCATTCTGACAGTATAACTGAAAGTTAACTGGCGGAATAACGTTACTTCTTATAGTAATTCCAGAAGTTAACTTCGAGTTATCTTTTAAAAGAGGGCGGGTATTACAAAACTATTTTGACAGAATAATTAAATGTTTATAACTACTGGAATGACGTTACTTCTCAGTAATTCCAGGAGTTAACTTTCAGTTATCTGTCAATAGACATTCGTATATCAAGGCCGCGAAATGCCTTTTTAGCGTACGTAGGGAAAAGTTATCGCCTCGGCCGCTTGCAGCCTAGGCAAGATAATCTCAAGGACGCTAAAAAGTTACGTGGTCATGGTATACACATTACATACACATATTTTTTGTGCAACTATAAAAATTATGTGAAATTATAGAAAAACTATATGGATTTGACACAGTTTGCACGTCAGGTGTGGTGGTCATGAAATCGTATTTCACGGCCTTTGTAGCGGCCGCGAACGCTCATTTCGCGGACGGTTGCACAAAAAATAGTTTCAAAATACACGCCCTTAGTACACACACAAGAGCCAAAAACAAAAACTAAAAAGCACCTAACTGTACTGTCCGTACTTCACCGACAAGTGCTGTAAACTATCTCTGGATTTCTTTCAAAATTGTATTTTTGTTTTTTTTTTGTATATTTATCAGTTTATCATTTTTAATTCATTTTTATCGATGCCTTTAGAATACGGTTGTGTGGGGGGCCCTCAACTTTGGGGGCCCGACGCAGAGTGCGTCGTTTGCTTCATGTTAGATCCGCCACTGAAAATTGGTCATACCACTAGATTCTCTTTGAAAAACTGCCCATAGAAAGTATTTTTCGTTTTTGGATATCTTGAATAATAAGAAAATTAGAAAGTCTTTTAAAATTGGACAAAATTTGAAAAGTGCCCTGTACTTCCTAAACGCATCAAGTTAGCCATTATTATTTTCTGAAAAAAAGAGCTCGAGAATGTGCTCCCAGATTTTTGATATCTCTGCTGGTTTTCGATATAGCCTATTAAAACATCGAAAATGGGCCACCCTGTACAGGTACATTTGGTAATTTGATACATTCCTTTGAAAATGTGATAGGGGATGAGGTTAGAAGTAAATTCAATCGTAACATGTTTTATGCAAAATTAAATAGTTTTTGAGATAATTGTCTTAAAAGTTAATTAGCCGTACATTTTTTCAACTGTTCTACTGGATTACTTGGCCACAATTGTTTGTAATAAAAAATATCGGGATACGTTTTCGTCATGGGAAAATTTTTAAAAACAACCGATAAGAAATACCGTATTTTTAAAATTTATTTTTCAAGAGATTTTATTTGAAATGTTTTCATGACGGAAATGTTTCCGGACATTTTTTATGTCAAACATAAGACCATAGTGTTGGGCAAGTAGTCCAGTGGAAAAGTTGAAAAAATGTAGGACGGTAGATTTTTTGCTGATTAAATCTTAAAGCAATTAGGTCTATGCTTTTAAGAAAAACAGAACATTGAAATATCTCAAACACTATTGAGCTGTGCATATAGCATGTTACGTTTAAATTTACTCGTTACCTCAATTCCCTATCACTTATCCAAAGGAATGTATAGAATTACTAATCAAATCAAATCAGAAAAAGCAAAAGCAAAAAAGCAAACATTTCGAAACATAAAACAAAATAAAACTAGTATAGTATACCTTGCCGACTAGATGGTTCGTTTCAAGTTTTCTAAAATTTTCATAAGTACGCTTAAACATTTTGATACTTTCATTCTCATAGATACAGAACAGAGTGTTTTGATAAAGTGTCCTTTGGTATTGGTAAGGGTAGTTTAACTTGACGCAGATTAAAACAAATATTCTGTACAAAACCAGAAAACTTCTCATAAATCAAATTCACAATAGCCCTGTAGGTATAGGTGATGTTGATATTTCTGACTATTTACAAGTGACATTTTCTTTGGTGGAAAAGAAAGTGAAAGGAGCGAATAGGTTTTGATTTTATTAATTTTACCTCAGGCTAAAAACCGGACACCTATTGGGTGGAATTAGAGGTATTTTCTGCTCGATTTTTGGAAAAAAATATACACCAACACAAGAAACAAAATGTTTTTTTTTGTATAAGCTCCCAAAAATAGCTATTTCACGAATTCATTTCAGTCCGAAAAATGTCTCATTTTCGGCCTAGCCGTTAAAAATCGTCATAACAACCTTCGCAAACTATTTTAAATGATTCAGTAAACTATATTAATAGTCCGTCAGATGGAGCGCCAAAAGCCTTCTAGTTTCCGAGTTAAAAAAAGTGACTTCCAACCAGATGATATCTATACCATGGAATCCAGGATGAAAGATATAGGGAAAAAACTGGATAAATAATGCATATAGTTTTTTTTACTTGGCACCCACATAACTTTTGTTCAAAGCCAGATAGAAACAAGTTTTTTTTTTAGTTCGATTCCTCATTCAATTTTCTTTCTTTTGGTATATAATTAATTTCAAAAATTTAGTCGACAAGTTAAGAAAAACAGCAATATCAAAAAAAAAAGCAACAAATCGCTAATATTTTTTAAAACTTACCTTGCCGTAACTTCCTTATGCAAGGTATTATTTTAATTTTTCTTTAACCAAAAACTGCGCAATTTAATAAGCTTCATTTTAAGCTATTTTCTAAAATAAACCCTGTGGAGACTTTTGAACACAGAAAAACACGTGCAGCGACAGCGTACTCGACGGCGACTATCGCTCTACCCCGCATCCCCGCATCTAGATTCACCCCAAATATATACATACATAGGTACAAATTCATTATAAATCTTCATTGTAATTTGTAATCACAAAGAAGCTAAAACCAGAATTATTTTTCACATGTTATCGGAAAATATAAATTGAAAGCTTGTAGTTAAATGTGATAATACTGATGATTAATAATTTATTATTATTCTATTCTACCCACGAACCTTTCAATAATAATGAAATATTCACATTCGGTCACACAAATATCCACTACTAATAAAAAACGAAACATTCCCATATACACTATTTCAGAAAACATTGGCAAAGGACATGGCACGGATTATATGGAAAATAAAGGCCAGTCGATTTTTTTAAAATTTTAATATGTTGTAGAGCTAGGGAAAAGAAACAAAAGTTACCATGGGCCCATTGTGCCCCGACCAATAGGAGACCCAGTAAATGGGTTTAAAGAAAGCTTGGAAAAAGACCGAAAATGGCGCCCCCGCCCTTCTTCCCCAGACAAATTCGCGATTTTCAATTATCTTTTTTTTACGAAAAGGATGTATCAATAACCTAATAGAACTCTTAGGCATAGTTAGTCATATGAATGAAGTGTAGCAAATGCTTTTATTCTACTTCCGTCTATTTTTGTTGCATTAAAGCTGAATATTTTTATCTCAAAAAAACTTAAGTAAAAGCATCTGCTTCTGTTTCATTCATATTAGCAATGAATATTCAAAAACCCTGAATATGCAAAAATTAAATCTACTGAAGTTAAATTAAATAAATAAAAATAATTAATGTTGCAATGGTTCGCGCAAAGGCCGGTTTGCAGCATCTTTTGTAGCAAACAAAATGTTCAGAGGTGGATATCGAACATTATTTTCATGACGTGCATAACCCAGAAACCACAAAACGCTTGCAACATGGGAAGAGCAACCCACTGTCCTTGCTCCCGTTTTACATGTGCAATAATACCCCGTTATTGGCTGTCTGTCATGTTCAAGGTTCTCATTGGGAATAAAGCTAATCCAGATGTTATGTCTTATCCTTTGTGTAAAACGGGAATACACTCTTGACCTTAGCAGACCAGGTTGTAGTTCGGTGGCTTGTAAAGTGAAGTGTTCTACTTCTTCTCGTTGCAGGCGATCTTGGATATAGCTAGGAGCCAACTTTAATTGGTATACTCCTACAATCAGATCCCGAAGGTATTGTAGATCAAGGTGTGGAAAATTATTGATATTTAGTTCATCTAGATTTTGCCATCTGTCGTCTGGAATAATTTGTCTTTGTAGATTTTCATTATTCACTCTAGCTTGAAGAAGATTATCTCTCGCAGCCAATTCCTTCATTGCTTGTGCAGATTCTGCAGTTGCTCCATCCATATGAATGAGAGGAAAATACCGGTTAATAATGGAGCATATTATTCGGAGAAAGATATTCAAAAAAGATATATGCTGTACTGGCAATATATCTCTTAAGAAATGAAAACAAGATTTAATGTGACCATTTCTTGCTTCAATAATCCACCGTGTCTTGGTGATCAATCTTGCTTTATTTGAATCTTCGGTAGATAATTGTCGTTGACCCCGTGGTATTAGAGGAGGCATTTCTGTATCGATACCCAACCCGTTTAAAAAGGGCAAAGCGTCAAGATATCCTCTGTCAACGATCAATATATCATCTTCCTGAAACCAATTCCTTACACGATTAAGATCCTGATCATTAGCTTGCTGAAGATGATCTTCAATCATAGCAGCATCATTATTTCTTCCATCTGAAAAATATGGCCCATGAACATCTAGTATATATCCATCTGGTGCAACTATAAGTCCTGGTTTTAGTAGATGGCACCCCTTATAAAGACAATACGATTGCCTGAGTGCTCGAAAATTAGAGCTTTTCGGAATTTTGATATAAGTTCCATCGACATAGGCTATTGCCTTACGTGTTTCAGGATGATCGTTATACAGCTCATTCGCAAAAGGTGTTACATGTAAGTCTATATAATTTTCTCTTTCTATTGCTCCTACACCAATATTTTCATCTAGAAATCTGCCACTCAATGATGTTCGAACTGCTGTTATTGTCAGACTCACATATTGTCTGCTAGGAAAACACATGAGCACCTTCAATGTACTATCCGACAAGCCAAGTTTCAGTTTAATTAAAAATGCTATGGCATCTTTTTTGGAAATATTTCGCGTTGATCCATATAAAACAACATCATCACAATAGGTATACAAGTCGCGAAATTGTTCCTTATTGAGATTAGTCAATAACTTAAAATCTTCTGAAAAATGATTTTCTGACTCATACAAACCAGCCTTTTATTGGATAACACTTTGACGCAATGCCTTAAACCATTGCATGGCTTCTTGAGCTGTCATAGCAATTGCTCTTTGAAAACCGCGAATTGGGGCTGTATCCTGGGATTTCAAAAAACCCTCATCATTATAATGCCGTAAGCAGCAAAGCACGAACAAGTCCCTTTCAATGTAAAAATTAATTCTAGCAGCAAATGTTATTTGTGCCAGTTGCCTTCTTCTATCGTCCAAACAAATGAAACATCTATTATTTCTTTGAGGAACTACTGTAAATCTGAAATGATCTTGGTTTTCCAGATTTATTTCCTTCAGTAGAACCCTGTGGCAGTTTCGATAAATCCTCTCATGCTCATTTATTTCCCTATCTGGCAGATCATGTTCCATTCTAAAAAAAAAAATGTAAGAGGATCGGTAGACCGGGCTTAAATGGCAAAACATTGGTATCTTTCAACACAAATCATGCTCTTGTTTATTCACCTACCGTTTTCAAAAAACCTTTTGATATTTGGAATCCACAAACCTGTGAGAGTGTGGGGAAGTATTTTTTTCTACAGCCATGTGAAAAAAAAAATTCAATTACTACGAATTATGTAGGTATACTTACTCCCGCACGTGTGTAGAAAAACTGTTGTAGGTACCTAACACTTGCGGGAAAGGTTTTTCTGCACTCGGCTGCTTCACCGAACTCCGCTACGCGTCGTTCAATGAACGGCAGACTCGTGCGAAAAAAATCATTTTCCGTACTTTTTGGGTGAATATCTATTTTATAAAAATTCAAATTAGTGTGCTGAACAATCGCATATTCCGATTTTCACTGGACTGTTAAGCATGCTAATTTTAATTGTTACAAAAGAAAATGACTTCCCCACACTCTCACCGGTTTGAAGATTCTAAATATCAAGGGTTTTTTGAAAGCGGTAAATAAACAAGGGTATAGGATTTGGATTAAGAGGCCAACAACAAGCCGTTAAAAATTGAGAAAAAGGGTTGTTTTCCTGAGACGAGAACTCACTTATTTTGTAATATTTTTTGACCGGATTAGAAAATAATAAAAGATAAAAATCTAAAGAATAATGCTGTTGTTTTAGTTTTTCGAAAAAAAAATTGCAAATTGAAAATATCACGACCTAAATACTCGAAAAAAAGCATCATTTCTATCGCTCGGTACATCCAAACCCATCGCTTTTTTAAAAAAAATGAAACAAGAGCATTGTTCTAAATTTTATTATCTTTTCGAATCTTCTTGATTCACTCAAAAATATTAAGTAGTTTTTGAGATCTCGTCTCAAATTGTAAGCCCTGCAAACACGGAAATTCAAAAATTTTGGCTGCAGCGACGTGCTGCCTCTGACGGATTTAATTTCGCACCGGGGTAAGTAAAAATTACACGACGCGAGAGGACTGCAAGGCCAGTTATTAGTTTGTGTAAATAATTATGGTGAATATATTTCATAATGAACTCAAAACGAACAAAGATAACTTTACTAGAATTCAATAAACGAAAGAGGATATCATATAGCATAGTTAAATACAGTTAGTACGTGAAGGTTAGGAATAAAATCCATCAAAAATACAAGGTTGATTTTTTTTTCAAAAAATCTCGGATACGTCGATTTTTGATTTTAGTGGCCGTTTTTTTGATAAGAATTTCATACATTTGTCAAAACTGATATACCAACAATAAACTGACATGTTTTGATTGTTGATTTGAACCAATCAGATTGGAATTACGTGATAATTTATATTAGTGTAAATTATTGCATAGTAACTAATGCGAGAACTGGTGTTTTGACAAAAAATTTGAATTTTTGATTCATGAAATTTTCTCATAAAAGACAGTGTATCCACTTAAGTTCGCAGCACATGGGAAACTTTTTTATTATCAATTTTACGAAAAAAAGTTATCCTTTATAAGAGTTTCTGCTTCTTGAAAAAATAATATCAAACTATGTATTAAAAGTTGAAATAGCATGTACAGGGTGGTCAAAAAATAGAAAAATATACAGGGTATTTCCTAAGTACGGTCCGTAACTTCAGGATGTCATTCCTTACGATATTTTAACAAAAAAAGTTCCCATAAATATGTGACCAGAAATGCGTAGTTTCTGAGATACAGGGTGTCAAAGTTTTAGAAAAAATCGTTTTTTCAGCTCAAAAATTTTTCCATTTTTTTTTTTTTTTTAAATTTGGCAGGTTGATTTGTGATAACGAAAGGTTTCTTTTGACTGAAATATGACTTGCTTAATCTGAAAAAAATATCAAAGGTTTAAAAAAATAGTGATGTGCCATTTTTTTTCTACTTTTACCAAAAAACCCTGCATATTTTCCTATTTTTTAATCCCCCTGTACCGGGTGTTTTTTTATCTTCGATATCATTCTGATCACCTGTAACTTTTTTGTTTTTGAAGTTATCAAGGTAAACAAAAAAACAAAATGTAGGGTTAGTAGCCAAGTTTTTTTTCAAATTACACGTAAAACAAAACACTATCAACTTTTTGACATATAAGCCTACATTATATTTTTTCAAATGGAACACCCTGTATATTATATATGTGTTCGATATAATATCTTATTCTGATTACAATGATATAGCACACTTCATATTATGGTCCACTCGTTTTTGACAAATCGGCAAAAATATGAAACTTTCGAAGTGAAACTTATTAAGCGGCGCGGTCTGATATTTGGGACGAAAATTATTGAGAGCATATAAAAATTTCATACATTTTTGCCGATTTGTCAAAAACGAGTGGAACAAAATATGGAGTGTGTTATATCATTGTAATCAGAATAATATGCTCTAACGTACACACATATAATATACCGGGTGTTCCATTTAAAAATAGTTTATTAAAATACAAGCTTCATAAGACGTGATTTTATCGCATGAGCCCTATATTAGAAAACGAGCCGGAGGCGAGATTTTTAAAGGACGAGTGCGATAAAATGTCTTATGAAACGAATATTTTATACTATTTTTTCTATTCTGGTATTATTTAATTAAAAAAAAACAAATTTTTCTTGGAAATTTTATTCTCATATTTCCTGATTTCATGTTTAGGTTGGTAACATTACATGCCAAATATAGAATTAAGGGCGGGTATTATAAAACTACTTTGAGAGTTAACTTAAAGTTAATTTTTGAAATTACATGTAATTCAAAAAGTTAACTTTAAGTTAACTGTCAAAGCAGTTTTATAATACTCGCCCTAAATCTTCTATAAAATCGAGAATGACAGTGCGATGGCCATCAGTCAGCCAGTGTTACCAACTTCCGATAAGTGAAAAAGGAGTGTCACAAAGAGCTTCTTTTCGAAACTACTTTTAGTGTCGAAAAGACTTCGATATGAAACCAAAATAAAAAAAATATAATGTAGGCTTATATGTCGAAAAATTGATAGTGTTTTGATGTTTTGTTTCATGTGTAACTTGAAAAAAAACTTGGCTATTAATCCTACATTTTGTTTTTTTGTTTACCTTGATATCTTTGAAAACAAAAAAGTTACAGGTGATCAAAATGATATCAAAGATAAAAGAACACCCGGTACATGCTATTCTAAGTTTTAATAGTTTAATACTATATATTTTTTCAAGAAGCAGAAACTTTCATAAACAATAACTTTTTTTTGTAAAATTGATAATAAAAAAGTTTCCCATATGTTGCGAACTGAAGCGGAAACACTGTACAGGGTGGCCCGTTTAAGAGGGGCCTATACCTTATCTCGAAATCTACAAGGGTTGCAAAAAAAAATTAAATACAAAAGTTGTTTCTAATAAAATTATCTACATTTTTTTTTTCATTGTTTTTGTTGTTACTGTACTATATACAGGGTGGAGAGATAAAATTTAATTTTTTTAAATGGAACACCCTATATCGTAATACACTTTTACATAACCCTTTGAAAGACAAATCCAACGATATACTGGACATGTGTCTGTGATAAACCGTTTCGAACTTATTAGCGATTATCTTCAGGGATTCAGGGTAATTTTGAACAGGCATTGTTACGTTACTCATAAACTTTTGAAACTTTTTTTTTGCGTGATATTTTTTATAAAATGATGCTCTTTTTTAGACTATACTGAAATTTAGCAAAATGTTACGCTTTTCAATTTTTTTTAAATGGGACATCCTGTAAATTTTCGAATTTTTGGATAGCCTTTTAAAATACAAATTCAACGATATACTGGACATGGGTCTGTGATGCACCCATTTTGGCCTGATTGGCGATTATCTTCAGTTCTAGCACAATATTTCATGTCATCCCTGATGAATAAAAAACAATGTCCAATTTTGCATTAGATTAGATGAAATAGTGCTTTTTATTATTATTATTTATTCAAAAAGTAGTCAAAGTTTCTCCCCATTATTAAAATAAAAAAGGCAAGAAATTTGGATAAAAACAAAAAATGAAACGTGACGCTCTGTTGCTATATTTGTCAGATCAACCTAATTACGTGTTAAATGCGATAACACATTTACAAGTAAGATATATTACCTGTATTGTTGAAAATGGCGGACACAGAGAATTTAATTAAATTAATTTTATAGTTAGCCTGAAGTTGAAGTTCTCAAAATGTTTGTTCATATAATCTTAATCAGTAACCTTTATTTTGGACTTTATAATTCAATGCTTTCCTTGTTTACTGCAACTATAGTTTATTGCAGTAGGTATTATTAAATAATTTGCGAAATATTTTTTTATTATCATTTGTTCAAAGAGTAGTCAAAGTTTCTCCCCATTATTAAGGCGAGAAACTAATGAAAACAAAAACTTAAACGTCTTTTCTTAACTACTTCTGAATGAATAATAATAATAAAGAGCACTATTTCAGCTAATCTACTGCAAAATTAGACATTTTCTTTATTCAACAGGGATGACATAAAATATGGTGCTAGAACTGAAGATAATCGCCAATAAGGCCGAAACGGTGCATCACAAACCCATTTCCAGTATATCGTTGAATTTGTATTTTAAAGGGCTATCCAAAAATTCGAAAATTTACAGGAGGTCCCATTTAAAAAAATTGAAAAGCGTAACATTTTGCGAAACGTGGCAACACGGCGTTTTTTGAACAAATATTCCAAATTTCAAAATAGTCTAAAGAAGAGCATTATTTTATGAAAAATAGCATGCAAAAAAAAGTTTTAAAAGTTTATGAGTAACGTAATAATACCTGTTTGAAATTACCCCAGATCCTGAAGATTATCGCTAATAAGTTCGAAACGGTTTATCACAGACACATGTCAAGTATATCGTTGGATTTGTCTTTCAAAGGGCTATATGAAAGTGTTTTGAAATATATAGGGTGTTTCATTAAAAAAAATTAAATTTTATCTCTCCACCCTGTATATAGTAGAGTAACAACAAAAACAATGCAAAAAAAATTTAGATAATTTTATTAGAAACAACTTTTGTATTTAATTTTTTTTTGCAGCCCTCGTAGATTTCGAGATAAGGTATAGGCCCCTCTTAAACGGGCCACCCTGTACAACTCGTGCAATGGAAATATATTTTCAATTTTTGACAAATTTGCACTCATGCGTTTTTGACAGAAATGGGCACTGAAAAAGCACTGGTGCTCCTTTTTAACTAAAAATGCATCCGGGCAAATTTCCCAAAAATTATCGACAATTTCCATTGCACTCGACATTTAGAATTTCATACATCTGTCAAAACTGACATTCCAACAATAAACTGACATGTTTTGATTGTTGATTTACGTTTTATGCGTGTATCAAACGTCAAATTATTGAAGCAATGTCAAAAAAGAGCGAATCTCGCGCAAGTGAGAATTAGGCTTCACGCGATAATTGGCGCGACACTGGTGTTTTAACATTTTCGACAAAAAATTTAAATTTTTGATTCATGAAATTCTCTCATAAAAGCTCTTTTCGGGTTCGAAAAAAGGACGGTTCTAGAACGGTTCAAAACAATCGCACAGTTCATCAATCAACTAAATGACAACGGTTCAGCTATCACAAACTTCAATAATAAACTGTGCGATTGTTTTGAACCGTTCTAGAACCGTCCTTTTTTCAAACCCAAAAATAGCTAAAATACAACTCAAGCAATGGAATTTTTAATCTTGGATTAATTTCCAAGCTGGTGTCAAATGATAGTTCATGGAAAACTCAGATAAGAATGTATGATCGGTTTAGCTCTAAAATCAACCGTTGAGGTTTTAAAGCCTGTCAAAGTTGCAAAAAAGTTAATTTTCAACTCTTATTATTTCCGAAACAGTTGAAGATAGGTATAGGATATGATACATTAAATAAGTTCAGAATGTAACGTAGAAATAAGAAATGAAATTAAAAAAAATCCTGTACAGTTCACACCCGGTAGAAGTGAAACCTTCATCGAACTGCATGCATTACACACATACTAACATACACAGTGGCGTCCCCCCCACCAAAAGACTTGAGAAAGAACGCAAATAAATATAGTTTGAAAAAACTAAAATACACGCTGGGGTGCTTTGTTCCACATTTTTCATACATTGAGCACCCCACGCTTTTTTCACAATAACTCTAATATTTTTTGTTCATTAATATTTTCTGTTTCTATTAAAAATTATTTTTCACTTTTTAGTTCAATTTACTATAAAAGCGTGTTTTTTAGTTTTTTTAAAATACATTTATTTTTCACTTTTTAGTTCGATGTATTATAATAGCGTGTCAGCCCCAGAGATTTCTAGACTTTTCGAGACATTATCCAGACTTATTCAGAGCTTCCCAGAGTTTTCCAGATTCCATCCAGATTTATCCAGACTTGTACAGACTGATCCGGATTCTGGAAAATGATCCCCAGGTCTTTTGGGACCTTTTCCAGAATTTTTCCGACCCCTTCAAGAAATTTCCAGGCCTTTTCCAGACGTTTCCAGAGATTTCCAGACATTATCCAGACTTATCCAGAGTTTTCCAGACTTCATTCAGATTAATCCAGACTTTATCCAGATTTGTTCAGACTGATCCGGATTCTGGAAAATGATCCCCAGGTCTTTTGGGACCTTTTCCAGAATTTTTCCGACCCCTTCAAGAAATTTCCAGGCCTTTTCCAGACGTTTCCAGAGATTTCCAGACATTATCCAGACTTATCCAGAGGTTTCCAGACTTCATCCAGATTAATCCAGACTTTATCCAGATTTGTTCAGACTGATCCGGATTCTGGAAAATGATCCTCAGGTCTTTTGGGACCTTTTTCAGAATTTTTCCAACCCTTTCCAGAAATTTCCAAGTCTTTTCCAGATGTTTCCAAACTTTTCCAGACAATATCCAGACTTATCCAGAGTTTTACTGACTTAATCCAGATTTATCCAGACCTTATCCAGACTTGTACAGACTGATCCAGATTCTGGAAAATGATCCCCAGGTCTTTTGGGACCTTTGGCAGAATTTTTCTGACCCTTTCCAGAAATTTCCGGGCTCTTTCCAGACGTTTCCAGAGAATTCCAGACATTATCCAGACTTCTCCAGAGCTTTCCAGAGTTTTCCAAACTTCATCCAGATTAATCCAGACTTTATTCAGACTTGTTCAGACTGATACGGATTCTGGTAAATGATCCTCTGGTCTTTTGGGACCGTTTTCAGAATTTTTCCAACCCTTTCCAGAAATTTCCAAGTCTTTTCCAGACGTTTCCAGACTTTTCCAGACAATATCCAGACTTATCCAGAGTTTTACAGACTTAATCCAGATTTATCCAGACCTTATCCAGACTTGTACAGACTGATCCGGATTCTGGAGAATGATCCCCAGGTCTTTTGGGACCTTTGGCAGAATTTTTCCGACCCTTTCCAGAAATTTCCAGGCTCTTTCCAGACGTTTCCAGAGATTTCCAGACTTTTCCAGACTTCATCCAGATTTATCCAGACATTTTCCAGACTTGTTCCAGCTCACTTGGCTTGTTCCAGGTTCTTGTTGTGTGTTAATATAAGCGTGTTAAAAAAGTGTCATGTCGCTTTTTCGTTTCATCGAGTCTCACATCACTCCCAACGATTCTAAAGAAGTTTTCACTTCAAAATTAATGTTTTGATTTAAAAAAATAAAGTTAGCGGTCACAACTTGTTTCTGGGTCACCCTGTATACATGATATTACCATCAGAAAAACGGCAACTGAAATCAAAAATCGATGTGTCCGAGGTTTTCATGAGCAATCTCACCAATATTTATTATTTTTCTAGGTTTTCTGGAAGTTCTTTATGTAATAAACGAATAAACATCATCTCTCCCACCCTCGTAACTACGCCACCTCACTTTTTTTTTGTGTAAACATTTCAAGTATCTATTTTGCTGTATTTGTATAGGTAAATTTTATTATCTTTGTAATATATTTTTGTGTTTCCGCACATTTCATTCTCCACATTCTTATTTGTTAAATAAAAAGCACAATGTAAATTATAAAACTATTATTATAACTGTATACTTTTTAATTTAGATTAAATATGATAGGTGTATTAGTTTTGCCTCCACAAAAGCCCATAGGATTTATTATTCACCTTCCATGCAATTTGATCACACCCTTCCGTTATCTCGGAAATATTTGCCGTAACGTCGTCTATCACGGTCCTACTTTGAACTCGGCGACAAAGAATGAATTTCGCGCGCTTGAATTTGTTGTTGGCCTCTTAAAAGGTAGGTACCAATGTTTTGCTATTCAAGCCCGTGCATTTTATTTTCGGCGCCGTCCCAATTTTTGTGTTGCTACCGATGCTTTTATTGAGTATGTAAGTGTGTTTTTGCCGCCACTTTTTGCGACTCTTTTGTTACATTTTATTTTTAAATCAACCTTTTTAAACACATGCGTACAACGTATCCTTTAAATGAAAAAGCAACTAACTTCAACTCACCTCATAAGCAGTGCAAGCTCTCTAACTCTTTGAACCTCCTCTAGATATTGGAAAGCCCTTGGCATTCCACCTTCATCGCATACAAAACAATTCATTCTGTGTGAACGGAAAAGAAAATATGAGTTTGCTGAAAATCAGATTTTTTGACAAAACTTTTAAACTATGGTGACAGCTACGATAATTATAGAACTGTTTTGTGTCCTGACTCTCAAGGTCTCAAGGGGGTCGGGAGCTCGCCTTCTTTACCATCTTTTTTCTTGGGGTAAAGGGGTAAATCCTTATATTTTATTCGAAAGAAACTTTCTAGCTGAAAAGGAAACAATAATTTTCGGTCTTTTTCCAAGCTTTCTTTAAACCTATTTACTGAGTCTCCTATTGGTCGGGGCAGAGTGGGCCCATGGTATCTTTTGTTTATTTTCCCTAGCTCTACAACATATTAAAATTTAAAAAAAATCGACTGGCCTTTATTTTCCATATAATCCGTGCCATGTCCTTTGCATGCGAAGGCTTACCAAGCTTCCACAGCATTACTGGATGGGATACTTACTAACTCATTTTTTAAAATCGGAAAAAAAAATGGTCTGGGAAGTGTATTATAAAAATTGGTCTACGTTTATTCTCCACCAATTTTCAATGATGCCACCTGAAGAAGGAATTATAATTTCCAGAAAATTTGTAATTTGTAAGTTTGTTATTCAAAGATACTAAAAGGTAATACTAATAATAGCCAGAAACAAGCTCAGGAATTGCCTCAGACAGAAGATACTTCCAATATAGGTACATGTGCTAAGGTAAATTTATAAAAAAAAAAAACGTAATCATTTCAATACCCATGCAATTATTAAACATTTATATGGGTCAATAGTCATGTTGGTGAAGTTGACATGTGAAAAGATCCATTTTTATTTGGAAATTCAATGGATCAAGAAAATTTTATGGTTTCAAAAACGACGAACCAAACTCCAGTTCAGGACGATATAAGGGAAATTATTTCCCTATTTTGCAATGACAAAAACTGCAATACTTTTAAGTACCTACCAGTGCAAAAGAGCGGATTTCTTGTAGTGTGAATTGCAAATGCAAAATTAATTGCATTAATATAAATAGTGACACTATTAATGTGAATCTGAGTCTCCATCTGAGTGAAAATCCTACTGAACTTGAAGAAGATTTATTGTTGGATACATTTTTTTCAATAATAACAGGATATATTGGCCAAATATTATATTGTATGACTCTTATACATAATGTCAAGCTTTCGAAACCTTTTTTGTTTCTTTTTCAGGACTTATTATGAGTTCAATTGAATTTTCGTTGTTTCATTTGTAGGTAAGTATGTATAATAGGTAAATAATAATTAAAGATATTAATAATAAAAACTTTAATGGTATAAAATGTTTGAAAATTTTATTTTATTTAAATTTATATAAGCTTTTGATATTAGGTAATGAAATATTCATGGAATCCGATCACTACTAATAAAAAACGATACATTCCCATTCACACTATTTCAAAAAACATTGGCAAATTTGGATGCGAAGGCTCACTAAGTTTCACAGCATTAATGGAGATGATACTAACAGCTCATTTTTTTAAAATGGAAAAAATGGACTGGGAAATGTATCATAAAAATTGTTCTACGTTGAAACCTATCTGTAGCTTTTCATAAGGAGGAGCAATAATTGAAATTTTGTCTAATATAGAGGAAGAAATAAAAAAAAAAAATATCTTGATAATATCAAACAAATATAAAGTAGGGCTAAATAAATAAGAAAACCCAAAAATATAACAACATACAAAAGAAACAACGAATATTCAATTGAGCTCATCCCGATATACATATTTAAAAAAAAAAAAAGAATATTGCACGGTTATTAACTAAAAAACTACTTTTTTTAATATATAAATCATATTCATGAAAAATATTATTAATTTATTTATTTCATTTCGTATTAAATATTATCAAGTTTTTGTTTACGTAATTTTAACGTGGCCGCGGAGAACGCGAGGGCATGAAGGGAAGACTAGGAACGGCCGCGATTTGTTGCCTTCTGTTTAATATTGTTGTTTTCCTCAAGTGGTTGAATGAATTTTTGAAAATAAATATACACCAAAAGAAAGAAAATTGGATGAGGAATCGAACTAAAAAAAAAAGTTGTTTCTATCTTGCTTTGAACAAAAGTTATGCCGGTTCAAATTTAAAAAAAAAACTATATTCAATATTTATCCAGTTTTTTGCCTATATCTTTCATCTGGACCAATGGAGAGTGTCGTCAATTTCCAATTCCTATGTTAAAAAACATGCTTTTTCAAAAGGGGAAGGTCCCATTTGGTTGGAAGTCGATTTTTTTTTTATGCATCCTAGAAGAAGCTATCCAACGGACTATAATAAAAAATTATTAAACATAAGAATAAAGTTGAAATATTAGATTAGTCACATATCTCGACTTGTTTCTAACCAATCAAATACGATTTTGAAAATTTTTAAGTCCAATAGGGAACTTAGATGAGAAATTAAATTGATTATTGTTTATTGCAAACTGTAGGAAATCGAAAAAAAATCTATACGTATTTTTTTATTTTGTCCAAATATGATTATTCCGAAAGTTATATGAATATTAAGTTTTGTATGTAGGTATAGATATGTATAATACTGAACATGTGTAACGTCATAGAGTATGAAAAATAGGCCCATTTCAGAACGTTGTATCTCCGTTAATTTTTGTCTAACCTAAAAACGCAAATACTTATACCTCGCGCACCTTCCGCAATAATGCCAATGCGTAATCAGTTTAAAATTTTCAATAGGAGTGTTCTCACAAAAATCACAAACCAGCCCGAGCGTTTTTGATTGGTGAAAATCGCCAGCAAACAGTTTTCCGAATATGTTCAACCAATGGAATTCGCTCCGACTGCTTTGTGATTTCTGTGAGAACGGATTTATGGTTTATAAAATAAATAAAATCGACCCACCAGACAACGTCATTTTTTGAATGAATTTTGTTTAAATAAGTGATTATTGCACAAGAGCTTGTTTATCCGCGATTAAATTTTTGTTTACCTTTTTTGACAGAATTTTGATAGAAATATTCTGACATTTTATAATAAATAGAGCTCTTTGGATAGGATTGACGCCAACAATTCAATCCTAATTATTCAGGAAATAATCTAGCCGTATACCACTCGACCTATAAATTTAAATGGATTAAACTATCCGAATATTTTTTGCATTATTTTGCTTTTTAGCAAATAGTTTCATGCACAATCACTTTTAAATAAAATCCCTCGATATCTTGCTTCGATATGTAATATTTGGGTACCTATCGGTATCCGTTATTATTAAGTTAATATTAATATTTTCAGAGGTACCTACCTATTTTTCTTCTGTTCTTTGCTTGTGAAGATATAATTGGGATTTCGTTGAGTGGTATTTTTTGAGTATCTTGACACAAAAGCCCGAAATGTCTCAAGGAAAAGTTTTCGTTGTCCTCTCTGGTTCTGATTCTCAAGACTCAAAATAGGAGAGTTGAGTTTCTCTTTTGACTTTACTCTGAGCATCTAAAGAAGAGTGTGCCCTGATAATCTGACCAAGGCGGGGTTCTGTGCCTGAGAAGAGTGTTTAGGGCCTTAGATTCTCAAAAAAGGACTGTGCTGAAAGATTGCCTTAAATCTCCAAAGTTATTTAATTTTCAAATAAGCCTTTTAATCCGGGGGCCGAGGACCTTTTTACCAAATCATTAATAACAAGCTAGTTTTTTCAATGCAGCTTCATTTCACCGAGACGCCCAATTTTTTTCTCTTCGAAAATTGCAAAAACAGGTAGCTAACATACTGCGCAGGGTAAAACATGTCGATTTGGTGACTATGAAAATTTAATTAATAACAGTTAGTTTTTCAGCTAAATGTTGAGATAATTTTATGAATAATTTGAAACAACATTTGTCCGACAAAATAAAGGGTTTGGTCTACGATGTCCTCCCCTCAAACATGTAGCAATTACGTTGCATAAAAAATGATTAATAACAAGTTGATTTTTTCAATGTAGGTTGGTAAATATTATTACAATTAAATGGTCACACTGTCCTACAAATAAACAGGTAGCTATTTTCAGTCCTACACTGAAAAGTTGTCGATTTCACGATTTAACTTTTTTCATTAATAACCGGCTAAATCTTTGTGAGTATCTTCATTTTGATAAGACGCCCAAATTTTCTGTTGCGAAAATTCCAAAAACAGGTAGCTAACAGAGTGCGCAGGTGCAAAACATGTCTATTTGGTGATCATACAAATGTAAATAATAACAGTTAATTTTGTAGCTAAATGTTGAGATAGTTTCATAAATAATATGAAACAACATTTGTCTGACAAAATGAATGGTTTGATCTAGGCTGTCTCCCTTCTCAAACATGTAGCCAGATACGTTACATAAAAAATGATTTATAACCAGTTGATTTTTTTAATGTAGCTTAGTAAATATTACTACAATTAAATGGTTACACTGTCCTACAAATAAAGAGGTACATTTCTCCAGTCCTACACTCAAAAGTTGTCGACTTCACGATAATACTTTACTCATCAATCACCGGACACCGGCTTAATCTTCTCGAGCATCTTCGTATTGATAATACGCCTAACTTTCCCATTGCGAAAAGTAGCCAAAGTAGTAGCTACTAGAGTGAGCATTAGTGAGCACATGTAAAATACCTTGATTAGGTGATTATGCAAATGTAATTATTAACAGTTTACAGTTAATTTTTCAGGTGAATAATGAGATAATTTTATAAATAATTCGAAATTCGATTTGAGCCACCAAATAAATGGTTTGGTCTGCAGTGTCCCCTTTCTCAAAAATGTAGCAATTACTGGCTCATAAAAAACGATGTATAACCAGTTGATTTTTTTACTGTAGTTTGGTAAATATAACTACAATTGAATGGTCACATTGTCCTAAAGAGGTAAGATTTCTCAGCCCTACAATCGAGAATTTCGAAAATAGCCTTATGCATATTATACGTAAATACGTACAGAGCTTTCATTTCAAAACTTACCACCCACGTTATCTGCGTAAAGAGACAGATTTCTGGAAAAAAAGATTAAATTCAAGAATTTTACCTTTTGTATTTTGAAAAATATAATTATTAAAATATTTTATTTTTGATATTATTTGAAATGAACATACCTATATCTTTTATTTTTGAGCTGTCGAGAAAATATTATTTGGAAAACTCCTGTATTTTTTTAAGTTCCACGTTATTTAAAAAGAAAAACTCTAACTTAGAAAACACCCTGTATTCACCCTATATACAGCAAAAAAGCGCGCCAGATTTAATACATTAAAAAAGGAGCTCTATTTTTTTTAAATATCTTTAGAATTAAGATGAACCGGTTGGATCAAACCTTCTCCATCTGAGTATGGAAAATGACAAAGGGCATGGCCCCCTCTACTTTGATGGCATGCCAAAACTCTTTTTCGAGCAATTCAAATCTGGCGCGCTTTTTGAATCATCCTATACTACGATACTGTGTTATTTACGAGCATGCGCGTCGATGCGAATGGAAACCATCGACATAAATGTAGGTATGTGTACATACACATAATACATATACTGTTATACACGCATCTGTATACGTACATATGTACATACAGGGGCTTTCATTTCGAAATTTGCCACCCACGTTATCTGCCTAAAGAGACAGATTTCTGGAAATCGCCGGAACACGTCAACAAATTAACGCACCCCCTCAATAAATTTGTTGACATGTTTCGGCGATTTCTAGAAATCCGTCTATGTACGCAGATAACGTGAGTGGCAAGTTTTGAAATGAAAGCCCTGTACATATTTACGTATAATATGCATAGGGCTATTTTCGAAATTCTCGAATGTAGGGCTGAGAAATCTTACCTCTTTAGGACAATGTGACCATTCAATTGTAGTTATATTTACCAAACTACAGTAAAAACATCAACTGGTTATAAATCGTTTTTTATGAGCCAGTAATCGCTACATTTTTGAGAAAGGGGACACTGCAGACCAAACCATTTATTTTTTGGCTCAAATCGAATTTCGTATTATTTATAAAATTATCTCATTATTCACCTGAAAAATTAACTGTTAACTGTTAATAATTACATTTGCATAATCACCTAATCAAGGTATTTTACATGTGCTCACTAATGCTCACTCTAGTAGCTACTACTTTTGCAACTTTTCGCAATAGAAAAGTTAGGCGTATTATCAATACGAAGATGCTCGAGAAGATTTAGCCGGTGATTGATGAATAAAGTATTACCGTGAAGTCGACAACTTTTGAGTGTAGGACTAAAAAAATGTACCTCTTTATTTGTAGGACAGTGTAACCATTTAATTGTAGTAATATTTACTAAGCTACATTAAAAAAATCAACTAGTTATAAATCATTTTTTATGTAACGTATCTGCTACATGTTTGAGAAGGGAGACAGCCTAGATCAAACCATTAATTTTGTCGAACAAATGTTGTTTCATATTATTTATGAAACTATCTCAACATTCAGCTACAAAATTAACTGTTATTATTTACATTTGTATGATCACCAAATAGACATGTTTTCCACCTGCGCACTCTGTTAGCTACCTGTTTTTGGAATTTTCGCATCAGAAAATTTGGGCGTCTTATCAAAATGAAGATACTCACGAAGATTTAGCCGGTTATTAATGAAAAAAGTTAAATCGTGAAATCGACAACTTTTGAGTGTAGGACTGAAAATAGCTACCTGTTTATTTGTAGGACAGTGTGACTATTTAATTGTAATAATATTTACCAACCTACATTGAAAAAATCAACTTGTTATTAAACATTTTTTATGCAACGTAATTGCTACATGTTTGAGGGGGGGGACATCGTAGACCAAACCCTTTATTTTGTCGGACAAATGTTGTTTCAAATTATTCATAAAATTATCTCAACATTTAGCTGAAAAACTAACTGTTATTAATTAAATTTTCATAGTCACCAAATCGACATGTTTTACACCTGCGCAGTATGTTAGCTACCTGTTTTCGCAATTTTCGAAGAGGAAAAAGTTGGGCGTCTCGGTGAAATGAAGCTGCATTGAAAAAACTAGCTTGTTATTAATGATTTGGAAAAAAGGTCCTCGGCCCCCGGACTATTTGAGTTTTTAGCGCATATTCATCGACACAGTAAGCTTTTTTTAATTTATATTTTATAAATTATTATTGAAAGTATTTCGGAGAGTTTATACGCCTCGATTTTCACAGTGTAAACATTATTAACACGTTGACTGCCACCATGGGGCGACCAAATCAGGTACCCTTGTGCCATTTTTTCCTATATAGTAATTTTAACGGTAGATAACAAAAATATAAGTGAAATCAAAAATAATTTTATTTTGAGTAATTTTTTGAAATAAAAAGTTATAGGACCACATGTATGCCACGCGGCACAACATGTGTGAAACTGTCCATTGTGCCTCATAAACTATTTTATACTGGTTAGAACTTGTGAGGTAAAACGAATTTGATTTTCATAATATTCATTTGTATTTTTGAAATAAAGTGATCAGTTGCGTTAACTTTTCCTTACTTCTATAAAAACTGGCCTTTTTTGTCAAAAAATAAACAATAAAACCATCATTCACTTGAGAATGAAAAAAATCGGAGGGTTTTTACAGAGAATGTTTCACTGTGCCACGCTTAATCCATTTCTATAGAAAAAATAGGCAACCGTGAGCCCTCTGCTTTACCTCGCCGCATACAATGGAAGAAAAGCACGAGGCACAACATGGGAACCTCAACGCACAAACGTGAGATTCTTGTGAGGCAGTAAACGCGTACCACATGGCAGTAAACGTGTTAAAGTCAATTAGGTAACGGCCCAATTAAGAACCGATTGAGAAGTGTTTTCACTCTGCCGGATCATCCGTGGACGTGTTTCGCTGTATTACAACAGCTCATCAGCACGGTTAGGTCCGGCAGAGAGAAAACAAAACCCATTTTTGGTTCCGTCCCGGAACTGGGCTTCATACAAGTAAGATGAAGACTGAGTCTCCATCTATTTTCTGATCGGCACACCAAAAACTGCAACCAAGAACTTTTATAAAACTATATAAGCCTACCATATTATTCTGATAAAAAAACGGGATATTTTTATGAGACGTTCATGTATTTGCAAAAAAAATAGCGATTTTTTTTTTTTCGGGACCATGCTCGTAGGACGAACTCACGAATAATACACCTTACTACTACAGGATAGCCCTTAGTTAGCTTATCCTCATAAGGCCTGTGTAGAACAAATCTGACGCCCCCCACCCTATCAAATCACCATTTGTGACGTAGACAGCATGTCGTTTCTCGCCTTGACGTAGGCTGTTTGCAGTTTGCACCACAGGTTATGATTTCGCGGGCTTTTGCTTTATATGCATACTTGATTTTACTACATCAATTAACATCCTAAAATAACTATTTTTCAGATCTCGTTTGCACTTCCTATTTGCCTATTATGTCAATCAAAATTAAATAATATTTTATTACGACTACGATTGCTGGCGCAAACAGCTGACGTCGCTAACGGCTTAGTTGATGACGTCGACAATGGTGATACACCAATATGGCGGCGATTACCACCAACGAGGCTGATAAACAATGTGCCTTAGCGGTGTATATTATCCTTAGACCAAACTCGCCAAATTCTAAAATATCAAATGTTAAATGCTATGTCGAATTAACTACCACGTTGCGATTTGCTGAGACTAGAGATGAGGCGCAAAATCGATTTATCTATGCCACCGCAGAGACTGGGAATGAGACGCAAAAATCGAATTATTTTACGCTTTTTGAAATATCAGAGAATACGGGACATTTACGCGTCCCAACAGCAAATTTGGGGACGCGGGACATGGACCTCGAAATAAGGGACTGTCCCGTATAATACGGGACGTATGGCAGGCTTAAAACTATACCATTACCAGAATTATTTCACACTAGTGAAATTTAATTTCAAATTAATAAAAACTAAATTCACATCAGTGAAATCTAATTTCGCTCAGATGAAAATTGATTTTAAAGTAACGAGAACTAATTTCTCACAGCCGAAATTTAATTTTACATTTTCGAAAATGAATTTTAAACTGATCCTAATTTAATACTCATTTTTCAAACATTTATTATTTTAATTTTAAAAAACATCAACAACGTTATTTATTTCACCCTAATGAAATAAGCCCACTAAGTTTTAAAATCATAAAATACAATAATCATGAAACACAATAATAATTATAAATTATTTAAATTAAACTTCAGTTTCGCGAATCACGTGAAAAGATAGGTATTATACAGCTGTCTTAAGAGTGAACAGACTTAACTGAAGTTTATTTATTTAAATAATTTATAATTATTATTATTACTAAACCATGGTAGTCAATAATGAATAGGTAATTGAAAAATATATCCTTTTTTGGAATTGTGAGATACACTTTTGTTCTCCTTCATTGTATAATGAGAAAGTTGCATAAAATTTTATTTTGATGCGAAATGTATTTAAAGTGAAGCAAGCCACTTAAAAAGTATATTTCTATATTTAAATCCTCTTTATATTGAACCACTAATAAATAAATAATTATTCAAATATTGAATATAATAATTTGCGCGAAAACGATCTCAAATTAGTTATGACGTCATGTAACGATAAATCAACAAAAGTGTGGTTATGTTAACGTGAGACGGACATAAAACACATTGGGTAAGACAGGGATCACAGAGATTCGTTTTGACAGATATTGTCTTGTGACGTCATTGATCTACGACTGCGTTTTAACACGAAGAGAGTTATTTTGAATTTCTATATTTTTATACAGAAAAACTATTAGTTGAAAATTCAAAATTTATGTGGCAAGTAAATTGTTACACTGTTGATAATTGAATAAGAGAAGAAAAAAAAGTATGCGCAAATTCCTCATTATTATTGTTGTTTCACGATTGTATTATATGTTATCTAAACTCAGTGGGTTAATTTCATCAGGGTGAAATAAATAACGTTGTTGATGTTTTTTGAAATTGAAATAATAAATGTTTGAAAAATGAGTATTGAATTAGGGTCAGTTTGAAATTCATTTTCGAAAATATGAAATTAAATTTCGTTTGTGAGAAATTAGTTTTCGTTACTTTGAAATCAATTTTCATTTGAGCGAAATATTTCACTAATGTGAATTTAGTTTTCAATAGTTTTAAATCAAATTTCACTAGTGTGGTATAGTATCAAATTGGAACAAATAGACTCACAAAGGCATTCGCCACAATTGACTTTTTTCTGGTTCGCGACTAGATTAGCTATTCTCGCAATTGTGGCGAATGCCTTTGCGAGTCTATTTGCTCCAATTTGATACTAAGTTTTATAACAGTTCTTGGTTGCAGTTTTTGGTGTGCCGACCAGAAAATAGATGGAGACTCTGTCTTCATCTTACTTGTATTATTAAAGTCGTTACCTAGGCGATTTTTTTTTGTAAATATATTTTATACTGAAAAGCCAACACAGGCATTTAGGAATTTTACATTTTAAAGTTACGATTCTGGGCAAAACCTGGGAACTACGCATAAAATCCTTACGTAACAATAGCAATAATAAACTTCACACCTTAACATATCTACCCAGCCAGATGAGCAGAAACTTTAACTTTTGCTCACAAAAGTAAGTTACCTACTACTTCAAAGTTTTTCAGTGTTAGGAACTACCAGGAAGTTGATATTTATACTTAATAAAGTTAACAGCAACAATATTTGCAAATACTTTGATCTCTCGAAATTTTATGACCAACTATCATTATTTGTCATCGAAAAATATCCCTACATCGACAAATAAAAAAAGTAAACTCCTTTGTTCCTAAAATTAGACACGCATCGCATTTGTTTATTTATATTGTCTATATTCCTAAAGGTGAAAATGCTCTAGTTGGTGCCAGTGAGTCCGTTGGGAATGTGCTCTAGTGTATTATATAATTATTTATTAAATTAATATGTGCTTCTGTAAATACGAAGACTGTATTTTACTTCTAAGATACGGATTCCTAGTGTTTTTACAGGTTTTAGCTTAACTACTGTTGTTGATTTTTCAGATTCACTCTTAGGAGTCTTAGGGTATCTATTATAGGTATCTTATAATTTGTCGGAAGCAATGATTGGGGAGTGGATAAATTATTTCTGGTTTATATTTTTTCGATTTTTTTACGCTCCTCAGAGGACTATTGAGGGGTAAGTTTTATTTTCAATTGACCCTATTGTTTCTAAAATAGGCTGTATTTAACATAATGTTACGTTTATTTATTTATTCTTATTATTTTGCAGTAAATATGTAAAGTCTTCAATTGGCATCGTGTTTGCTTATATTTTATGGGAGTATTTGCAAAATTCGAGAAGGTAAAATCGTTTTCTTTTTTGTGAATCAAAATTTCTTCGTTCATTCAGTATCTAATAAAAACATAGGTAAATTAAACGCCAAACAATTTCCGATACACGTCACAAATCGCGTGATAAATTATATTTGAGCCAGAAACGTAACGAATAAAAAAAAATGATGTGCAGGGTCATACACGTGGTAGAAACTTCTTTAAAACTATCCCCCCTCATACAACTTTTGGTCTAAGCGTATGAGTCGGGGTAAAGACGAAGGACCACACAAAAAAACGCGCATCTGTGGTGACGTCACAAGAGTATCGGCGCTTGACAATAATAAGCAATCCTCTTTTTATCAATCGTTCCTCGGCTATCATTGGCTGTCTTTCTCTCCGTCTCTCTACAGGTATATCTTTCTTCTCTCGTGACGCATCTTTCAAATCACTCTCCATTCTTGTCCAAATTGGGAATTAAAAAAGAAATATTGAAAAATCGACCTGGAATTCATTAAATGTTCTCATATTGGTTTCCGTCTCTCACACAAGTGTATAGGTAGTTCATAATTGTTTAAACTCAAGCTGTAAAATTAAATTTAATTCGAATTTCATTATCGCCATGTTGGTTACATTACGTCTTATTCAGCGCGGTTGCTAACATTAATTTTCTTCCTTCCATCACAATCTGGCAACGCTGCGCTGTTTCCGTTTTACGTCACTCGAAGGCTATGACGTGTATCGGAAATTATTTGGCGCTTACTATACATTTTTCGATTTAAAATCATCAGCTCATTATATTATTTTTTATTGTCCCAAGCTTTCTCGTATCTACACGGTGGGTCAAGTTTAAGCTTTCTTAAAATAAATAATAGAAAACTAATGAGAATCAAGCCCATCAATAGATAAATCTGCAAGATAAATTTATCGTTCTATAATTCTATTGGTTGACGGATAACTGGCCGACCAATGATATTACACATAGCGTTTTTATTCCGTCAGACTGCATACCTGACAGTTTATCAGAAGGTGAATAAAACGGCACCTAATCATAATAATAGACAGGCAGGTTAAAAAAAGTTGTTTTGAACGAGTTGCAGTTTGTTTTATATTTTCTTAAAATAATTACTTACTACTTCTTCTTCCAAGCTTCCTATTTTCAAACAAAATACTCTTTCCATAACGTTTTTTTTTTTTTTTCCGGCGGTACAAGGACTCTATTAGTTATAAAGCAAAAATTGAAGGGGGATGAGTTTTTATGCAAAATTCACCTTCCCTCTTTCAACCCCCCAGCCCCCAGAGCCACCCCCTAGAAAATTTTAAATGGGAAGGGGGGTCAAGTGATACATCATTTTGGAGGGTTTTTAATTCCATACATTTTGGTATGAAATTTTAATCCTTAAGTTCAACTGTTTTGGAAATATTGACAGTTGAAAATTGACTTTTTTGCAAATTTGACAGGCTGTAAAACCTAAACGGTTAATTTTAGAGGAAAATCGATCTTACATTCTTATCTTAGATTTTTATTAACTATCATTTGACAGCAACTTCGAATTTAATCCATGATCAAAAATTCCGGTTGAAAATTTAATCTCCGATTAAATTTAAAAATGGTGTCAAATGATAGTTTATGAAAATCTAAGGCAAGAATGTAAGATCGGTTTTCCTCTAAAATCAACCGTTTAGGTTTTACAGCCTGTCAAAGTAGCAAAAAAGTCAATTTTCAACTGTCAATATTTCCAAAACAGTTGAACTAAGAAACTAAAATTTAGTACCAAACTGTATGGAATTAAAAACCATGCAAAATGATGTATCACTTGACCCCCCTTCCCATTTAAAATTTTCTAGGGGGTGGCTCTGGCGGCTGGGGGGTTGAAAGAGGGAAGGTGACTTTTGCATAAAAACTCATCCCTCTTCAAATTATAGTTGACTTGTTTCAGGGATTTTTTTTTAAATTTTTCTACTCTGAGATAATAGGGGTGGGAAGTTTTCAAATTAACACCTTGTATGTTCATACAGGATGGCGTTCCTACACTGACATCGTTCACGATAAATCATCAAAGTCTTAAGACATTGTAGTGTCCAGAAATTATCGCTCCAGATGAATGGCTCCCGAACAGTCCCGATCTGAAACCTACGGATTACACCATGTGAAGAAATTTTGAGCTCTTTATGATATAATTTTTATTCGTCGTAATCATAATATACAGTGTGTCCAAGATAAGGATGGAATAACATTAGGATCTAGGGAACGGTTCGAGTTACAATATTAGGCCCGTATTACATATACATATGTATTTTTCCGTGTATTTATTCATGTAGTTCAGGGTGACAACCGAAAAACTTCAAACGCAAAATCAGCATTATGAAAAACCGAATAATGTTGGCACCCTGAACTTTATGAATAAATACACGGAAGAATACACAAATGTAGTACGGGCATTAGTTAAAAAAATGTTGGGCAATTTAATTTAACTACCTACCTAAAGTCTGTTTTTTTATTTAAAGATAAAAGTCAAAATGACATTATGTTGGCAATACAATGTAAAAATGTCAATGCTTTTAAACTTTTTATGAAGAAAAGGCTTGTGTTGCCAACATAGTTACTGAATTTTTAACTTGGGGAATTATCTTGAAAAAAAAAACAGAGTTTACCTTTTACATAAAGTTTGTAGGATTGGGCTTTGTTTTTCCTATTTCGATATTTTTGAAAAATGTAATTTTTTCGATATTTTGGCTTATATTTATTTCTGACGGTATTTTGACAGACATCAAAAATTAATTAACACTTTTCGATTGTCACATTTTAGGCTCAACAAAATAGCGTTTACTGCGTCGTTTCGTTTCCCAGAAAGCATCATCAACTTAATTTATTTCACTGTGGTTCTGTTATTTTTATTACAAAATTTGAAGTCATTTAGAATTCTGAATTAGGTGATATCAGGGTCGGATTAAGGTCTCTTGGGGCCCGGGGCTATTTGAAATAAATTCAAACGTCACTCAAACAAAACTTTACCTTGCAGGTGCATTTATTACAGTGACTTTCCTGCGTTTTTATTCTCATCAAATTTTACCGATGGATCGACCATTCTATGTCGGTGACTGTCATTTTCCATTCCCTAAACAAAAATAGCTAGCTCATCGGTGAAGTCACCGATTAGAATAAAAACGAGGGTCTTTATACAAGACAGTGGTGACAGTGGGTTGTCTCATTTTTGATTGCTTCTCAGAATAGACCGATCTCCTATTACCTGAGGGAGGATTCTCATCCTCTAATCGCAACCTATCGTCCTGATTCACCCGTTGAAAGGCAATGGGATAGTCGAGACGATAGGTTGCGACTAGAGGATGAGAATCCCCCACCTGGACTGCGCGCGTCGCTTGTAGGCTGCAGGTGAGCGTCCAATGAGAAGCATGTTTGTTACAAGCTTGCGTCATATTCTAATTCAGGGGCCAGTTCAGAATAAAGCGTTCCTTCTTTCTTTGTAACAAAGAGCAAACTAATACTTTATGTATTACTTGAACTCACCGCAGTGTCATTTAAGGTTATGTTAGATTATACTCGACATATTCCTTTGCAATGGCAGCAAATATCCAGTTAAGTTCTCCAAAATTTTGTAGAGGGCGCGAGTGAACTTGGAGTGCTTCAAATTTTGGCGGTAGATGTCAATTGTTTTAAACCGTTTAAATTAAGTAGAAGGAAAGACGAATACAATATGAACAATAGACAATGAATATTTCAAAATATCTTCCAAAGCATTCAGTGGCCCTTAGAGAATATTTTTAAAAGTGTCAGCGTCCGCTTGTCTTGAATCCACACATAAGACTTAACTTTTCAGGTTGAAATTACAATCAATTATTTACGCGCCAAAATTTAAATCGCTCGAAGTATAGAAGCGCCCTCTTCAACTCAACTGTCAATATTACATTCCATTTCATTATGCGGTGTTGTCGGATGAAACATTTATCAAAATGAAAGTGCAAACGATGTTAATATACACTTTCTAAGCGCTTCTTTTGTCTGATTTAAGGGGTTGTAAAACACTTGACACTATATCACTTCTTTAATGTTATCATGTCAATTTGTATTGTCTACATTTGTTCTGCAACAATACAATCTGGCTACACTGCACCTACGAGTTGCGCGCGCATGTCATCTTCCAACATGTATTTATTACAATTAAGCTCTCTTTTTCTATTTATGCAAGACAGGTCAATTACGTAGTTCATCCGCCATATTTTGACAAAAGGAATTTGTTTTTATCTTAGAGCAGGTAAAGGTAAATAGGAGTAGTAACCTGAATTTGGAAAATGAAGCCGTTTTTTTCCAGGTATTTTGGCACCAAGAAAATGGCGCTTATGGCAATTCAATGCTTTACCTGTATCTTGGTGCCAAACACCTGCCAAAAATTTGACTTCACTTTAGTTTCATAAGCAGAATGGCGCGTTCCTACTCCTTATGTCCGTAGGACAGCGCTTTCCTGCTCTAAGGTTTTTATCATTTAATCCTATGGAGTTTTAGGCAATTTTGTTTTGACAAAACATGGCGGGTGGGCCCTATCAAGGTTCCTATTGTCGCCACTGTCTTGTATAAAGTCACTGTAGCTTTTATGCGGATAGTGCGCCATCTATCAATAATTATACCAGCTACTCAATAATAATATTATAGGGTAGTGTTGTGTTTGATATAATTGATAGATAATAGATGGCGAAATCGAAATTGTAAAATTATATGCATGATTTCTTCCCCGTGTGAGTTGGTGTTTTGGGGCCCCCCTAATTTCGGGGCCCGGGGCTTTAGCCCCCAAAGCCCCCCCCTTAATCCGGCCCTGGGTGATATTACACTTGTAATGGTTCGAATATGTTTTCATAATCTCTTAGCCATATTTTAAAATAATTTAGGAGAAACCTCCTGAATACAGCTCTGAATGTTTCAAAAATATGTATTGGGAAAATCACAATTGTTTATAAGGAAAAAAGTCTCGTTATCAATATTTCTCTGGTCATTTCGCGTTCTATTGGCCCGATTTATTTCGTCCTTTCAGTAAAACCTGTCAGTAATCTTAATAAAATAGATACCTATTTAAATTTCACAAATTCAAATATTTTCGATTATTTATTACAAACATGTATATTTTTTCAATCATTAATGTCTAAAATTGTTAGAAATAAGGCTTTTTCCCTTTTTAACTGCTCATTTTTGAAGCATTCAGAGCCGTAACCAAGCGGTTTCTTCTAAATTATTTTAAAATATGGCTAAAAGAAGCTAAAAACATATTCAAACCATTACAAGTGTAATATCACCTAATTCAGAATTCTTAATGGCTTCAAATTTTGTAATAAAAATAACAGGACTGTTATAAAAAAAAATCAAGTTGATGATGGTTTTTGGGAAACGAAACGCACAGTGAACGCTATCTTGTTGAGCGTAAAATGTGACAACGGAAAAGTGTTTTTTTATTTTTTGATATCTGTCAAAATAATGTCAGAAATAAATAAAAACCAAAATCGAAAAAATTAATTTTATTTGCAATCATATATGTAATCTTGACATTACTGACTTTTAAAAAATTTGGAAGTTTCACTTTACCTGTGTCACTTCCCTCTTCTATTTCCCTCACCGATTTGCTTCACTCTAATTTATTTACCTTTGCTGGGAACAATGAGAACCTGTCAGGTAAAAACGTCAAAACAGTAAATGACAGATTTTGGCATGTTTGTTTTATTTTTTTAATATCAAAAAAATTAAATGACTAATCATAATTAATGATCTTGCAAATAAAATAGTATACAAACCTCGGAGGAAAGTTTTCATTTCTGTCTCGAGATTAATAGTCAATCTCGACGCTTCGCGTCTCGATTGACTATACAGGGTGTTCCTAAATATCATGTACAAACGGAAGGGGGTGATTCTTTGGTTTATTTTATGATTAAAATTTCTAATATACATAAATCCGCAAATGCTTCGTTACCGATCTACAGGGTGTTGAAATTTTAATATATTCATATTGAAAATGAGTAAGAATATGGCGGCGAGGGGTGTCTTACTTCTAGATTCTTATTGAAAATGAACAAAAATATGGCTGCGGGACCTCTATTGTCGCCACTGTAGGTAGAAAAGGTTTATTGAGTCACTTTAGTTTCATCTAGTTAATTACAAAGATTTGTTTTTTAATTTTTTTTTCGATAAGGGTCGGTAATACGAAAAAACTACAAGAGAACAAAAAGTTTCTAAATAGGGTAAAAAACTTATTTTATTTCTTAGAATTGACCAGCGGCGCACCGTGAAAAAGTTCAGGTGCAGAAAAGGGGGCATCACCCCTGAAAAAACATCACCCTGTAGATTTTGGCAAACGTTCGATACGTGCAATTATTCAGCTTCTATTGAGTAGCCTATATTTCAAATTTGAGCTAAATTCCTCAAAAATTGCAAGAGCCATAAAGAAAAAACTAAAACAAAAATTAAAATTTCAACACCTTGTAGATTGGTAACGAAGCGTTTGCGGACCTATGTTTATTAGAAATTTTAGTCATAAAATTAACCAAAGAATCACGCCCTTTCGTTTGTACATGATATTTAGGAACACCCTGTATAAATCTCTCGACAGTAATGAAACACTTCCCTACTCGGTATGTAATTAATATACTAATTATTTACAACCACATATGTAATGTTGACATTTCTGACTTTTCAAATGTTTGAAAGTGACACTTTTTTAAATTTTACTTTCCTCCCGGGTGGAAAGTGAGCCCTCATTTCCTAAAATGTTAAAGACAAGTCCTGCATGTCAAACGTTTCTTTAGATAGGTAAGTCAGAACTTGTCAACAAAATTTTTTTTCTCCTAATGACAGTAAAAGCGACCTTTTAATGACACTTGACAGGATCAAAAGTTGTATTTTTACTGCCTAGGCAGTAAAAGTGGACTTTTACTGCCTAGGCATTAAAAGTGACAGTGTCACAACGTTCCAGGTAATAATTTCACTCAATTTGGTATTTGAAATTGATGGTGACAATGACAATTGTCAAAATAATTTAATTATTTGGATAATAATAATGAACGAAATAAATATAAAAAAGATGTCCATGTGTGAATTTGACCATTCGGAGAAAAAATTATATGTTTTACATGGCAGAAAAGCAGATTCAATGCCTCGGCTATGAAACACCAGCCGCGGCATTAAATCTTGTACTTTTTTGCCTAGTAAAACAAATACCTTTTAATTTTTATTTAGTATTCAGTTAAAATTGTGATAGTTGTAATAATTGTTGTAAATAAAATAGTATGCAAACCTCGGTAGGAAGTTTCATTCCTGTCTCAAGATTATAGAAACACCCACCTGGGTATGTAATATACTATTTTCAAAAAAAATCGAAATCGGAAAAAGAAAGCTCAATCCTACAAAGTTTATGTAGAAGATAGTCAAATTGAGGTGCGTGAAGTTGGCCCCTAAAGTGTTAATTTTTTTTGGGAAAATATTTTTTTTTGTTAGTGCTTCTTTAGTGCTTCTTAGAGCCTCAATTGTTTTCGTTAATGCTTTTTCTGTTTTCTGTATATTGATTTTTTTGTGATTTCAAGGTCAGCCCTGACAATCTGTCAAAATGAACGAAATTTGTTACTATGTTTTAGTGCTTTGTTGGTGCTTCTTGGTGCTTCAAATTGTTTCGGAAGTGCTTCTCTAATTTCTTAAATATTTTAAATTTTAACTTCAAGGTCAGCCCCCAAAAATTTTCCGAATTACTCAATTTTGGTGTCAGTTTTTAGTGCTTTTTAGAGCTTCAAAGAGTTGCATCCAAGAATATTTCCTTTTTGAGATATTCAACTTTAAATTTTCAAGGTCAGCCCTCAAATCATATGGGATTAAGTTGAATCTAGGTCGTTTTTTTGCTTTATAGTGCTTTAGATAGTTTTCCTAATGCCCTTTCCGTATTCTGATTGTTTAGTATTTTTTTATTTAAAATTGGCACCCAAAGCACAGAAACTCAAACTTATTCCAAATGTACAGAAAGCACAGGGACGCTACTGTCACTGAAGGAGCAAACATTGGTTTATACTTTGGGAGAAAAGCTATGAGGGGCACTCTCTATCTCTCTCTTTTATAGTAATTTAGTTGCAAAAGTGTCCTGCTAAAAGCATCTAGAATAGTAGAAGATGCTGGTAATCATTGCTGTTGAATTTGGTATGTTCCTAACCTCAAATATAATATCTCTTAGACAAGGAAAGATTTACATAAGTCGTCAACAAGATAAGTAGAGATTGGTACCGTCACATTCTCCATCTCAATTTGCCTCAATTTTATAGTGTATTGGTGTCAACAAACAAGTAATAATATACGAGTAGACGACTCTTAGATTTAACTCAATCCGATATGATTTGAGAACTGACATTGAAAATGGAAAGTTCAATATCTCAGAAAGGAAATATTCTTGAATGCAACTGTTTGAAGCACTAAAAAGCACTAACATAGTTATAAATTTTCTCCATTTTGACAGATTTTCAGGGATGACCTTAAAATTACAAAAAAATTGATATACAGAAAACGGAAAAAGCACTAACGAAAACAATTGAAGCACTAAGAAGCACTAACGAAGCACTAACAAAAAAGATATTTTCAGAAAAAAAAATTAACACTTTAGGGGCCAACTTCACGGACCTGTCAAATTGCTCTACTTTTTCCTAATTAAACCAACATTGTAATTACAACCGTTCCCCAGATCCTAATGCTATCGCATCCTCATCTTGGGCACACTCCATAGCCTCTGATCAAAATTACTGGCAGTGACTTATTCCTCACATAGAGCTGCACGGGTTGTGAGACGTCAGAGGAAATGATTCCAGTGCCGTGTACCTATACAGGGTGTTTCAGAAATGTTGTTACAAACTTCTAGGACAGATAGTATTCATGAAAATAATTAAAAAAGTTCCTATGGATATAGGTCCGGAAACGCTTTGTTTCCAAGATACAGGGTGATACGTTTTTCAAAAAAATATATTTTTTTATTAATAGCCCAATGAAATATTCACGGTTTATTTCAACCATTAGTAGACATCTACTGGACCAATTATACTTGATCCAGAATTCCCAGGGGCGTACCCAGCGACCAAGTCGGTTGTTTTAGTGCAGAAAAAAATATACCTCTGTAGTTTTTGTACGATTTTTATTGATTATTCAGATAGACACACTAAAAATACAACATTTTTGTCTCCTAAATTTTTCAATTATCTCGCTTCGTTTTCACGGAAAAATTACAATACCATACCTCGGCATGTCTCTGAACTCCATAAGAAAAAATAAAAATGCTTAAGAATTGATTAAATATTTTTCGGAGTTTGTTGATTTATGAAAACAAAACAAAAAATAACCACAAATGGAATTTATGTCCTTGTCTCTCAATGAATGAGTGATGTACCTTAATTCCTATGAATTTTTATCTTTCCTTATGGAGTCCAGAGACGTGCTGAGGTATGGTATTGTAATTTTTCCGCGAAAACGAAGCGAGATAATTGAAAAATTTAAGAGACAAAAATGTTGTATTTTTAGTGTGTCTATCTGAATAATAAATAAAAATCGTACAAAAACTACAGAGTGATATTTTTTTCTGCACAAAAACAACCGACTTGGTCGCTGGCTACGCCCCTGGGAATTCTGGATCAAATCTAATTGGTCCAGTAGATGTCTGATAATGGTTAAAATAAACCGTGAAAATTTCATTGAAATCGGCCAAGGCTCTTTTGGACTATTAATAAAAAACTTGTTTTTTTTCGAAAAACATATCACCCTGTATCTTGGAAACAAAGCGTTTCCTGACCTATATCCATAAGCACTTTTTTAATTATTTTCATGAATACTATCTGCCCTTGAAGTTTGTAACATCATTTCTGAAACACCCTGTATTTAATCGATTAATAAGTACCCTAATCTTTTGATCAAAAAATTGGTCATAAATGCAAAAATGATTAATAGATCAAAAGAGTGTTTAATTGAGAATAATAACATGCCCTAAGATGTGCCAATAAATTTAAAAAAAAAAAGCGACTTGTTTGAAGAAACTTCTTTTTTTAACACCCTTGTAGAATAATAATTTAATTTAATCACGTTAGTTTTTGTGGATATTTCCTTCGATATGTCTAGTTTTAATGCTCATTTATGTATATACAGGGGTGTCCCAAGTTTGGGAGATCATGTACTGTCTGTCGATTTTAATCTGATGCTCCAAAGGAATGTGAGCTGGTAGCTCCCTACATTAGAACACCAATGGTTACCTGACGTCACACCTGTTTTTGCCAAAAGCTTCACCCCCTCGATCCTCATACGGAAAGTGTCAGATTAAAAACGACGGAAAATATTTATGTATATATAGGTAGTTAGTATTTTATTCTTGATACGCCTCTGTTTAATAGATACAATTAATTATATACACCATTAGCACAGTATTTTTGCAATTTATGACTCGGTAATAAAAAACAATTCCCCGTCAAGCTCCAAAAAACAATGTCGTAATACATTTTTTCGAAAGTGTTGGCAGTGTGGCCAAAAATTCCACTTTGTGCAATTGTAGATTTAGAATAAACAGCTATTGGATAGCTTGTTGTGAACAATTCAATTTTATACTACCTACATGGACTCTTAATTTTCAATATTTAATTATATTGTGCAGAACCATTTTGAAACTGAAATAAAACAGTTGACTTAATGTGAGGCTATCTACTTTCGAATGTTAATATTTCCAAAGCAAGAGCAGTTAGCTCAAGACGTCAACATGGGCTTTTGACAAATGAAGCACAATAATAAATCAACCGAGAATATTCGGGCTAATTCCATAATACAATAGATTGTGCTGGTGAAAAAGCAGTACTTGATGATGAATTTATTTCTCAAATATAGATTTACAGCTTTTCTATCTAACATTTTTGTCTAAAAACTGATCATCCTGTACAAGGATTAGGTCTCTGTTAGTATTTTAAATTATTTCAAGAAAATCGAATATATATTTTCTTTCATTGCAATAAAAAGTCAACTTAAAATGTAATTCATGACTTTCGGTTAGAACGATACCTTGAACTGATGCCAAATAATCAGTTGGGTGGATTTTATTTGTGAGTGATTAAAAAAAGTATATAATTAGGTATAGTCTTTATTGAAATTTGACCTGTGATTTTGTTAAGCTAAATTTGAAGAAAACTACTAACTTGCAGTACCATCATATCAATTATTCGAAACTTAAAACCTAAAAAAATAAAATACCAAAATTACTTTTTTTTTAGAGAACCCATAAGTCAGCCAGCTTCTCGCAAACCTTCCCTTGTTAAAGAAGAAAAAGTTCATCAGAAACGTCATATCAAAATGTCCAACATGCAAGTTTCGATTCCACAAAGCGGTGCCGTTAGCACTGCGAAAAAGGAAGAGGAGAGCGAGTCAGTGGAGGAAACGACTTTAACAGAGGTAACCATGGATCTGATTTAAATAAATTTGTACCTATTCAGTATTGAATCTTCGCACTTAAACCTTATCCAGATTTACTTATTCAAATAACTTTCACTCTCAATCATTGGAGTAGATCAGAATATTACACATATCAAACGAAATATTTTTTCAAACCAACTTACATGATATAATAACAATGCGGTTAAGATGTGGTCATTAACAAGGCTTGATACTTTCAAAGAATGGCGAAGTTTAACCAAAGGACAACTCTTCTAGTGATCCAAATGATTTTTTTTTCTATTTCTTACCTAAATCTAAAAATTTACCAGTTGTATAATAGTATATTATTCAACGAGCGGATAATGATGGCTATTACTCACGAATGATGAAGTTTGCACTACGAGCCGCAGGCGAGTAGTATAATCATCCGAGTGAGTAATAGTCATTACACACGAGTAGAATACTATACTTTTTCTTTGATTAATAGATAATAGGCACAAGTTATGCGGTTTTTAATTCAATTTTCGTAACAAAATTAATTGACAATTATTCTGACATCTGGAAGATAAAGAGAGGTTAGGTTAGCACAAATCTTGTCCAAATCAGCTGTCAAAATGACTGATTGCAAAATTGAAGTACCTATGTTAATTGTCAGCTTGTCGAATTTTTTGATTGGCTCTTAAATAGTGGAGTAATGAGACCAAGATATTTTAATTGGTTGAAAACAATTGAGTAATGAAAAAAAACTCACTGTATGAGTAATCATGCACATTGATCAATAGAAAATAGATGTATATTACGCATATTATTTAATACTTATAGAAAAAAATTAATCTACTCCTACTCAATAAAAGATGTCATCTTATGTACTGTAAAACTTTACGGTCTTTACGAATCTAAACTACAGGCTGAAATTGCTTAAAAAAGTGTGACAACTCCGCTAGCTCAACCGAATGGTACCTATCGAAGATCTCTTTTCAATTATTGTCTGCATTTACCTAAAATGGTTTCTAATTTTTATTCTATAGCATACTACAACTTTCAAATAGGATTATTCTATTCGCAAATTAATACCCACTACACTTTATAATAATTCAGTGAACTGACTACCGCCTATACATACATTTCCAAGAAACTTTAAGCCGGTCATATTTTCCTCTTAATATACGGACGTTACTCAGATCATAAATTTTCCGACATGACACTTTAACGCACCTTTTAATTGGCTGTTACTACCTGTGCCAAAACAAGTGTCTTACACCGTTTATTAATTAATTATATTCAAGATGCGATGCTGTACAGAAACGCTCAGAAATTTATTAGCTCAAAGTAGAAGTATCACTTTTTTAGTTTTCCATAAATAATGAAAAAGAAGACAAGTTTAATTGAAAACCTCTAAAACCGCTAAGAACTAATTGCTACTTGATCCTACAAGTATCTAGTTTTAAATAGGTAGATACTGTGGAAAAACGCACTCAAGTACTCTCTTTAATTAGTTAGATGGTAAATGGCGAGCGGTATATTGATGGTGTTTATTTCGTTGAGCGCTACCTATAAAATTGTGGAGGGGGTCTATTCGCAAAAGTGAGAAACAAACTATTGAGGTTTACTAAATTATCCTTCTATTCTGACAGCCACTTCTATTTTTTGTCCCCAAATCGAATTATTTCACATCCGTTCAAATTTCATTACCACGGACCAGTAAATATCCATATACAAAAAAAAAAACAACGCCCTACTTCTACTATTCTTAATAACTTATAAGTTTATACATTACAACACTTCCGATTCACAGTTCTATTAAAAACTACCCTTCGCCTATATCTATAAATTCCTAAAAATTCCTAAGTCCTTTACTGACTGCTGATGCAAAATAATTATTTAAGTCATAATCCGACTCACTGGATTAAGTATATAGGTATAACTAACTATATTTTTATAAAAATCTTACAATAATTTCTACATGAAAAAAAAAACCCTGATTCAAAATTTCAGCACTTAAGGTTATTAATGTTTCTTCATGAACCACAATTTTCAAATAAAACTTTCCAATATTTCTAATGATTAACGTCAGCAATTTTATTTCATGAAGAACAACAGTTTTTAAACTAACCTTTCCATTACTTTTAATGATTAACGTCAAGAATCTCATTTCATGAACAAGTTTCTTTTCGAAACTTCCCATTTCATTTAATAGTTTATTTAATTCAGAAGAATTACTGTTTTCGGATTCCTAGCCAATAAACACAATTATTTAATTAATAATTCCTATTCAAAATCGTATATTGTTAAGAGCATTATAATTTTCCTTTGTTAATTCTTTGCAAAATTAAATTAAAATGTCATTATACTCGAAGGCAATTAAAGTTATCCAATAAAGTTTTTACAGTCAAATCACTCAAGTTTTTATGCATTAAAAGTCAATGTCAATTCACTTCTTATCATTCCGAATCATTGTTAAAAGTCAGAAAAACAATAATAAACACTAAAGTACTTACATTTAAATTGTCATTCGATAAAATACTTATTTAATTACTCGAAATTCAGCTAGATCACGCACATAACAAAGTAAATATTTACTATTTTCTTCTTCGAGATATTCACTTAAATTTTGCCTTTTCCGAGGCTTTTTATACTGAGGCAATTCGCCACTTCTGAAAAGGTACTACTAATTTGTTGAGGCTAGTCTCGACAATTGAATTAAGATTAATTTTTATCTTTAACGGCCGTCCCCTTATATATTATTTTTATTCGCCCACTTAATTGACAATATGGGTGGTTGTGACCCTCCGTAATGCCGTTCTATTGGTCGACCACTCGACCTAGATAGTAGTACAGCAACAGGGGTATGACTACAAAAATCCGACCATAACCTCAATCTTTCATTCTTGACACGTGGTGGATGCGCCGCCGTTGACACGAAGGTGGATGCATCGTCGGCGCCATCTTGTCAAACGTCATGGCGCCATCTAGCGTACATAGTGTGAAGTTCGTAATACAGGATGCTGTAGTTGGGACCCGTGGGGCTCTGCCCCCCAAAAAGGGGGCCCGCAGGGCTGCGCCCCCCAAAAGGGGGCCCGCAGGGCTCCGCCCCCCAAAAAGGGGCCCCCGGATTTTAATATGGGTACCAGAAAAAGGGGTGGGGGGAAATGTTTTCCCGCCATATTGTCAACCGTCACCTGTCAAACGTCATCTGTCAAACGTCACCTGTCAAACGTCATCTGTCAAACGTCATGACGTCATAGCGGGAGTTTTGAGTCGTTCCGGGTTGTGTGATGACGTCATAGCGCCCTGGGTCACGTCCGTGGAGTCATTTAGAGTACATAGTGCAAAGTTTGATTCATGGTTCGGGTTCTGATGACGTCATAGCGACCTGGGTCACGTCCGTGGAGTCATTTAGAGTACATAGTGCAAAGTTTGATTCAGGGTTCAGGTTCTGTGATGACGTCATAGCGACCTGGGTCACGTTCGTGGCGCCATTTAGAGTACATAGTGCGAAGTTCGTTTCATGGTTCTGTGATGACGTCATAGCGACCTGGGTCACGTGGGTTACGTCAGTGCGGGTCCGTGGCGCCATTTAGAGTACATAGTGCAAAGTTCGATTCATGGTTCGGGTTCTGTGATGACGTCATAGCGACCTGGGTCACGTCCGTGGCGCCATTTAGAGCACATGTGTCAAGTTTGATGTGTCTTATAACAGGATGCTGTGGTGGTGACGTAACTATGAGGGTCCAGCAGCTAGCTTCATGTTGTACCTGGTAGAGGGTGTTCGAACTTAAGGATGATACACACCTACAGTATTGCTCATTGACCTCGTGTGCTACCATTTACGACGCCATAACTAAGTCATCAGCTGTTTAAACAACCTACGTCAAGGCGAGAAATAACATGCTGCTTACGTCACAACTGGTGATTTAACGTTGGGGAGAGAGTGGATTTGTTCCACACAGGCCTTATGAGGATAGGCTATCCTGTAGTAGTAGTGTGTATTATCCTTGGTTGGAACCAACGTTTGATGGGAAAGAGGCCTCGTTTTTTTATTAAAAACATACATTTTTTAAGACAACGATTTCAAAAAGCGAATATTTTTCATCAATAAACTGCTTAATATGATCCAATCATTTTGGTGGTACGTCTTGGGAGAAACACTGCGTTATCGTCAAATTCGATGAGTATTTCAAATCCATAGCTAAAAATATGCCACATCAATTGTATCGATTACCTAAGTATATAAGATATTTACTTACTAGGTTAAAATAATAATTTCTGTACAATAGTTTTATGATCTACCTTAATTTGTATAGTTTATTGGTTCCAGTAAAGATTTGCAATTATTTTGAGGTCTCTATCGTAGAAAATATTGGGAACTTTCACTTTATACCAGGTCTTATAATTTTCTCAGTGTTTTTGATCCTTTGTTATAAAAAGACAGGCCTTGTTGATTGATTTCAAATCCATATCTAAAATATTCCATAATTCTATCGATATCGATATTCACTTACTTGGTTAAAATGATAATTGTTGTGCAATAATTTTATTGTTGTTGACGAGTCTCAAACAAGACTGAAAGAGCTTAATTATTATAAAATCCGATTCAAACTTCGAATTAACAACATAACATACAAAAAACGCTGTCAAAATATTGGAAATTTCACTTTCTATGAGGCTTCAGGTCTTGTAATTTTCTCAGTGTTTTCAATCCTTTGCTATAAAAAACAGGTCTTGTTGTTGATTGATATTAGTATATAAGATATTTACTTACTTGGTTAAAATCAAATTAATTGTTGTACAATAATTTTATATTTTCCACTGGTGACGAGGTTGAGCAAACTGAAAGAAGCTTGTTATTATAAAATCCGATTTAAACTTCGAAGTATCACATACAAAAAACACCGCTAAATGCAAACGCTTAATCGGCAGTTTTTTTATCTGAATTATATCAGGACCATTCGCAGAAGCCGCCCGCGAAAAACAACAACACATTTTAAAGATAATTTTTTAGTTTAAGGCGTAATTATTAAGTTAGATAGGTATTAATATGTCCATTTTTATTTTAAAAGGTGACAAATTCAAACAATTTATCAAAATTTAAAAGAATAGATTTAAATTAGCATCGTTGACATTTTATGAGCCAATACCCTATGCAATACAAAATTTCAGTGGATACATTGTTATTGTTACCTGTAAAAGATGAGGATTCAATTTTTATTCTTTGTACAAAAAACGCAGCATCCAGTACCAGTACTTTGAACCTGGATTTTCAAAGTTTGGTTTCTTGGGTGATAAGTGTCGGTTTCGAAAAACTGTAAGTACTATTTTTAAATATCTAAGTGATGTAGGATAAATCATGCCCTGAGACATATTTTAAATTAACACAAACCTCGATTATTGAATTATTTTTATTTTCCTTAACACATAAACATATTGTTTGTTTTTTAAAAATACAGACAACCCTGAGTACCTACCTATTTCTTAATTTAATTCCAATAGTTTTTTACGCAGCAACTTGAATTTACTTTTTCACTTACATTTGCACAAAACTCAAATTTCTTTTTCTAAAATTTAGGAAGGTTCTTTAACCAATTTAAACTGGTTTTATTTTTTCATTTACTTTAAAACAAACCTCCATAAACAGCGAATTTTTAATTTTGTGCACAAAATGGTTCACCAGGAAGGAGATAACCTGAAACGTCATGGGATTGCTAATCATCTTCCAAGATCTGTAACCAATGTGGTGTGATTTTTGAAGCAGAGGGGGCTATCCAACACCACCTAAACACCCAGCTCCAAGAGAGCCTCCAAACGAAAGGCTGGAGATCCCGCCGCCCCCATGATGAAGCAAGCTAGACTTTTGCTGGTAAGTTGACATTAAGCGAATTTTTTAAATATAATTCAATTATTTTCAGGACCTTCAATATCAGCCACATGTCGGTGGTGTGAGTATTGCGATTTGGAGGCACCGATAAATCAATGGGTTGGTCATCTTCGGTGTCTCTAGCACCGAGCCAACACCTGGTGAAGCAGGAGGAAGACGTTAGTCTTGTCAAAACATCTTTCAAGAACCGAATTGCAACATAGCGGCTTTCATCAAAGCAGGACCCTATCAGCGTGAAGCACGTTTTGAAATTAGCTGTGGCATACCTATCCAGTATTAGGACGGACGGAGGACTGAATGATTTTATGACACAATTACCAGGATAGCAGAAAATGCGTTTGCGAAAATATAATTTAGAGCAAACAGTTAAATAGCGCAAGGATATGAGAAAACTAACTTCGCACATTCTTGAGCAACCGACCCACCGAATTCAGCAAACATGCGTACACGTAAACGAGAAGAAGGGGTTTTAGAACTGGTTTTTCCTTCAACAAATCACGGTAACTATGGAATAACATAATAGAGGACTAAACTATGACACAACCACTTTCAAGTTGAAACTGGAAGTAGCCTATAAGGGGCCCAAATAGCCTCAGTAAAGTGCTAGAAAGATACCGGTTGCCACTACCACCCCCTGCTCATAAATAAATTTGGTCATTTGGGTTTTCAGGCATCCTGAACAAAAAGTTCACAGAATTCCAGGAAAAAGAAAGCGGTGTGTATCATTTCAATTGCAGTGTTATATACTAAACAATGTCTCTTACAGGCTGGACGCTCCAACAACTTTAAGCTCTAAATATAAGTATCAATAGGATCATAACCCTCTAAAAGCCTATTCATATCTGCCAGTACCAGGATAACCTGTAACGTCATGGGAGTTGCCGAACATCTGCAATCAATGTGGTGGAATTTTTAATTCATTTCATCCACAAATAACATGGGTTGAGGAAAAAAGTATGCGGAAATTTGGGATCTGTTTCTATTTAAATACTCAATATCTATTGAAAAAAAAAATATTCAAGGGTGACGATAAAGACGTATTTCATTTTTATGATTATGAATATTGCTACAATTTAGATGGTAGTCGCACTCACAGTCCTATTAACCATATTGGCAATGATTGTTGAGAATAAAAATAAGCTTTAGTATAAACTATGTTTTATTCTCCTGAGAATGACAGAGATGAAGCCAACATTGATCTCTGTATACCACCAACTCACAGTCAAATAGCGCCAGCACACACTTAACATATCCTACAACTTTTATTTATGTTCCAAAATTGTATCAAGATTATTTTCATTTCAATAATTTTTGAAAAGAAACTTCTTAAACGGCTTTCTGCTATTTGAACGACAATGGAGAGTGATTTGAAAAACGCGTCACGGGCAAATTTCGTTACTCGAGAGAGAAGAAAGATGTAACGTAAAGGAACAGAGAAAGACAGCTATTGATTGACACAAACCAAGGATTATAAGCGTCGAGAGGAGTGCCCATTATTGACAAGCGCCGATATTGACGCAAACCAAGGATTATAAGCGTAAGGAGGATTGCCTATTATTGACAAGCGTTATTGGAAAAATAAAATCATTTCTGGCGAATTTCGAGGTTTTCCGGATATCTCTGGACAGCACTCGGAATTTTTGAAATATCAAAGCAGCATAATAATGAGCACAAAGTTGCACTATACTTTTTTCTGATTCAACAGACATCGGGTCTCTTTCCGTAGGATTCCAATACAGGATTCGAATAGGATTCAAAATAGCTAGTATTCGAATGATACCCAAGTCTACCAAAGTACCAAGTGTTATCACAGGAGTTTATTCAAAACATGCCACATTAGTAACAATTATCAAACTTCAAAATTGTATAACAGGAGACTTTCTCATTGAAATGAAGCATTACGTTGATAGACTTGATACTGTTTACAATGCCAATCCCCATTAAGTATACATGCCCCAGATGTAAGGGTGAAACTGATATACCTAATCGACTTTGTTTGCCTTGCGAATTTTCACAATTTGTTGAACAAAAAAGGATACCATCTCATTATTTTGCAAAACCCGAACGTAGAACCTAAATTATGAAGTTGTAAATTTTCTGCTAAATAAAACTTTTGTTATTATATTTTTCTGCTTTTTATTTATGACCTCTAGACTAGGTTAGGCTATAATAATTTAAACAAAATTCAACGAGAGCATTGTGCTCAATATTAGGATAGGTCATCGAATACTATATTGTTAAGCTTTTTTAAGTCGACACTTTCCGTATGGGGAGCAAAAGAAGGAAGGATACGTTAAAAAACAGGTGTGAGATCAGGTGACCATTGACGTACAATCGTAGGGAGTCACACCAACTCATCTTGGAGTATCAGCTAGGGGATTCTTATCTTGTCACAAGTCGCTATGGCTCGCTAGCTGTCATTCGATACCTATTTCGATATCGGATGGAGAGTGATTCATATGTATTATTGTCGAATTTCGTATCGACATCAAATAGACGGTGGTATGAAAAACGAGAGAAAAATCGACCTTCAAATTTGAATGATAGATGATAGATTATGTTTATTATTTTATAATTTATTTTTCGCTTCAATTCAAACTATTTTTACTTCCAAAGATTCCTTTCGCGTTGAAAATAATTTCAATTTTTAATTATTATGTTGCAACGAAATCTTAAGACAGCACCGTCAACAGCAAAACCTTCACTTTAGACGCACGACTCGTAGGGTAGGAGAAACTTAAATTTACATTTTTCTTCTCGTCTCTCAACTCCACACTCCCGTCTTCCTTATGTGAGAATGACCGCGTTCACCAGCACTCAACATGTTGAGTGATTAGTCAGCGGCTTTGTTGAAAAAGATGAAATATAACGAAGGATTACATACACAAACGACAAACATAAAACATAAACACAACACATGACACCACAACTTGTCACTTCAAAATAAAAAAGGATAGCCAATTATTCGAACAAAGATCAGCAAATCGAAAAGCCGAAACGGGACCTCTTACTTACGTCAGAGAGTCGATCCGAACTAGCATAAGAATCAGCAATTCGACATCGAATTGGTCTTAAGAATTCCGCAGGATAATAAATGATGGACTGTATACACATGCAATTTAATTCATTTTACCTACTTATCAATAACTGATAGACTGTGCCTGACTCATCCATATAATATTATAGGTCCTGCAAAATATTAATGAAACCGAACAAACACACTGCATACATAAAACGTCCATTTTATGTCATATTCACGTTCATACGTCCATATGACCTATTCACTGATCTCGAAAATAAATGGATAAACAAAGAACGCTACTAATGCTGCTAATTCACGAGGTCAAAATCTAAACAAAAACAACTGACTGGGACAGCTGTGAGCATGCGCAGTAGATACATGTATTGTGCGTACACAAAATCTGGCCAATGAAAATGAAGGAATTTCGAAACTTAGAACAGTTGTTCGAAAGATAAGACACTGCGCAGGCGTAAGGCTGTTCCGTTGCACAACTGTTCGTAGAATATTGACCCCAAACTTTCGCACAAATTATGCAAATCAAGCCGTATGAATTGTTTATCCATTTATTTTTTAGATCAGTGGACCTATTCAGAACGTACATAAGACGTACATTTTAGTAAAAAAATTCATATTACGTACATTCACATCCACCATTTTGGTTTTATGTTAAAGTGTAAAATACAAACAGGTCACTGTTTATTTATTTAATTCCTCGTGTCTAAGTTTAACTTTGTTTGAATCTCTGTTAATCCTAGTAATTCAAATCATTGGCTTAGAAAATCGTGTGTTTATTTTAGTGGCAGGCAGACATAATAATTAAAAATTGATAAAAAAATTTCTTGCCTCGACTGGAATATAAACCCAGGACCCCTGAATTTCCAGTGCAACGCTCTAACCAACTAAGCTACCAGGAGCTGTTTCATTTCTACCTTTTCGAATGTCGATCAAATCTGGAACGCGAAATAAATGAAAAATAGTATAGAAGGACTAACCACACAGCGTTTTTATGCCTAGGGAGTTTATCGATACCGTGGGAAAAATCTAGATCGACGATGCATTTGATCTGAAATTTCGGGGTTTGACCCGAAGCAAACCCAAATTTTTGGGGAGTTTCCCAGAATTCGACCGCAGCTCCTTATCTCATGCTATCATCCTCAAAACACAGTTATCGTCCCGCCATCGAGCGTCATCTTCGTCGTCGTCTCGTCATCGATCGATTGCAAAAATTCTAGCCGGCGAATCGAGTCCTCAGACCATCACACCAAAATCCAGCACTGTAGACAAGGCACTAGATCCTTGAGTAATTATTGATAAAAAATGTTTGTAAGTAAAGTCTATACCAAGTCACTTGGACTAGCATAAAAACTAACTAAATCCCGGCATCCATCAGCTTTTTCTTTGTCAAACATGGGCGGCGTAATTTCAAAAAACAGTACTAAAATTAATAATCAATAGACAGTATGTCAATCAATCATGATCGGCAATGGCCAATCAGATCTATTGAGTCCACGTTTACTGGTATCGAACGTGTACATGGAGGATGAAGCCAATCAGATAATATACCTATCCATTCTTACTTGTCTGGCTTCCAACGGGTACGAGGATCAATCAGTATAAATTTTGCTATATTTTTCAATATGTGATGCAGTATATTGACCATACGTTTATTTTAGGCTTGGTCCAAGTAACTTCGTATAGACTATAAAACGTTCTAACTATACAGGTCCAGAGACAATTATAAGTGTGTAGACAGTTATACAGGTCCAGAGACAGGTCCGATACAGCTTTTCGAGACAGATCTGTCTACACAGACTGCTTTTCGAGACAGCTTTTCGAGACAGGTCTGTCTACATAGACTCCTTTTCGAGACAGGTCTGTCTACACAGACAGCTTTTCGAGACAGGTCTGTCTACACAGGCAGCTTTTCGAGACAGATCTGTCTACACAGACAGCTTTTCGAGACAGGTCTGTCTACACAGGCAGCTTTTCGAGACAGGTCTGTCTACACAGATAGCTTTTCGAGACAGGTTAGTAGTAACGGGGGCACCTGAGCCTGAGAAATTTTTCGATACCGTGGAAAAATCTCTAAATCGGCGGCGCCTTTGATCTGAAACAGCTATACAGGTCTAGAGATAGGGTTGTATACACCTATACAGGGCTAGAGACAGGCCTGTATACAGCACTGGTAAGCAAGGGTTAGTTTGGGTTAGTTATAGGTTAGCATAGGACCCCCCACGTCGTTGGGTCAGTTACGAATCTTCCCTAACTGACCCAACGACGTGGGGGGTCCTATGCTAACCTATAACTAACCCAAACTAACCCTTGCTTACCAGTGCTGTATACAGGCCTGTCTCTAGCCCTGTATAGGTGTATACAACCCTATCTCTAGACCTGTATAGCTGTTTCAGATCAAAGGCGCCGCCGATTTAGAGATTTTTCCACGGTATCGAAAAATTTCTCAGGCTCAGGTGCCCCCGTTACTACTAACCTGTCTCGAAAAGCTATCTGTGTAGACAGACCTGTCTCGAAAAGCTGCCTGTGTAGACAGACCTGTCTCGAAAAGCTGTCTGTGTAGACAGATCTGTCTCGAAAAGCTGCCTGTGTAGACAGACCTGTCTCGAAAAGCTGTCTGTGTAGACAGACCTGTCTCGAAAAGGAGTCTATGTAGACAGACCTGTCTCGAAAAGCTGTCTCGAAAAGCAGTCTGTGTAGACAGATCTGTCTCGAAAAGCTGTATCGGACCTGTCTCTGGACCTGTATAACTGTCTACACACTTATAATTGTCTCTGGACCTGTATAGTTAGAACGTTTTATAGTCTATACGAAGTTACTTGGACCAAGCCTAAAATAAACGTATGGTCAATATACTGCATCACATATTGAAAAATATAGCAAAATTTATACTGATTGATCCTCGTACCCGTTGGAAGCCAGACAAGTAAGAATGGATAGGTATATTATCTGATTGGCTTCATCCTCCATGTACACGTTCGATACCAGTAAACGTGGACTCAATAGATCTGATTGGCCATTGCCGATCATGATTGATTGACATACTGTCTATTGATTATTAATTTTAGTACTGTTTTTTGAAATTACGCCGCCCATGTTTGACAAAGAAAAAGCTGATGGATGCCGGGATTTAGTTAGTTTTTATGCTAGTCCAAGTGACTTGGTATAGACTTTACTTACAAACATTTTTTATCAATAATTACTCAAGGATCTAGTGCCTTGTCTACAGTGCTGGATTTTGGTGTGATGGTCTGAGGACTCGATTCGCCGGCTAGAATTTTTGCAATCGATCGATGACGAGACGACGACGAAGATGACGCTCGATGGCGGGACGATAACTGTGTTTTGAGGATGATAGCATGAGATAAGGAGCTGCGGTCGAATTCTGGGAAACTCCCCAAAAATTTGGGTTTGCTTCGGGTCAAACCCCGAAATTTCAGATCAAATGCATCGTCGATCTAGATTTTTCCCACGGTATCGATAAACTCCCTAGGCATAAAAACGCTGTGTGGTTAGTCCTTCTATACTATTTTTCATTTATTTCGCGTTCCAGATTTGATCGACATTCGAAAAGGTAGAAATGAAACAGCTCCTGGTAGCTTAGTTGGTTAGAGCGTTGCACTGGAAATTCAGGGGTCCTGGGTTTATATTCCAGTCGAGGCAAGAAATTTTTTTATCAATTTTTAATTATTATGTCTGCCTGCCACTAAAATAAACACACGATTTTCTAAGCCAATGATTTGAATTACTAGGATTAACAGAGATTCAAACAAAGTTAAACTTAGACACGAGGAATTAAATAAATAAACAGTGACCTGTTTGTATTTTACACTTTAACATAAAACCAAAATGGTGGATGTGAATGTACGTAATATGAATTTTTTTACTAAAATGTACGTCTTATGTACGTTCTGAATAGGTCCACTGATCTAAAAAATAAATGGATAAACAATTCATACGGCTTGATTTGCATAATTTGTGCGAAAGTTTGGGGTCAATATTCTACGAACAGTTGTGCAACGGAACAGCCTTACGCCTGCGCAGTGTCTTATCTTTCGAACAACTGTTCTAAGTTTCGAAATTCCTTCATTTTCATTGGCCAGATTTTGTGTACGCACAATACATGTATCTACTGCGCATGCTCACAGCTGTCCCAGTCAGTTGTTTTTGTTTAGATTTTGACCTCGTGAATTAGCAGCATTAGTAGCGTTCTTTGTTTATCCATTTATTTTCGAGATCAGTGAATAGGTCATATGGACGTATGAACGTGAATATGACATAAAATGGACGTTTTATGTATGCAGTGTGTTTGTTCGGTTTCATTAATATTTTGCAGGACCTATAATATTATATGGATGAGTCAGGCACAGTCTATCAGTTATTGATAAGTAGGTAAAATGAATTAAATTGCATGTGTATACAGTCCATCATTTATTATCCTGCGGAATTCTTAAGACCAATTCGATGTCGAATTGCTGATTCTTATGCTAGTTCGGATCGACTCTCTGACGTAAGTAAGAGGTCCCGTTTCGGCTTTTCGATTTGCTGATCTTTGTTCGAATAATTGGCTATCCTTTTTTATTTTGAAGTGACAAGTTGTGGTGTCATGTGTTGTGTTTATGTTTTATGTTTGTCGTTTGTGTATGTAATCCTTCGTTATATTTCATCTTTTTCAACAAAGCCGCTGACTAATCACTCAACATGTTGAGTGCTGGTGAACGCGGTCATTCTCACATAAGGAAGACGGGAGTGTGGAGTTGAGAGACGAGAAGAAAAATGTAAATTTAAGTTTCTCCTACCCTACGAGTCGTGCGTCTAAAGTGAAGGTTTTGCTGTTGACGGTGCTGTCTTAAGATTTCGTTGCAACATAATAATTAAAAATTGAAATTATTTTCAACGCGAAAGGAATCTTTGGAAGTAAAAATAGTTTGAATTGAAGCGAAAAATAAATTATAAAATAATAAACATAATCTATCATCTATCATTCAAATTTGAAGGTCGATTTTTCTCTCGTTTTTCATACCACCGTCTATTTGATGTCGATACGAAATTCGACAATAATACATATGAATCACTCTCCATCCGATATCGAAATAGGTATCGAATGACAGCTAGCGAGCCATAGCGACTTGTGACAAGATAAGAATCCCCTAGCTGATACTCCAAGATGAGTTGGTGTGACTCCCTACGATTGTACGTCAATGGTCACCTGATCTCACACCTGTTTTTTAACGTATCCTTCCTTCTTTTGCTCCCCATACGGAAAGTGTCGACTTAAAAAAGCTTAACAATATAGTATTCGATGACCTATCCTAATATTGAGCACAATGCTCTCGTTGAATTTTGTTTAAATTATTATAGCCTAACCTAGTCTAGAGGTCATAAATAAAAAGCAGAAAAATATAATAACAAAAGTTTTATTTAGCAGAAAATTTACAACTTCATAATTTAGGTTCTACGTTCGGGTTTTGCAAAATAATGAGATGGTATCCTTTTTTGTTCAACAAATTGTGAAAATTCGCAAGGCAAACAAAGTCGATTAGGTATATCAGTTTCACCCTTACATCTGGGGCATGTATACTTAATGGGGATTGGCATTGTAAACAGTATCAAGTCTATCAACGTAATGCTTCATTTCAATGAGAAAGTCTCCTGTTATACAATTTTGAAGTTTGATAATTGTTACTAATGTGGCATGTTTTGAATAAACTCCTGTGATAACACTTGGTACTTTGGTAGACTTGGGTATCATTCGAATACTAGCTATTTTGAATCCTATTCGAATCCTGTATTGGAATCCTACGGAAAGAGACCCGATGTCTGTTGAATCAGAAAAAAGTATAGTGCAACTTTGTGCTCATTATTATGCTGCTTTGATATTTCAAAAATTCCGAGTGCTGTCCAGAGATATCCGGAAAACCTCGAAATTCGCCAGAAATGATTTTATTTTTCCAATAACGCTTGTCAATAATAGGCAATCCTCCTTACGCTTATAATCCTTGGTTTGCGTCAATATCGGCGCTTGTCAATAATGGGCACTCCTCTCGACGCTTATAATCCTTGGTTTGTGTCAATCAATAGCTGTCTTTCTCTGTTCCTTTACGTTACATCTTTCTTCTCTCTCGAGTAACGAAATTTGCCCGTGACGCGTTTTTCAAATCACTCTCCATTGTCGTTCAAATAGCAGAAAGCCGTTTAAGAAGTTTCTTTTCAAAAATTATTGAAATGAAAATAATCTTGATACAATTTTGGAACATAAATAAAAGTTGTAGGATATGTTAAGTGTGTGCTGGCGCTATTTGACTGTGAGTTGGTGGTATACAGAGATCAATGTTGGCTTCATCTCTGTCATTCTCAGGAGAATAAAACATAGTTTATACTAAAGCTTATTTTTATTCTCAACAATCATTGCCAATATGGTTAATAGGACTGTGAGTGCGACTACCATCTAAATTGTAGCAATATTCATAATCATAAAAATGAAATACGTCTTTATCGTCACCCTTGAATATTTTTTTTTTCAATAGATATTGAGTATTTAAATAGAAACAGATCCCAAATTTCCGCATACTTTTTTCCTCAACCCATGTTATTTGTGGATGAAATGAATTAAAAATTCCACCACATTGATTGCAGATGTTCGGCAACTCCCATGACGTTACAGGTTATCCTGGTACTGGCAGATATGAATAGGCTTTTAGAGGGTTATGATCCTATTGATACTTATATTTAGAGCTTAAAGTTGTTGGAGCGTCCAGCCTGTAAGAGACATTGTTTAGTATATAACACTGCAATTGAAATGATACACACCGCTTTCTTTTTCCTGGAATTCTGTGAACTTTTTGTTCAGGATGCCTGAAAACCCAAATGACCAAATTTATTTATGAGCAGGGGGTGGTAGTGGCAACCGGTATCTTTCTAGCACTTTACTGAGGCTATTTGGGCCCCTTATAGGCTACTTCCAGTTTCAACTTGAAAGTGGTTGTGTCATAGTTTAGTCCTCTATTATGTTATTCCATAGTTACCGTGATTTGTTGAAGGAAAAACCAGTTCTAAAACCCCTTCTTCTCGTTTACGTGTACGCATGTTTGCTGAATTCGGTGGGTCGGTTGCTCAAGAATGTGCGAAGTTAGTTTTCTCATATCCTTGCGCTATTTAACTGTTTGCTCTAAATTATATTTTCGCAAACGCATTTTCTGCTATCCTGGTAATTGTGTCATAAAATCATTCAGTCCTCCGTCCGTCCTAATACTGGATAGGTATGCCACAGCTAATTTCAAAACGTGCTTCACGCTGATAGGGTCCTGCTTTGATGAAAGCCGCTATGTTGCAATTCGGTTCTTGAAAGATGTTTTGACAAGACTAACGTCTTCCTCCTGCTTCACCAGGTGTTGGCTCGGTGCTAGAGACACCGAAGATGACCAACCCATTGATTTATCGGTGCCTCCAAATCGCAATACTCACACCACCGACATGTGGCTGATATTGAAGGTCCTGAAAATAATTGAATTATATTTAAAAAATTCGCTTAATGTCAACTTACCAGCAAAAGTCTAGCTTGCTTCATCATGGGGGCGGCGGGATCTCCAGCCTTTCGTTTGGAGGCTCTCTTGGAGCTGGGTGTTTAGGTGGTGTTGGATAGCCCCCTCTGCTTCAAAAATCACACCACATTGGTTACAGATCTTGGAAGATGATTAGCAATCCCATGACGTTTCAGGTTATCTCCTTCCTGGTGAACCATTTTGTGCACAAAATTAAAAATTCGCTGTTTATGGAGGTTTGTTTTAAAGTAAATGAAAAAATAAAACCAGTTTAAATTGGTTAAAGAACCTTCCTAAATTTTAGAAAAAGAAATTTGAGTTTTGTGCAAATGTAAGTGAAAAAGTAAATTCAAGTTGCTGCGTAAAAAACTATTGGAATTAAATTAAGAAATAGGTAGGTACTCAGGGTTGTCTGTATTTTTAAAAAACAAACAATATGTTTATGTGTTAAGGAAAATAAAAATAATTCAATAATCGAGGTTTGTGTTAATTTAAAATATGTCTCAGGGCATGATTTATCCTACATCACTTAGATATTTAAAAATAGTACTTACAGTTTTTCGAAACCGACACTTATCACCCAAGAAACCAAACTTTGAAAATCCAGGTTCAAAGTACTGGTACTGGATGCTGCGTTTTTTGTACAAAGAATAAAAATTGAATCCTCATCTTTTACAGGTAACAATAACAATGTATCCACTGAAATTTTGTATTGCATAGGGTATTGGCTCATAAAATGTCAACGATGCTAATTTAAATCTATTCTTTTAAATTTTGATAAATTGTTTGAATTTGTCACCTTTTAAAATAAAAATGGACATATTAATACCTATCTAACTTAATAATTACGCCTTAAACTAAAAAATTATCTTTAAAATGTGTTGTTGTTTTTCGCGGGCGGCTTCTGCGAATGGTCCTGATATAATTCAGATAAAAAAACTGCCGATTAAGCGTTTGCATTTAGCGGTGTTTTTTGTATGTGATACTTCGAAGTTTAAATCGGATTTTATAATAACAAGCTTCTTTCAGTTTGCTCAACCTCGTCACCAGTGGAAAATATAAAATTATTGTACAACAATTAATTTGATTTTAACCAAGTAAGTAAATATCTTATATACTAATATCAATCAACAACAAGACCTGTTTTTTATAGCAAAGGATTGAAAACACTGAGAAAATTACAAGACCTGAAGCCTCATAGAAAGTGAAATTTCCAATATTTTGACAGCGTTTTTTGTATGTTATGTTGTTAATTCGAAGTTTGAATCGGATTTTATAATAATTAAGCTCTTTCAGTCTTGTTTGAGACTCGTCAACAACAATAAAATTATTGCACAACAATTATCATTTTAACCAAGTAAGTGAATATCGATATCGATAGAATTATGGAATATTTTAGATATGGATTTGAAATCAATCAACAAGGCCTGTCTTTTTATAACAAAGGATCAAAAACACTGAGAAAATTATAAGACCTGGTATAAAGTGAAAGTTCCCAATATTTTCTACGATAGAGACCTCAAAATAATTGCAAATCTTTACTGGAACCAATAAACTATACAAATTAAGGTAGATCATAAAACTATTGTACAGAAATTATTATTTTAACCTAGTAAGTAAATATCTTATATACTTAGGTAATCGATACAATTGATGTGGCATATTTTTAGCTATGGATTTGAAATACTCATCGAATTTGACGATAACGCAGTGTTTCTCCCAAGACGTACCACCAAAATGATTGGATCATATTAAGCAGTTTATTGATGAAAAATATTCGCTTTTTGAAATCGTTGTCTTAAAAAATGTATGTTTTTAATAAAAAAACGAGGCCTCTTTCCCATCAAACGTTGGTTCCAACCAAGGATAATACACACTACTACTACAGGATAGCCTATCCTCATAAGGCCTGTGTGGAACAAATCCACTCTCTCCCCAACGTTAAATCACCAGTTGTGACGTAAGCAGCATGTTATTTCTCGCCTTGACGTAGGTTGTTTAAACAGCTGATGACTTAGTTATGGCGTCGTAAATGGTAGCACACGAGGTCAATGAGCAATACTGTAGGTGTGTATCATCCTTAAGTTCGAACACCCTCTACCAGGTACAACATGAAGCTAGCTGCTGGACCCTCATAGTTACGTCACCACCACAGCATCCTGTTATAAGACACATCAAACTTGACACATGTGCTCTAAATGGCGCCACGGACGTGACCCAGGTCGCTATGACGTCATCACAGAACCCGAACCATGAATCGAACTTTGCACTATGTACTCTAAATGGCGCCACGGACCCGCACTGACGTAACCCACGTGACCCAGGTCGCTATGACGTCATCACAGAACCATGAAACGAACTTCGCACTATGTACTCTAAATGGCGCCACGAACGTGACCCAGGTCGCTATGACGTCATCACAGAACCTGAACCCTGAATCAAACTTTGCACTATGTACTCTAAATGACTCCACGGACGTGACCCAGGTCGCTATGACGTCATCAGAACCCGAACCATGAATCAAACTTTGCACTATGTACTCTAAATGACTCCACGGACGTGACCCAGGGCGCTATGACGTCATCACACAACCCGGAACGACTCAAAACTCCCGCTATGACGTCATGACGTTTGACAGATGACGTTTGACAGGTGACGTTTGACAGATGACGTTTGACAGGTGACGGTTGACAATATGGCGGGAAAACATTTCCCCCCACCCCTTTTTCTGGTACCCATATTAAAATCCGGGGGCCCCTTTTTGGGGGGCGGAGCCCTGCGGGCCCCCTTTTGGGGGGCGCAGCCCTACGGGTCCCAACTACAGCATCCTGTATTACGAACTTCACACTATGTACGCTAGATGGCGCCATGACGTTTGACAAGATGGCGCCGACGATGCATCCACCTTCGTGTCAACGGCGGCGCATCCACCACGTGTCAAGAATGAAAGATTGAGGTTATGGTCGGATTTTTGTAGTCATACCCCTGTTGCTGTACTACTCTAGATATTATTCCAAAAACTAATTTCATCATTTTTTTTAGAGGATGATGCAATCTGTTCGAAATTTTTGTCATTTTGGGTCCAATTTAATTAGGTGTTTAACCTTGTAATTGATCTCTTCCGGGTTTTTATTTGTTAAAAATCCTGGTTTATCGGGGTCAACAGTTTTGGTTGTAAGAATTGGACATATAACTCAAAGAATACCGACACACGTGTGGCCATAAATCACCTATTTAATTACTTTGGCCTCGCTTTTAATATATATGGATTTGATTTAGATGATGACTAAATAATAAAAAATTAACATTTTTTAGATATTTTAATTAATTTGGGTCAATTTTTATTGGTTTCATTTTCAATTTATTGATACTGACGTTAATTATTAGAGATTCAGTTTTTGATTATTTGATTACATTTAATTTTTTCACAGTACAGACATTGTAAATTACAGTATATTTTCCCGGGTCATTGCAAAATACATTCCATACATTTTGTCTTGCTTCGAGTTAGTCCTGAAGCCTCTATTATTAAAATGCCACATCACATACTAATTGTCAACTATTATTTTTACTAGATTGAAAAGGATCTAGGCCACTCAAAAATGCACCAGAAAACCGCTACCTTCGAGGGCCAAGAAAATACCTCCTTAGTCGAAGACAACCGCACCCAAAAAACTGAGTCGAGCAAGAATGTGATGCAACAAGAAACCAGCACCGTATCGGCCAACAAACAGGTATTTACATCTAAATTTGAATCCTCAGAAAGCTTTTCCATGGAGGAGACTGAAGAATATGTTGTCGAGGGATAAAACAATTGGATAGTTTTAGTAAAATATAGTTTGTATTCAGAAATCTCATATACACGTCACAGCTTATGAGGTTACTGATAAGCTTATTTTTTTTTATTCCATAGTAAAACGAGTATTTTAACATCCTAAAAATATTCAAAACCTATCTTAATCTGACGTCACAAAAACACATCGTCAGGATCGGTTTCCAACGTCACATTTTCGAAGTTTTTGATTTTCTCGATCTAGCTATTTTAGCCTATGCATATTGACTAGATCTTCCATATTATTGCCACTCCATATCACCACATCAAAATAATATTTTACTTTGCTCACATTTTGATTGGCCGGATAGAAACAGACATAATAAGCGTTTTTACCTCTTTCTAGATAATTGTGATAAAACTGTGACTTGTAAATATGTGTTTCGAAATGCGAACTCTATTTCTATCCAAATGTTACTTAGTAATAAAATAAGGAACTTATCCATTACCTATTTTTAAAGTAAGAAGGGATTTTCCACTTTTATATTTTATCAGCCATTCTTATTGTTGTTAACTTGAAGCGATATTAACAGGCTTAAGGAATATAAAAGTTAAAATATTCTTTTTCAAAAAGGTATGCCAATGTAGAATGTAGGTCTATGATGGGGTGTCCAAATATAGAGAAAAATTTCCTTTCAAGACATAAAAAATAATGTAAAAAACTATAAATTATCAGAATAGTGTTAGCACGATTCCCTTAAAAAAAACCTAATACATGGTTGAAAAGTTGGCATAATTTTTTGAAAAGGGATCGTTTTTCCTAATCCTGAACCGTTAATACCTCTTCATCATTTTAATACACTTGTTTCCTGCATCGCTCTGTAAAATTTGTTGCTTTGAATTTTGTGGTTTTTCCAAATTTTCGTCTATTTCCATGTTTTTTAGGTTCCATTTGCTACATTTAGCCGAGAATACCTTATGTAATTTTGATACCAATAATTTTGGATTGTTGATTACCTTATTATATAAAAAAAAATAGCTTAAGACAGCAATAATTTACTTTATAAAGGGTGCATCATAAGTGAGTGAATATCCATATAAACGGCAACTTTCTGAGGAATACTTTGTGTAAAATGATTAAAACTAAATTTGAAATGCTTTTTGGAATATGTTTTGGAATACTCAAACTTTATACCATTATTCAAAACTATTTTTTTTAACACTCTCCCTTTATATGATAGGTAATATAACTGTCGGTACTCATCCTGTGTAAGTCGTTGTTGCCAACTATTTGGGTTTATTATTAGGATTCCACATCCACTCTAAATAATTAAACTTACGAAACATGGATAGTTTTTCCATCACTTTGAAACTAGAAGCTTTATCCGCTATTTTTATTCCTTTGTTTATACATTCTCTGATTTTCTTTCTGCATTTTTGGCATTTATGTTAGTGAAATACTCCATTCATTTGAATGTGAACAACATACAACAAAATGTATTTTCCATTCATTCGGCAATAACCGAAGTTATATAGAACTGGTATTTTTTTTAATTTTTGCTTTTCCTTTTTAGTTTTTAGTTTATTATTCCTCAGTTTATAGCATTTTTTGGGCTGTTGTTTATATAAGATGCTTGTAATTGTATATTTTGTTTTTCATCTTTTAATAAATGTGTTATAAATTTGTTGTTAGTTTCTTTTTTCCAGACGCAATGGGCTTCAAAATGTTATAAATTAATAGGATGCGTTTGATTTCTGTTTTTTTGGAAGCAGCAATCAGTTCTATATAGCTTCCGGTAGTTTGTCAGTTTTTTTTTTTTTTGTAGAATTTGTAACGTTTTGAAGCTTCAGATGTACATTTCCTTTCAACCTTCAATTTTCAATACTTTCTGTGTTCTTGTGGTGTATATTTGCTTATCTGTGTTAGGGTATTAGATATAATCGTAGTAAGTACCTACCTACCTTAATTTTTGGGAAAAACTCGCGAAACATAAATTATTCAAAGATCTTCTTATGGCCGTTTCAACCAACTATTTTAGGGTGGCCCTATTCCCTAAAATGACATTTTTACATGGAGAAAAGTCAATTTAAGGAATACTTATCATTAGAGCTTCCCTAAAATAGTTGGTGGAAACGGCCATTATTCCTTTTTTCAACTTTCATACCGCTAATTTGCCATCTAGATTAATAATTATTATTGATACTGACACGGTGAATATTGAAGACTTAAGCCAACCTAAACCATGTAATTCCACGCACAAGAAAGAATCTTGGTTTCCAAGAAAATTTGCAGCAAGATCATTAGAATCTAAAAATAATTTTTTGATCTGTACCTAACTATAAGCCATTTCTTGGAAAGTATTCAAATCCAAAATAATTGCTGTCAACAACTGGAGGATCAAAAACAAAAAACAATTCACTTAGGTGTGGGTCAGAAATAAAATTAGCAGAAATCATTCCAAATTATTGAATCTAAATATACCTAAAAAAGAAAAACATAAAACAAGACATATCTGCAACATAACAACACAATTGGAAGATTCTGGATCTAGTCATGCAGAACAGGATATTGTCCTTCAAATATCTGCATTTTTCTATAATAATTGCCAAAGTTTTGCTTTGTTCTGATATTTTCTTTCTAGGCATGTCTACGAAAACTTCGTCTATTTCGGACCGAGTAGGCTTTAGTTGTGACCGGAATGAAGTGTCAATCACTAGGTAGATTTCTCTCTCTGGGCGTATTCTCAATTCTCACATTATAGGTTTGTAAGGACAAAGACCATCAACTAGGTGATTTTGGAGTAAATTTGCTCTTGAAGCATACGACCTCAGCGTCAATAATTCTTAGGGTCTGCTGACTAATATTGCCCTGTCTCAGTATGAGACTATTAAAAAAACTAGATTGTTATGGTTGGAATGTTCAGACTATGGACCTCTTCGCGCTGCGACCTGAGTAGATCTATTGTGCTTCCCCTCATATAGTGTGTTCCCAGCTTAAGGCTTTTGGCAAAGCCTATAATGTTCCTGGGATTGGCTTTTTTCAAATCCACAGCAGTTAAGCATAGGGCTGCTCCAGATGGATGAGTCTTATGTGGCGCAATGCCTCACAGTTACAAAGTATTTGTTCCGCAGACACAGAGGCTTCACAAAAGCGGCACAGGTCTGATTCTGTTTTTGCTCATCTTTTTCAGGTGGTAACTCAGAAAGCAGTGCCCCGCCCCGTAAGGAGGCCTGTAAGTAGCCTTAGATTCGCTTTATTGCTGTCAATAATTTCCTTTGCCTTTATTTACCGGGGGGAGAGGAATTATTGTATCGCCTATCGGAGTCTTGTTGAACCTTTACTCAACTCCGGACTTCCTCTATTATAATATGGCATTTCGTAATGCCAAAGAAAGGTTCTGGTTCAAGGAATGGTATTGCACGCCCTTGTCTTGCAAGTTGGTACGCTCGACTTTGCTTTGGGAAACCTGATACCCATGACAGGGTGACTCTATTGCGAGACGCCAGTCGATTCAGGAGTTGTTGGCAGTTCCATATTTATCGGTCTGGACTTCGTGACAAAGCTCTTAGTGCTGCCTGACTGTCGGAATTGATATTGATCTCCGCTCTTCGCAGGTCTATTTCGAAACACTTTCTAGTGCAAATTTCTATTGTCAATATTTCCGCTTGAAATATGGTTGGGCTTTCTCCTAAGGCTATTGATAGTCTACAAAGTGGGTCCTATACCTGCTCCAGTCCCTTGCTCTGTTTTCGATCCGTATGTTTACCAGACGACCCGTTCGGGAATACAGGTACCTACGATATTTTTCCCCTTGCGGCCCTCAATAGTCACTTTGAAGGAGTGTTTAAATTTATACCTTTGTTGCATGTACTCAACTGATTTTGTCTTCACATTTATGCATTATTCTTTCATAATCCTCATGTGACCGACAAAGCCCCCTTCCTTTAGTTTTAGGGAATGCATTATTCTCGAAGCTCTCACGTGTATATAGGCCTCTTTCCTCACTATTGTATCTAGTTGAGGGAGGCCAGAAATGACCTCCAATGCGGCGGTTGGACAGGTATTCATTGCTCCTGTAATTTCAAGACATGCATACCTTTTTTTGCCAATCGGTTTTGCACTGTTTGTTGTTTTACTTTTGGCCCCCAAATGCAGCGTGAGTGACTATGGGTCTTATAACCATTGCAAGTAATCAATAGATCATTTTAGCTTTAGACCCTAAGTCTTGCTAAATAATCTCAGTATGTGGCTATTGCCCGGTCGCGATTTTACTAAATATAAACTATTACAGCACAAGACACGCCCTCAATTTCGTCATTGCAAAATATAATCGGCCTCAGCGCGATTTCACTAAATATAAACTATTAGAGCACAAGAGACGCTAGGATTGCAAAATATAATCGCGCTCAGCACAATCCTGCAAAATCTAATCGTTGACAGCACATGTGGCTGATTCATATAAACAAATCGATTGAAAAAGTGCTGTTGTGATGGCACACGTATTGTTTACGAACCAATAATCTATGCAGTTTTGGCAAAGTTTTTTTCACTATCCATTGTTTCTTTGTTATTATTGAAAATTCATTCTCCCACTCATTGCAACGCAAGTTGAAGTCGTCGGAATCGCACTCTTCAGAAATCATTTTTTTCATTGGTTGAATTTAGTTTTCTGACTGCTTTCAACCAATGAAATTCGCTCTGACTGGTTTGTGATTTCTGTACAAACAGACCTGACCTATCAACATTTTCATTGTTACACAATAGATTAATAAGTTGAATTAAATTATCCATAATGGAAACACACAACACTAACAATAATTATTAACTTCTAACAAGTACAATTTGAGGACTTGAGGTTAGATCTGCCACGCCATGCTACAAACGATTAGATTTTGCAGGAATGTGCTGAGCGCGATTATATTTTGCAATGACATCAAGGGCTAGCGTCCCTTGTGCTCTAATAGTTTATATTTAGTAAAATTGTGCTGAGAGCGATTATATTTTGCGATGATGAAGTTGGAGGCGTGTTTTGTGCTGTAATAGTTTATAATTAGTAAAATCGCTGCCCGGTCGGTTACTCTTCAAGATGTTGGTTCCAAGTAAGTTTCCGATCCAAGATGACTTTGTATATCCCGTTTAATGTTGCGGCTGTTTACTGTTTGATTTAGCCTCCTTTTCCTTGTAAATTTTTTTGTTGGGGTTGACCCTCCTGTAAACACCATCTTATAATGACATTTAGGGCATGAGGCCACTAATGATCCTACCGCTAATGATGACTGTGAGGTCGTCAGCATATCCTAGGACCGTGATTCCTTGGGCGCTAAGCGCGATAAGAAGTTCATCTTCTGCCAATGACTATCTCAATGGGGACAGTATACCTCCTTGGGGGCATCCCTTGACTACTGAGACCATTGCAGAGTTACTTCCGATAGTTGCTTTGATTTTCTTTTTCTCAAATATGGCTTCAATCCAAACAATTTTAGTTTCGTCAGAGCACTTATTTCTAGCCGTGGATTCATGTGAGGTGTGATCGAATGCTCCCTCTATATCAATGAATGCGCATATTGGCGATTTCGACTACCGATGGGGGCGCTGGCGTTTGTAAACAAATATGGCGGAGAACGAGTAATATTTTGACGTTCAGCATTGTATTTATATGCATTCGTATTTCTTTCGCTGATTTTCTCGTTGTTCTCGTAGTTTTTCGGTGTTTTTTTACTATATTTTATAAATTTTGAACGTTGTGACTTTCTTTTGTGCATTTCGTATCCATACAACACGAAATCTGGAAAATGGAGGCCTGTTTTTGAGTTTGGCCACAGTTTTATTCTACCTGCGGGCTGGCGTAGAATGTCTGTACCTTTTCGGGAATAGTATTCGTATACACAGCAGTTTGTGTTATGCTTGGACCGCTTGGACTTGGAGACAGATGCCATTGAATTCCTGTAATAATAGCACCTCACAGAATCACAATAGAATCTATCCCTTTATTATTTCTCACTTTTCGACACAAAACACGTAATTCAAATTAGGAACGAACAGAAAACATCGAAAATGCAAGAAAATATTCCAATACGGTATGTAAACAAACGATCTTATTACTCTTTAAGTTAGTTCCAAATATTTCCTCCAGGAGCCGCATTGATTTTTGAAATCGGCAATAGTGGTTTCTTGACTTGAGTGTGCCCGGTCAACATTAGTGACAAGACTGTGTAGGGCTGTCTCAGTTGATTTACCTGGCAAATTGATTCTTTTGGGGTGGGATTGTCATTAGGAATTCACTCATGTGCAATGATTTTCTCCATAGTTTTTACGAGAAATGAGATTAGTCTAAATGGTTTTGAATGATTTAGGCTAGGGCACCTACCGACCGACCTTTGGAATGAATACCACATCCACATCCCGCCAACTGGTGGGAATGTGGCCTAATTTGTAGCTAAGTTTGAACATTTTTGCTAGGTATAGTGCTTATTCTCCCAGACCATACTGTAAAGATCCCATCTTCACCTAGAAATTTTGTAGGGCAAGAAGCTGTTTATAATCCATTTAATCTTATTTTCGATACCAAAATATCCTTCCGGTTAAGTTTTTAGTGCGGTTGGTCAGTCACGGAACGCCTTCTACCACCATAGCCCCTTTTCCATTAGGTTGCCACTCGATAGACCCTCGAAAGTGTGTTTGCGGAAGCAGTTTTAGCTGCCATCAGTTCTCTGAATGAAGGAGCCTTATACTGTTTGAGTGACCTTCTGATAGGATTTTCTGGAGGCGCATATTATCTGAGGGACGTCGGTCATCTCGCAGTAGAAAAATTGCCAAACTATTAAATCAAAACCGGAATTCAGCAATTTCCAAAAACACATCCAAAAATGTTATTTATGATATCATCCTACATACAGTTTTTAAACAAAGTGAGTGTATCCGCCTAAGGGCCGGTTTTTCAATAGCAAGGGTTCTAATCAAGTCAAATCAAAATATGCTTTATTGTACAAAAAGACCTCAAGACCCTTATTTACAAAGCTAAAATGGAAATAATACAAAAACAGTATGAGGAGACACTGAAAGCTAATGTTACATGTTAAGATACTAAAAACTAATAAAGACAATAAAGATAATAGTTATTTATGTATCAAGGGAATTATGAGGGTATTAATACCCCAGGGCAAAGTTTGTGTCCCGAGGGCCTTCGGCACGAGGGACACCAGTTGCCCGTGGGTATTAACACCTAATAATTCTCGTGGTACATAGATAATTTGATTTCCTACTGAATTTAATGTATTTTGTCTATTTTTATAAAGAAATAAGCCATAAACCAAAATTTCTATTTTTTGTCAAAGTCTCACCTATTCAAGGTAAAAGCGGGAGATATGGAAATCCTTAACTCCCTTGGGAGTTATGATATCCTTAACTCCCTTGGGAGTTAAGATCCTGTTTATGATTATCGTAACCAAGGTATTATATTGGTTATAATAGTTCAGTAGGAAATAATAGTTATTTATGTATCAAGGGAATTATGAGGGTATTAACACCTGATAATTCCCGTGGTACATAGATAATTGGATTTCCTACTGAATTTACTGTATTTTGTCCATTTTTATAAAGAAATTAACCATAAATCAAAATTTCTATTTTTTGTCAAAGTTTCACCTATTCAAGGTAAAAGCGGGTGTTATGGAAATCCTTAACTACCTTGGGAGTTATGATATCCTTAACTCCCTTGGGAGTTAAGACCCTGTTTATGATTATCGTAATCAAGGTATTATATGGTTATAATAGTTCAGTAGGAAATAATAGTTATTTATGTACCAGGGGAATTATGAGGGTGTTAATACCCCAGGGCAAAGTTTGTGTCCCGAGGGCCTTCGGCCCGAGGAACACCAATTGCCCGTGGGTATTAACACCTGATAATTCCCGTGGTACATAGATAATTTTATTTCCTACTGAATTTACTGTATTTTGTCCTTTTTATAAAGAAATAAACCATAAACCAAAATTTCTATTTTTTGTCAAAGTCTCACCTATTCAAGGTAAAAGCGGGAGATATGGAAATCCTTAACTCCCTTGGGAGTTATGATATCCTTAACTCCCTTGGGAGTTAAGATCCTGTTTATGATTATCGTAACCAAGGTATTATATTGGTTATAATAGTTCAGTAGGAAATAATAGTTATTTATGTATCAAGGGAATTATGAGGGTATTAACACCTGATAATTCCCGTGGTACATAGATAATTGGATTTCCTACTGAATTTACTGTATTTTGTCCATTTTTATAAAGAAATTAACCATAAATCAAAATTTCTATTTTTTGTCAAAGTTTCACCTATTCAAGGTAAAAGCGGGTGTTATGGAAATCCTTAACTACCTTGGGAGTTATGATATCCTTAACTCCCTTGGGAGTTAAGACCCTGTTTATGATTATCGTAATCAAGGTATTATATGGTTATAATAGTTCAGTAGGAAATAATAGTTATTTATGTATCAGGGGAATTATGAGGGTGTTAATACCCCAGGGCAAAGTTTGTGTCCCGAGGGCCTTCGGCCCGAGGAACACCAATTGCCCGTGGGTATTAACACCTGATAATTCTCGTGGTACATAGATAATTTTATTTCCTACTGAATTTACTGTATTTTGTCCTTTTTATAAAGAAATAAACCATAAACCAAAATTTCTATTTTTTGTCAAAGTTTCACCTCACCTATTCAAGGTAAAAGCGGGAGTCATGGAAATCCTTAACTCCCTTGGGAGTTATGTTATCCTTAACTCCCGCGCGGGAGTTTTGAAATCCTTAACTCCCTTGTTTATGATTGTCGTAACCAAGGTATTATATGGTTATAACAGTTCAGTAGGAAATAAAAACATTAAAAACCACCAAAAACTGCTACCTAAAATGTCATTCACAAATCTAGTCAAGCCTTTATAATAATTCATACAATCACTAAAGCTAGAGCTTATCGCCATAAAATTCTTCCAAAGAATAAAACGCGTTTAAAAGCAGAGGCTGCTTCATCTTTCTAGCAAAAAGGACACTATTGTCGAGATATTCGATGTCAAGAGGCAGATGGTGATACATCTTTTTCCCCTCATATATTATTAAGTTTTTTGTTAATGCACTCCTTGGGATGCACAGACTTAGATTGTTGCTATTGAATAATAATAATAATAATAATAAACGTCTTTATTGCACATACAGCATACATGAACAGGTAGGTACATGATATAAATGTATACGCATCACAAAGGATGCAGCTGGCGAAGTTTAGCCACACAGGGCCATTCTTCCACTTAACCAATTACATCCCGAAGATCACAAAGGAAAGCAATCCTAATCCTAACTACAAAATAACAGAGCTTTCAATACTAGATTTATATCATTGAATTAAAGTACTTAACCAGTAATCAAGTACCAAGCAGGAATATCTTATAATTAGCTCGAAGCTTTTTGATGGTACAGTTCTTGAATCTCGGATCAATTAAGCGCATTGTATACTTTAACAAAATTATAAGAACAAGATTTTTGAAACAATGAAGTCCTATGTCGTGGTACAGTGAGTAGTTTTTGATCTCTTAGGCTCACAGTGTGAGCATTAGTTCTATATTGGAATTTGTCGTATAAATAAACCGGTCGCCCAGTATTCAGCAATTTTCTAATAAATATAATACTATACAATTTATACATATCATTACATCTCAACCAGCCAATTTGTCTAATATTACTTGATACAGAGTCAAATTTTCTCAAGTTAAAAATGAATCTACAACATGTATTTTGCACATACTGTATTCTATTTTTAGTAACTACATCCAAAAATGCATAATACACAATATAACAATAGCTATACACAGACATGATAAGGGATTCACACAATTTTTTTCTGGTTTTAAAGTTCAAAATAAATCTATTTGAATACAGTAATTTCATTTTGACATAGCTTTTTTGTAACAGTGTTTGAACATGTTTGTTAAATTTCAAATTAATATCTATATATAAGCCTAAGTTTCTAGCGTAATTAGAGAACTGTATTTCATGAGCGCCAATATGAACATTAAGGGAATTCAGGAGATTGTTTCGCTGTTTTTCTGAAGAAAATAGAAATTTAACCTAGTTATCCTGGTGTCATTATCGTTATCCTCTATTTTTTTTTGAACCATGCCCACCGTCAGTAAAATAAAAATACAGGTCAATGTAAGAATTCCCTCCCGGATTCGGAGAAACAGGGGCCGGCAGTGTTCCCTAGAGCCGACTCCATACAATAGTTGAACAGCCCGTTTTTGTAAAACAAAAACTGAATTAACTAGTTCACCAATGGTAAAACCCCAAAATTCAATGCCATATCTGAGACGTGACTCTTGAAACACTCCTTATTAGCAAGTGGCTCATCATTTAAACTTATATTTGCAATAGAACACTTAAAGGAAAGTAAATTTGTTTTCGATATGTTAGTTTATTGGCATCACACTATTCACACCCCTGCTTTACCTTGCGAATATCTGCCCAATCCTATCCTCCAAGGTGACCTTATCTGATACCAGCCATAAGATGGTAGTATCATCAGCAAATAATGTAATTATTGATGCATCAATGTTGATGCAAGCTAGATCAATAATGTAAATCAAAAAGAGCAGGGGACCAAGCACTAATCCTTAGGGCACCCCATGCTCAATGCTCCATACCGATGATACATCGTTGTGGCCCTTAACAATCTGTTTTGGAAATATCGCAGAAAACCGCAGCCGCGATCTCCCCCTAATTCAGGCCAAGATACAGCCTCTGAAGAAAGTTGAACACTGCATCACTAGAGATATAGACCTGATGGATCGTCCGTGCTACCGCCCTTGAAAATTTGTTTCACCAGAGCGGTCTTCAGAATCTCGGGAAAGGTAGTCATATCAAAAGATAAATTTATAAACCCAGCAAGTAACTCCAACAAACAGTCGGGCAAGTTGCTTAATATTCTTAATGACAGGTTATCTATCCCCGATGAATTTTTGTTTTTTATTTGCTTAAATATAGTTTTTATCTCACAAACATCCGTGTGGTAGAAGTCAAAAGAATTTGGAACAGAAACATTCCTTAGATAGCTCATACGGTCTATATCTGATGACATCCCATGACAATATTAAGTTTTCTGCCACTGAGCAATAGAAATTATTAAATGTGAATCTATTTCAGTCTCACAAGCAGACTATACATTAGTGCCTGTTAAACTGTTAACAATCTACCAAATTTCTTTACTCTTGCTTTTTGCATTATTAATTTTGTTAGCGTAAAACATTTTTGTATCTTTTTTTATCACATTCTTGTATACTCTTCTATATTCATTATAATAATTTTCCAGAAAGTCTATAGTGGGGAAGTTTTTTTTAAAAGTGTTCAAAAATCTTAAGTTCCTAGACGAGGTTTTAATTCCCTTGGTAACCCAAGGTTTTTTACTTTTTTGTTTTATTGATTTTTAAGGGGAAATGTTTGTTGAAAAAATTAATTATTTCAATGCTAAAAAGATCAAGTGGGTCTGACAAATGCCTCTATTTTATTCCAATCTATTCTTTGACAATCCGTTCTAAAGGACATCGCACACATCTTATGGGTTTTCGGGGACCGGTCGATTTTTTTAAAAATTTAGTATATGTTGTAGTACTTGCAAAAATAAGCATTTTTCGTCATTGCACCAAATCTCTAACTATACAGGGTGACCCAGTAAAGTGGGTCCGGAAATCATAAAACAAGCCTTCTAAATATCGATGCTGCAAGCTTCATATCGGGATATTTATGTCCGATTTCGCAAATAAATAGCCTAGATAAGCCTAATATACTATATACAGGGTGGCTAAGCTCGCGTATTCTTTTAGAAATCCTGCTCCATTTCTTAGAAATAGTGTTACCAAAAAGGTCGCGCTGGATTTTATTTGCCAATACCTTTTTTAATTTGTGTCCGATTTAAAAAAAATGTGGTTTTAAAATAAGCTTATATCACAGGGATGTCATGAAATCTAAGAAATTACAAATAAGATAAAATTCGAGATGGCGGAAAGTGATTAAAGTATATATTTTTTTTCCATCGTGGATTCTTACGAACATTAAACCCAGTTTGAAGTTGAAAACAAGACCTAAAAGGGTAATGCTGAGAGTACCTAATCACCTAATCACAATTCATCAGTTGTCACAATTCCTAAAAATCGATGTGATATGAGATAATCACACATATTCAGTATGTGATATAATAACATGACTCTTTTTTTTGATGTTTGATATACAGGGTGTGCCATCAAAAATAGTGGAGAATTTCGGTGTTGGAAAACATTTTTTTTTCCTGGCTCTGATTAGGTGTCGAAAAAATTTGCAACCAACTAAAAAAAAACTTTAGAACAGCAAAAGTCGGATGGCGCAAACCGCAGGTAGCTAGTACACCTGGTTTAAAAGTTATAAGCATGTAAAATGGGTCGCTCTCGGCTGGAACACCCTGTATAATAATTAATAAGTTGGTGCTTTACCTTGGGCATGTGCTCCTACATTCCTAAAGTTGTTTGGTACTTTGGCCTACGCTCGACATAAAAACTATGTGGAGTAGGTACCCATCAAATACGTTCCTTAGGTGTCTTCAAGACAGTGCAGATGGACACTAGGTCATCATGATTTTTGAAGTGAAAATATTATAGTGTATTTAGGTTGTATTTTACCATTTTACCACTATAACTTGTAGCAGTAGGTACTTATTAAAGAAGTTACGAGCAAATGAAATCCAGTGCGATCTTTTTGGTGACACTCTCTAAGAATAGGGCAGGATTTCTAAAGGAATACGCAAGCTTAGCCACCATGTATAATACGTTTTATCTAGGTTTATCTAGACTATTTATTTGCGAAATCGAAAACAAAAATCTCGATATGTAGCTTGCAGGGTGAGCTAACATCGATAATTAAAAGGCTTGTTTTATGATTTCCGGACCCACTTTACTGGGTCACCCTGTCTGTATACTTACAGATTTGGTGCAATGATGAAAAATGCTTATTTTTGCTAGTACTACAACATACCAAATTTAAAAAAAAAATCGACCGGTCCCCGAAAACCCATAAGATGTGTGCGATGTCCTTTACTAATATTGGACCTGTTATAAATTCGTCCCATTCTAATGTTTTTATTTTTTTCTGTTGTAGTATAACATACCCGGGTTCGTTCAGTAAGATTGAACGGTGTAAATTTTTTATTACCTTCTAAACAACAAATCTTCTGAAAAAAACGAAATGAAAAACAAATAGGACCTACGTTGTGGAAACTTATTAAATTTTACTTACTGGACATGCGCCCGACATAGCAAATATTTGGGAAATTTAAGGGAAGTTGTGATATGTAAAAGAAACGAAAAATTTGTGGAACGTCTACTTTATTATTAAAGTAAATCGTACCATTTCTCATCCTGGAACTAACGAGGGGAAAGAGCACGGCAGAGAAACCCTTGATCTAACATTCCTCAAAAATCGAAACATACTGTGTCATTTTATCATTTTAATAATAATTGTGAGTCATTAATTCAATAAAAGTTGAAACTAGATACCGCCCTGTTCTTGTGCTAAAATTTTAATTACATACACTACATTCAATCAACACTACCTATAATCAATACTGAAGAGTTTTTAGTTAGTTAGCCGGTCTGCCGGAGGGTACTGAGGTCCCATACGGGATGCTACCCAGCTATAGTTGTTATTTTTCCTTTGTTTGGTAGGATATTCGCTCGTCAGGGTAGGAAAATGTTAGTAAATTCAACAAGGCTCTAATGCACGCTCTTAATCCAAAAAATCAAAATCTCAGCACAAAAAGACAGCACATAATTTCTTAGGTTTTAATTTACTTCTTTATCTGTGTTGTTTACAGCATGAAACAATTTTTGTTAAATACATGAACAATGCACATGTTATGAACAAACAAAAAAAAAAAACATGAAAAAATGATACTTGTATAAATAATTGAAGTCTCAAAAACAAATTAATAATTATTCAACTGACCTGGTGATCGCTGCTTGACACGCACACTAACCACAAATTGGATTGAACAATCAATTTAATGCAAAATAAAAATGAAAATTGAATAATGAATAATTACAGACACGCGTCTAAGGGACCAGCCCAGCTTGTTCTCTAGTCTAGTTGCGTATTCATTTATCTCCTGTTCGGTACCTACCCTTTCAGTACGCTTCACGGCGTATACAAGGTTGCAACATTTACTTTTATTCAGTAAAAGTAAACGTTTTTTTAAAAAGTTAAGATTTGAAGAAATAATAATTTAAATAGGTGGTTTTCCTCACTGTCCTTAAAGTTATGCTTGCTAAAATTGCTTCATGATCCGATAATCCCGAAGGTAGAACCATTGCCTCACAGAGGTGCTTGTCCCAAAAATTTACGGAAAAATAATCAATTAAGGTACTTGAACCTTCAGTAATACGAGTAGGATTTTCAATCAACATTTTGGAGTTTAAAGACAGAAGCAAATCGATTAAATTTTGTGTCTGTAATGAATTATTATCTAAATAATCTAATAAAAGATTCTTAAGTAAATTTATATACTTAAATATTTCCACTAATTTAAGTTAGTAAAATTTAACATGTTTTACACTGTAGCTCCATCAGAAATGATGGTTTTCTTACCACCCTTCTCAACCAGTGCTCCGTCACAAAACCCCTAGATTCCAAATTTCGTGAACGTGCTTAAGCGGCGTTTGAAGATATTCAAGCGTTGCTATACTTTTTACCGAGAATACGGTGTTGTCATATTTCAGCAACTAAACTGCTGGAACTTCGATACGCATAAAGAAATTTTTTGCCTATTTTTGAAGTCAAATATCTCAGAAAGTATAAGAGATATTTGATTGCGGTTTGAAGCATATTGGGGCGCATTGTTTGGTTCTAAGGTAAATGGTACCGTACTGATGAACAGAAACGTTATCTTCAACATACAGGGTGGACAATAAAACAGTGCAAAGTCTGACAAATTTCAGGGTGTCGCTATTTCTTTTCAAATATACTCCTGCTTTTTTTCTGGGTTCAAGAAGAATCAGTAGTTCAATAGTAAAAAACAACTTGAAGGGTTTTTGAATAAATCTCGTAGTTTCGCAGAAATTTCAGTTTAACTGAAAAACGACTTTTATCACCCTGATTCTTCGTTTCAGTTACTCAAAACAATTTTTTTCATTATTATTGGTTTAACGTTTTCGTCTTTTTTGGTTTTGAGAAGATTTTATACAGGGTGAAAAAAAAATTAAGTTTTATAACTCATTATTGGGAGGTCCGTAAAGATAATTGTATGTGAATAATTGGGTCTCAAAGTAACAAAGATAGCACGCGTCGTAACACGTAACATGAACTGCGATTTATAGGGGGCACAGTTTTATTTGTTAATTGATATGGCACCAATTTTTTTTCTGCTTTATTGTATAACCATTCTGAGAGCAAAATATGATTATATTATGTTTCCTAGGTAGAAAAGCTATTCTGTTCTCGCAACGTCGAGATATTTGGTGAATTATTAGCACGTACCATGTCATAAGGGGGCTACTTATATACAGGGGTGGTAAAAAGTACCGGAACCGTTGAATCTCTTCAAGCCCACCTCGAAGCCCACTTATGCTGCTTTCCCAGATTTCATTATCTGGAGGTTTCAGGGCAAACAAAATTGCACAATGATGTAGGGTAAAGCTGGTAGATCTGACAGCAGCGCCGATATCCTTGAATCATTTAATTTTGTATCTCCGGAAACTCCCAGATAAATAAATTTGACAAAGCAGGTTATTTAAGCGGGTTTGGAAGAGTTTCAACTGTTCGGTACTTTTTACCACCCCTGTATAAATAGTCCCTCTGATGACATGGTACATGCTAATAATTCACCAAATATCTCGGCGTCTCGAGAACAGAATAGCTTTTTCACCTAGGAAACATAATATAATCATATTTTGCTCTTAGAATGGTTATACAATAGGCAATTTTTCGCGAGGATAATCAAACATAATCTGATTAGTCTGAGTTATTTGATGCGTCAATTGTGTCATACTTCCCTTAGTCTCTCTCCATCCAATTCTGTACTGCGAGTGACGTCACTATCAGCAGCTTATAGTAATGATGTCACCCGCAGACCTCTATGGAATGCTTGCGATTTAGGCTGTGCTAGTGAGCTAATTTTTTCGTCGATTTCAAGGTACGGTTTGTTAGGGCATTGCGCGACGCACAACTCACATTCTGTCGAACGCCACGCACGTCTGCTAAAATCAACCGAGTGTAAGTTATATAGACCGGTTTGTTGGCTTTGCGCAGGTGAGCGCAACATACAGCGTCAGCAGTGTGTCAACATCATGCTGAATAGATTCTGCTGACGTTTACGTTGTGAGTTGTGTGTCGCGCACTGTCCCAAGAAACTGTTCCTTCAAATGTAGAAAAGGTGATTTTCGGTCTATTCTCACAGAAGAAATTAAGTGTTCTTGATTCTCGAGTATTCCAGAATTTGATGGTGGGAGAGTTAGGGAGCATGACACAATTGACACATCACATAATACAGCATAGCATAATCGATTATACTTGATTATCCTCGCGAAAAATAGCCTAATAAAGCAGAGAAAAGTTGGTAAGTACCATATCAATTGACAAAGAGGACTGTGCTCCCTATAAATCGCAGTAGGTACATGTTACGTGTTGGGACGCATACTATCTCTAGTTACTCAGAGGCGCAATTATCTTCACGGACCATCCAATAATTATTATTGAAAACTTACATTTTTTCCACCCTGTATGAAATCTTTTTGAAACAAGAAAAGATAAAAACGTCGAACCATCAACAATAATGAAGAACATTGTTTCGAATAACTGAGACAAAGAATCAGGAGGATGATGAAAGTCATTTTTCAGTTTAATTGAAATTTCTGCAAAACTACGAGATTTATTCAAAAACCCTTCAAGTTGTTTTTTACCATTGAACTACTGATTCTTCTTGAACCCAAAAAAAAAACCAGGAGTATGTTTGAAAAGAAATGGCGACGCCCTAAAATTTATCAAACTTTGCACTGTTTTATTGTACACCCTGTATGTTCAAGATAACGTTTCTGTTTATCAGCACGATACCATATACCTTAAACACCAAACAATGCGCCCCAATATGCTTCAAACCGCAATCAAATATCTCTTATACTTTCTGAGATATTTGACGACAAAAATAGGCAAAAAATTTCATTATGCGTATCGAAGTTCCAGCAGTTTAGTAGAGATAGAATTTTGGAAGTTTGGAATCTTATCAAATTTGGCAGGCCCAATTAATTGCAATAAAAATAAATGGGGTATGTTATTTAAGATAACAAAAAGACTACGTATAGCGCAAAACTGGAAAATCTGGCAACATTGCCAATAGCACTGTTGAATTCCGCATGCCTGAATACTGCCAGAGTCAGTCTGCTCTGCCGTGGAATCCTCCAGGCATAATGTATTGTCAGGTGTCAAGAACTTAGAACATTGTTTTTCATTTTTAATCATTCTATGGTGTGTTTGATTACAGTTATGAGAGATTCTTTGGCTTGCGCTTGAGAGGCCATCAAGGTATCTTTCAGAGCAAAGAGCTCTTGGTTAGTTTTTTTCAGATCAACCACATAAACATTGTTTACTTCTATTGAGTCTCTATGGTTGTTTTCATGTTTACAGTAATGAACTTCAAATCTGCAAGCTCCTTGCAGACAGATTAGCTCCTCAAATAATTGTTTCTCTTCCTGTAGTTCTTCATATTTCTTCCTTAGTAATGAAATTACCTTATCAACTTCAACGTTTTCTCTTTCCAAGGTCTTGATTTTATTCTCAGCAAAGAACTTAGTATAGGAAACAGAGTCTTCAAAGTCTTGCGTTCTTCCTAAGAATTCTTTTCTAGTTAATCTTGTGACTTCTTTTTCACTTTTTGTCAATTTTAATAAGGATTTTTTCATTTTTTCTTGTTTGTCTAGAAGTTCTTCTTTAGTGGATTTAAGATCCTCCTCCAGATTCATTATTTTGGTCCTACATTCTTGAAGCTTCTCTTCAGATTGTCTCCTTGAAGCAAATACGTCGTCCTCAAAGTCCAAATTTCTTCTTCTCATCCTTGTTATAATATCATCTTTAACCTTTATGATCTGGTTCAACTCATAAATTTGTCTCGTATGTTCTACCTTAACTTCCCCTTGATCAATCTCTAACAATCTTACAATTTCTTGAAGTTTTTTATTATCCTGGTATAGTTTTTCCAAATTTTCATCGCTACATATATTTCCTAGACGTATCTTGCAATTTTCACAATAAAAAATTAATTTCCTTTCTACTAAAGATGAGGTGTGTGCTTCGGACGTGCTAATAGCAGCACATTTTTTACAATACACCAATTTGCAACATTGCAACAGTTGCAAGTTGATCCGAAGAGTTCGCTTTTATTTGGCCTATCCCTAAATACACAGTTGGCCTCACATTTTGAGCATATGAGCTGTTTAAAACGATCCGATTTTTAATTTTAAAATATTGTTAGAATATATTTGGGAAACAAAAAATAATAATAGACAAGTGTTGGCTTATTAGTCACCTGTGAGTCCTGGAAGGTCAGTTCCTTATCGCAACAAAAAAAAATTATTTAGTTTGTTAACTATATTTATTTAGAAATTACTTTGTTTCTTCATACATAATCACTAGTTTTTTATGATAGTATTAAGACACAATCCAAAAGTACTTTTTCCGCTCTTTCTTTTAACATTAAACTTAGTAATTAACTTTTGCCGTACCTACACAGTAGATATTTGTTGTTAAACAGGACGTAAATTTATTGTCGTCTTTTCCCATACATGCCGACACTCCATTAGGCATTAAGCCTAACTCCAGGGTAAACATTGCAACTGGACACGTTTACCCTGGAGCTAAAACCAACCCGGAGGTGAAAACCGACCCTGAGGGGACTAATAGACCCAAAAGGTTATTAGATACAAAATACGCGCCATTGGCACAGATTCTACTGTTACCGTGGATAATTCTTGTGCTCTGATTACTTTTATTATCAAAAGAACCTCCCAAGAACGCCCAACCTAAAAATGGAATCCTACATCTTGTCATACTCGAGTCAAATTACTAGTTGTAAGTAAAGTTTATTATATTTACTTTTGGCTCTTCAATAGGTATTGTCACTCAACTTTAGCAACAACGTGATTCCTCGGCGCATAGTGTTTATATAACGATTAGAACTGGAAAGTTTTAACAATATAATGTGAGCAAAGACAGAAAACATTCAGATATTTATATTATCGAGAAGGCCACTTTTTGAGTTTTAAGCTCGAATTTTGCCTGTGTGAAACAGATAACAGTTTGATGATAATTTAATGCTCTTGTTTCAATTACTAAGTTATATTTATTATTGGGTCACAACAGTACTAATGGCAAATCCACAAAATTGGGTTTGACATGGCAAAAGATCATTCATAGTGTAGTCGGAATGCCGTGGCTGGTATGGTATGTATGTATTTTTTCCTAAACGTAAATCGACTTCACTATATAAACGTTTTCAATACCTATTCCTGAATTGAGAATCACTCAATTTGTATTGATGAATAAAGCTTCAACAGCAAAGTAAATCTTTCTTTCTTCTCAATAGGACCTTGACGAAGAGAGAAGCTCTAGCCCACGCCCCCCTGAAAAGCACTATTACCAACCACTACCATTGGAACCAACCCACAATGAACCAGTAAAACCATTTGAACCCATCACAAAGTTTGAACCGCTAAAACCATTTGAACCTTTAAAACCGTTCGAACCACCCGAATCGTTTAAACTAACAAAACAAATTGAGGCCCATACGAATAAAAGTGTTGATCAAGAAGTCCTTGGTGAGACAATTGAAAGTATTTATTGCGAAGCACTCTCAAAAATTAGTCAAAACGATGAAGAAAAATTTCAAAAAAATGAAACTGGCAAACTTGATAAAAACGCACGAGAAACAATAAGCAAAATGTCTGAATCAGATCAGAATCCAGAAGAAGGTTACAGCCTTCAAATGAATATCCCACCTCCACTAGACCACACCCAATTCTTCGAAAAAGATTTTATTGATGCAAACAACAACAGTGAAGTTTCCTCGTGGCTTCCACCAGGATATATTCCAGTAGAAGCTCTTTCGCCTTTAAAGCTTTCTGACTTGGAACCACCTAAATTCAGTGGACATGCAGATGCTCCACCCCAAATCACGTTGACAAGTGATAGTAATACTGATGTTCCGCGTGTACTTCAGTCTTGTGACAGGAGTACTAGGGCAGAAATTGAAGAGGAGAACATTAAAAAAGAGTTGAAGGGGATCATATCGGATTTGGATAATTATGCCGAAGCGGATAGAGCACTACGAGGGGATGTTTTGAAGCAGGTAAGAGTAACTTAAACTGCAAATATATCTCAAAATATTACTGTTTACTTATTTCATATATCCGGTTATATTATAATGAAACCCAAATATATTTCATTAAAACAGCAATTTTTTACAAAAAAGTACCTACCTATTTTTTGAGGTTTTTTTTTTCAGTCTTAAGTTTTAAAGTCACCGAATAATCTGTTGTGAAAGTGAAAAATGAAAACTATTTTGAATACATAGAAAAAATCTGGGGCGTAAATAAAATGTAGGTATATTACGTTTATTACAGTACTCGTGTGGTTGCCGCGACTCGGTCTACGCCCACGTCGCGTCGTGGCAATATTTCCCACTCGTTATTGTAATGAAGGTCACTATTATTTGACTAACTTTATAAAATTAACTATTCTTTTTGGACTCTGTGCAAATTGGCATTTATACAGATTCTGTGTCTTTTGACCTGAACTAGCAAAAAATGCTTGTTTTTCAGATTTGTTTTCTCGCATTCTAATTATAATTATTATTATAAGTAACAAAATAAATAGGAAAATAGGTACCTCTATTATTTCAAATCATAAAAAATTGCTATTTTATTTTTCTTTTTATAGTCTAGGAGGCAGTGACGATTTTCGGTACTTATTTTCCCAGTCAGACAACTTGGATAGAATTGAAGGGTTAGTAATTTTAAGCAAAATACAAATATTTTAAGGGGGGGTTTTCCGATGGGTTGAGGCGCAAAATGCATTAAAGCTTACGAATGCACGGCTCTTTTTTTTCTCAGTGATAAAAATAGGTCTACTAATGAGAAGTATACTGAACTGAAGTTACGTAAAAAAATAGTCCGGCTAATCTGTGAGTATGAATAATATGTCTGGCAAGTGAAAAATTGAAGATCCGAAAATTTTCAGCCCGACTCACTTTCACTATCTGAGATAAGCCAAATTGCTATTTTCATATACTTTATGTTCTATTGTAGTAAATGTGAAATATTTATGTCTGGGAAAATAAGCGTATTTGTATTTTTCATTGATCTTGTGAACCCATCCGAAAAATTTAGCCAGACTCAAAAATTCTTGCTTTGTATCACTAGGAGAACAAACTATTTCATACCTTGCGTTCGGTATTTTGCTCAAAGTGTAGAGCGAGCTGAGCGGAGCCGTAATCACGTGACCAGCGAGCGAACGGAGCAGTTGAAAGCTGTATAAAAGTACCGGAAATTTTAATAAACGAACGCGAATGAGGCTGCACCGAGTACACTTTTTAAATAAACGAACGGTAAAGTCAAGGTCGGAGAACTCAGACCAAAATAACGAACGCACGGATAGATACCAACTGGGGAAATAAGTGCTAAAAAATTTCACTGCCTCCTGGACTATTATGAAGTCTGTAATATTTCAGATAAATCAAGAATTTATGGGAAAACATGGAGAAGCCAATGGTTATGAATCGGTGAGTCTTGCATGCATCAAATTTAGAATGTTTTTCACAAGTTGCTCTAGCTAGTTATTATCGGTGAGGTCATGATGGGTACTAAGCATGGGTGTGTAAAAAGTAATGAACTAGATTTTTTAATTTAAAAACAAGAAAATACAGGCTTTCCAGTTTCCAGAATAAGTTAAAGTACATAAGGATTGCGGAAACCATTGAAGATATAGAGTGGACCAAATTAGGAAAAAGTTGTGCAATCAATCAAGTGCCTACAAATAATCTGTCATTTCATTGAACTCGGAATAGCAACGGATATAGGTCTAGAGGAAAAAAGAGAAAAGTGCGTTTTTTAAAATCCTTGTATCGTATATTCCATCCAGTCCTACACCTATCCTGGAAATTTCTTGATGAAACGCACTTTTTTCTTTTTTGCCCTCCTGTGTATCCGTTGCTATTCCGAGTTCAAAGAACTTGATGACCGATTACTTGTAGGCACTTAATTGTGCAACTTTTTCACAATTGGGCCACCATCTATCTTCAATGGTTTTCAAAATCATGTAGGTACCTAACTTCAAGTTATTCCGGACACCCTGTATACCTAAGTAATTGGTAACACTATGATTTCAATTCATCAATTGCAAATTGTTTACTTTAGTCTATTTGAGAATTTGAGAGAATTTAAAAAAGAGAAAAGATAACGAGATGTGGTTTGTTCTGAGAGAATAGGAATTTTTTAAAGTTTTTTTTTCAAAGTAATAAACTACTGCCTTATTTTCAATGAAACACCCTGTATATTTTTTCATCGTCAGAAAGCCAGGGTTGGGGCTCTGTAACGGATAAAAATCGTTATCCCCATCGCTATGGCACTTGTCTTTTTCTCTCTTTTCGAAAACAATAGAGAGAAGACGTCAATAGAGATAGAGAAAATATCTCTATTTGTTTTTTAGTTCTCTGTTTCGAAACATTTACCTACAAAAAAAAATAGCTATTTATACAATAAGTTACGAAATGAGCGTCTTTTAGGCACGCGACGTGAAAATTGTCCAACTAGGCAAAGCCGAGTTGGACAACACGTCGAGTGACTAAAAGACATCGTTTCGTAACGTATTGTATACAAGATTTTTTCTACTGGCATTTTATAATAAAAAAATACAATTTTATTTCATGTGAATAAGTCGATTACACCCAAAATCTTTGTTACCTGCTTGCCACCTGACACTTTTCATGCGATTTTCTTTTGAAAATTCGACATCAATAATTAAAATCCTAGAAAGTAGGTAATAACACAAAGTTCTGTTTTGAGTAACCCAAACGTTCAATTCAGTAATTCCATTTTCAATATTCATAATAAATACAAAACAAAATTCAAATATGTGTTTAGTGTGTTTTTTATTTCTGAATAATGAATGACACTTTTAGGCACTAGTGCTTAAAAATTACTTTTACGCACTCATAAGTCACTTTTACGCATTCAAAAGTCACTTTTACGCACTGAGTGCCTAAAAGTAACTTTCACGCACTCAGTGCCTAAAAGAATGTCGTTTCAAAACTGAAATGACAATCGAAAAGTTGCTATTATGAAACGTCAGTAGAAAAACATATTTTTCTAATTTACAAAAATGTCTATTTTTTTAAAAATTATCTTTAAATCATAGCATAAAAGTTGTAAGTACTTTGTTAAAGAGGGTACCATCAACTGGCCAACAAAATAAAAAAATAAGTATTTCAAGCAATTAAAGGGACTTCAAAAGCTTTCAGGATTTATTGAGTACCTACCTAGGGTCTTTTTATCGAACAAAATAAACCGCGAGTGGATCTCAGGCTCAGAAATGGAATTATGATTTTTTTTCTCACTTAAATACAATAAAATCATGTAAAATTTCTATTAAATCACCTTTGGAAGCTTCTGAAAAATACTTCAAGCACTCAGAGGGACTTCAAAGTTTCAGGATTTATTGAGCTAGTTATTTCTATCGAACAAAACGAACCGCGAATGAATTTCAGGCTCAGAAATAGAATTATGAATTTTATTTCAAGCAATCAGAGAGACTCGAAACTTTCACGCGTGTGAAATTAGCACCCGTTTCTCAGCAACGATTTTTCAGGAGGAGCGCATCAACGGGTCAGTTAAGTTAGCCCCCCCCCATATTTCCAAATCGATTAAAACTTATACCATTTTTTTGCACCCATTTTGCACCGTTTTGCACCACCCGAAAAAAAATGAGCACCCCCTCAGGAGAGAAACTATATGGAAGTATTACTGGGGGGGGCCAAATTAACCATGGCCCCCCCCCACACGCCAAATTTCAATTTACAATAGCACAAATTATTCTCCGAGTTTTGCACCATTTTGCACCATTAATATTAAATTTTGCACCGCAACCCTTAAGCCTCTACAGGGGGTTGAAAGAGAAATAGTTGGCCCCCCCACACGCCAAATTTCGATTTATAATAGCACAAATTATTCCTTGAGTTTTGCACCATTTTGCATCATGAATATCAAATTTTGCACCGCAACCCTTAAGCCTCTACAGGGGGTTGAAAGAGAAATATTTGCCCCCCCCCACACACGCCAAATTTCAATTTATAAGAGCACAAATTGTTCTCCGAGTTTTGCACCATTTTGCACCATAAATATTTAATTTTCCACCGCAACCTTTAAGCCGCTACACGGGGTTGCAAGAGAAAAAGTTGGCCCCCCGACACGTCAAATTTCAATTTATAATAGAACAAACTGTTCCTTGAGTTTTGCACCATTTTGCGCCATATTTATTAAATTTTGCACCGCAACCCTAAAGCATCTACAAGGGGTTGAAAGAGAAATAGTGCCAAAGTACCGGTGATGACGTAGCAGCATGTTGTTTCACGCCTTAACGTAGAGTGTTTGCACCACAAGCTATAATTCCACTGGCTTCTACTTGAATATTCTAAACTGCGACCGCTGGCGCAAATAGCTGCCGAAATAGTTGATGTCGTAGCAACGGTGCTACACCAGATGATCTTGAGTCCCAAAAATAGGCCGATAAGTAGTGTGTATTATCCTTGGGTAAATTCGAGAGTAAATTATAGGGTTTCCAGCTGTGTTGGAACGAAGTTAATATGTCGCTGAGAAGCGCTGATAAACCAACCCAAAGTAACTCGTCTTTTCATTATTATTACCGAGCTTTGTTAGCGGATCACATTCTGGACCGATTCCGAACCAGTCCAGATCATATTAGGCTTGTTTCCTGCTGCAGAAATCACAAACCAGTCAGAGCGAATTTCATTGGTTGAAAACAGTCAGAAACAGTCAGAAAACTAGTTTCAACCAATGAAATTCACTCTGACTGGTCTGTGATTTCTGCAGAAACAGACCTTCTGGTGGCGTTTCCGGATGGTAGAATTATAGCGTTTTCCATTTGTCGAACCAGTGCAAAAAAAAATGTATCATCCTCACATGTTACATGCTTTTAGAAAAAGATGCGGATACATTCAGTGCGCACTGATTGACAAATGGAAATCGCCATTAGTGTAAAGAAAATGTATTTCTATCAGTTTCTTGAACAAGCTAAAAGAAAGAGATGGAAATATACTCAGTGCGCGCTAAAAACGCCAAGTTGCTATAGAAGGCACGCCCAGTTAAAAACCGGCGTGGATAATACACACTACTACGACAGAGGTTTGTTTGTATGTGTTGTTCAGGGTAGCACTTCCTGCTTTGTGGGGCGTTCGATTATGAGCGTTTCACCATGATCTGAAATATCACAGCTTAGTTCAAGTTAGTACGACACGAACAAACAAACCTCAGAATAGCCTATCCTCATAAGGCCTGTGTGGAACAAATCTGAAGCCCCCTACCTCGCCAAATCTCCAGTCCAGTTGTGACGTAGGCAGCATGTCGTTTCTCGCCTTGACGTAGGCTGTTTGCACTACAAGTTATGATTCCGCGGGCTTTTGCTTATGCATACTGTTTTACTCATTAATTAATATTCTAAGTGCCGGTACTTTCGCTCTCATTTGACAGCTGTTAAACATTGACAAGGGGTTTGAATGTGCTCTAACCACATGATACTCACCTGGCCCATGCAAAACTTTGACGACGTATCAAATACGTTAATCGAGAGTAAAAGTATTGGCCTTAAAACAACTTTTACAGATCTTGTTTTCTAAGCAACCCTTGTAGTGTGTATTATCCTTGATAAACCGGTTCAGGATTTAATAGGTCTGTGTCTGCAGACATCACAAACCAGTCAGAGTGAATTTCATTGGTTGAAACTAGTTTTCTGACTGTTTTCAACCAATGAAATTTGACGTGTCGGGGGGCCAACTTTTTCTCTTGCAACCCCTTGTAGCGGCTTAAAGGTTGCGGTGCAAAATTTAATATTTATGGTGCAAAATGGTGCAAAACTCGGAGAACAATTTGTGCTATCATAAATTGAAATTTGGCGTGTGGGGGGGCAACTATTTCTCTTTCAACCCCCTGTAAAGGCCCAAGGGTTGCAGTGCAAAACTTAATATTTATGGTGCAAAACTCAAGGAATAATTTGTACTATCATAAATTGAAATTTGGCGTGTGGGAGGGGCCAACTATTTCTCTTTTAACCCCCTATAGAGGCTTAAGGGTTGCGGTGCAAAATTTAATATTTATGGTGCAAAATGGTGCAAAATTTGGAGAACAATTTGTGCTCTTATAAATTGAAATTTGGCGTGTGGGGGGGGCCAAATATTTCTCTTTCAACCCCCTGTAGAGGTTTAAGGGTTGCGGTGCAAAATTTAATATTTATGGTGCAAAATGGTGCAAAACTCGGAGAACAATTTGTGCTCTTATAAATTGAAATTTGGCGTGTGGGGGGGCCAAATATTTCTCTTTCAACCCCCTGTAGAGGCTTAAGGGTTGCGGTGCAAAATTTGATATTTATGGTGCAGAACTCAAGGAATAATTTGTGCTATTATAAATCGAAATTTGGCGTGTGGGGGGGGGCCAACTATTTTTCTTTCAACCCCCTGTAGAGGTTTAAGGGTTGCGGTGCAAAATTTAGTATTTATGGTGCAAAATGGTGCAAAACTCGGAGAATAATTTGTGCTATTGTAAGTTGAAATTTGGCGTGTGGGGGGGCCATGGTTAATTTGGCCCCCCCCCCCAGTAATACTTCCATATAGTTTCTCTCCTGAGGGGGTGCAAAATTTTTTTCGGGTGGTGCAAAACGGTGCAAAATGGGTGCAAAAAAATGGTATAAGTTTTAATCTATTTGGAAATATGGGGGGGGCTAACTTAACTGACCCCGCATCAACGCCAACGGTAAAAAAAGGTCAATTTTTGTATAAAGTTCTAACATTTTGGGCAAGGGCAATAATGACAATTTTTTCTTCTTTGTTCGATTTTTTTTTTAAATGAAGGAAGCATAATTTTCATAATTTTCCCACACAAATTTTAATTGTATTTTGTTTTGTATTTGTATATACCTCTATTTAATGAGAATGTGTCACTCTAATTTTTATTTTAAAATGAAGGTATGATGGTAAGGTTTCATAAGATCCCCCAGGGAAAAATTTTCCATCGGTAGAAAATTTTCTATCAGTGAAAATTTAAGAAGGCGTTCTCAAACACGAAATCAATATGACAGAAAATATTTTTTTTTTAGGCGACTGTCACAAAAAGATTAGTTTTACGGATTCAATATCATCCCTAAAGTATATCTTTTTTGGCCGCATTTACTTTACGGCCGCATTCACTTTACGGCCGCATTTGCTTTATTACTTTACGGCCGCTTTTACTTCACGGCCGCTTTTACTTCACGGCCGCTTTTACTTTACGGCCGCTACTTTGGTGAAAATAAACAATTTTTTCTATAATCACACTCTCTTTACCGTAGTTTTTGTTATTAATAATTGTGTATCTACCTATCTTTGCTGGATTATTTATTTGATCAATAAAGTTTAAAGCTACTGTTGAATTTTATTCTTTTTTCAAGAACAAACACTCGCCTAAAAAATTTTGTGTGCACCTCGGCCGAATGATCTTTTTTGGCCTCACCTGAAATTTGCTTGACCTCGGCTGCGCCTCGGCCGCAAATTTCTGATTCGGCCAAAAAAGATCAACTTTACGGCCTTGGTACACAAATAACTATTTTCGAAAACTAAAAGATGTGTCACTCTAGTTTTTGTTTTAAAATGAAGGTATAAGGGTAGGCTTTTATAATATTCATAAGGGAAAAATTTTCCATCGGTAGAAAAATTTTTATCAGTTAAAATTCAAGATGGTGTTTTCAAACACAAAATTGACATGACAAAGAATATTTTCACACATCTTAAATTTTCACTGATAAAAAAATGTCTACGGATGAAAAATTTTTCCTTGGTAGATATTATGGAGTCATACCTTCATTTAATAAAAAGAATGGAGTGACACATTGTTTATTTTTCGAAAAAATAAATATTTCCTGTCATATTGATTTCGTGTTTGAGATCATCCTCTTGAATTTCCACTGATAAAAATTTTTCTACAGATGGAAAATTTTTCCCTTATGAATATTATGAAAGCCTATCCTTATACAAGGTCAGTTAAGTTAGCCCCCTCCCACTAAAAATTTTTAGTTGAAAAGTTATCCATAATTTTGCTCTTATTTTGCTCCATTTTGCTCCATAAATTTTAAATTTTGCTCCATTACGCTTTAGAGACTATAACGATTTTAAGGTGGGGGGGGCTAAGTTAATGGTAGCCCCCCCCACCACTTTTTTTCCGTTTCTGACTGTGCATTCTTGTTCTACTAATTTTGCTCCATTTTGCTCCGTTATTGAAAACTCCACAACCGTTCCGAAGTTACAGAAGTTTGAAAAATATTAATCAGCCCCCCCCACCACTTTTTTTCCCTATCTGACAATGGATTCTTATACTACTAATTTTGCTCCATTTTGCTCCCCCCCCCCCCCCCACCAGTACTCTTTTTCCATATCTGACTGTGGATTCTTATGCTACTAATTTTGTTCCATTTTGCTCCGTTATTGGAAATTTTTTATCCAAAACCGTTTCGTAGTTGCAGAGGTTAAAATAGTTATTAACGTTATAAGGCTGATAAATAGCAAATAACGGCCGGGTTGAAGTTTGTTCAGGCAAGGTTATTTACAGTTTGCAGTTATCGGTCGTGTTCCGTTCAATTTTTCTTCATATTGCAGATATTTTTCAATATGACAAAAAAAAAAACACTTTCCTATAGGGGTATGTTTGAAAATTGTATATTTCAACCGGCTCGCGGATAAATAACGGCCGGCGGCTTATGTTCAACAGTTATAGTAAGATAGGTACCAAACAAAACAGTACAGTATGACGAAAAAATATTAATCAGCCTCTCACGCCACATTCTTCTCTATCTGACCGTATTGATTTTTTCTCTAATTTGAGTGCGTTATTGAAACATTTCATTTCACAACTATTTTGAAATAAAATCTACAGTTTTGAAAAGAAAAAAAGACATGGAATAGAAGGACTGAAGGAAAACAAATTCAGTGAAAAATATATATTTATTCATAATGGAAAATCACTTACGTTATGCTCTTATATTGTGTGAACATAGGTAGTCCCTGGTCCTTACTTTGGATGGAAAAATGAAGTGTATTTCTATTTTGTCCTTATTCTCCAGCGATAATAGTTATTTATGATATAAGTGTTAAAAGTACATTTTTAAGGTAGAATGAGCGAAGCGAATTCTGCAATTCACATAAGTGCCTTAAAAATACTTTTAACACAAATATCATACAATATTTTTTCTACAAACGGCAATAAAAAGCAATAACCAGTAACAAATTGGATTTTTAAATGAATAATAAATTGGAAGCATTTTCCCTACATAAAATTATTGAATTTGACATTTGTCAATAAATCTAAACAACCAGCATCTCGTTTCACAGATAAAGAAATGTCTTGTCAGTTTCTTGAAAATCTGTCGTGGTTAGTAACATGCATGTGCAACTCTTATGGCGCAATTTGTTCCGCTAAAAGCTTGCGACTACAGACGGCAGGGGCGCTGTCGTCCAATGCTGTTGTCAGATTTATACATAAAAAGTCCAGATTATTATTTATCTGTTTTAAAAAGCTTCCAACAATAGGAAAATAACGTCGTGTACCTACCTCGCTAACATATAATTGCTAGTAGTACGATTTGAAACTACATTTCTTTTTCAAAACAAATATCCCATGCTTTTGACATGTGGCAGCATCGCTTCACTTTTACTTTTTCATTAGTTTGACAAATTTTGACATATTTCATTTTTATTCAATAATTCGAATCAGAGATTGAAAATTTTCTCCGTTCAAAGCAAAATGGTTTTATCTTGTTGTGTGGCAATGTGTGAAAGCCGAGGGAACAGAGTAAAAATTCATCGAATTCCCAAAAATGATGAACAGGTATGTTTCAATCCCCACATTATACCGAAATCTGGATTTAACTCCCTGTAATTTGACCACTGTACCTTTCTTTCTTTTTAGGTGTTCATTTTATGCCTGCAAAACGTTCACAATCAAAAAATCTTATTCTTGTAGGTACCTATTATTGATTGGGTTGATATCATCAATAAAGTAATTCAAAATTGGTATTCTTGTATTTAATACATGGATTAATTAGTATGTAACTCTTCGGTATGTGATCATGAGACTGTTTATCATAATTTTATTTCCACTAGAAACATATTAAATAGTTCAGTGCTAGTGGCAATAAAAATTGATAAACGGATCCTAAAGAAAAAAAAATTAAATTTAAAAAGAAGCGCTTCCCCCGCTCTCAAGTTGCTGACTACACACGCGAGAGGGCGCTGTAATCAGGAAAAAAATGTTTGTATTGAGTTGCCTATCTATATTATAGGTTCGAGAGAGTTTTGTATCCCTTATCTATGGTTAGTAATGCTTTTTGCTAAATACCAACAAAACATCAACAAAATACAGAAGAAAAAGAGGGTTGCATCGATTCCTTGAAAAATATAGATGAGGCGGCCAATTGGGCTACCTCAGTTGTTCAAATTTCACCATCAATATCAATGTAAATAACTAAAAATACAAACTTTTTTTGACGTTCGCTCTCAAAATTTGATGTTTCATTTCTAACACTAGTGCTATAAAGACTTTATGGCACAGTAACATTTTTAATGCTAGGCGGGGGGTGTTGAAAATTGCATTTTTAACACGTTTGAAGAAAAAAATTATTAGGTACCTATTTCTAATATCAACGCAGTAAACACATGATCGTTTTAAAAACTTAAGAAAAAATCTATAACCCAACGTCAAAAAAAAAAGTAATGAACGATACATTACCTATAATAGACCGTCAGATAGTGACATATTTAGGTGCCCCATATTCGCATACAGGCCTCGAAGATGGCTGAAAAGTACATCGATTTTGAGTACGCTGAAGGTATTTTCACGAGTGGCTCCTGGGGATAACATATGCAAAATTGGATTTTTCATAACAGAAATGAAAGACTTCCTGGTGCACATATTTTCTCGCAAGCCGTGTTCACCAAAAGATTAATGGCTGCAGTGGCGGACCTAAGACCTTCGGGGCCCGACGCAAAAAAAAAAATTGGGGCCCTGTCATACTTTTTTAAAGTATTTTTCTTGTGGTATTGGAGGCATTAGCTAACGTCACACACATAACCTCACTTTCGAGGGGAGGTCAAACAATGCGTTTGTTTGTTTCATGGTCGTTTCCATCAACTATTTCAGGGAAGCCATTTACGATAAGTATTCCTCAAACTGACATTTCTCCATGGAAAACTGTCATTTTAAGAAATACTTATAAATAATTAGGCTTCCCGAAAGTATGTGGTTGGTGGAAACGGCCGTCGCAATGCCATGTTTTTCCCCCTGTCGAAAGTAACGTTATTTGATTTGTGACAAAAATTTACCGAAGAAAAGAATGCGGACAAAAATTGACAGGTGCGTCAACTCCAACCCTTGACATTAGGCACATCAATAAACCGGAAATGTCATTGGATTGGCTGCAAATGATTGAAACCCATTATCGCCACCTTCATAAAAGCAAACTTGACGAGGTTCACGATACAACCCGCCAATCACCATGTGTGTCCACCATTTTTCTGCTCTTCGCCCCTCAGACGTCGCCGGCAAAATTAAATTTGATAAACTTTAAAAACATAGATGAAACATATAAAAACAAGTTAAATGAAAAAAAATAATTATTTGCAAAAATTAAGGAATTTTTATTTAAACCAAAAGAAATACAACATGTGATGTAGTAGTTTGTCTCCACATACAAAAATATCAAAAAAGTAAAATATGCGTCCCACGCACAACAGGCTTCCCAAAGGTATACAACGTTGCCGTAACTTTCAAAATTTAATTTCATATTTTTTTTTATTCATGAGTTGAATTTCATGTTCATGAATTTTTTATTATTATTATTATTATTATTATTTGTTGTTGTGTGGGGCCCCTCAGCTCTGGGGGCCCGACGCAAAGTGCGTCCTTTGCGTCATGTTAGATCCGCCACTGAATGGCTGGTTTATACAACATTTGCATAGTCGTAATCATAATCATAGTCTTAGTCATAAGAGTTAAAATAATATTTTCTTATGGAACCGTTTATACACAAATCATAATCATAAGCATAAGCATAAGCATAATTCAAAGTTGGCAACTTTTAACTTTTATGATTGTGACTAAGACGAGATCCAAACTACGCAAGCGCCATCATCAGCTGTTACAGAGAAAAACAATTCAAATCTGCTATTTTAGTTCTGTTTGTATTTAAATTGATCTCGAGTCATTCTAGAGTATTTAAAAAAAAGGGTCTCCATCAAGCTTCTACATGTCTTTGAATAATGTGGCAAAATGCCCTTCTTTCTGCCTTTTTTTATTGATGGGACTCACTTTCCACCTTCTTTGTTTATGGTTTGCGTTTGTTGAAGTTGTTTATTAGCAAAATTCAAATATTAATAGGACAGACCTATCACTTGTATGGTTTTCTTTCGCAGAATTTTAATTTCCACACTTTTTGAAACTTTGAAAAAGTATTAAAAGTAAATAGACGAGTTCGATTCGCAAAAAGTAAACAAATTCTCCCTACAAAAAGTCGGGTTAGAGTTGATTTTATTTTATGCTTATTGCTTATGACATTGTATAAACGCCTTCTAAAATTGTGATTATGATTAAGACTAAGACTAAGACTATGATTATGATTACGACTATGCAAATGTTGTATAAACCAGCCATAAAAAATAAATCCTGGCTTCGTGAAAACAAAGTGTTGCAGGTGGCTAAAGGTTTGAAATAAGGGCCTAATGTTGTAAGGAAAAATCGAGATTTTGGGCGATTTTTCCACACAAGCCCATCGGAAGGATGAACATCTAAAAAGTTGGTATATGTTATGTTATCCCCAGGAGCCACTCGTCAAAATACTTTCATCCTACTCAAAATCGATGTACTTTTCAACCCTCTTCGAGGCTTGTATGCGAAAATGGGGCACCTAAATATGTCACTATCTGACGGTCTATAAGGCAAATGTCGCTGGAAACAACGTCCATCGATAAAAAATCATCAAAAGCTAGTAGAGAGAAATATCTTCGACCTCACTAATATTAATATAGACCCTGAGATAGGGCCTGTTTAGTGGAATCATTTTTTTTTCTTCTCCAAATTTTCGAACGGGTGGCAGGCAATAAAATCACCCATATTCTTATCAGCTAACAAGCCACATTCAGCCCTCAAAATACCAGAGAAAAAAAAAATTACTCCACTAAACAGTCCCTAGCTCACAGTCTTATAAACTGCTCGCCAAAAAAAACGGGACAAGCAATTTTTAGCACCAAATTCAATTTCTAATAACTTTTTTATTTTATTTTTGTTTTTAATGCGGTTTGTGGTATTCGATAGTCCATGTTGTAGACCACGTGGGACAAGAATATTTTTTTCGAAGAAATGCATTTTTGAAGTTATACAGGGTGAATAATAAATTGATGCAAAAATACAAAAAGTATGGATGTCTGCCATATTGACAATAATTATTTTTTCGGACTTCCGTATAGGCCTTTAGTAAGTTGATATCAATATCTCCAGACGTTTTTGCCAGTTTTTTGATAAGTGCCCTTTGGCAGCAGATACAATATTAAACAACAAAGTTGACAAAATCTTGTGTGCACAATATTTATAGGGCTGTATCTTGAAAACGGTCGTATTGATTTCGAACATCTTTGCAGATTTTGAAAGCCCATTTTTTTTAGAGGTGCCACGACTCGCTTGCTTTTTTTGCAGGTGGCCCTGTTTACATTATACAGGGGTCGAGGAAAAAATACACCTCAAATTAGGCAACTTATGATAATTGTTCTTTCAACTCTATAGAATTTGATCTGTATGCCTTTTGTTTTCTTTGAAAATTGGTTAGGTGATACTCTGAGCCAATATCTCGGAACACTTTTTTCATTTTTTGTATTAGAGTTTCCTGAAGAGCCATTTGAGCACCACAATGTTGGAACGATGTGGCTTACGGTTTATTGGATTGTGAAACGTTTTCCCACAATGGAAGCTCATTTTATGACAATTAATCGGCTATTTTTGGAAATTTAAATTTTCTCATTATACAGGGGTTGCACAAAAGTAAGAGTGAGTTTCCTAAACATTCTCAAACGGCTTTAGCTTGAGAACGATTTTGGAAGCTTATTTTATAGAAGTTAACTCTCCTATTTTTTCTAATGGAAAAATTTGCATTATACAGAAAGAATTATTCGGCTATTTTTGGAAATTAAAATGTTCTCATTATACAGGGGTTGCGTAAAAGTAAACCTGAGTTTGACAAAAATTCTCAAACGGCTGTAGCGTGAAAACAGGTTTGGAAGATGATTTTATGGAAGTTAACTCTCTTATTTTTTCAATGAAAAACTTAGCATTATACGGGAACTACCTACCGAAAAGTAGACTTAAGTTTGCAAAAAATGCTTGAATGGCTGTAACTGACGAAACAATGCTATTCAATTACCAACAATATAAGAAAACTAGCGTATCGGTAGCCAAAGAGGCTCAAAGAGCACTAATTAACAAAGTAAAACCACTTTTTCGACGTTTGAACAGCAAGTTTGGAAAATAAGCCAATTCGCATAATTTCAAAACTACCAGTACTTACCATTTTTGGGCAATTTTAATTTTGTTTTTATGCTTGATCTGTGAATACTAAAAGGGTATGTTATGCAAAAAAAGTCACGCCAGGTCGTGAAAAATAGGAGAAACTGATGAGTTTCCAAAAGCGTTCTCAAGTTACAGCCGTTCAAGCATTTTTTGCAAAATTAAGTTTATTTTTCGGTAATCCCTGTATAATGCGAAGTTTTCCATTATAAAAATAAGAGAGTTAACTTCCATAAAATGATCTTCCAAATTTGTTTTCACGCTACAGCCGTTTGAGAATTTTTGTCAAACTCAGGTTTACTTTGACGCAACCCCTGTATAATGAGAACATTTCAATTTCCAAAAATAGCCAAATAATTCTCCCTGTATAATGCAAAGTTTTCCATTAAAAAAAATAAAAGAGTTAACTTCCATAAAATAAGCTTCCAAAATCGTTCTCAAGCTAAAGCCGTTTGAGAATGTTTAGGAAACTCACTCTTACTTTTGTGCAACTCCTGTATAATGAGAAAATTTAAATTTTCAAAAATAGCCGAATAATTGTCATAAAATGAGCTTCCATTGTGGAAAAACGTTTCACAATCCAATAAACCGTAAGCCACATCGTTCCAACATTGTGGTGCTAAAACGGCTCTTCAGGAAACTCTTATGCAAAAAATGAAAAAAGTGTTCCGAGATTTTGGCTCAGAGTATCACCTAAGCAATTTTAAAAGAAAACAAAAGGCGTACAGATCAAATTCTATAGAGTTGAAAGAACAATTATCATAAGTTGCCTAATTTGAGGTGTATTTTTTCCTCGACCCCTGTATAATGTAAACAGGGCCATCTGCAAAAAAAGCAAGCGAGTCGTGGCACCTCTAAAAAAAATGGGCTTTCAAAATCTTCAAGATGTTCGAAATCAATACAACCGTTTTCAAGATACAGCTCTTTAAACATTGTGCTCACAAGATTTTGTCCACTTTGTTGTTTAATATTATATCTGCTGCCACAGGGCACTTATCAAAAAACTGGCAAAAACGTCTGGAGATATTGATGTCAACTTACTAAAGGCCCATACAGAAATCCAAAAAAAAAATTATTATCAATATGGCAGACATCCATACTTTTTGTATTTTTGCATCAATCTATTATTCACCCTGTATAACTATAAAAATGCATTTCTTCGAAAAAAATATTCTTGTCCCACGTGGTCTACAACATGGACTATCGAATACCACAAACCGCATTAAAAACAAAAATAAAATAAAAAAGTTATTACAAATTGAATATAGTGCTAAAAATTGCTTGTCCCGTTTTTTTTTGGCGAGCAGTTTAGTTATTTACATCACAAGTGCGTTTATGAACATGATTACAAATATTACAATAACGAGTGTGAAATATTAGGTCGTAGACGTAGACCGAGTCGTTCTAATCACACGAGTTTTGTAGTCATGTTTGAACGCACGTGTGATGTACAACGTTTTATCTACAAAGCGAAAAATAGGAAAATGTTTTTTCAATTTTCGTTTATTAGTAGTTGTCTACCTCCAGTTTACCTTCACAGGTTTGGCTATGACATTTATCTACAAGCGTTTGGTTATGACGTTTTTACATAACCATTTTTCTAGTATTTGAGTTACGTCATAAGACTCATAACACAACTAGTGGTGTTATAGACTAGGTTATGACTTAATAACACAACTAGTGGTGTTATGGACGAGGTTATGAGTCTATAACACAACTATTTTTGGTGATTTGACAAATGTCAAAGGTAAACCTGTAAAGGTAAAATGAAGGTAGACAACTATTAATCAGCAAAAATAATTGGAAAAATATTCTTATTTTTCGCTTTGTAGATAAAACGTTGTACATCACACGTGCGTTTAAACATTACTACAAAACTCGTGTGATCCTTCACACTCGTTATTGTAATCATGCTCATAAACGCACTTGTAATGTAAATAACTATTTTGTCAAATCACAAAAACCAGTTGTGTTATAGATTCCTAACCTAGTCCATAACACCACCAGTCACTAGTTGTATTATAGACTCATAACCTAGTCCATAACAACACTAGTTTTGTTATAGTCTCATAACATAAATCAAATACTAGAAAAATGGTTATGTAAAAGCATAATAACCAAACGCTTGTAGATAAAATAATTTATCTACAAGCGTTTTGTTATGACGTTTTTACAGGACCATTTTTCTAGTACCTATTTGAGTTATGTCATGTGATTCATAACAGAACTAGTGGTGTTAGGAATTAGGTTATGAGTCTATAACACAACTAGTGGTGTTATGGACTAGGTTATAAATCCATGACACAACTGGTTTTTGTGATTTGATAAATGTCATAGTTGAATCTGTAAAGATACCTGTAAAGGTACTTTCCGCACTAGTTAGGAAATATACTATTTCAAACCTCTGTAACTACGGAAAGGTTTGGTAACAAAATTTTTCAATATCGGAGCAGAATGGAGCAAAATTAGTAGTATAAAGCTACGTTTACTTTCAATTCCAATTCAAATTGCAATTGGAATTACTTGACAGTTGAACGACTGGCCGTTTACATTGAAATTTGTACGGGAATTGGATTTTAGCCTTTCATTTGCGTATCGTATATGCAAGGATAGTTAGAAACAAATGTTAAAAACTTCTCATCGTCAAAATTCGACCATTCCTTACTATTGGCCAAAAATATTTCGGAATCAACAACTTCACTTTCCCCGAGATTTCCACTAAACATATTAAAGGTTATCGTGGATATGGGTCTCCTCCTAATCTTATCTGACATCAGCTTTTAAATGGTTTTTTATGGAATATCGCAATTTTTTCTATATTGAATAAAAATTATTCATGGATAAAAAGAAACGACATCAAAATTCCAAAAATTGTGCTTTGTACTTGTAACTTGAGCTTGACCAAAACAAAACATTGAACCCAATCTACAAATTTGTAATTTCGAATTTTTTCTTGTCCATGCCAAGTTGCTTGCACCAATTTGAATTGGAAGTGGACGTGACATTGAAAATTATTTGCAAAATAGACGACAGTACAGTTTACCATAAGACAAGCTCCAAAATTTCACTTCCAATTCAAATTGGAATTGAATGTAAACGTAACTTAAGAATCCATAGTCAGATAGGTAGAAAAAGTGGTGGGAGGGGGGGCTGAATCATATTTTTTAAACCTCTGTAACTGCGAAACGGTTTTGGAGAAAAAATTTCCAATAGCGGTGCAAAATGGAGCAAAATTATTGGTATAAGAATCCACAGTAAGATAGGGGAAGAAAGTAGTGGGGGGGGCTAATCAAGATTTTTCAAAACTCTGTAACTATAAAACGGTTATGAAGCAAAATTTTTCAATAACAGAGCAAAATGGAGCAAAATTAGAAGTATAAGAATCCATCAGATAGGGAAAAAAAGTGGTGGGGGGGCTGATTAATATTTTTCAAACCTCTGTAACTACGGAACGGTTGCGGAGCAAAATTTTTCAATAACGGAGCAAAATAGAGCAAAATTAGTAGTATAAGAATCCATTGTCAGATAGGAAAAAATAGTGGAGGGGGGGGGCTGATTAATATTTTTCAAACCACTGTAACTACGGAACGGTTGTGGAGCAAAATTTTCCAATAACGGAGCAAAATGGAGCAAAATTAGTAGAACAAGAATGCCCAGTCAGAAACGGAAAAAAAGTGGTGGGGGCGGCTACCATTAAGTTAGCCCCCCCCCCCCCACCTTAAAATCGTTATAGTCTCTAAAGCGTAATGGAGCAAAATTTAAAATTTATGGAGCAAAATAAGAGTAAAATTATAGATAACTTTTCAACTAAAAATTTTTAGTGGGGAGGGCTAACTTAACTGACCTCCTTATACCTCCATTTTAAAACAAAAATTAGAGTGACACATCTTTTAGTTTTCGAAAAAAAAAAAATTTTCTACTACCGTGCGTAAAGTACTCGCTTTACGCACTATTCAGAAGATGTAAAATTTCACTTCACGCACTAGTGCGTAAAGTAATGTCAATGACAGATGTCAAGATTGTCAATTGAGTATTTTTCTGGTAGATTACTTCACGCACTAGTGCGTAAAGTGAAAATACTTCACGCACTAGTGCGTAAAGTATCTGTCTAAATCAATTTTTTTACACATATTTGATTGGTAGTAGAAAAAAATTTGTATGCAATACGTGCGTAAAGCACCTTTTTTCACTCATGTGATTGTCGCACTCGCCTTCGGCTCGTGCGTCAAAATTCACATTCGTGAAAAAAGGTTCACTTTACACACTTGTTGCATAAATAACTATTTCCTCTCATATTGATTTCGTGTTTGAGAACATCTTGAATTTCCACTGATAAAAAATTTTCTACCGATGGAAAATTTTTCCCTTATGAATATTATGGAAGCCTACCCTTATACCTCCATTTTAAAACAAAAATTAGAGTGACACATCTTTTAGTTTTCGATTTTTTTTTTTTCTCTTATATTGATTTCGTGTTTGAGAACATCTTCTTGAATTTTCACTGATAAAAAATGTTCTACCGATGGAAAATTTTTTCCTTATGGATATTATGAAAGCCTACCCTTATACCTCCATTTTAAAATAAAAATTAGAGTGACACATCTTTTAGTTTTCGAAAAAAAAATAAAAAATCCTGTCTCATTGATTCCGTGTATGAGAAAACTTTCTTGAATTTTCACTGATAGAAAATTTTCTACCGATGGAAAATTTTTTCCCTTATGGATTTTTTCCTTATGAAAGCCTACCCATATACCTCCATTTTAAAATAAAAATTAGAGTGACACATCTTTTAGTTTTCGAAAAAAAATAAATATTTCCTGTCACATTGATTCCGTGTTTGAGAATACCTTCTTGAATTTTCACTGATAAAAAATTTTCTACCGATGGGAAATTTTTTCCTTATGGATATTATGAAAGCCTACCCTTATACCTCTATTTTAAAATAAAAATTAGAGTGACACATCTATTAGTTTTTGAAAAAAAAAAAATTATTTCTTGTCATATTGATGTTCTGCGAAAAAAATATTTTCTGTCATATTGATTTGCTGTTTCAAAACACCTTCTTTAATTTTCACTGATAAAAAATTTTCTACCGATGGAAAATTTTTCCCTGGTGGATCTTATGAAACCTTACCACCATACCTTCATTTTAAAACAAAAATTAGAGTGACACATTCTCATTAAATAGAGGTATAATATACAAATACAAAACAAATTACAATTAAAATTTGTGTGGGAAAATTATAAAAATTATGCCTACCTTTATTTTTTAAAAAATCGAACAAAGAAGAAAAAATTGTCATCATTCCCCTTGTCCAAAATGTTAGAACTTTATACAAAAATTGCCCTTTAATTACCGTTGGCGGTAATGCGCTCCTCCTGAAAAATCGTTGCTGCGAATCGGGTGCTAACTTCACACGCGTGAAAATTTCAGGGTTTATTGAGTAGGGTCTTTCTATTGAACAAAACAAACCGCGAGTGGATCTCCAGGCTCAGAAATGGAATTAGGATTTTTTCTCACTTAGATGCAATAAGGTCATACAAAATTTCTATTAAATCACCTTTGGAAACTTCTGAAAAATACTTCAAGCAATCAGAGGAAACTTTCAGGATTTATTGAGTCGGGTCTCTCTGTCGAAAAAAATAAACCGCGAGTGGATCTCAGGCTGAGAAATTAAATTTTCAGAGGCGTCCTTTAGAGGCACGTAACTTCGTGGGGGAGGCCATAGGAATTTTTTTTATAGGGAGTTGTCATGTTTTTTTTTTGTGTTCTATCTGAATCCGAGTTTGCCTACATATTCTGATGGTACACTCAATATAATGTTCAATATATCGATTGCGCTAAGCGATGATTCGAGATAATCCTTATTTCAAAATACTTTTGATTGATTTACGCACATCTCTGAAAGCTACAACAGCAGTTTATATTAGCGCGGGCACTTTGTTCCTATCCCAACTGCTTGCCAATTTAAAAATAGACGTCTGGTAGACAACTTTGTGTAAGCAAACAACAAAATCTCGAAAAAACTAATTTTTCCAAGACAAAACGTTGTTTATGAAAAAAAACGATTAAATTCCCGACCAACCTACACAAGCGAAACGTCATTAACACATAGACCATTTAGAACAACGTTAATCGTTGATTACCTTTCGGTTATTATTGGAAATCATCCAGAAACAAACCTATATTCGCTTTAGCTTAGAGGGGATATTTCTGGACCATGTACTTTAGCATTTACACCAGTGTTGTTATTATAAAATGCTGGTTTAGCTATAAAACCAAAATTTCTCCAAAATAGATCATTTTTATTAATTTGCTAGTAGTAAAAATCGGTGCTTCCGTGATCGTGTTGAGTGGTGTTGGAGTGACGTGAATTTCTCAGGGTATAAATAGTGCTATTTTTGGGTTCTGTTTTCTACCAGTGGATTGACGAATGCTATAATTAGATTTTTTTGCAAATGATTTTGTGGTTAAAATTGATTCGCAATGTCTATGTTTATAATATAATTCATATTAATATTTTCTCGGCTATGTAGTAGATAATGGATTAACTGGCTTACGCACAATTTTGGAAAGTATTCAGGTCGAAGACTATTTTTAGGATCCTGTTGTTTCGGGTGATGTCATAAAAAAATGGAGGTTTAAAGTGACAAATTTCTTACATTCATTATTCTAATTTGGTACCATATTTTATGAAATAATATTAGTCACTTTATTTAGATAAGTAAGTATACATATACGGGATCAACTCAATAGCATCATCGAAAACAGCTGATTAATGCGTAAAATCATTTTCCGATAAATCTTAATATTTTGAAACTATTACCTACATATTATGTAAGTATCTATTGTTATTTAAACATTTTCCGAACGTATTTTAATTTCAAGAACAATAAAAAACAAAGTCAGAGAGAAAACCTAAAAAACTAATTTTCTCTTCAATAACATGACAATTAAAAAGTTTTTCGTTGGCTTCCTGTAAATCTAAATTATTTGTCAAGAAGGACATGACCCCTGCTTACAAGTAACTAAAAATAGTGATTCATAATCTAGAAGACATCTAAAATTAACTTTGCAATGCAATCATGAAAGATGTTGTGTTTGGTCAAGTTTAATGTCAGGCGGAAGAGGCATTCAAGAAATAATACAAAGTTCACTTTAAAAAATTTCAAAAAACACTTAGAATTGATAGCGAGATGTAAAACTAGACATATTTACTATAATTTTGTAATGTTAGGTGCATTGTTACATGCAAATTCATCAGGAAAATAACGTTAGTTATTGATAAGACAACTGAATTTTTATTTCAAAATATAATACAAAATTGCAAGCCGCAGCAGCTGCGGTAGTAAATTATTGAAAGTAGTAAGTCAACCTAATTTAATATGAAATATAGACTGTTTTTGTATTTCCCATAAAATGTATGTTACAGTTTCAGTTTCCTGGATCTATTATTGATATTGTTTAAAATAGAACATATTTACAAAACACTATCCCACAGCTGAACTGTCAATAGAAAAAGTTTTTTCAATAATAATATCATTTGCAATCGCAGATTTCAAAAATAGGAATCAATTCTTCAGTCATCAATAAATTTTTACCTGATGCACCTTTTCAATTTATTTTATTTTAGAATTTTTAGAGGGGCGTTTAAATAAAATGTCATTTACAGACCTTCACAAATTGCTGTTCAATTCCAAATTTAGACCACTTTTCAGTGAAATGAAGTTATGTTCATAATAATAATAGATTGGAGTAGGTTTCGAAGCATTTTTGGTTGCAAAATACGCATTCTAAATAGTAAAATTATTACCAATTTTGTTAACAATATGCAAATTTTTGTCACGGATTTTAATGAAAAAAGGATAAACACATAGAGTAGCACACCAACAATAAACTTTCAAAATTTCAGATAGTAAAAGGCTGGAAAAAATGAATAGAACAGAATTTTCGAAAATTATAATGTTTGTATCACAAAATTAATCAAAATCTGCCAAATAACGAGGTGATTGCTGTCATTTTCAGCAAAGACTCAAACCAAGCGTGTGTTCAGCGCTTCTCTAAAAGATGTCGCTGAGTTCGGGAAGGGTAGTCACTTATTTTAAACGCCAGTAAAAACTGTTTTACCTAGCTAAAAATGTGAAATACTATTATTTCATTTGTATCTGAATAAAATTATTTAGTCCACTGTAAATTACTGTGTAAACGAATTGATATTGAAGATGTCGCCATCTACTTGTAAATAAGTCAATCACTTACAGAGAATTTGAACACCTGTGATTAAAAAATATTTAATGTATGTCATAAATCCCAAAAGATAGCGCGCTGACTCTTATCTGACGTCCCTCTTAAAATGATCTATTCTTTTCTCTTTCATTAAATGATGCATTGAAGAAGCTTTCATTGGAAAGATTTGATTCGAAGTTTATAATTCGTAAATCTAAAAGGAGGTACGCTGATCTCTGAAGAGCTGTAGATTTTTGTAGATCCGTCGATCTGCAATAAATCGCTATTGAACATATTCTTGAATATTGAAACTTGCATATATTCGTATTGGATCCAATGTTTTATTTGGCAGTATTTCAAAGGTCTTTTAGTTCTAGTGAAACTATTGACCATGGCGATCCATTGAATCCAAAATTCATCTTATGGAATGATGGAATAGTCAACTGAATTAAGATGGCTGCGTAAGATGACCATATTTCCAAAGAGTGATCATAGATCATCAAGCTAGTAATCGTGAATATGTCAGATTTCCAAAAAAGTCTTCAGCTGAAAAAAAAGATCTTTAATATAGTACCTCAAATAATATAGTTTATGGTTGAATTATAACAAAAATCCGCTCTATCAAAGAATAAATGTCTATCTTAGTTTCAGGGTATCGGTACATAAATCACAATAAGAGCGATGCATTCAATAATCTAGTCTTAGTTTGTTGCCTGCCAAAAAACCAAAAGATCATTTTCAAATGCCCAAATTTATAAAATTCAATTTAGTTCAGTTTTAACGTACCAATAAGAACTTTTCAACTACACTATAGTAATTTCGGTGTCGTTATAAATAAATTAAACCCCAAAATAAGCATGATTAAACCAGATTAAACTAAACCTTGATCCAACAAACGAAGCAAATCCAAACACACAAAATGCGATTAATATCAAAAGTAGTCGATTCCAAATCGACAAATCAAAGCCAATCAAGTTCTTCCTACTCCGTTACGAAAAAATCCTACTCTATATCGAAGAGTAGTAATGGTTCGTCGAGATTCGTTCCTCCTACGCTACCGTCCACTCCGAGTCCACAATGGCCACCAAGACCTTTTGGTCAACTACAAAAGAGTCAAAGTATAACTGAAATGATTGAATCCAACAGATGTTTCAAGCCTTCTGATACTAGTGATCCAGGAAAGAGAGAATTTTTGACTAGTTTGACACAGAAGGTGTTCAAAGTTGGATTGGTAAGTAAAACCCAGCTAATAATAATATAAGAATTACCTACTAAGAGTAGGTGCTTACGCAAACTTTAGGGATTCGTAGAGGGTACGAGAAGATTCCCTTCAACCCAAAAAATCTATCTTTTTGTATAAATTAGCATTCGCTGCGGAGATATTTAAAATATACCTACTTGAAATTTATCACGGCTTCTATTCCTGTAACCAAAAATAACATCGTAAAATCCATTAACACTTCCAATTACCAGAAAATTGCACAATGGCGCGTCCTTGCTGTAAGATGAATTGCTACCGACAATTTATTTCTATTCAACCACAATCTTGCAGAAAGTATTGGTTAGTAATGAGACACCATCAATAACAACCTGAAAATTTTTCTGATTCACTGGTTGATTGATTGATTAATGCGATACACAAAACAACCGAAAGTGATGTTCGTATTGTTAGCGTACATTTTTATTTTTAAAATTGTGTACCTAAATGTAGTTATTGGCAAAACTAGCTGTTAGTAAATAGTTATATACCAATACACCTAAAACTATTCGTATTCTCTTATATTAAACATATCAACTAGAGAAGTACGTCAATTTTTTTTTGAAAATTGATCAACTGGTCGTCTCCCAGCTGCTGGTATGGATGCTACACTCTGCCATATTTCCCTCTTTCAGTTGAATGTAGAGCATCTGTCGTAGAAGACGTGTTTCGGGCATGCGGACAAGGGGATGTTCGTTCGTCGGTCGTGCTATTTAATCCGTAGAATTCTTCTTAGGCTCGGCTACGGTAGTATTTTTCTGGTGTAATGTTTCGCAGTCATATATGTATGTAAGTGACAAGTGTTGGTAATACAACTGCATTGTAGACGCGAAGTTTGGTCTTAGCGCTAATGTCGTGAGCGTTGAAGACTCTCTAGAAGTCGCCCGAACTCCGCGCCAGCACACTTCAAGCGATGTTGGACTTCAGCGTCAATGGTTGCATTCGCTGACAGGTGGCTCCTAAGGTATAGGTACTGTTCTGCTTTTGTAAAAAAATGATCATTTATTTGGGGTTTGGGGATTAGTATCCGGTGCGGGTTGGTGCAAAATCTGTAGTTATTTGGAAATACTTACTTCACGCTTGCATGTTGCATCCATATATTATCATGCAGTAGGCGGAGTATCTGGATGTAATTTTACGAATGCCTAACTTTTGCCAATATCTTCCAAAGAGCTTCTCTGTTGACCGAATCAAATGCTTCTACTAAATCAATGATGGCCATATATAGAGGGCGATTTTGTTCTCTAGATTTCTCTTGCATTTTTCTTGCAACTTGCAACTTGGGATAAGACGATTTGATAATATCCTGGCAAATATCTTTCCCGCAACAGAAAGTAAGGATATTCCTCTGTAGTTTCCACATTGAGCTCTTTTTAAAAATTGCAACTATGGAGATAAAATTTGGCAAGTGAGTCATGTAAGTGTTTGGGTTAGTGTTGGGCTTCCTTGTCTGAAGAATTCATCAGGAATCCAGGAATACCGTCAGTTAGGCAATCCAAACCATGTGACATTCAAGATGGCGTGGCGGCCACACATGGGCCAAACTTCATTTTTTAGTCATGAGCTGTATAGAGTTTCACGGTTTTATGTACTGTAGAGTCTATTTGTGAGGAGTAATCTGTTAAGTGCAATACGACAAGACATTATCATCATGCAGTCTTTGCAAAAACTTGGTGCCCAGTCAGGAGTCAGGATTATCCACAATTCCTCTAACTTACTTATCAGTTTTCCCATTATAAAACCATATAATATTATGGTTGAAGACATGATGCAATGAAAACTAGCACTTATTTATTTTTGTAATAAGATGGTTAGATACTACAAACTCTTTGATTTGCCACTTTAGATCGTAGAAGATTGCCGCTAACACCGCTAACCATCTTTTTCTTGATAGTTCATTTGAATGCGGAAAACATACTGATCTGGGCACGCTTGGGACCCTGGTAGATTTGAGACACATTGTCCCTTTCTCGTAGACTTCCACATCCCACAACCACACTTATTCTTATCTAGTTGCTGCTCGACTTTATGGGTTACGTAGGTACCTACCTAGTCAACACATATTTTATTAAATAATCAAAATCAAACTTGCAAGAAAAGCTCGAGGCAAAATAACTGAAATACGCATAAAAGAATACATATTTAAAATAAACTTGCTTGGTCGCCACGCCATATTGAATTTTGTGTCTGACAGATGGATTGGATTGGTATTCTTGGGTACCAACCAGAAATATGGGAGAGTTGTTGGTTAGAATAGAATAAGGGTCCATCCTGCGCAACTAGTCGAATTTGAAGGACCGCCATTTTTATCACTTGTCAAATTTGGATTAGGAAAAATAGGTTATGAACAACTCATAACTCCAAAAATAAGCAGAAATAACAAAAAGAAATCTTTTAAAACACCACGCTGATAAAAATATCTCAAAAAAAGCAGGAAAAATCGCCAACAAGAACAATCTGTAACCGACTAAAAGTAAGGTTATGTTGTGAAAAATCTGTCAGATTGAAGTTGTCAACGTAAAAACTAATAGCGTTTTCGATTGGTAAATTTAATGCGGATTGAGTTTATTTGCATCCTTTTTCATCAACCTATAAAAGAAAAAGACAAAAATAAAAAAACCTCACTAGATCTACCAATCGGAAATGGCATAAGTAAAAACTATTAAAAAGTGATAAAAAAGGCGGCCCCCTATGCGTTACCAATAAATCGGATGCGCAATCGTCTAAGCGCCATTCTATTTCCCGCACATATCTATGGTACCAGCTGACTTATTCAATATGGCGTGGCGGCCAAGCAATTTTATTTTGAATATGAATTTTTTATGCGTATTTTAGTTATTTTTTGATTATTTTGCTTGCAAGTTTGATCTTGATTATTTAATAAAATATTTGTTGACTAGGTAGGTAAGGTCCGTTTCACCAGGGTTCATACTTGACCTTGAAACTTGAAAAAAAAGGGTTGTCGTAGATTAATTCATATGACACATTCAATTTTTTTGACAAATTAAAATGATTTAAGAACCGACGAACGTTTTTGACGTCATTGATTAGTTTCAGTCAATTTTGATTTGTTAAACAAGGAAGGCAAATGCTGGTGGCAAGTACAAACCCTGGCGAAACAAACTTTACCTATTATCCGTCGTTTTTAATCTGACACTTTCCGTATGAGGAGCGAGGGGGTGAAGCATATGGCAAAAACAGGTGCGACGTTAGGTGACCATTGGCATTCTAATGTAGGGTACCAGCTCACATTCCTTTGGAGTATCAGATTAAAATCGACGGACTTTACGTAACCTATTAAGTCGGGCAGAAACTAGATATTTTTTTGTGTGTGCCGAATAAGTGTGCGGTTGTGGGGTTAGCGGCAATCTTCTACAATCTGAAGTGGTAAATCAAAGAGTTTGTAGTGAGCATTTTAACACAAAAATAAACGAGTGCTATTTTGCATCATGTCTTCAACCATAATATGTATGGTTTTATAATAGGAAAACCAAAAAGTTAGAGGATGTGGATAATCCTGACTGGGTACCAAGTTCTTGCAAATATAGACTACTTTTTATAATGATAATGTCTTGTCGTATTGCACTTAACAGATTTTACCTCCCACAAATACGCCTCAAAACACATTAAACTGTGAAACTCCGAGAAAACAGCAGACAGCATCTATTATCAATAACTATCGATGCAATACATGTATATACTGAGTGATATACATATACCACACACGATTGAAAAATGAAGTTTGATCCATGTGTGGCCGCCACGCCATCTTGAATGTCACGTGGTTTGGATTGCCTAATAGGAAGCGATTCAGTTCGTGAGTGGTTGGTCCGTATACCTACTATGGTAATAGCTTATAGGGCCAGGGGCCGTGGCTTAGGTTATCGAGACATTGTTGGGAAAAATGATATTCTCAAATCAACGGATTAAAGTGGAATCTAATCAATATAATTAAACAATAATAAAGTTTATGTCCGATTGACCAATAAAGTGCTATTTATAGAACAGTTTTGCATCAATAAAGTAGCACTTTATTGTACTAGTAAAATAAAGTGCTACTTTATTTTACTACACCTTTTCCATATGTATTTCAGAGATCGTCAGTTTAATTTCAGAATGCGTCAATTGAAATTCAGATTAGTAAATTGTATTTCGGAAAGCGTCAATTGTATTTCAGAATAAATAATTTTATCTGGGAAAGAATCAATTGTATTTCAGATTAGTTTATTTTATTTCAGAAAGTGTCAATTGTATTTCAGATTAGTTAATTTTATATCGGAAAGCATCAATTGTATTTCAGATTAGTTGATTGTAGTTCAGAAAACGTGAATTGTATTTCAGAAATTGTCAGATGTAGTTCGGAAATTAGTAGATATCTACGCAGATTTCCCCAAATCAACACAAGATAGGTGTATAGGTGACTCATTATAAATTTTATTTAATACACTACATTATTTAATACACTACATTGATAATATCTGAAATACATTTGACGAATTCTGAAATACAATTTACAATTTCTGATCTACAAATAAATAATCTGAAACACAAATGACGATTTCTGAAATACAAGTGACCAAACTGAAATACAAATGACTTTTTCTGAAATACACCTGACGAATCTGAAACACAAATGATGTTTTCTGAACTACAACTGACAAAGTTGAAATACAAATAACACTTTCTGAAATTGAACTTACACAACTGAAATACAATTGACGCATTCTGAACTAGAATTGATGAATCTGAAATACAAGTGATACATTCTGAAATACTTATGGAAAAGGTGTAGTAAAATAAAGTGCTATTTTATTGCCTACCTGGACTACCTGATAAGGTGAAACAGGTCCTGACAACCTACCAAAGTGAAACAAGTCCTGACAACCTGCCAAGGTGAAACAGGTATATCTACGCGAATTTTACTTTTTTCATTCAATTTTTTTATGTTTTAACAAAAACCATTCAGAATCGTACATAATAGTTATTTGTGTACCAAGGCCGTAAAGTTGATCTTTTTTGGCCGAATCAGAAATTTGCGGCCGAGGCGCAGCCGAGTTCAAGCAAATTTCAGGTGAGGCCAAAAAGATCATTCGGCCGAGGTGCACACAAAATTTTTTAGGCGAGTGTTTGTTCTTGAAAAAAGAATAAAATTCAACAGTAGCTTTAAACTTTATTGATCAAATAAATAATCCAGCAAAGATAGATAATACACAATTATTAATAACAAAAACTAGGATAAAGAGAGTGTGATTATAGAAAAAATTGTTTATTTTCACCAAAGTAGCGGCCGTAAAGTAAAAGCGGCCGTGAAGTAAAAGCGGCCGTGAAGTAAAAGCGGCCGTAAAGTAATAAAGCAAATGCGGCCGTGAAGTGAATGCGGCCGTAAAGTAAATGCGGCCAAAAAAGATATACTTTAGGGATGATATTGAATCCGTAAAACTAATCTTTTTGTGACAGTCGCCTAAAAAATCATGTATATAACGCTTACATAAACAGGCTTTATTGACTCATTATATAATAGGCCATAAAATTATTCGTACAATAAAGCCTTACTTTATGTACTTGTTATATAAATAGCTATTATTCTATTATTGAAATTGCAACATAGACATAATTGCCCTGTTACAATGAACCTTAAATCTAATGCAATATATGCCAAGGAAGCTGTGCTGGGCATTTTACAATAACAAAAGTTATTACTTCCAACTAAGAAAATGATGACTCTTTACTATTACGGTCAAGAACCTATAAAGTTGGATATTTTCCCATTACACTACCTGCATATTGAAAATTAAAATTGATTCAAACACAAAGTCATAGGTGCTTATCCAATATCATTATATTTTCCTATGAAACCTAGGTAGGTACCTACTGAGGTACCTCCCTGGTTCAGGGATCCTTTTTTGGGTTAACCGAGGTCGCGATGTCCTTGACTTCTTTTAGAGTGGAATTCGCGATAGCTGGGGATCATATTCAACCAAGGCTGTTATTTGCAGTTATCGGTCGTGTTTCGTTCTGGATTTTTCATCATACTCCAGATATCTCTTACAATCTAACAAAAAAAAAAACACTCTTTTACTGGGGTATGTTTGAAAATACCGGCCGGCGGTCATTAAATACAGGGTGTCCCACTAAGGTCGGCCAGGTACGATATTATGGAGACCATAGACCTTACGTAATTTGAAAACGAATGCAGATATTGAATTGCGGTTTGCGCCAAAATGTAGATATTTTTTTGCTCTTTAAGCACAGCAATACAAAAATAATATTATGCCATTTGGATTTTTCATGAAAATTAGAAAAAACTGGATCTTGAATAAACAGCGCCCTCTAGAAGACGCGGTGGGAACTATCGACCTCGAACGAAGTGGTGTTCCTAATAACAATGAAATTCTCTTCCAAATAAACCCAAATTAAATGAGTTTGAATGAGGGGTATGGAAGATACAGCAATTTCTAAAAAAAAAATTTAACCTGCTTCCCCCACCCTTATTGCTGAAGATACGAAAAAAAGCCTAATAACCAAACTGGCGCAAAAATTAATGAACTTTTGATTTCTGTTGTTAAAACAGTATCTTAATATAGCGATTTCTTGAGAAAAGTTGAATTTTTAGCTATATCGTCGTAATTGCTCCCCCTAGCGGTCATCCTAGAAACTTGAAAATAATTTCCATCAATTTCTCTTGGCCGATTTAGTGAAGAAAAAAAAATCCCGAAGCCGTAAGGTCTATGGTTTCCATAATATCGTAGGGGTCGTATTTTTCGAAACCATGCGAATTCTTTCGCATGCGATCTAATTCGAATGAAAAAATTCGTGTACGAACTAAAATGCGTATTTTTGAAGACCCTTCGAAAATGATATCGTATACGAGTATCATTTGCGTTGGCAACGTCGCAAATTCGAGTATTGGGTAATGGCCATTTCGACCGATACAAAAACGAAGAGGTATTTTTTGAAATTTGGCTTTTTAAAAATACCATAACACTCCCTACTTTTGCTGTTAACCTATAGACTATCCAAGATGCTGTCAAACTTAAATGAAAATGTCTGTCAAGGTGTAGGTGTTATCAAATGGTGTTATGAGTTTTAAATAGTGCTCATTGTGAATTATTTACGTTGTTATATTTAAAACTGTTGTATTTATGTTAAAAATAGTGTAGTTCGTGTTCCTCCTGCCGGCCATACTTATTTTGCTTGTCAAAGTTACGTGTTTTGGATAGGTATTCTTTTTTGTATTTTGTGGCTGTTTATTGAGTTTATCCATTGAGTTTATCAAGTATTATTTAGTCTATTCTGTTGGTATAAATCTTGTTGAAATAAATTTTGTGCACCTAATCGTTGGGATTTCCTTGAACGTCCTTGTTTTTTATAACGTTAACTAACAATCATGGTTTTTGGAGGGTTTGTGTCTGCTGAACAAAAGAAAGATTTGATTAGCTTCATGGAGGAGAATCTAGAACTAAAAATTAGGAAAATTCAGCTTTCAGGAGCCAAAGAAAATTAGAAGCATTTGCGCAAAGTAAGCACGTCAACCAAAGTTCTTCGAGGACATCAATAATATTTCTTTCGATTAAATAATCCAAGCCAGCCCTTCCAAAAACTGTCTTTTAATGAAGCAGGACAATTTAATCCGCAAATTATTTGAAAACGACCGAAAAGTCAAAAAAAGAACGAACATCAAACACAATTTTCAATTTGCACAACGTATTTAGGTAGGTACATAAACAACAAATAACAAATATAACGTATATAAACAAAATAATTAGCATTTCAAAATTCTAAACAATGCGCAGAATCAAGTAAAGTCACGTAAAATCGCATGCGAAATGTGATATTCGACTGGTGGAGACCCACTCGAGTAAACGTACACGAACTAAATCGTGTACGGACCGTTCGAAAGTGATTCGAAAATACGGAACCTCAATTTTCATGCGAATTTTGCCTTATTTCGTATACGAACGGCATTCGAATGGTTTCGAAAATACGACCCCTGGCCGCAGTGGCGTATTTACCATAGGGCCATGGGGGCCATGCGGCCCGGGGTGTCTTTATATTTAGTTATAATAATGTTAATATTCGATGATACAGTGTAGTGTAGTGTATGTACAGTGAAGAGATGAAAACTAGTAATAAATTAAGAACAAAAAACATTAGGCATTTTTTAGCGAGTTCCCGTTAGTTCCCGTGTTACAAGCGGTTACAGGAAATCAATAACCGATCCGTTTTTGCGAGAAAACGGTAATAGGGGAAAGTGTTTTGCTGTCATAAAGTAACGTCATCATTCTATAACACGGTTATTGTTTTCGATACCCAAGTCGAGAGTTGAGTAACTGAAAAATTCTAACCTTAGATTCATTTGTGATTCTTTTGATCTGTAAAAGTGAGTTTTTTTCTGAGGAATATATATTTCATGGGACCACTATGCTTGACGATAAGACTTGGAAATTAGAATATACAGGGTGTTTTCAAACATAGTATCGTCAATTAGTAATAAGGACTTAATTATTGACTCCATTTCTTTTATGTTTACCACAAAATATAAACTAACCTCACCTTACTGTAAAATTTTGATAACCATTCCGTTTTAGCGAGAAGCGGTTTAATCCTAGAAATCTGCCAATGGTAGGGATATATTTTTGAAGTGGGAGTGTTACCGTGTATAACCGCACGGGTTAGAAACGGTTATTACTGGAATCTCGCTAAAAAATGCCTTTTGGTTTGATCATTTTATTACTTATAACTATCATCATATCAATATCAACCAAAAACGTTAAAACTTATTACGTTTCAAATTGCTTTGTCCTCAGATCCCAATTATTCAGCAACATCTTTATTTTAAAAATAAATTGGAAGCAATTGGCAAAGTAGTGCTTGGTAATTGGTAATTTATTTGAGAAAAAAGTGCTTTCAAGCACCTGCAAGTTAGCAACAATGATTTCAAGCACTTTTTGAGTTATTGGTGCTTGGTAATTGAATTGTGCAATTACTTTCTTTGGTAATTGGTAATTGCAAGCACTAAGAATTTGTAAAGTGCTTGGTGCTTGATGCTGGCAATTACTTTTCCTAAGGGCTTGGTGCTTGGTGCTCCAAGCACTTTTTCCGAGTGCTTTGCCCAGCTCTGATCTGCGGTCCTGTATAAGCGAAGACCGAGTGAACTGTTCAGCCATCCTTGATATAGGGGTCACTAGACAAAATCCAAGAATCATGACAAAATCCAAAATCTATTGTCATTATAATGTTGTCAATAGGTCTGTTCTCACAAGACTCTGTGACAGTTTGCAAACTGTGACTAGCACATCACCCATGCATGTTTTCAATGCCTTGGTCCAAGATAAATCGGTAACTTAGCTGAACGATTTTTTCCGACAGTTTGTAAGCTGGCAGAGATTTTCGAGAGAACATACCTATCTATTGGACGAATTTGTCAACCAATTTGTGAATCGCAAGAAAATACTTATTAAAATATTTAATGAATAAATAGTGGTTCTTTTTTCGTTTGATCTTTTTTCATTATTTATTTTTTTTCTGTTAAATTAGGGCGACAAACCTCAAAGGCCCAAGGCGCTAAATTTTAAAATACGCCATTGCCTGGCCGACCTTAGTGGGACACCTGGTATACCTTTTCAATTTCACTCATGTTATAGTAAGATAACAGTACAGTATGACGAAAAAGATCAAACAATCGGAGCCTTTAAAGAAAATTAACTACCCATTTTAATTGAATTGATGATTATTTGTTTGAGTCAGTACGAAGATACGCAGGATAATCAAAGATCTTAAAATAGAACGTAACACCTTGCCGAAAATCGCTTAAGTAAGGTCATGTTTCTGCGTAGAAATCGTTTGACTAGCAGTTACACAAAATCCTCAGCGTTCGGACTACTCGAAGTACCGTCATCTTTTTAATCCATAAATAAAAAAATAAAATCCGCTCGGAAGAAAATCGGTGATGGAAATTCGGGTCAAAAAATTACATCATACCTAACTAAAAACTAATGCAAACAATAAAATGCGCAACACATGGCCTATACTACTTCTAGAGCAGCCGGCAATTTTCGGTTGCTGTTCCTCAAAGTTTATAGGCGGACCGCGGTCTATCCTGGTCGATTTTTGTTAATTTTTCAAAAAGTTATCGATTTTCGTGCGAACGGTCGAGTGTTCATAGTGCCTTCTAATTTAAAAGTGGGTTAGAAAAATTGCAAAAAAAGCAATCAAGCTATATTTTTTAGAAAAATAAATATGCCAACATAAAGTAAAAAGCAAGGTCACCATTCGTGTTATTATTTTCGTCCAATATGTTTTTGGGTGGAGAAATTTGTATAAATACGCAAAAAACTGAAAAATTTTCAAGCGAAAATAAAACGTTTAATAGTGAAACATATTTTGAACGGACTGGATATGAAAATGGATTCGAAAATGGATTTTCAGATAATAAATGGCAGTATAGAGAACCTGTTGAAGATAACGCAACCAAAAAGGAGAAACATGTTCATTTTGAAGTATGTTTTTATTTTTGTAAATTTTAAGTTTGCGATTTGAAATATGTAGGTTTATGTGAATTATAGTAGATTATACCACGAGTCAATATTGATAGCTATTATTCCCGAGGAATACTTACGCATTAGCGGCGAGGGAGTGACATTCCTAGGAAATAATAGCCATTATTGCGAGTATTATACTCTACTTTATTTACGACAAATTGATTTATTTGAGATTTTTAATACCAAATTTCATCCATCTCAATACAAATTCTCAAGCACTACACGTTTGACACTGACACTTATGAGGAATAATGACCATTAATCCCGCTACTCGTCATTAATCCCTGGAGGAATAACATATGTCATTATACTGCCAAAATCACAAATATAATACGCACATTATACATTAGTCGTAAATAAAAATCATTAATTACCTAGTTTGCGATTGCAGACCAAAAAAAAGTTACCACTCTGATGTTTTTATTAACTTTTTTATTTCTTCCAGTGAAAAATACATTGTAAATTTGTTAGTCCAATGCTAATTTCAAATACTAAGTGAATTATAAATATATATCTATTTTGGGATGTTTTTAATCCCTTTGACATCAACAAAATAACAAATATTGTGCAATTATCACTTGCCCATTGCCTAATAATTGCGAAACAAGATTTTTTAAATCATGTGGTTATTACGCTTCAACACATTTTAAATTTAAAATAATGATTTTATTAGAAAATTTTGTACCTATTCATCCGATATCCAAAATCGCATTTATCGCAATACCAATTCTATTAAGGTAATGTACATTAACCGCAAAACTCCTTTGATAACGATAATTTTTAATGGAATTGATAATTCCGACCGTACAAATTTAATTTGGGGGATTTATTTCGGGTAGCGATCTGTTGCTCAATTGCTCTTACTCAATATTTCGTCAATATACAGGGCTTTTTCAAAACTTGCCACCCACGTTATCTGCGTAAAGAGGCATATTTTCGAAAATCGCCGAAACACGTCAACAAATTTATTGAGGGGGAAGGTTTTTTACGTAAAACTGGACTTCGCGCCTTCAACCCCCTAAGCCCTAGGGCTACTTCTCCAAAATTTTCAAATGAGACAGGGGGTCGAGTGATAGATTATTTTGAAAGGCTGTTTAATCTGTACATTTTGCCGTCCTTTTTTTAAATTTGACCTCACTGTTGCAGAATAACACCCATTTCAATGTTTAAAAATGCCTATTTATATATTTATATATACCTGCTTCTTTACCTACCTTTCTATTACAGCAACAGGTAATTAAGCAGGTGTTCTTAGGGATAAATAGGCATTTTTAAACATTGAAATGGGTGTTTTTTTGCAACACTGAGGTCAAATTTGACAGATTGAACAGCCCTCACTCGAACCCCTATCTCATTTGAAAATTTTGGGAAGGTAACCCTAGGGCTTAGGGGGTTGAAGGGGCGAAGTCCAGTTTTACGTAAAAAACCTTCCCTCTCAATAAATTTGTTGACGTGTTTCGGCGATTTCCGCAAATATGTCTCTTTACGCAGATGACGTGGGTGGTAAGTTTTGAAATGAACGCCCTGTATGTATTTCGACTTCCTCAGGAGTACTAAAACAGTTATTAATATGAGGCAGGAGGTAAGTGATAATCAAAAAAAAAATATAACAATAATAATAATTATGAAAAGCTAAATAAAATAATAATAATAATAATATGACTTACAATGCTCAGATTTGTTATGTAATAGTTCTTAAAATATTGAATACATCACAGCATTATTTGATGGTAAAAAAATTAATGTGACATTAACCAAGGTATTATTCTGGTAGATGTTCAAAAAATAAAAATAGGTAGAAGTAGAAATAAGATCATTCATACATTGATGAAATATTGGGTGGTATGAATAAAAACGAAGTACGTGCTACTACTACAAGTATTAGTATATTCTTCGCAGTATTTACTTCACAAAGAAGCATTTGCTAATTTCCGGTAGTTTCGAAATGTAGTATCTACTCCGATTTGAAGTAAATACTACGAAGAACATACTCTACTACATACTTGTAGTAGAAGCAAGTACTTCGCTTTTATTCATACCACCCATTGAGTAAAAACAATTGAATTTCTCTTTTAACAGACCGCTACCCGAAATAAATCCCCCTAATTGATAATTTTTAATATATTACTAGAAGAATTTTGAAAAATTTGCGCAGGAATCGAATAACCAATGATTTGATAATTTTTTTGAACCAGACTCAAATTTCATTTATATCTACTTTTAAGTGAAAAAAAATAAACTGAATTTATCCACTACACATTTTTTAATAATGCCCTAATTTTTCAGGATGAAAACGCCATACCGAAACCTATCAACATTGAAAAAATCTTTACACCAGCTGAAGGAGATCAGATTCAACCTAAATCTGCTAGTAAGTACCTACTAACAAAATTGCTCTTGTGCAGCAATAAATAATATATGTATGTTATCCATTAACCTTGAAGTTGAAACCAGACAGTCTTTAAAAAAACAAACTGGCATTGTAATAAAATAAACCGCCAATAAACATTTTCCACTGATACATTTTCAACGTTTTAGATCTTAAATTAGAAAATGATTCTGACTGAGAATTGATTTTGCATTATAGGAGATAAAGTTATATCATAAAGTGAATTAGGACATGCAGATTTAAAATTAACTTATTTTGACGTTTTCAAGCAATATGCCATTTTATTTACAAAAAATGTACGGACAATTTTTAATTTCTAAATAGTGCTGTGAATAGGCGCTGTATCTTCTTTCATTATTTCTTCTAAACTAAATGTAAATGCCAGAACTTCTGCAATTTTACTTTGTAGTCAAAAAGAAAAATAAAAGCGCTCATCGTAACCTGCGAGAGTGTGAACAAATTTTGGATTGTGAGTTTGAACTAAAACATTAGTATTTGGATTGATGATTTATGAGCCGATATTTAGTGCACATTAAATTAAATTTACTTTGCCAACCATCATAAATTAGGTTTTAACGAGTGAATTGATTAGAAGTTCCTCCCTATGAATTAGTGTTTTTTTTTTCAATAAAAATTACAATAAATAAAAGTATGGCTTAAATGTTCAATTTAGAAATAATAGAATATTTTTAAGGGTGTCCCTAATCACCTGGCTCTTCCGGTTGAATTTTTTTTTTATTAGCCCGGAATTTCCGGTTGAATATTTTCGGATTATTATTATATTATTATTCGTCCGGATTATTTTTTTACTTATGTGTGCCTGACATTTTTTTTACTTGTGCGATGACACATTTGAGCATAGGTAATGTTATGCCACGTAAGCGCCAATTTTAAATTTAATTTTTTCCAGATTATTATTGATAGTAGAAAAAAAAATAGTTATTTTTGTCACAAGTACCTAAAATGTACCAAATGTACCAATTTCGTTTAAGTACGTGTGACAAACACTATTTTTTGTCATACGATTTTTAGAATTCTTCAGAACGCTAAAATTTGCAAATTTTCCTTAATTTTTGAAATCATAAAGGTGCATCCAGATAAAAAAAAAATAATCCTGAAAAGCAGCATTTTACGGACTTAAATGAGTCCGTAAAATAGCTGTTTTTGGGAGTGTATGACAAAAAACATATTTAAATTGAATTGAACGATTAGTTGCGTGTAAGTAAAGTCATTAAAATATTAATCAAAAAATAAGTAGTTTACTGAAAAGAATAAATATCAATTTATTTTTTATTTCACAAATATCTCAACGAACGCAATACAATACCTATATAGAATTTTTATTTCACAGATATTTCAAAGTAAACAATATATACCTAGAATTTTTATTTAACATGTATTTCAACGTAAACAACAAATATGAATGTATTGCACATTCCTTAATAATTCATTTTTTTCGGCATCTTTGGCACATCCAATTTTTTTGCTTGGGGAGTTGTTCCAATCCAACACAGTGCAAATGATACCAAAGGAGACAATAATCACAGCCAATTGAAATCTTCTCAGGTGGTCTATTTTCCACATCAGCATCAACTGTTCTCTCTAGATCTATGTTGCACTGTGAACATTCCCAGACTTGTGATTTTTTTGATCGAATGATGTTTTGAACGAGTTTCCATCCATCGGGCGTAAAATATTTTTTCGTAATTAATATATTTACGTTATCATCGATAATTGCATTTGTAATTTCTTGAGGCATCGTTTCGATCTCGTCTTCATCAATTAAATGATACCCTAATAGTGCTCGTTCTGCCAAATCATCGGTAACTAACCATTTTAATATTGTAGAACATTTTTCCACATTTGTCTTTTTTCTAAATATCTTTGGCCCATACACTTGTGGTTTGCGGGGTAAACCAATGACTGTGTTTTTATATCCTTTAGGACGTCCTCGTGGTTTAAATACCGGCAATACTTTTATTTCGCGTAAAATATTCTTTAGAGATGAAGGTCCAGGAGCACCAACGTTATCTTCTACTTCAGAAGATGACTCATCAAGGAAACTAAAGCGTTTTCTTTTCCGGCTTATCAATGTAGTTTGCTCGTCACTTGAATAATCTTCTACAATTTTTGATGTGCCTGGAGTCGAAGAATTGATGTGTGTATCAGACTCTTCACCTGAATCAGATCTATCAGGTCCATCGCCTGGATCAGATCGATCAGTTCTATCGTCTGTATCAGGTCTATCCGGACTCTCAGATCTACAGTTTCTTTCTCCATCAACATCAACAAGATTCTCATCTCCATTACTGCCCTTTAGTTCGTTGAATTGACTAATTTTCAGTACCACAACGTCCTCATTGTCTTCCCAAGCTGTTTGCATATCTACTATGTTTTTCATACGTAGTAAATAGCGATCTCCACTAACTTCGGACCCTAACTGTGCCAAAGGTTTAAGGGCAGCAGTCATATTTCTAAACTTCTCATGTTGCGCCAATATTTTTTTCTGATATACACGAGATTCCGTGATACGCACTGGTTGTTCGAAGTCATTTTCTGTCGATAAAAAAACTCGTTGTGTCTTGAAATAGTATGCCTTCTGCCATCGTTTATAACAAAGATCAGCATCAAAGAGATCCATGTTCAATTCTGTGCGAACAGCGAACATATGACGGCAAGGAAGTTCCATTGAAACTTTCCTGATACAAGTACAATTTGACGCTGATGTCGATTGAATTGGCGAACCTATTTTAAAAATTCCTCCTCTTGAATAGTCTTTAGCACTGTCTATATCAATATATTGAGCAGCACGCAGCTCTTTCAAAATGAATTTATATGCATAAGCAGTCAGAAAGTCAGCGTATTGTTTCTCAGGAGAATCGTCAGGAAATAGTATGACCGGTGTTTTATGAAACTGATGGGCAGCTTTTCTGTCATGCTCCACATGCTGGCATGCAATAAATGTCATAAACTCTTCAACAAATTGTTCCAGTTTTGAGTAACGATTGACAATCTGCTTTATCTTCGCATTCATGGATTCAATCCGGTTATTCGTCGTATTTAAGAGGCTGCGTGTCATGTACTTATTCGACAAAGACCATTCTTCTCTAGATTCATGCCAGTTTGTATCAAAATAATCCACGATGGATTTAGGTAGTTCTTGTAGCATTGTATAATATTTTTGGTACTCGATTTCAGTTGGTGCATAAATCATTTTTCTAATAAATTCCTTTGCCGAGTCTCTCTGTCCAGGTGTAATACCAAGCTTCTCGGTCGTGATTTCTCGATTGAATGTCCGCTGTGTATGGAATATACATTGGAGCAAGTTGGCTGATGGAAACTCTTCACGAATTACTTGTCGCTCCGTCAAATCTTTATCTGTCATTATGCATTCTACTTTTCGCCAATTCAAATGTATCCCCTTGAAGGATTGGATCATCCACTTGATGGATTCTTTATCCTCGTGCATCATGATGCAAGCAGCAACAATTTCTGTTTGTCCATTTGAATATTCCACGACCATGAAGTATAGTGGACAACGAATATCCAACAATTTGTAGGTGGCATCAATCCCTACAAATTCAGGATATTTCTCCATTGTCTTCTTCATGGCTGGAGTTACAAAAAAAAGACCTTCAAACGTTTTTTCGCCTGTTTTTTCGTTGGTATCGTGGCGTAATGTACATGTAGCATCTGTAAAAAAAAATTATCATTACTCGTTGTTCTCGAAATTAATAATATATGTTGAAAAAAGATTAATTTACTGTATTCATTCTTCAGCTTATCAACGGTGTAAACGAGTGAGTTTTTTTCGTCATTTGAAGCTACAAGATTGTCTAAATCCTTGGAGGTAACAACTTTGCCCGTCCGAACTAGAAGATGTTTTTTGACTTTTGTCTTGTTCGCTCCCAATTTCAATAGCTCAGCAGCCTTTTTTCTGTCGTTGACATTCAGTTGTCTCGTTTGTGGAAGATGTTGATAGAGTTTCTAAAATATCAATAACAAATTTCAAAATAAAACACTTTACTTTTAGAGAAAATATATATATACATATTTTTGTTTTGTTTAGTAATTTGGTTTTTTACCTCCTACAATAAAAGTAAAGGGAAAGTAAAATTTTTAATATTCAATCATTCAACAGTGAATATAGTTAATAATGATAGAGCATACGAAGAGCGGCGTTGTCCAGTTGATTTCGTTTTGAAGTTCTTTCCACCGTGAATGCAGCAAAATTTTATACTGCTGTACTTCAATGATTCTTTCATCGCTCGTTTTGTAGCCTTTTTCTTATATCTCGCTATAGTTTCAGAGCATATGTTTTATTTTGAAGCTCGTCAATGACAGTTTGAAGATCTTCAAGCGTATTATAGGCATCTCCTATTTTCATGAGTCCTTCAACGTTGTTATTATGCTCCGTAGCTTGATCATTCTCGTCGAAAGGACTTTCTGTACCATTATCTTCGTCATTGGAGCTTTCGTCAACATCATCATCTTCATCGACATCATCAACATTATCATCGTCATTGTTGTGATAGGATTGAGTTTCCTCATCCGATCTTGTCTCATCATCACTTGCACTACAGTCGTTAGAATTCACTATAATAAGGAAATGAATATTATTACAATTATTTATTCAATTATAATAATAAAAAATAATCAAAATTAATTATAACCTATAATAGTCCATTATCTCCACCAATACATATATAGGATACTTACTTAGGGTGGTATAAATACTACTATTCTCAACTAATCACTTGGACGGTATCAAATGACTTTTTTCTCCAAACGTCAGAAAAATATCACTTTGTTAACCCCTGTCAAGATGTCAGAAATTTGATTTCTATGCTGCTAGACAAATCCAGCGGATTAACACCTGTCGAGGTGGTAAAAATTCGATTTCTATGCTGCTTGGCAACCCCAGCGGCAGCAAAAGTACTTTTAATGTCGCTGGAGCGGCAGTAGAAGTACTTTTAGTGCCGCTCGTACTTTTACTGCCGCCCAACCATTCACTTGCCCCCGAGCTTACCCCATTCGTTTGGAGAAAAAATAGCGTGTTGCATACGGAGTAGAAGCACTTTTTTGTGCTTCAGCAGTATTGCAAGCCTCACTACGTTCGGCTCGCAAACCTACCGCTTCAGCACAAAAAAGTAAAGCTTCTACTCCTAATACAACAATATACTATTTTCAACACTTATTATGGTCAATTAAACGATTAATTAATTAATAAACACACGTTACACACACGTGAAGAGCAAATGCGCATGGAAATATCACATTGAATGACATTAAATGACACATTTTGTCATGCAGCATTCAAATGTTTAAAAAATCCGGATGAATATGGGTGTCCCTGATCACCCGGATCTTCCGGTTGAATATATTTTTTTTATTAGCCCGGAATTTCCGGATTATTATTACCTATATTATTATTCGTCCGGATTGTTTTTTTACTTGTGTCTGCCTGAATTTTTTTTTACTTGTGCGATGACACATTTGAGCGTAGGTAATGTTATGCCACGTAAACGCCAATTTTAAATTTCATTTTTTCCGGATTATTATCGATATATATATACATATATACACGACTTGAAATGCTTCGAAAAAATATTATCCGTGGTGGAATCCTTTTTTTGATATTGAACCTGCTTGCCATATTTTTGACATTGACGGCTGTCAAAGTTGGCCATGGATTTTTTTCAGTATTTTCTACGTGTTCGCCGAAGCTAAGGCGGCGTTCCGTATCTTAACCAGAGTTACCGATTGATATGGAGCGGTTCGTTTATGGTGACAGTCTAGTTCCTGAATATGCGGTTTATGTGTGGAACCGCGTTTCATAACCTAACCAGATTTCAGGAGTGGTTAGGTTACGGAACGTTTACCAGAAAAACCCAGAATCTTGGTTAACTTACGGAACGTCCCCTAATTTTAACAACTGTGTCAATATCAAAAAATTTTATCTGTTTTTTTTTTTTCAAAAAACAAAAGTCAGAAAACGATCCCCAGGGTCCAAAAACCCTAAAGTAAAAAGTTTCATCGATATATGTCAAAAACTAACAGCCTGGCGACGCCAAACGTCTATTTTGACATATTATAGGTAGAGTAATTTCGGGGAATATGGAATACCATTTTCGTTTTGTTGAATAACTGGAAAAAAAATACAATTTTCACTCCGAAATTTAGTATGTATATGAGAAAGTCAGGGTATTATCTATAAGTAGCTTATAATCAGTTTTGATTATAAAAATACCGTATCAGTTCAGAAAATAAACTGTCAAATTAATCACTTTTAAGTGCTGAAAAAAAGTGGAGGGTAATATGGAATAGGCATATGGGGTAATATGGGATAGAGTAAATCATAAGAAGAAAAAAACGAAAATACGTTTAATTTTTAATAACGAGTAATTAAACAAAAAAAACAAAGAAATAACTCATCTAATTACTGGCAAAAATCACAAACGTAGAAATCTCTTGCACCAGATGTGGTAGCTTCATGGGTCCATCCGCCGCAATGGAATATCCCATAATACCCGAAAGACCACCTGGAGAAAAAAATACATGCCGAAAATATGTTTTTGAGAACAATGTACTAACAACAACTTAAAAGAGTAACTGAACATTAGGACAGACTCACCTGCCAGAGTGAGCGATAACTTTGTACAAATACAACCACTAGATAAATTTGAAAAACCCTATTGCAAAACTTGATAAACACGTTTAATATCATATGACGTTTTGCGAACTAAAAAAAGGCAACTGTTGAAAACTGATGAGGTTAATAATAGTTTAGGGTGGGAATAATGTCGGCTTAGGTATAAAAATGCAGATGTCGCCACCCACAAAAAAATTAGCAGCTATTCCATATTACCCGGACTATTCCATATTCCCCGAAATTACTCTATATATCTAATCATGTTTTGAATTTCACAAAAAAAAATACCATCGGATAGAGGAGCAAAAAATACGTCGAAAAGTTTATCTGATCCTCCTCGCTACGGCACATCTTAAGGCTGAAAAAAAATTAAAAAAGAAATTTCAATTTTGATCAGAAAAAAATTGTGGGTATCCGACACGAGGCCACTTTTTCGCCTATAACTCCGCTATTTCTTAACCAATCATTTCGAGTCATATCTCATTTGAAAAAGGATAAAATTACCTACAAAATATTTTTGTATTGAGATTCCAGGCCGTTTTTGTCTTTGAGATATTGGCAGTCAAAGTTGAAATTTCTTGTAATTTTGTTAAAATTTTCGAGGTTGATTTTCTCGAAAACTGTGCCCCGTGGAGGGATACTTCTTATAGGCTTTCTTGTAGTACTCGATGAGATCTATAAGTTTTACATTTGAAGTTTTTCTCTCAAGCTTTTCGTTTTCGAGTTAGGACGGTTTGGAAAATTAAAAAAAAAAAACCCTTTGATTTTTTTTGTCGAAAAAATTCAAATATCGAATTCCAAAAAAAAAAAAATTCTATCGGATAGAGGAGCAAAAAATACGTCAAAAAGTGAATTTGACCCTCCTCGCTACGGTACGTCTCAAGGCCAAAAAAATTAATAAAAAGGGAATTGTTGAGGTTTGACAGTCATAGATGTCAAATTTTTGTTTTACACGACTTGAAATGTTTGGAATAGTTATTTATGCAACAAGTGTGTATAGTGAACCTTTTTTCACAAATGTGAAGTTTAACAATCACATGAGTGAAAAAAGGTGCTTCACACACGTACAACATTTTTTCTACTACCAATAAAATATGTGTGAAAATAACTCCAACTAATCAAATACTAACCCAAACTAAATGAAACTGGTTAGTTTCAAATTAACCTGAACCAACCCAAACTAATCCAATACTAACCCAAACTAATTCAAACTTAACCAAACTACTTTATACGAAGTTTCATAAAAAAAAATGTGAATTCACAAACTTTTTACGAAATAAAGTGTAAATTTTTGCTTTTCTGTTTAAAAAGTTTAAATTCTACACGTGTATAAATTCGAAATTGGCGGCGCGGCGCCAGCGTCAGCACAATGGGGCCTGGGGGGATGGGGAGTAATGATTGTGTCATTGCAGGGGTACATGGTGTATTATTTTCCGGACGAATAATAATAAAATAATAATTCGGAAATTCCGGGTTAATAAAAAAAAAAAAATCGACCGGAAGTTCCGTAGCTTTATCCACTCTGTATTTTTAATCCATAGGCATAAGTTTGATTTGATGAATCAACCAAATACCTACTTTTTGTTTATTTATTTGTTTCCTTCTTGGCAACAAAACTAAATACATAAAAAAGCAACGTCAAAAAATTTCTATGTTGAGTGCAAGAGACAAACACACATCTACACATCATACAAAAAAAGGACATCAACTATACTGAGATCACAAGTGAAAATTTAGCAAGTAGTATAATTTATAATGAACATAAATTGGTAAAAATCAAAGATACACCAATCCATAAATAAAAACATTTATCTTTCGCAAACTATAAGACCACTATTTTAACCTGTAACTGGTGAGGTCATTTTTTTGTTACATAACCGGTGAGGTGGGGTTTGCTAAACCCCAAATGAAAAAGGCGATTCTGCTAATTCAAAATAAAAAAAACGTGTATGTTATTTACTTACATACTTTCAATAAACAAAAAACAAGTATTTCAGGAATAATTCAATTTTACTGTAGGACCGCACAAAACACACATCAAAACTTATTTCCAATTGCTGGAAGTAATCAAACTGAAAATGTAGCATAAAACTTACAAAATGGCGTAAAAGTGTCTAAAAATCTTGGTAAAAACATTCAAGGAACAAAGTTTTACCAAAATTGTATTTCAAGTAAACTTTTTGGAGAGCAATTAACCCAAACTAACCCAAACGACTCACAGTGAGGTGAGGTTACGCAAACCCCAATTTGTACAAAAAATCGTAATATCGCACACCAACTAGGATATTGCGCGTTGTTGATACCGTTAGGGAACTGACGGACAACAGACCGAAAGCTACGCAGAAGGTGGCGGGTCTCCAACCATTAGTTAATACGTCGTAAAGAAAGATTCTTGAAATCTGTGGAATTTGAGAAACCCCACTTCACCAGTTACGGGTTAAATTTCCTAATTTCCTCCATATTCCTGATATTAGCAGGCAGGAATCTGTAGGCTTTGCTTTGAAATTCCCTGATAATAAGGGCCTCTTTCAAAAAATATGGAGTGATGTGTGGGGATTCGGAATTCATAGATCATCCCTACCTCTGGCCCTTATTCTCGAAACAGGGGAGCAGCGTTCTCATGAGAACTAAGGTTATGTGTCAGTCGCCCATATTTATATTTCCATAACACTGACAAAGACAGAGCAAACGATCTCGTGAAAACGCTGTTCCTCGGTTTCGAGAATAGGCACCCTGGTAAGTATACCTACCTACCAAGGTTGGAAACTCGATAGTTTATTGCAGATAGAAGGATTTATATTGAAAGGGCAAACTTTATCATCATCATAATAATGGCTTTTTCACTAATTTGCAACTAACTAACCTACTTATATCTTAATTATAACTAAACATTTAAGTATCTTACAGTTTTTATTTCACCTAAATAACACTTGATAATTTTATTAATATAAAATTTATGTTATTGTATCTGGACACATCTGGGTTTATCATAAAACGTGGGGATCTATGTAGAAGATTCCTTGACTTTCAAAAAGTTATTACAACTACAGATTACTTTAAAGTTTAGTGTTTATCTATTAAAACATAAATTTTGCCTATATATTTGTCAATTTCGGGTAAGAGCCAAATAATCGTGAAACTATAAAATTTGATACCTTTTTTCTTTCAAGTAGGTAATTTTATCCTCGACCAGATTAGATTGTTCCCAGAAACTTCATGTCACATATCCATAGGAAAAACTGTCTTTGGTAATTGCCAGAAAAGATGAACTTTAACCGAGATTACTATTGATTTTGTTACACTTTTTTCCTTCCCCGTGATTCTTTTGAGTATCTTCGTTCAGTATTTTTCTTAAATTTTTGGTATTAATTCCAGAATTATTTTATAGTCAACTAAATCTACAGAATCTGTGATGTGCAACGCACATGGCACATGCAATGAACAATTATTATTCAACACATTAAAAGGACTGTAATAAAAATAATTATTTTTTGTTTAGGAAAGATGTTTGCATCATCAGCCTTCTACGAAAAAGGTTTTCATCCCACGGTTGAGGACCAGGTAGAGTTGGCAAAGAGAATTTCTAGCTCGTTGAGTGACATCAGTAATCAAACTAGCAAAGGTCTGCAGATGTACGCTAACAGGAAGAAACGGTCGGTTAAGTGGGTGCATGAAGGCGAAGGTAAGAGTTTAATTTTACATAATATAATACTCGCAGCCGGTTTCGCGGGTATTTCGGATTACTTTAGACGTAGTAAAAGGTTATCTTCATCAATAGGTAACTTGACCATTTAGTTTTTGAATTGATTCCTCAAAACATTTGGAACTGATCCTGTGCAAACAAAATTTGCAAAATTAAAAAAAGTTACAGGAGTAAAAAGACTAATACTATGTGAAGTCATTCCGTAGTATCGTTATAAGCCAATGCGAGTAAGACAGAAACGGCAACAACATTTTTAAAAATTCATAAAGATTATATTTTTGAATAGATGAAAATTTGGCGAAAATGTCTATATTCACATCTATACCTTTCATTTATTTGATTAAATTTAATAATTGTTACTTCATCAAAGTTTCCTATTAGCTCTAAACTCAACATAATACTTGATACTAGTAACAAAGTTCTATTATAATAAAAGAATTTCTATTCTCAACATTTAGTAGGTACATTGGGAAACTTGGTAATGCCTAGTTTAAAGCGAAACTAGAATGTTCTAAATATTTGATGCTTATTATTGGAACTACGTTAAAAATATATCCGCGTGAATGATAGGAATACAGAAAAGATCTAAGCGCTAGCAAACTAAACTTTAAAATCTTAAAAGACTGTTAACCGGATAGAAAATATTCGGAAACGCCTGAATATTTTCAAAAAAAAAAAGACGAATGAACGTGTTTTTAGTTCATGAACAAAATCTTATTTAACTATTGTCTGACATTTATAGATCCTATTAATAACATCGACACAGCCTTATAAAATGAGCCGGCCGCATGTCATTCCTTGGCCGATGAAATAGAATAGCTAATTTCATTCCAGTGGAAAGCAAAATAAAACTCGAGTTTACCTTCAAGTTGTTTCAAAATCTTTAGTGTATAGGTAATAAGCTCTTCTGCCTTATATCCTTGAATTATATTTTCGATTCAGAAACTTGTTTTTTAAAAAACATTTATTTTATTGATTAAAATACAAAGGTGACAAAAGAAAATACGTAGATCAGATTGCTACAGGCAAAAGCCAGAAAACAAATGAACGTTCCTTATGGGATTGCATTGGCTTAAATAAGAATTTAATGCCGATATAGCAATTTGACAACTTCACAACAATGTATTTAAAAAGTCACAGAGAAAAGGGGTAAGCACATTAAAGCATATAAAAAATAGATAATTGATTATAAATCAGCGTGGCAATTGGTTAATATAACTCCTCCTTCCTCAAGATGTTGCAAACGTGGATTGTTGTGAATTCAAATCAGACAATTCAATTTGCACATTTGCACAACCTTTCTCTGAAGTTTTAAACTTCCTAAAACAGTAAAACAATAAAATTAAAAATAAAATAGCAAGACTTAAACCTATGATTACATATGTGTTTAAATAAGAGTGTTCAAAAGACAATTCTTTTAGATTGTGAACTCTTATCTGTTTCGTCGTCTTGAAGGCTTCTTCTAAGTCTTCTTGGTTGTTTTCTTGAAGTTCCAATATTGTTTCATTCTCTGGAAGTTCAGGGATGTCTATTTTTGGAATCTTCAGTTCAAAATTGAAGTTCTCGCTGGTTTTTGAAAATGTTTGAATTTTTATTTTCACAAAGCATTTTTCAAAAGAAACTAGCGTTGTTATTATTTCCATATGGTTTGTCTTGTTACCTTGAATAACTATCGTCAGACTTTTCTTAGGAATGACTAATAGTTGTCCATTCGGGAGTTGTCTTACTGTTGGTTTTTCATATTTCACTTTAGTGAAAGGACATTGTTGTGGTAGGTCAATAATCAGGTCATAAACACATGATTCTTCTTGCTTCAGCTCTTCTTGTTTACAAAGGTACATACACACTTTCGACATTCGGTCATTCCCATAAAGTATTGAAATAAATGTCCACCAATGGGTGTTGGTTTGAATATGATTTTGTATGGTTGTAGTAAGTAATAGGTAACGGTACTTATTCCTAATGGTAAGTTCTTGGATAGGAATTGGATAGATTTTATACAATATAAAGGGCTTGAGATCAATCATTGGTGTGTGTATAACAAATATAATTAACTCATTTTGGATTTTTACTTGAGTTTTCATTGTCTCGTAATACTTGAGTTTATTATCAAAAGGTATTTGCTGACTTTTGGGTATATTTGTTAATATTTGATTTAATTCATTATGCTGTAATAGTATATTACATGCGGAGGTTATGAAAACTTTCCACCGAATTATGTATACTATTTTATTTTGAACCATTAATTACTGAATAAAATAAGGTAAAAATATGACAAAAATGGAATTTTGATTGACAGTCTGACACCGACATTGACATCTTATGAAATTTCAACAATATAAACACATGTGACATCTACTTCTAAATACAAACATTGCACCTGGATTTGTGTTTAGGTATGAAAGAACAATTTTATTTGTCACGCATTTGTAAAACGTCATTTATCAAGTCAAAACATAAACAACGAAAATTGATTTTTACCAGTTACTGGCTCTACTGAATTGTAAAACTGACAGCTAAACTGTAATAGTTATTTACCTAACAAATGCGGAAAGTGATACTTTACCGCACGCAACGGCAGTTGACCGAACGACGCGAAGCGGAGTTCGGTCAAGCCGTTAAGGGCGGTAAAGGCACTTTCCGCATGTGTTAGGTACAAAATTTTACCTATGAGCATCTACATCTCCAAAAAAGGGCATTGATAAAATTATTTATTGAATCAGATTAATTAATGAAATTAAATTAGATTTAGAAATTATCAAAAATCCATTTTCTGGAAAAAAAAAGGATTTTTGATTATAAATATCAAATTCTACTTTACCGCACACTATGCGGTAAAGTGCACTTTACCGCACACTTTGTAGTCCACTTTACCGCATACTATGCTGTAAAGTTAACTTTACCGCACACTATGCTGTAAAGTTAACTTTACCGCATAGTGTGCGGTTAAGTGCTACTTTCCATTTGCAAATACGTGCGGTAAAGTGCACTTTACCGCACGCTCGTAGGTAAAAACTTTTTACAAGTCAGTAGGGTCAGTAGAATTATTTATTAAAATTGTATTACCTATGTATTAATTTTTTATTTATTGTTTACAAATGAGTAACAAATAAATTATTGTAAATCATACGCCAGGTAGCAGTTTTTACTGGCTCTTGAAGGTGACAAGCTCGCCTGACGACTCGCTAGTCATTTCCTTCAATCACCAGTAAAAACTGTTTTACTTGGCTAATAATGTAAAATACTATATCAGGGTCGAAAGTGGATTCTCCAGGCCGAAAGTGATAGGAGAACAGTCACTTTCCGCCTGCTTTAAAGTAAACAAAAGTAAAATGACATTTTCGAACCTTCAAACCAGTAAGGAATGTGAAAATTACATATATGGTTCAAAATAAAATAGTATAACGCATTATTCCCAATTGTGCAAAATTTATTGCTAATTGCACATGATCAATAAGATTCCTTATTTTATTACTTTGAATATTGATATTGTTCAATATTAGATTAAAAGTTAACATTGAGTGGAAATTTTGGTTTTCCAAGGAACTATTTTGTAATTTTCCTGTGATAACTTTTTGGTCAGATTCAATAGTTGAAAATTGATCGTGAAATATTTTTGTAACTTGTTTCAATGCTTGAGCTTGTGTTTTTAGATCTTCATTGAGAGTCTTTTGATTATCATTGAGCGTCTGGATATAAGAATCATATTGTCACAACTGCCCACTTTACGGGGGTGACATGGGGGTTTGTAGCTTTGGGGGTTGATGGAGAGAAACTCGCTCAGGTTATATAAAAATATAGATATATAAATATTTTCCCAAATATGCCCTTACATGTACGGTAATCCTATAAGATGCATGACCCTTCGAACACTGGGGTCCTTATAGGGATCCACACGTCAACGCTGCTTGGGGGACTGTATATTAGTTTATCGTCACCCTTATGCCTTGTCCAGAGGGGCGTTCCCAACGAGAGGTAATTGCACTGGACAACGATAAGGCTGAAGATACCCAGAGGGGCTTTCCCAACGAGAGGTACTTGCACTGGGGAGACTTAATTTCAGAGGAGCTTTTCCAACGAGAGGTACTTGCACTGGTTTAAGTCTGCCTTTGTTGCGGCTCGCGGCGCAATTTATATCAATTTATTGCTGAATTGCAATAAACATCCGATCGAATCGGCAATTAAATTAATAAGGTTGAATACCGGGACCTCCTTTCCTAAGCAGCTAGTTGACAATATCTTGCGCCGTCTTCAGCATCTAGGGTTCTGTAGAGCCATTTTTCTGCTGTGCTCGTGAAATTTAATAGACCTCTTTTATTACGTTTTTGGTCTTGATAGGTTCTGATTACTTGTTTCATTATCTTTATTTGAGAATGACTGTTTTCTTTTCAATATTTGTTTGAAACAGTGCAACAAATTGGTTTGACCATGTTGTTTTGTTAAGAGTGTCAGATAATTTCATTAAGGTAATTTCCAGTTTATGGATACTTTGTATGATAATTGTCGTGTTTATGTGATAATAGGCCGTGTTATGTTGAGTTGTTACGTAAGTAGTTCCTAAAGAAATTGGTAAAATAGGATTTTCTACCGTCGTCAATGTATACGCTTGGGTGACTCCAACGAGAGTTAGGAATACTAAAGGATTCATCTCGGAGTACCTGAAATAAATTATTATCGTTTAACATTTTGTTTAGCAAAGCGATTTTGTGTTTTGCTATCATAACGCTGACTTATCTTGTCTCTATTAAATTGTTTTACAAAGATTGGATCTTGTAATTCTGATTCAGGTTCACGATTTTTATTACGTGATTCTAAAAACTTTGTTTGTTTCGCTAATAATTTTTCTTGAATTTCTTTATTCAAATTCGCAAGGGATTCTGCCAAACTTCTTATATAGTCAGTTGTTAATTTATTTTCCGTTTGTTCAATTGGTATGGCATAATTCAAATCTCCTTTAATCACTTGAAAAGGGGTGTGATTCATTGTACTATGAGTATTGTTGTTATAATTCAGTATAGCGATTGTCATAAGATCAATAATATTCTTATTCGGGTTTTTTAGTTTTAAACTCGTTATACTTTCACGTAGTGTCGAATGGAATCTTTCGATTGGACTATTCGAGTTCGGGTTTCTTGGAGTTGTGTAATGAAACTCAATTTTGTATAATGTACAAGGATCTGTCATTATAGCATTTTTGAACTCTGCTCCATTATCTGATGTGATTTTTTGAGGTATTCCATGATCACTAAAATATTTCAATAAATGTGATGATATCTCAACAGCTGTTTTCTTATTTACAGGAGAGGCTTGCCCAAATTTTGAAAAGCTATCAATAATGGTCAGAAATTTCTGTTTATTGATTATATACGTGTCAATATAAATATGTTCAAAGGGTTTTATACCAATGGGTGTTGGTTTGAATATGAATTTGTATGGTTGACGTTCATACTTGGTTTTATTGCATATCTAGCATACTTTGACATAATTCTGTCCGTCTTTCTCGATATTGGGCCAGTAGAATCTTTTCTTTAAGGCTGCAATATTTTCAGTGATTCCTCTATGAGAGGTTTTAGTCTCATGATATTGCTGAATTTTCTCTTGTTGAAGATCAACGTCTGTGATGTCTTCTAATAAAGAGTTCGAGATGTACAAAGTAAATGAATTCGAACTGAACGATTCTTGTAATGCTCGTATCACAATAGGTTTATTTAGGAAATGAAGGCAATAAATACCAGGTGGCATGTATTCCTTTACTAAATTAGTAATTTGTGATGTTGTTGGATTATTTGGTAAGAAGAATATTATTCTCTTTTTATTACCAAATAGTTTATCTCTTTTCTAATTGTGTTATTATTGGAATATCGAAATACAATTTGATTTCCAAATACATTTACATGTTTCTTAGTATATGGAGCTCCTAATATTGGATTTTCCATAGACGTATGCATTGTTTGGTCATTTTCAGACAAGGCTGAAATTGTTGAAGAACGAACAGTTGGTGTTATTTGTCTGTTACTTTTTTGAGTTTTCGAAGATTCTCCTATTTCTATGGGAATTTCTTTTTTCTCTTTTCTTGGAGGTATTATTAGTTGTGATAATATCTTTATTTTGGGTTTTACTTTCTTAGGTTCCTCTTCAGGTTCTTTTTCTGATGCTGTCTTTGTTGATTGAGATGATTCAGACATTGTTAGCTCTTTTTCTTTAGCTATCTCGCTTTGTTTAGGAAGATATACTTTAGAATCTGTAAAGTATTTTGCTATGATTTCATTATTACATAATGGTGTATCTTTCAGCATTAATCCTATTTTTTTATGAAATTCTTCATCTGAAGATGTTAATCTGGCATCTGGATCTGATTTTTGAATGGCATGAAGTTGTATTGCAGGAATTCTTGATAGTGCGTCTGCATTCATGTTCAATGTTCCTTTTTTGTATTTGATCTCATAATCAAATTCAGATAGTTTTAGTCGCCATCTGACTAGTTTAGAACTTGGTTCTTTAACATTAAATAGCCATTGTAGAGGTTTGTGATCTGACAAGATTGTGAATTTTCTACCAAAAAGATAAGGTCGAAAATATTTTGTTGCCCATACGATTGCTAAAAGTTCTTTTTCAATCGTCGAATAATTACATTCAGCTAGGTTTAATTTTCTTGATGCGTATGCAATGGGAAGATCAGCTCCGACAGGACCTTGAGATAAAACGGCTCCAATTGCATAGTTTGAGGCATCGGTTGTCAATAAGAAAGGTTTCTTAAAGTCAGGATGTTGTAATATTGGGTCATTTATTAATAAATTTTTACAAGTTTCAAAGCTATTAAGAAATATTACATTGCGAATTATTTTTTTGTCTTTTTTCAAACAAGATGTCATTGGTTTGGTCAATTTGGCAAAATTCTTTATGAATTTTCGGTAATAACCTGCTAATCCTAAAAATGATTTTATTTCTTTCACCGTCTTTGGTATTGGGAATTTTTTTATTGCCATTATCTTTTTTGGATTCGGTTTTATTCCATTTGGTGTAATTACATGTCCTAAGAATTCGACAGTCTTGTGTAGGAATTCTGATTTGTCTAATTGTATATTTAAATTAAACTTCTCGAGTCTCTCAAATACTTTCTTTAAATTTTTCACGTGTTCATGAAGTGAAGTGGAAAAAATTATTATATCATCCATGTATACTAGACATATTCTATTCTGTAATCCTAGTAATACATTATCCATCACTCTCTGGAATGTCGCGGGGGCGTTTTTCAAACCAAAGGGCATTCTGTTAAATTCGTAATGACCATTTTCAACATTAAATGCTGTTTTGGGTATCGAATTTTCATGCATCTCGACTTGATGAAAGCCAGAGGCTAGATCTAGTGTCGTAAAATAATTACTACGATCAAGTCGGTCTAATATATCCGTAATATTAGGTAATGGATATCTATCATCAATAGTTTTTTCGTTTATCTTTCGATAATCAACGATCATTCTCCATTTTTGTATGCCTGCGGCATCTTTTTTCTTAGGTACTATTCATACAGGGGATGACCAAGGGCTACAGGATGGTCTGATTATGTTATCTTCTAACATTTTCTTTATTTGAAAATTTACTTCTTGTTTATGCACATGTGGGTATCTATACGTTTTCGTGTGCACTGGTATTTCATTTGTTGTTTTAATCTCATATTTGATTTGATTGGTAAATGTCAATTTTTCATTTGACTTGTGGAAAATTTTAAGAAAAGTGTTTTAAAGCATCAAATTCCTCTGAATTTAAATGATTAATACGCAGCGACTTAATAGGGTCATTTGCATATTCATCATTTTCTAATAAAGTCATTTGCTCTATATTAAATATGTCAAACTGTTCGTCAGCATAAGGCAAACTTATTTCCGCTAAGTTGTTTATGTTATACGGGACAATAATAGGCTTATTCATTAAGTTATGCACTTCTAGAGCTACTGTCTCGTTTATAACTGTGCCTATTGTCGAAGGAATATAATACGTTTCATTTTTTATCGGTGGTGTAAGTATTTCAATGCCATCAGCTATATTTGTATTGAAATAACATACTTGAATTGAGTTGCTTGGAATCTCAAAATTTTGATTTTCGAAATCTGTTCTATATTGAAACGGAATTGTTGTTTTATTATTAGAAAGAAGCATATTAGAAAAATCTATATTTAAATTATTTTCTTGTAATGCTTTGATTCCAATAATTCCATCAAAATAGTCATGGAAATTAGACATTATCATTTCAATGTTGTTTTGAATATTATATTCTTGTAAAATTGGGACATTGATTTTTCCATGTGTTTTTCTTGTACCCATGCAAGTAGTTAACTTGTTTCGTGTATTAATTATAGAATTTGAAAAATATTCTTCTGCGATTGAGGGTCTTCTTAAATAGGCATGACTTCCTGTGTCAATCAATAATTTACACGGTGGATAGTGTATTTGAATAAAGGGCAGTTGGTTGATTTGATAAGCATTTAAAGTTAATGCTGACTCATTGCATCCAAGGCTTGTAACTGAAAATTTTCGTCTTCAGTTGCGACTTGATTTTCTTCAAAATTTGTCTCTTCATAATAGTTTTGATTATTAGAACATTCGTCATTTTCGAAATTTTCGTCAGGGTCAGGCAATTCGATTTCAAAGATATAATTAATTTCTTCAATTGATGTATATTTGGAAGGGTATTGATGTTGATTTTGTGCTCTTGGTTGCACTGAAACTCCGGACATAGGTGTGGGTTTCGAAAATTGTTGATTAGTGTTTTTTCGAAAGGCATTATTGTAGTTTTTGCCAAAAGTTCCTGAACTAGTAGGAAATTTTGTTAGTACATAGTCCTTTTTAGGTTGTATATTAATAGGTTGGGATGGAAATTGTGGTTTCTGTGGTACATACGATGTTTTTTGTGTATATTGAGGTTTTTGTTGAGTATAGGTTTGTTGTGAACGAAATTGCGTATTTTTATTTTTGAAATTTGGAAAATTTTGATTTTGATTAGTAGAATGAGTAAGGCCTCTTCTAAATTTCATGTGGTTTTTAGCTAGTTGATAATTTAACACAAATTTGTTAGCTGCATCCACCGTTTGTGGATTTTGAACCATTAAAATTGTTTTTAATTCGGTTGGCGAATTAGTGACTAGATTTTGAATAGCAATAATTTCGTTTTGTTCAATCAAGACATTTGCAACTTGGTACCATTAAATTTGGGTCGCACATGATTTTAGATGTAATTCTTTGAACTAAACCTTTTAGTTTATCCAAATACTCAATAATAGTTTCTTTATTAGTTTTTGTGGTATACATAAGCTCTTGTACCAAATTCTGTCTAGAATATTGATCACTCATTGTTACGGTTGGTCTTTGATTTTGGTTGTTACTTCTCGAATTAGAATTGTAAAGATGAGTCAAAAGATTCTCGATTTCTTCTTCAGAATTTGACATATATATTTCTTTGAATTATTAGAAGAAATTATTTTGAAAATTCAAAATTAAAAAGTTTTAGTTCTATTTTAAAATTAAAATTATAATTAATTAATCAAAAGTATTTGTTGTCGTGGGTTCGTAAATTCGTTGTTACTCTTTATTTTTTGATTTCAGTCTTTTCAGCAAACCGTTTTGGAATTGCAAAAGAACAAAAATCTGAATTTAAGTCTTCTCAGTAAGTAAATCAAAAATTAGAAATTACAAAAGATCAAAAATCCAAAAATCTTAACAATGGAACACCAATTACAAAATGTATAAAGAGAAAGGATGTACTTAATTTCTATCACGTATCGGCTGATCTAAAATTATTTTCTGCAAAAGTTAGATAAATAAAGCTTAAACCGAGGCTTAAACAGTTCAAATTTGTTTGTGAAAACAGGAAAATAATTGCACTTTTTGCTATTTTGGCACCGCCGGCTGTTAAAATTATTTATCTGCAAAGAAGTCAATTTGTCTGAAATAATCTCGAAAAAAAAACTACATTAGAGTTGGCTAGCGGCCACAATACTCCTCTCATAATACAGAACCGTAATAAAGACAATTCGTATCCAAATTCTAACTTATATTAGATTATTAATCTGCCGAAAAAGTGGTTCAAACTTGAACCTAAATGTAAATAGATATGTACTTAGATAAACTATTCACAAATAGGTAATGATAAATTATTAATATATTATGCAACTCTATATTATCTAGATGTGATTACAACCAAAAACTCATGCACGTAATACCTGTCATTCTACGTTTTTGTTAACATTTCTTATTTTTCTTGAGCACAAAGGAACCAGATGGAAAAATTGAATTTATGCTAATTTATAAAAAAAGTAAAAGAATCCCATAAATTAAATCAGCACCATCTAGATCTAAATTATATTTTAAAATATATAATTATAAATAAGTTACGATGGTGAAATTCTTTTAGTTCAGACCTGGCACTGCGGTTATATTATTAGGTATTAGTTTCTAATACATGACTCCAAAAATAGATACTGGATAAAGTGCGGCAGAGCGTATTAACAAACGATCCAGTGCTAATCGGCATTACTCAATTATTATTACGGACATAAAATTGATCATTTTATCTCTTCTTTCTAATTTTAGTTTAGATATCTTCTTCTTTTTTCCTGTTAATTTTATTATTCCAGCTGCTTTGTATAAATTAAGGTTAGTTACATGTTGGCTCTGTAGTAACTCAACTTGTCCGTGTCTTATTTCTACATATCCTTGTCTATATTCATCAGTAATGTCCCGTGTGTTTTTTTTTGGTTTCAAAGTATTCATACCAAATTAATTTTTCAACAATTTGACAAATAATTTTGTTGTTTAGGTTTATTTTATGTAACACATATTAGAAAAATGATATCCGTTATCCCGGCCTCGATTCTACTAAAATAATAAAATGTTTTAATGTATGTAGGTACCGATGTAATGTTATTGATAATTCAAGATGCTTTAAACCTCTTTAAAATCTGTCAACTCTAGAATATGGCATTAAGGATCATACAAAAGCATCGTCAAATGTAGCTTTTTAAACCAATTAAAAATCCGTAATAAAAAAAAGTTCACGTTGACCTACGTTTGAAAAATATATCAAACTATGTAATATTACTTTGGCATTGATTTACTTTTATTCTCCTTAGGCCGTGGAACGAACAACGCGGATTCCAACGATGGCTCAAACAAATTCAAAGACCCGCTTCAACTTGTTATGAACCCGGCTGGAAAAATCCAGGACATTAATACTCTGAAAAAACAAGGCTACAGCTTTGAAACCGCCTTATCTCCGGAAGCTTGTTTGGAAATAGTCAAAGGGCTTAATTCTCCCAAAGGAAAAGGTAGCGTTAGAGGCCTAGTTTTTTTGAGACTTTAAATTCAACTTTCAACACTATACACAAAATCTGAAGCATATTAAGCTCCCCTATCCTAGTAATTTTGAAAAGTATACAATTTCAGGGGCTGAATTATTCGCTAAACGACGCAAACGATCGGAAAAGTGGGTGGTAGCAGAAACCAATGGTACCAGACCGCCGTCTACCATACCAGATGTTTTATTAGCTACATCCCCTACACCAACATTACCGCCGCTTACACCCACCGGAAATATACCGCCATCGAGTTATTTACCGGAAACCCAGCAGCGATTGGCTCACAAGGAAAAACTTGACGAGATACAGGTAATGTTTGTTTAAATATTTTCAGCTTTCGATAAATCTGACAAGTATTTTGTTTTTCCAGGAAAAGTTTACTCGTCCTCGTATCAAATTAATAAAATCACCTTGGGACGCAGCTTTGGAAACCGGTTCGGTAGAGGCTGCTTTCCAGGAAGAACCAACTTGGCCTACGAAAGGCAATTTCGTAGCACCAGCTGTCAATTCGTACGAAGAAGCTATTAAAAGCGACAATCTGGCTTCGTGGACTATACCTAAGTCAAATGGGTAAGTCAATCAAGAATAGAAGAAATGGGTTTTCCTATTTATAGTTTAAGATGCCAAATTCTTCACCGAAAGTATATTCTGAAATGCACATTATTTAACAATCCCAACATGGCCATGGTAGAGATTCACAACTCCACTGTTTCGATTATTGAATATTTCATCAACTATACTGTCACTGCTACTCCTAGTAAACCCACTAGACCCCATTGGCTATCAATAAGTGTATCCTTCCCTATCATTGATTCCCTATGATGTTTCTGATTATACTCTATACTCTAGCAACGACTAAATTTATTTTAAAAGTTGATATTTTTTAAATTTTGATGCTTTCTTCATTATTCTTTGGACTGCACTTTAAAGCTACATTTATACAGCAAATAGAATAAAATAAAATAAATTAAAATAACAAATAAAAAATAAACATCAACCTCACCAATTATGTTTTTCGTTCAGTAAACCTTTGTGTTTAAAAACTATTTATTTTATCAAAAACTAATAAGTTACAACAAAAAATACTAGACTCTAATTGCTGCGGCAAAAGCCCGAAAACTAAAAAAATCGTGATTCTAATTGCTATAGTAAAAGCTAAAAACAGAAAAATGATCAGAAAGTTCTGCGAGGCTTATGCCTTAGTCATTATTATAATATGGTGGGATTTTACCGTAGCTTATCTTATTCTTAAGCTTATGCTTGACATTGGAAAAGGGAATTATTTGTATAATAATATGAGGATTTATAGTATGTATACTCCTCCCTCCTTGAGTGGTTGCAAATTGGGATTGATTAACAATGTTGGGCTATCTGACCAAACTGCACCTCAGTTTTCGTTATACTATTTTCCTTAAAAATATACAACTGTATACAACATCCTCTTTTAACTTAAAAGCACTTTTTAAAACTGAAAATTTGTATGGCTTAGAATACACATTTTCAAAAGTGACCAGTTTTAAAAAGCGCTTTTAAACTAAAAGAGGATGTTGCATACAGCTGATAGAATAATAATTGTTATAAAAATAGAACTTAATACTATGATTATATAGATTGACACATTATTGGTTTCAAAATGTAACTCTTTTAATGGGTCAGTCATGGTCGACTCTTCTTTTAGTCTTACAGTTTTGGTATTCTCTGGAAGTTCAGGAATGTCGATGATGGGTGGTAGGCGTTCTAGGTTGAAGTTCTCATGCGTGTCTTCCAAAAATGTTCGATTGTTAATTGTCATTGAACTCTCTTGGAAATTACGATTGGACTGGAAATTATTTCCATGTATTTCATCAATTGTTGATTCTTCGTATTGAATTTTCGTGAATGGGCATAATTGTTGTTCCCCAGATACAATATCGTGAACACAGGGTTCATCTTGTTTCAATAGTTCTATTTTGCGCAAATAAATGTCTCCAATATTTGAACATTTTTGTAGAGCATTGTAATACGGTCTATGGTGGGTAATAGGTAAGAATACTTAACACTAATTGTATAATTTTAGATGGGTATAAGAAATAGTTTATACAATATAAAAAGTTTAGGATTAATTATTATTGGTGTATATATAGTAAATATGATTAGTTCCTTTTGAATTATTACATGAGAGGACATTGTCTTATAGTATTTAACCTTGTCAAATGATATTTGTCGACTCGCGGGCATGTTTTTCAAGATCTTAATAGTTTTAAATGTAAAAATCATATCTTTCACCGTCATTTGCGTCTAATGTTCCATAAGCCATTTTTGTGCTGTACCCATGAAATTGAATAGTCCACGTTTGTTTCGTTTGTGTGAGGAATGTTTCACAAATTTCTTTAATACATTGATACGTGATTGGATCAATATTTACCATTTGGTTAGAGTTAAAGCATTGTTCAAATTCTTTGAAGGTATTTCGAGGGTTTTAATACTTTTTCCAATAAGGGTAGAATTAATGTAATAACATACAGTGTTATGTTGTATTGTGAGTGGTTCCTATAGAAATCGATAAAATAGGATTTCTTAGTGGTGTTGTTAACGTATAGGCGTTACTGGTAACTCCTATAATGAGGACGATTTGTGTGTCTGAAACAAAATGTTGTCGATTTAGCATTTGTTGTGAATGTTCAATAGATATTGAATAATTCAAATCGCCTTTAATTATTTGGAAAAGTGTATATCTTGCTACACTATGTATGCTGTTATTATAGTTCAAGATTGAAATTACCATTGGGTTATTTATAGGGTTGCCACCTCTCCGGGTTTCACCTGGAGTCTACGTGTTTTCACATATGATCTCCAGGCTCCGGATTACTAGGTGTTTTCTCCGGATAAAACCGCATTAAAAAAAAAAAACGCATTTAACAAAAAACAACGTAAAATATATCTTATGTCCAGGAAAAAAAATAAGATTTAGCAACAGCGCAATACCTTTCACTGGTACTTTGGCGTGATGGGGGTTGAGATTTGATCTACAGAGGCCATATGCGGATAGGCTATCCTATGGTTGTCCTAGCTTATCTAGTTTGTAATATCCTTAGATCTCCCTTTCCAACCGTCACAATTCCCAACCTGAAGCATCATCCGGTGATTCCGGGGGGACTTGTGTATAGATAGAGTGTACCTTATGCATCTGTTATCAGATTTGTAGGATTCTTGTTTCAGTTTCTTTTTTCAATAAGGGTTTTTTTTCTCTCCGGTTCAACTTACTTTCAAAGGTGGCATCCCTAGTCATTTATGTTTTTATTTGGGCTTGTAATTTTAAGCTTGTTAAACTTTGTCTCAAGGTAGCAATGACGCACCCAGGTTTTTTATTCGGGGGGGTTTTCATAATCATGAAGACTCGCCGCAGGCAGGCGCTGCCGTAGGCCGGGCGCCATAGGAAGAATTTTTTTTCGGGTGTCACGCCCAAAAACGTTTATTTTAGGCCTTCAAAAAATAATTTATTGTACCACATGCAGTCGATGGATCAAGTTCATGCTAAAATACAGGACTATAAACTCGACTATTGCTGAAACCTCTATTAAAGTAACCGCGACAAAAGGATGCCCACAGGGCGGAGTACTTTCACCACTCTTGTGGAATCTTGTCGGGGATGAACTTTTGAGGAAACTAAACGATCAAGGCTACATCACCCTAGGCTACGCGGATGACATAGTCGTTGTCATTAGGGGAGGATTTAATAGGACGGTATCAAACCTCATGCAGGACGCTTTAGGAATCATTGAGGAATGGTGCACGAATGAGCAACTTCGCGTCAACCCCTCCAAAACAAAACTCATTCCTTTCACGAGAAAAAGAAATCTGGAGAACTTATTCGCTCCCAGTCTATCCCAAAAAACCTTGGGCTTTAGGGAAGTTAAATTTTTAGGCGTTATCCTAAATATGAAGCTGACATGGAACCAACACATCCAAAAGATAACCACCAAAAGCAAGATCTAACGTCATCTTGTTGTCACTAAAAAGAGCGGTTGGGAAAACATGGAGACTAAAACCGTCAGTTTTACAATGGATATACACTACGGTTGTAAGACCAATGATAACATATGGTGCACTTGTATGGTGGTCTAAAGTAAACCAAAAACAAGCAAACCTGCAGCTAGCCAAAATCCAGAGACTTGCGTGTCTTTGTATTACCGGTGCACATAGAAGCTGACGGCAAGTATGTCAATCTCTGGGAGAATATACTACTGTATTCCAAACAGAAATATATGCCATCGACTCCTGTCTGGGAGAAAACCTGAGGAGGGGATACACAGGTAAAAACATCCTTATCTGCTTGAACGGTCAAGCGTCAATCAATGCACTCAACAGCTTTGAAATAAAATCCAAACTTGTCTGAAAATTCTTGGAAAACCTCAAAAACCTAAGTATGGCCAACAAGGTAACCCTTAAATGGGTGCCAGGGCATAAAGGAATTGAAGGAAATGAAAAAGCAGATGCTCTAGCAAGAGAAGGATCGGAAACCAGTTATACTGGTCCTGAACCAGCAATTGGCACCACAAAATCATCGGTAAGAACAAAAATAAACCAATGGGTGTATAGACAACACAAAACCTACTGGCAGACTCTTCCGAAGCTCAGACACAGTAAGCTAATGGTATACAACAACAATCACCTAAACTTACTGAAGAAATCCTACAAACCAAACAGGAATCACATCAGGCTAATAACTGGACCCTGTAGCCTGAGAAAACACCTTCACACAATGGGCATCCTTCAAGAACCCATAAGCAGACTTTGTGAGTTGTGACGAGAAAGATAAAACCGCCACCCACATAGTCTTTGATTCTTTGAATGTGAGGCTTTACGCTGGTGGAGATATAGACAGATAGCGCCAGAAGACCCTATCTCTAAACTCACCAAAAGTAACACGGTGAAGAGGCTCCTAAACCTAAACTTTTTACTGACTAAACAGACGAACAGGACATTACAATAAGTCGACGGCTGCAGTGTTGGGGCCACCTAACCTGGCCTGTTTATTCTGCATCCCAACCACCTAAATCAACTCGCTGTCGGAGGCAAAATCTTTTAGGTCTTGCCATATATGTAAAATAGAAAGTTTGTAGGTACCTATTAACCAAAATCGCAAAAACAATATTTTTACCGGAAAATTCTTTGTACCAGTGCTAAATTTCGGGGGGGGGGGTTCAACCCCCAAATTCCTTCCCCTTGGGTGCGCCACTGCAAGGTAGAATGTAATCTCTCAATGGGGCTGTTCGAATTGGGATTTCGAATTTATGTAGAGTACATAAGTCTGTTATGTTATAATTGCTTTCTCAAATTCAGTTCCGTTATCAAAAGTCATTCTTCATGGAATTACGTGGTCACTGAAATATCTTATAAGTTGTGATGCAATCTCAAATGATGTTTTGCTAATAATTGGGATAACTTGTAGAAACTTCTAAAAGCTGTCAATAAGTGTTAGGAATTTTTGATTCGAAACAACGTATGTATAGATGTAAAGGTGTTCAAAGGGTTTTGAACCAATTGGAGATGGTTTGAATATTATTTTGTAGGGTTGCTTTCCATATTTCGTCTTATTACATATTTCACATGTTTTAACATATGCTTGTACGTCTGCCAATAACATCGTTTATAAAAGCTGAAACATTTTCTGTTACTCTGCGATGGGATGTTTTAGTCTCATGGTACTTACAGTCTAATTGTTTCTTGCTGTTCATCAGCTCCTGTTATGTCTTGAACAAAAGAATTGGAAATACATAACTTAAACGAATTCGAATTGAATGATATACTTAGAACTCTCAGTATTATAATAATAATAATAGGTTCTAACGGTTTGTCGTGAAAATAAATACAATACGTAGGTATCTGGTGGAAGATATTTCTTCATTAATTTGATAATTTGATCCTCTAATGGGTCATTAGGTGAAAAGAATGTTATTCTGTTAGGAAATGGTATAATACTTTCTTTGCGAATAGCATTATTTTTAGAATATCTAAAAATTATTTGATTAACAAAAAGATTCACATGTTTCTTTGTATAATGGACTCCTAGTTTAGGGTTTTCGAGAGATGTGTGAATAGTTCGGTCATCTTCGATTACTTCATTCTCAATTGTATCTTTTTCAATTATGTCTTTTTCAATTGTATTTTTCTTCAATTTTTCTGGAGGTATAATTACTTGAGACAAGTTTTTGAACTTGGACTTTGTGGTGAATCTGCTGTACAAGTAGATTCGGACAATGGAAAATGGAACATCTTTATGTTCATCAGTTATTTTAATTTCTTTACCTTTATTAATAAGTTCATTTGCTTGTGGTTGAAGTTTAAAAATTTCAGTATATTATTTGAAATATTTTTCAATTATCTCGTTATTATTAAATGGTGTGTCATTTAATATTGCTCCTAAAGTTTTATGGAACTTTTCATGGGAATCTGATTCAGTACTGGAATCTAATCTGGAAATAGCATTTATCTGTAAAAGAGGTCTTGATAATGCGTCTGCATTCATATCAAGAGTTCCTTTCTTGTATTTGATTCCGTAATCATATTCTGCTAGTTTTAGGTAATCTCCATCGGAATCATTTAGATCCGGTTTCTTTAACAGAGAATAACCATTGAAGTGGTTTATGGTCAGAAAAAATTGTAAATTTCTGTCCAAATAAGTATGGTCTAAAGTATTTACTATGGCTAGTAATTCTTTCTCAATTCTGGAATAATTACATTCCGCAGGATTTGATGTACAGCTTGCGTGAGCAATTGGTAAATCTGAGCCTACTGGTGCTTGTGACAATACAGTGCCAATAGTATAATTTGATGCGTCTGTAGTCAATAAGAATGTAGTATAGGATCATTGATTAATAAGTTTTTAAAAGTTTCAAAACTTTTTAAAAATTTAGAATCGTGAATTACTTTTTTATCCTTTTTAAAACACATCATCATTGATTTTGTTATTTTAGCGAAGTTTTTTATGAACTTGCGATAATATCCTATCAATCCTGGAAATTATTTAATTTCTTTTACGGTTTTTGGGATTGGAATTTTTTTTATTGCATCAATTTTCTTTGGGTTTGGTGTAATACCATTTGGGGTTATTACATGTCCCCAGAATTCTATTGATTTCTTCAAGCATTCGTATTTGTCTAATTGGATTTCAAGATTGAATTGTTCTAATCTTTCGAATATCTTTTTAAGATTTGCAATATGTTTTTGAAGAGAAGTGGAAAATATAATCATATCATCCATGTAAACTAGACATATTATGTTTTCTAGACCTATTAATATGTTGTCCATTACTCTTTGAAATGTTGCTGGGGTATTCTTTAATGCAAAGGGCGGGCATACGAGTAAATTCATAATGTCCATTTTCTACATTGAAAGCTGTTTTACTTATCGAGTTTGGATGGATAAGTCTAGAGTAGTAAAATAATTACTTCTTTCAAGTTTATCTTATTTTATTTAATTTTATGTGAAAATACCGAAAATTGATGGGCGCATGGTTCGGTGTATAAATTTTTCGTCAGCTGTTGAAAAATGCGAATGTGAAATGTTTTGAAATCCAGTTGGATGGGCGCATGTGCAAAACATATATTTCTATTGGTCGAAAATTATTTCTTATTTTATTTGCTGTATAAATCCAGCTTTAGTCTCAGTATGAAAAGCCTCTCTTGAAATACTTATTAAGATCTATAGGCTCATAAAATTTTCGTGTGCTAAGATCGTGTGTTCTATTCCATCGAAAGAAATTCCTGGATATCTACTAATTCGTGTTGATATTAACTCACCATCCATCAGGTGATCTTCAAAATTGACTGACAAACTTTAGTTTATAAAACTTAAACCGATTTTACGGATTTAATTTTTAAAAAACATCACAATACTTAGGTACATCTGCTTTTTTTATTTGCTTCCCAGGTACAATGAGCAGAAAACCTTTGCTCATAATCCAGCCTACAATAGCCAAAGCATTAACAGAATAGTGGAAAACTTGCAATCGGGCAACAATGGCGTGGACGTCTACAAACCGGCCCTACCCCAAGCTTGGAACTCTGGACCAGCTAGAAAACAACAATACAGTAAGCAATTTCCGCTAAAATATGCTTTTATGCTGATTGAAAAAAATTTATTTCGCTTATAGGTAGCATTAACGCCGCTTTAACTAATATCTTTACCAGCAAAGAAGAAAAACCCTCAATATCCTCCTTCCCAAACATCCCGGATATTACCCAGAACCCCCAACTCGTAACTATTCCCTCTTCAAAAAATGAAATAGAAATCAAAGAAAATCACACAAAAAGTGCTTCACCATTCCCAAATATTCCGGATATAACCTTGAATCAAAAATTAATCGACCAAGATCTCCAGTTGTTCCAACAAGGGAATCTAGACTATACTTCAAAGCCTTCTTCGCCATTTCCTGATGTACCAGATATCACTTTAAATCCGGAACTGATTGAACAAGACGTGGTTCTACTTAGAACCAGCCCTATACCCTTTAAAGGCGAGTCTTCTAGTCATGAGGATAGTTGGGCAGATGATGACTTGCCCCCGCCACCACCGGAATTCATGACTCCAGCACCATTACCTATTATTCCAGACATATCCAAGTATTTGGCTAATGAGTTTAAGCTGTTCAAACCCGTAGCTACCAAACCGAATACTGTGGAACAAACAGGCGCAATTAAAGAACGCGAATTCGGATTTGCTCTGCCAATGAGCAATAATATCAATAGCTGGGATTCCAGGACAATTCAGTCAGAGCTATTTGAGAGTCAAGGCCATTTTAGTGCCCACAAGCCTCCTATGATGGATATTTTTGTCCCGGAAGAGAATATCATGGAATCGAATGGTGATTCAGCAAAAACCAAAAACGATGAAGCGAAAACAAAAGACAACCAAAGGAAAATTATTATAGAAAAACACAATGTGGAACCGAAAAAGCCTGAAACTGAACAATTGGCCAGAAAAATCGCTGTGGAAAGCGATAAACGCAAAGCCGAGGTGATGGTTTACCAGCAAGGATGCTTTTCTGAGTTGAAACACATTCAAAAAGTTTACGATTTGGTGGATAATTATGCCATTAAAGGCATGCATGGGGTGGATATTGAATATAGAGATTCTACAGTAGAAATGGAGGAAAAAGAAAATGAGGCTCTGGATATTTTGAGGCAGATGAAAGAAGCTAGAAATGGAGTTCCTCCAGACGATGATGAAGATATTAAAGAAAATGATGAAAATTTTAAGGAACACGATGCAAATAGTCATAATAATGAATTCGAAAGGATAAATGAAGCTGTTAACGTAAAAAGTGAAGCTATTAACGTAAGAAGTGAAGCTATTAACGTAAAAAGTGAAACCATTGAAGTAAAAACTGAAGCTACTGAAATCAAAGCTGAAGCTAATGATGTAAAGAGTGATGCTGGTGGCAAAAAAGAAACCTCTCCAAAAGCTTCAGGTGTTGATCTCCAAACAACTGGTGGAAAAAATACAAATTCAATGAAACCTTTAAAAACGTTGACTCCCCAAGAAAACTTGGACAAAATTACTTTCGATATCGATCCTAAAATATGCAAAAAGCCTCCTGGCGCAATCATAGGAGCAAAGCCACTGTTTGGAGAGCTCAACATCAATGACGAGTTTAAAAAAGCTCTCGTTGGCAGGAAAAAGTCGCTCCAAGATCGACGTTATCAGCAAAGTACCATAAAAGAACCGAATAAGATTTCATTTGAGCAAGGGTCGCTGGAAACTACTGAAGAAACAAGCGATAATACAGATTTTCGGAGTTGCTTGAAGACAAACGAAAGAGCGGAAGTGGAAATTTTAAGACCTAGCGCCAACGAAGAGGTTGAGAAGATTTTCTACGAACAAAACAGGGAATTTGATGTAGATTTTCAGGTTGTTCAAGAAGAAATTATCGACCCCGTATCCAATCGGGTGTATTATCCACCAGCGAAATTGAATTATAACTTATTGCATGATCAACTTAATAATGCTCAAGTGCCAGTGCAACTAGAACAGGTTGGGCAATTCATGTCGCCGCTTCAAACGCAGCAGTCACAATTCACAACAAATCAACAATCGCCCCTCCAACCTGGTTACTTTGAGGGTGACCAGGAAGACTACGTCAAAGTCCCAGTAAAATCCCTAATACAAAGTTTCGAGCATGCAATAATGCCCCAATTACAGTACAAACAAATAAGAGACCCTTTACCAGATGTTGTTGAAAAACTGGCGACAAATAACCAAAATCAGCTTTTACGCCAAGCTGAACAGGATTTCGATAATCTATATTACGTCACTAGCGTGCAAAGCTCTCATTCCCAGCCCTTGCCTGATAATAGCAAGTTTTTTGCTTTACAACAGTCGGAGAATAGTTCGTTTTGTAAATATTCCTCCTCCGAGCTCGCAAAGGGACACTCCGATCAGTTGGTACAAGTTTCAGGACAACAGACAGAGCAGTTTCGAGGCAAGCTAGCTTATGAAATGTGCTGCATGTTTTTATTGATTTTGCATGAAATTTTAGGATTTAGTGTGCCCTAACTTTTTCCAGAAATGCATTTTTGCTTAAACTGAAATTAGTGTGTTCAAAAAAAAATCTATTCTCTACTGATACTGTTACGTATGTACAATGTTTCTGTTTTCGGTCTCATATAGTCTCATGATTCAACATATAAGCGCAACTAGACCCCAAACTTGAGGGGTGCTGCAGCACCATTTATTTTTTTTTTAATGGGGTTTGATAGAAAAGAAATGAGATGCGTAAAAAAAAAGTTAGTTTCACGAGGGTTTGTACTTACGTCATCATTTGCCTTTATTTTAAAAAAATAGGAAAGTCATAGAGCACCTTCGGAATTATTGTTTTGTAATACATTTTTTAACTTAGAATAGAGTTTATTCAGTTATCCGAAAATATATAAATGAATTTCTCCTGGAGTGATTTTTCACTGGAAAATTTTGAAATTTTCCTCTTATGAGCTCCTCACTTTTCTCTTTTTCCTGTGAAAATTTCGAAATTTTCCCTTTGCCAATTTTACAGAAAAAAATTGAAATGTAAGAGGATGAATTTTCCTTAATTAATTTTACCACCTTTAGTCAATTTTCTTTGATTTTTTCCTGGAGTGATTTTTCACTGCAAAATTTCGAAATTTTCCTATAATGAGCTCCTCACTTTTCTCTTTTTCCTGGAAAATGTTCAAAATTTTCCCTTGGCCAGTTTTTCAAAAAAAAAATTGAATGTGAAAGGGTGGATTTTCCTTAAATTTGCTTGAATAATTCAATTTTCCAGAATTTTTTCTGGAGTCATATTTAACTAGAAAATTTTGAAATTTTCTTACATAGAGTTCCTCACTTTCCTCTATCTTTTGAAAAAATTCCACAATTTTTGCTTTGCCAGTTTTCCAGAAAAAAAATGAAATGTGAAAGGATGAATTTTGCTTAAAAAAGTCAATTTTCCAGAACTTTCCTCTCAACTTTCCTTGGAGACTAGAAAATTTTGAAATTTTCCTATAATGAGTTCCTCATTTTCTTCTTTCATCTGGAAAAATTTCACAAGTTTTGCTTTGTTAGTTTTCCAGAAATAAATTGAAATGTGAGAGGATGAGTTTTTCCTAATTTTACTTGAAAAAGTCATTTTTTCAGAATTTTCCCTGGAGCGATTTTCCACTGGAAAATTTTGAAATTTTCTTATAATGAGCTCCTGACTTTCCTCTTTTTCCTTTTTTGCCAGTTTTCCAGAAAATAATTGAAATGTGGAGGATGAATTTTCCTCAATTTACTTGAAAAACTCAATTTTCCAGAATTTTGCCTCGAGTGATTTCTCACTGGAAAATTTCGAATTTTCCCTATAATGAGCTCCTCACTTTCCTCTTTTCCTGGAAAATTTTCAAAATTTTCCCTTTTGCTAGTTTTCCAGAAAAAAATTAAAATGTAAGAGGGTGAATTCTCCTTAATTTTACTTGAAAAAGTCAATTTTTCAGAATTTTTCCTGGAGTGATTATTCACTGGAATTTTTTTTAAATTTTCCTATAATGAGCTCCTCACTTTCCTTTTTCTTTTGGAGAAATTTCACAATTTTTGCTTTGCCAGTTTTCCAGAAAAAAATTGAAATGTGAAAGATAAATTTTGCTCAAAAAAGTCAATTTTCCAGAACTTTCCTTGAAGTGATTTTTCACTAGAAAATTTTGAAATTTTCCTATAATGAGCTCCTCATTTTCTTCTTTCTCCTGGAAAAATTTCACAAGTTTTGCTTTATTAGTTTTCCAGAAATAAATTGAGAATATGAGAGGATGAGTTTTTCTTAATTTTACTTGAAAAAGTCATTTTTTCAGAACTTTTCCTGGAGCGATTTTCCACTGGAAAATTTTGAAATTTTCTTATAATGAGCTCCTGACTTTTCTCTTTTTCCTCTTTTGCCAGTTTTCCAGATAATAATTGAAATGTGGAGGATGAATTTTCCTCAATTTTACTTGAAAAACTCAATTTTCCAGAATTTTGCCTCGAGTGATTTCTCACTGGAAAATTTCGAAATTTCCCTATAATGAGCTTTTCACTTTCCTCTTTTCCTGGAAAATTTTCAAAATTTTCCCTTTTGCTAGTTTTCCAGAAAAAAATTAAAATGTAAGAGGGTGAATTCTCCTTAATTTTACTTGAAAAAGTCAATTTTTCAGAATTTTTCCTGGAGTGATTTTTCACTGGAAAATTTTTGAAATTTTCCTATAATGAGCTCCTCACTTTCCTTTTTCTTTTGGAAAAATTTCACAATTTTTGATTTGCCAGTTTTCCAGAAAAAAATTGAAATGTGAAAGATAAATTTTGCTCAAAAAAGTCAATTTTCCAGAACTTTCCTCTCGAATTTCCTTGAAGTGATTTTTCACTAGAAAATTTTGAAATTTTCCTATAATGAGCTCCTCATTTTCTTCTTTCTCCTAGAAAAATTTCACAAGTTTTGCTTTATTAGTTTTCCAGAAATAAATTGAAAATATGAGAGGATGAGTTTTTCTTAATTTTACTTGAAAAAGTCAGTTTCAGAATTTTTCCTGGAGCGATTTTCCATTGGAAAATTTTGAAATTTTCTTATAATGAGCTCCTGACTTTCCTCTTTTTCCTCTTCTGCCAGTTCTCCAGAAAAAAATTGAAATGTGGAGGATGAATTTCCCTCAATTTTACTTGAAAAACTCAATTTTCCAGAATTTTGCCTGGAGTGATTTCTCACTGGGAAATTTCGAAATGTCCTTATAAGGAGCTCCTCACTTTCTTCTTTTTCCTGGAAAATTTTTAAAGTTTTCCCTCTGCCGATTTTCCGGAAAAAAATTAAAATGTAAGAGAGTGAATGTTCCTTAATTTTGCTTAAATAAGTCAATTTTCCAGAATTTTTTATGGAGTGATTTTTCATTGGAAAATTTTGAAATTTTGCTATGATGAGCTCTTTACTTATCTCTTTTTTCTGGAAAATTTTCACAATTTTCCTGTTGCCAGTTTCCCAGAAAAAAATTGAAATGTAAGAGGGTGAATTTTGCCTAAAAAAGTCAATTACCTAGAATTTTTCCTAGAGTGATTTTCCACTGGAAAATTTTGAAATTTTCCTATAATGAGCTCCTCACTTTTCTCTTTCTTCTGGAAAAATTTCAAAATTTTCCCTTTGCCAGTTTTCTAGAAAAAAATTAAAATGTAAGAGGGTGAATTCTCCTTAATTTTGCTTAATGAAGTTAGTTTTTCAAAATTTTTCCTGGAATGATTTTTCACCAGAAAATTTTGAAACTTTCGTAAAATGAGCTCTTCGTTTTCCTCTTATTCCTGGAAAATTTTCAAAATTTTCCCTTTGCCAGTTTTCTAGAAAAAAATTAAAATGTAAGAGGGTGAATTCTCCTTAGTTTTATTTGAAAAAGTCAATTTCTCAGAATTTTTCCTGGAGTGATTTTTCACTGTAAAATTTTAAAATTTTCCTATAATAAGCTCTCCACTTTCCTTTTTCTTTCGGAAAAATTTTACAATTTTTGCTTTGCCAGTTTTCCAGAAAAAACTTGAAATGTGAAAGGATGAATTTTGCTCAAAAAAGTCAATTTTCCAGAACTTTCCTCTCGAATTTCCGTGGAGTGATTTTTCACTGGAAAATTTTGAAATTCCCCTATAATGAGCTTCTCATTTTCTTCTTTCTTCTGGAAAAATTTCACAAGTTTTGCTTTATTAGTTTTTCAGAAAAAAACTGAAAATTTGAGAGCATGAGTTTTTCTTAATTTTACTTGAAAAAGTTATTTTTTCAGAATTTTTCCTGGAGCGATTGAAATTTTCTTATAATGAGCTTCTGACTTTCCTTTTTTTCCTCTTTTGCCAGTTTTCCAGAAAAAAATTGAAATATGAGAGGTAAATTTTCCTAAATTTTACTTGAAAAAGTCAATTTGCCAGAATTTTCCCTGGAGTGATTTTTCATTCGAAAATTTTAAAATTTTGCTAAAATGAGCTCTTTATTTTCCTCTTTTTCAACATACTTACCTGTGAACTAATTAGCTTAAATTTTTTCGTTGGCTCAGTATCTTTTGTATTGTTTGCGAATTTGTGATCCGTATAATTTTTTAAAATGTACTGTCCAGATTTCCTATATCATTTGATATCAAGTTGTTTTTTCCTGTATTGTAGTCTTTTTCCGCCCAATATAGTGGCCATAGAAAACACGATAAGGTAAATTTTAATTATCTTCTGTTTTATCTATAGGCTCTGCTACTCTACCAAGATCGCAACCAAAATCTCCTCAAGTACCCACCAACTACAAACCTCAGGCTCCACTACCTGTTTTCGTACCAAAAGAATCTACCTGCCCATTGCCCAGTCTCTACGCTCCAGCTTACAACGCCCACCAAACACAACCAGGATACCAACCACAGGCACCACCTAATTATTCTCCGACGCACACCTACGACGATTCACTGCTGTCCACCCCCTTGCCTTCTCAAAACCCTCAGAAGAAGATTAATTTTGATCATTTGCAAAATTATAATACAGCGGCCCGGGGGTGGGGACAATGCAGGGATGTTTACAGACCCATGACGTTTGAGAAGCCGAAGTCACCTTATTCGGATTTTTAGAGAGGCGGCATCAAAAACTCTAATAACTAAATAAGTGTTAAATATTTCTTTATTCACGTATTTTCAGTAAATCGCACTTTCTTTAAACAATGGTATCTAGTTATTTAGGGAAAATAGGTATTTCTTATCATACATGGATTGAGTTCTAAAGTAGGTGCGCTATACTTTATATTTTTGAGAAAGGCGAACTAAAATATTTGGAAGCACTTTGATGAAACTATAAGTAAACTAACATATTATAATGTATCATGGATGTTCAAACAAAAAAATGATGATGACTCTCTGAGACCTAGAGCAATAATTAATGATAATTACCCATGTCTATATTTTTTCTCTCCACTTGAAGACGAAACATTTATAAAATGAATTAGGATTAGTACAAAAACGGGCGATATGCTGAAATCATCTGGGCAGTGAACAGATACATTTCGGAAATGTATACAACGAAAAGCAACAGAATGTGAACTATGGAGACCAAAAATAAATTCAGGACGACTTATGTTGAGATAATTATGATGAATATCACAGAAAAATACCCAGAAGGAGAAAATGGGTAGGTGAATATAGCATGACAGTATAAATGGAAAAGCAATACCTATGTTCAATTATGGACAAAAAATATTGGATAAAGAGAAAGAAAGACTTCCAAAGAGCTTGTAGGTACAAATACCAAGAAAAAATACTGCCTCAGGTTGAGTAACGATTTGCTAACTACAACCACGGTGGTCATTTGTACTTACATGAAATATGTGTTCGAATTTTTTTTTTTGAACATCCATAGATAGGTACTTGGTAGAAAAACATTTGGCTTGATGATAGTAGTGTAGTCTTTATTCGTTCAAAAAATTAGGTTTGTAAGAATTGATTATTTATCAATGATTAATAATCCTATGATAGAATTATGTGTTGTGTATATCGCTCTCTTGCCTCGATTTCGTCCAATCCTTTACAAAGGATTGCCGTACAGAAAATATGTGGTTTATGCTATGAAGATCAAACTTTCTAATCATTATGTACATAAAAGTTTAATTATTATTTACTAACTTTTTGCCACAAATATATTGCTGAAGTATTTATTGTATGCCAACACAAAAGATCTGTTTGATCTTGGAACAACAAGCAACTAGCTATAAGGTAACTACCTATTTATTTCTGTTTTAAGAGATGATTTTTGTGAGCTATTCTGAGTGTTTCGCGTTTAGTTTTCGAATATTTTTTCTCGAGTTGACTTGTGTATAATCGTTTCTATGAATTGTTACTGTGTTTATTTATTTATTTATTAATAATATTATGTAATTGTTGTTTTGGTTATTCAAATAAAAAACAAATAAATGAAAGTTTTTGTTGGTTGCCATTCTAGAGGTTTCAATTGAATATTAATTTTAGGTATTGTTGTATAAGAGGCAAGCGAACACGCAAGTATTTCACAATAGTTATTTACATTACAAGTGCGTTTATGAGCATGATTACAATAACGAGTGTGAAAGATTAGAACGACGAGGTCATAGACCGAGTCGTTCATCTAATCACACAAGTTTTCTAGTCATGTTTCAACGCAAGTGTGATGTACAACGTTTTATCTACAAAGCAAAAAATAAGAATGTTTCTTCAATTATTTTCGTTTAGTTGTCTACCTTTACAGGTTTAACTTTGACATTTGTCAAATCACCGAATAAGTCGTGTTATGGATTCATAATCTAGTCCATAACACCACTAGTTGTGTAATGAATTCATAACCTAATCCATGACACCACTAGTTGTGTTATGAGTCTCATGACATAACTCAAATAAGTACTAGACAAATGGTTATGTAAAAACGTCATACTCATAACCAAACGCTTGTAGATAATAGTTATTTACATTACAAGTGCGTTTATGAACATGATTACAATAACGAGTGTGAAGAATTAGAACGACGAGGTCGTAGACCGAGTCGTTCTAATCACACGAGTTTTGTAGTCATGTTTAAACGCACGTGTGATGTACAACGTTTTATCTACAAAGCGAAAAATAAGAATATTTTTCCAATTATTTTTGTTCATTAATAGTTGCCTACCTTCATTTTACCTTTACAGGTTTACCTTTGACATTTGTCAAATCACCAAAAATAGTTGTGTTATAGACTCATAACCTCGTCCATAACACCACTAGTTGTGTTATGAATTCATAACCTAGCCTATAACACCACTAGTTGTGTTATGAGTCTCATAACGTAACTCAAATACTACAAAAATGGTTATGTAAAAACGTCATAACCAAACGCTTGTAGATAAATAAGTTTTATTTGAACTGCTTTTCAGAATTCTCCCGAAATACAAAATAAATTATTACCTTTGACCTTTTTGTATCTGGTCAAGCGAACAACTCTGTCACGGATTTTCACCAACCAATTTTATGTGGTGTTGCATGCACCTAAATATTGGATTTAGGTCACAAAATACAAGGCGTTGATCGTTGATGAAGAAATTATGTATTTGCTATATTTGAAAAAATATGGAAAAAACTGGAAAAAGAATCTAAATACCTTCATCGTCCATATAAAATATATAGACGATACTATCGAATCGTGGGTTCGGAATCCGGACCAAGAGCTAATATTCAAAATAACGTTTTAATAATTATAAAAAAATACACAGGGTGTCCCATTCAAAAAACATAACTGTGGGTTATATCTAAATAATGACACCTTATTTGAGCAATCCGACTACTCCAATGGATTTTACGTAAAAAATTATGTTTGCAGTTTTATTCTTGGTTTGCGGTATCGTGAGTTTCCCAAAAAAATAAGCCAACGTTCGCGAAAACCGCGATTCTCTATTTTCAACAACAATCGAGATATCCCAAAAGGACAACCAAAATGGGACGCCCTGTACAGTGAGGACATAAAATCTGTCAACCCCCCCTCTAACTTTTGAACCGCTCTGTAAATTACAAAGAAATTTGGCATGATGATATATGAGCAAATTCTCCATTCTTTGAAAAAGAAATGACAGCTTCAGTCAGCTTCAAAATGACAACTTTGCCCTTATTCTTGGGTTCCTGGGCGCAGTTTTGAAATATTTTTTCTAAATAGAAGGCGGAGTATATAGTGATATACAGGGTGGAAAATTAAAAAGGATCCACCTGGATTTTCTCGAAAATTATTAGAAAGGGTCGATTTTGTTTGCAAGGGGGACACTTTTTGGCTATTTCAAAATTTTCCTAGATTGCACCCCCTTACCGGGGTGAGTTGCAACCTCAAAAGTTGAATAGGGAAACTGGGTCGAGTGGTACCTTGTTTGAGAGGTATTTGAGATGACTTTACAGATCTGTCATTTTTACCGAAATCTGACTTCTAGTTTTCAAGATATTCGCCTCGGAAGTTGCCATGGGACGAAAAGAGAACGCGAAGAATATGATATTGGTCCGGTTAAATTTTCTTCTCATGAATAAACATTCATTTAACTCACTTGGTGAACCGTCATTAGGTAAGTATATTAAAATATTGTCAAAAATTATATTGAGGACGGAGAAAAACAGCCAACGATTGCCACAAATCAAGGATCATAAGCGCAAAGAGGATTCTCTATTATTGTCAAGCGCCGATACCCTTGTGACGTCACTACAGATGCGCGCTTCCATTTATTATACTATTATCATTGTGTTTTGTGATTATTTTTGTTATTTATACATTGTGTGTCCTGTGTTTTTTGAAGTGAAACTTCTTAGGCGGCGGTCTGATATTTGAACGAGAAAGGAGAGTGATTTGCAAGATGCGTCACGTTTTGGCAAATTTCGTTACACGTTACACGAGAGAGAAAAAAAATATAACGTAAAGGGTCGGAGAAAGACAGCCAATGACCATGACAGCCAACGAACTATCAGCTGCTTTTTTTCTACACACTATCGTATCTTAGCTAACTTTGAAAATCTTAGCTGAGCTAAGTTGTAGTTCAAACGTACACATTAGATGGGCGAAGGATCTGATCTAACCTTAAATGAACATAATCTCAGGTAAAGAAGTTGAGGTAATTTCGACCGACATAAACCCACCTAAGATGTTAGAAAACACGGTCTTTTATTCAGAACAACTTAGGTTAGCTAAGATAGGTGTATAAAAAAAAAAGCAGCTAGACTCAAACCAAGGATTATATGTGCTAGCAAATTGCCCTATTGCGAGCAAAAGCCAATGAACCCCAGAAAAGAAGAAGAACCAAGGATTATAACCTATTATTGATTGTCAAGCGCCGATACCCTTGTGACATCACTACAGATGCGCGTTTCCCTTCGTCTTTACCCTGATACGCTCATACGCTAAGTCTAAAAGTTGTATGAGGGGGGATATACTTTTTAAGGAGATTCATTTCTACCACGTGAACAGCGTAGCACGTTTTTTTTTATGACCAAAACAACTCCATGTTTTTTCGTCATCATTTGAAAACCGCTAAACCAAATATTTTCAGATTAAATTTGACAGGTTTAAATATATTCGACCAATAGAGAAAAATACGCAAAGCAGCTCAGGATAGCCTATCCTCATAAGGCCTGTGTGGAATAAATCTGAAGTCTCCCCACTGCGTTAAATCACCAGTTGTGACGTAGACAGCATGTAGTTTCTCGCCTTGATGTAGGCTGTTTGCACTATACATGATTCCGCAAACTTTTGCTTCAAGCATGCATACGGTTTTACTACATTAATTAACATTCTAAAACAACTCTTTGTCAGATCTCGTTTTCATATTCCTCTTTGCCTATTATGTTAACCAAAATTTAATCATAATTTTCTTCATAAATTCTAAACTTCTAAAATACGCAAAATAAAAATACGTAGGTACGCAATTTGCGGTTATGAGTACTAGGCAACCGAACTCGCCTTGTATAAGGAGTATTAGGCAATTTAATCCATCTGTCAAAAAGGGAAATTCAATATGGCGTGGCGGCCAAGCAAGTTTGTTTTGAATATGTTTTTATGTGTATTTTAAATTATTTTGCTTAGAGTCTTGCTTGTAACTTTGATTTTGATTATTTAATACGATATTTGTTGACTAGGTACCTAAACTATTAAATCGGGCAGAAACTAGATATTTTTTTTGTGTTTTTTGGCCCATGTGTGGCCGCCACGCCATCTTGAGTGTCACATGGTTTGAATTGCCTAATTGAGCCGTTTTCTCGCGTTCACTTTTTTGACATGGTTCAAAACAGTTTTGAATGGTGTGAAGGATGAATAGGATGATACACACGACTACTACAGTACAAAATGGTCTATCTTCATAAGGCCTGTGTGTAACAAATCCCCCCCACGCCAAACCAGTTGTGACGTGACAGAATGTCATTTCTTGCCTTGACGTAGGCTGTAAACAGCTTACGACTTAGTTATGACGTCGGAAATGGTATCACACCAATATGGCGGCGATTACCAAAAACGGGGCTGATAAGTACTCCTTATGCCCCATTCTCACTTGCGCGAAATTCGCGCGACATTGCATCGACAAATTGAAGTTTGATACACGCATAATGGCTAGTTGCACCAAAATTCTGTTAATCCAAGTTTAATAAAACTGAGATTCAAAAATAAACCCCGATCATTTGACCTGTCATTGCACGACACACAACTAAGCTCGGTTTGATTAAACTAGTAATTTATAGGATTATTTTCGTTTAGGTTGGCAAACGTGTTGAAAATTTGTCAAATGTGAAAGCAAAAATAGAAAATATAACCTGTCCTAGAAAGCGAATTATTTTTTGTGAGTCTTTCCGAAGTGAAGCAGTGGCCCCTTTGTATTTTGTAGTTTCTCTCTGCTACTTTGCTTTATTTGACAAAATGGATCCACTGTCTAGCACCAAGTAAAAAAGAGACTGATTTTCTCAATAGTTTTTTCTATTTTCCTATTTAGCAACGTTTCAAACATTCTACAGCTCTTGGACAAGAAGGCCCCACCCTGTTATATACTTCTGTACGTATTATTTTCTTCCAAGTGTTTTGTTTTTCATTGCTCGTAACCGCGCCTCTGAAGGACGGGATATTTGTTTCATCTACATATTTTATTTTGCACATAAATTTCGATCGAGATTGATTATTGGATTTAAAAATCAAATACCTATTAATAAATAATGAAATTCTCACAACACATGAACATATTCCGTAAACAACGACAGTCGGCATGTCATTACACTTTGCGAATTTCCTTTCTGCGCATTCAATTAGTAAAACTTCTCTTTAAACCATCAAAAATGACCGTTTAAGTTGAACCAAGTTCAAATCAAATTAAACTTTGTTCAAGAAATGGTGCAATGGATTTCTTTGGTTTAAACAAAGATTACTGTTAAACCAAGATCAGAAAGTGTTGGTGCAACTACCCATAAAACGTCAAATTGTCGAAGATATTCCCTCGTTTTTATTCTAATCGGTGATTTCACTGATGAGTTAGCTATCTTCGTTTAGTGAATGGAAAATGACAATGACCGACATAGAATGGTGGATCCATCGGTAAAATTTGATGAGAATAAGGGTGGATTTTCATGCATCCGTTTGTCCGGCGAAATATGTCCGAAAAATCTTCTATTTTGACATATTTTTATACGACTATGTCAGAATAGAATGTTTTTCGGACATCTTTCGTCGGACAAACGGATGCATGAGAATCCACCCTAAAAACGCAGGGAATGTCAAAAAATGAGGCATTAGGGCGAATTCTCATGAGCGTAAGTTGACATTTCTGGCGTAATCACGTGATAATATGATGTAATTTAATTGGTAAAATATCCAACATGTCAAATATTTTGCCAATAAAACCCAACCATTTTATCACGTGATTACGCCAGAAATGTCAACTTACGCTCATAAGAATTCGCCCTTAGGGAGGATTTTCATGCATCCGTTTTTCCGTCGAAATATGTCCGTTTAACATTCTATTCTGACATAATCGTATATAAATATGTCAAAATAGAAGACTTTTCGGACATATTTCGACGGAAAAACGGATGCATGAAAATCCTCCCTTAGGGGGAATTCTCATGAGCGTAAGTTGACATTTCTGGCGTAATCACGTGATAATATGGTGTAATTTGATTGGTAAAATCTCCAACATGTCAAATATTTTTCCAATAAAACCCAACCATTTTATCACGTGATTACGCCAGATATGTCAACTTACGCTCATGAGAATTCGCCCGTAGAGTGTGTTTTCTCCCTGGATTGCAACAGCCGATCACCAGCTGTTTGTTATTTATCTTTTTTAATGAACACGATTAAAAAAAGACAATGTACATCAGCCTTCACCCCCGCGCCAAAATACCAGTTATGACGTAACAGCATGTTATTTCTCGCCTTGACGTAGGCTGTTTAAACAACTGACGACTTGGTTATGACGTCGGAGAAAGCAGCTCAGGATAGCCTATCCTCATAAGGCCTGTGTGGAATAAATCTGAAGTCTCCCCACTGCGCCAAATCACCAGTTGTGACGTAGACAGCATGTAGTTTCTCGCCTTGACGTAGGCTGTTTGCACTATACTTTATGATTCCGCAAACTTTTGCTTGAAGCATGCATACGGTTTTACTACATTAATTAACATTCTAAAACAACTCTTTGTCAGATCTCGTTTTCATATTCCTCTTTGCCTATTATGATAACCAAAATTTAATCATAATTTTCTTCATAAATTCTAAACTACGACCGCTAGTGCAAACAGCTGAGGATTAGTTATGACGTCGGAAATGGTTACACACCAGTAAGGCGGCGATTACCAAAAACAAGGCCGATAAGCACTTCTTAGAGTGTGTATTCTCCTTGCAATGGTGTTACTATTGCCCGTTTGAAACCTGTTTTGAAAAAAGTGGACACGAGAAAACGGCTCTAGTTCAAAGTAAATTCTTCAAAAATGCAGCTATTGTAAGGTCAGTGCAGTTATTGCAATGTCAGGGCAGGATCAAGGATCAGTCAGTGCAGCTAGTGCAGAGTTAGTGTAGGGAGTTAAACAACGCGAAGCAGCTAGTATAAAGTTGGAGCATCTAGTGCAGAATTAGTTAAATTTATCAAACGATCCTGGTGCAGAGTCAGAGTTAGTTTAAATTTATCACACGAACAAGACGTCTACCGAGATTTTTCCCATTCTACCGATTCAATTTTACGGTGAATCTTGGAAAGTGCCAATGTTTAGGTTTGGGACAGTTGTTGGGTTATGTAGTTGTTTTGTTTACCTGTTTTGTTTTGGTTTTCAAGTGACTTGCATTTCTGACTTTAGGTTTTTGTTTTTTCCTAAACCAAAAGTGCCAAAGTAATAAATTATTTTAAAAAAAGAAAGAATGGCGCAGAAGACAATATACGAGTCTGCCCATAAAGGCGATTACGATTTTATAGTAAGGAAATTAGAAGAAGATCCAAGTTTACTTACAGCGAAAGACTCGGTAAGTAAAAGTAGGCATTCATTTTTACTGTGTAGTTATTCAAGCTTCCAAGAAATAAGTTGCTAGAAATTGTCAAAAAACTAAGCTATAAGAGGATGCCTCATTAGTTTTAATGTACCTCCACTCTCCACTACACTAGTCCAATTCCCAGGTTAACTGGAATCGACCAGAAACTTGTAGCTCTACTGGAAATTTTATTTACAGAACCAAAGAATCCTGCTACACTGGGCTAGCATTGGAGGCAATCTTAAATTAGTTACCTACCTAATAGAACTGGGTTCTCCTATTGATCCACTAGACGACACTGAAACTACCCCATTGATTTTGGCCAGTTCTGCGGGTCACGAACAAGTAGTTTCTTTGCTTATCGATAAAGGCGCCAAAATTGATCAGCAGTCCACCAATGGACATTCAGCTTTACAGTATGCAGCTTCAAAGGGATGGGCCACGGTAATCATAATCATTTATTCATCATATCAATAATAGAAAAGAAATGTAACACAATATATTATCCATTTACAATCCGATGTCCACAGGTACAGGTAAAATGTATCACCTTTCAATGCTATTTGATAGGGAAAGGTGATAAATTTACCTGTACCTGTAAACATAGGATTATGAATAGGATATACCAACAAATTCATTGAAATGCAATGCAAGGGCACCAATTACTTCAAAAATTTTCTTTTTTGGCCCAAAAAGGTATAAAAAGACATTTTTATGTAGCTATTAAAAATGCTAAAAAGGGTTTTCCTCCAAGGAAAATTGTGCTCCTCAATATGAAACCAGGGGGTTGGGCATGTAGGTTTAAGTGATGTTGGGACGCTAAATTAATTACAATAGAGAGGAACTTTCTTTTAAAAAAATAATTTACCTACAACATCTTAGTTAGAAATGGTAAACTTGGCATTGCAAATACCACCATTGAATCTGGCATTCCCAAAAACCCCCAGGTATTATCTATTCACAATCTGATGTCCAAAGGTAAAGGTAAAATTTATCACCTTTCAGTGCTATTTGATGGGAAAAGCGAGGGGTGTCTCATGCTGTTAAATTTTGTAGACCTAAGTATTTCCTTTTTGGAAATGTTTTTCTGATATTGCCCATAATTTCCAAAATTTCCTGAATAAGTATTTGGAATTTTTATAAGTATTTCCTATAATTTTTAAAATTTCTTGAATAATTTATGTACTTAACTTCCTGAATAATTTCCTGAATTCCCTAAATAATTACCAGTTTCTTATAAGATTTCTGACATTTCTGAAACAAAAATTGATAATTTTCAAAATTTCTGAGAGATTTTTACCTAATTTCTCCTCAAAATTTCTGAACATCTTTACAATATTCACTGTAGTTTTCTAGAAATGATATTTTTTTTTTGATTTGCTGAAAAATATAAGTTCATGGTGGTGACAAAAGTTGGTTGTTGGTTTGTCCTCGAGTTTGTCACTCTTCACCTTCAACTGTTTTACTCTTCAATTGTAAATCTAGAGGGCATCAAATGGATTTGAAATAGTATTATCTCTAATCAAATTGTACATGATAAAATCTATACTCAATTCCATATTTGAAGCCCCAATAAATGATTTTGCAAAGTTTGGAGTGACCGTGGAAGCGTTTGGAAAAACAGTTGAAAACTATATTTTTCTATGACCCTTGACCATAATTCAATATTTTACAGCAAAAATTTAGTTTTTATTAATATTGTACGAACCTGAATTTGAGGGTATAGGTGAAGCAAGATGTTTATAAAGGTAGAAAATACATTATATTTCCAACAAATACAGAAAACAACTTAAAATTTAAACACAGGAAAAAACATAAGTATTTTAGTGTTTGTAGCGATACTCGCCTTAACATGTTTTCAATTTTGCGTGTCAAATTCAAATTCAAAAAGTAAAAATCCTGATATACATGTACCTACTGTGATACTTCTATCAAGGGGTAAACCATCTCCCCAGAATTTGTGTAAACAATTCCTCAAAGGGGAATTTTCTACGCAAAATTTCCCAAAATTCCTCCAAATTCCTCTAAGTTCCCTGCAAATTCTCACAAATTCTTGCAAACTCCTATCAGATTCTCCACAAATGCCTCTTACAAATTTCCTGAAAATCCTCATAATTGCTCATGATAAGTTAATTTTTTTAAATTTTTATTTTGCTTAGGCTTGGTTTATTCATCTTCGGATAAACTTGCTGGCAAGCTTGCTGGTAACTATCTATAAGATAAATTTACCGATTTCATAATCCCATTGGTCAAGGAATAACTGGCCAACCAATGGGATTACTAATTGCGTTTTATCCGTCAGATTAAATCAGCCCTTAGTGTTAAAACACAAGAGCAGTTTGTCAAGTATGATCAAATGCAGGGTTAGGTTAGTTGACTTTAGAGCTAAAACTAATGATTGGTTTCCGATAATACAGGGGTTTAAACCGAGGTTTAGACTATCCTAAACCTGCATTTGATACTATTATCTAATCCTTGACGCATTTCATCCTTGTTAGGACTCATCAGAAGGACATAGGCTGAAGCTCCCTGTCCAAGCAACAAGGACGAAACGCGTCAAGGATTGGCACGGGAAGCCTGAGTCCACTGCTCAGTGGGTCGATTCCCAAACAGGGACCGTTGTGTCCCTGAATTCACGTTGGTCATTACCTGTAAAAGCTTTCTAACAATTTTCATTGCCAACGAAAGCTCAGACCAATCAGTGTAGTTCAACGCCGGTAGGGGTATTTGCCCTCGGAGTAGTTGTTTCTGACTGGTCAACGAAGTTAAATAATAAATGTTCACTTTTATTATGTTTTTTCTCGTGTTTTTCTCGGTGTTTTCCAATTATGTACCATATTAAAATGATCTACTGAAATTATCTAATCTCCATTCTCTTATGACCAATAATTTTTTTCTCAGTAGGCGATTTTCTAATTTGGCTCCGATATGAAAAGTATCTTAAATGTAGCATTCAAATCCATTTAAGTCTAAGTGTATCCAATTCCAGAAGGTTTTTCCTTGACAGTTGTTAAAATTTTCAAACATTTCCGTGATATTAAACTGATTATTCTTTTAAATTTGGACCTGTAAATCATAAAGTGAAATTTTGGGAGAATTTCTTTGATAAAAATGAATGTCCAACGTCCAACACAAAACTAGCTTTTCAAAAAAATTCCAATCATTAGGGCTTCTTATAATAAGAATGTGAATCTCAATGACATCATGACCCAACAATTTCCTTTAAATTCCTCCGAAATTCCTGCAAACTTACTGAAAATTTCTCCAAATTTCCCATAAATTTCTTCGAATTCCCTATACTTGAATTCCCCACATATTTGGCAAAGAATTCCAAGGTGGTTTGCCCCTTGGAAAATACAGTCTCACACAATTCAAAGTTTTCCTGAAAAACTAATTGAGAAAAAATGTTGAAACTTTATGCATGTAAAGAAGAAGGTTAGGAGCTCATTTTTCCATAATTTCAAATTTTTCCATCGAAAAATAACAACATGAAGAATTTTGGAAATCAGCTTACAAAAACTGAATTATTTGGAAATACAGTCTCACACATTGCAAAGTTTTCCTGGAAAACTAGTGAAGGTAAAAATTTGAAACATTTTGCATGTGAAGAGGAAGGTTAGGAGCTCATTTTCCGAGTCATTTTCCCAAAATTTAAAATTTTTCCAGTGGAAAATAACAACATGACGAATCTTGGAAATCAGCCTACAAAAACTGAATTATTTGAAAGACAGTCTCACGCAATCCAAAGTTTTTCTGGAAAACTAGTAAAGGGAAAAATTTGAAACTTTTTTCATGTAAAGAGGAAAGTTAGGAGCTCATTTTTTCAAAATTTATAAATTTTTCTATTGGAAAATAACAACACGAGAAATCTTGAAAATTAACTTAAAATAACTGAATTATTTGAAAATACAGTTTTACATATTTCAAAGTTTTCCTGGAAAACCAATAGAGGCAAAATTGTGAAACTTTTTGCATGTGAAAAGGAAAGTTAGGAGCTCATTTTTCCAAAATTTCAAATTTTTCCAGTGGAAAATAACATGCAAGATATTGAAAATCAACTTACAATAACTGAATTAATAATTGAGAATACAGTCTCACACATTTCACAGTTTTTCTGGAAAACTAGTAAAGGGAAAAATTTGAAACTTTCTGCATTTAAAGAGGAAAGTTAGAAGCTCATTTAACTATAATTTTATATTTTTTTCAGTAAAAAATAACAACAGGAAGCTTGACTTCTATAGTTTATGAGATGTGTTTATACCTCGGTTTATACATAAACATTGTTTCACGGGGGCTCATACTTTTTGCCTTCCTTTTTTAACAAATAGAAATTGACTGAAACAAATCAATGACGTCAAAAACGTTCATCGGTTCTTGAACCAGAAGTCATTCATTTTAATTTGTCAAAAAAATTTAATGTGTCTTATGAATTAATCTACGAGAAACGAGAACCCTTTTAATTTCAAGTTATGACTTGTTCGATGTCAAAAGTATGAATTTTCGTGAAACGATCTGTACCTTTATTTTGTTAGCAGTTAGAGGTATTTTTATTCACAATCACAAAACACCGAACAGGAACTAAAAAATATTTGAAAGACAAAAATTCTCAAGATTTCTGCTGAAAATTTCCTAATTTCCTATAATAATTTCAGTAAATTTTCTATAATTTCGAATAATTTTCTAACAATTCCTGACATTTCCCAAATTTTCCAAACATTTTCTATAATTTCTGAAAATTAACATAATTTGTGACAATTTACAGGAAGTTTCTGTAATTTCTCAACATTTCCGGAAATTGTTTTGAGATTTGTACACCTATTTCTGACCGTGAGACACCTCTCGGAAATATTAGACCGTTTCCATACATAATTGATTGTCAGCTAATGACAGATTTTGCTGACTGATTTTCTCTCTTCGGGGATTTCAACTATTGAAAATTATGTCAATGCTGAGCACAAAAAATGGAAAATTTATTTTCCTTCTGCAGAAAGAAATAGGTTATTTTTTCAATTTCTCCTTCATGGCATTTTAATACATTAACATTATAGAACAATTTAATAATGAAAAACCAAAGCCATAACGTTTGCACGTACTGAAACGGTTAAAATAAGGGCGCGATCTTGTGGAAGAATATTCGGTTGCTGATCGTTTTCTCGCTTATGGCAATCAACAGAATTAAATTTGATATCGTTAGAAACCAGAAAAAAAATTCCCATAAGCCGGTTAGCTGTTTAAGTATATTTTCCGGCTGCTGCAAAAGGAAAGTAGATTTTCCATATGCCTAGCAGATGTCCGGTCGTTAAATTTTCATTTTTTGAGCTTAGCACTGACATAATTTTCAGTGGTTGAAATCCCCGAAGAGAGAAAATCGGTCAGCAAAATCTGTCATTAGCTGACGGTCTATAATGGAAATCCTGTAAAACTGATTTCCATTCTCTCTCTTATTTTTAGATTTGCATGAAACTTCTTGACAGTGGCGCCGATATCAACATAACCGATAAACGTGGCAGTACGCCCCTGCACAGAGCATCCTCCAAAGGAAATTTGGAAATAATAAAGATTCTGCTAGAACGCGCTAATGATCTGAAGATCAATCACCGCGACGTCTATGGCAATTCCGCCTTGCATTTGGCTTGCGAGGAAGATAGACAAGAAGAGGCGCTTCTTTTGGCCAAAAATGGTGCGGATTATTCGTTGCTGAATAAGGATAAGCAGACACCCTTGGATTTGTGCACTCCTAAATTGGCGAGGTTGTTGAAGGAACTACGCTGCCAGTAGAATTATGACAATGTATTATTATTAAGAGCATTTTTTTTAAAATAAATAAATAAAGAAGCAATTAATGCCAAATCAGGTAGGTACAATTAAAACATGCCTTATTGATTAAATAATAATGAAATTATTGCTGAAAACACTGTTAATATTATTGGATGTCTTGGTCTCTATGACTTTGGTAATCAGGGGCTTCACCAGGTATTACTGACACAAATGAAAAGAAATGCCATATTTAAAAATAATATTTATTTACAATTACAATCTCAAATTTATTGGTTTGAACAATCAACATAATTTAAAATTGGTTGTTTTGTGGTTGAATTCATCACAGAAAATGGAAATTTCTCCATACCATTACAAGCAGCGCCGACATTTCCGTTTTTATCCACTGCAATTACGGCTCCAAAAAAGCTTGGATGTTTTGCAGCCACTCTTGCTATGGCTGTTTGCGCTGCTTCGGTTGGAGTTACACCTTGGCGCATTTGTTCAACAGCCAAAAAACTGTGAGAAAAGAATGATTAATTATACAGGGTGGAATTTCTAACTGGAATAAATTCAGTATTAACTTCTTTATTTGCTGGACAAATTTAAAAAAAAAAACTCTTTATTTTTAGTTTGGCACATTTTTTTCGCCTCTTCATGAAATTTGCCCCTCTCTTAAGGATAGAAAGCGCCCTTAACTTAATTTTTCTCAAATGTGTTGATAGCTTGTTGGAAAAGGTACAAAAAAAAACAATATGACTCTATTTACTTTTGCATTTCGGTAATCTAGAATGTGAAGAGTCAAATTTTCAAAATCACTGACGGATTAGATTGCGCTGAATTCTAAAACAGAATTTTTTGTAACTATTATTTGCTCCAGAGTGGCTTCAGTAATATCATTGTATGTAATATTAACTTATAGATGTTGGGTATTAAAATATTACCTTGGTAAAAATCTCATCATAACATCGCCATCTCCTGTAGCCGTTGCCGCTCCAATTTCGCTGTCAGCATACGCACCTGCTCCAGGAATTGGCGAATCACCAACTCTCCTTTAATAAGAAAAATTTCATTGAAATTTATGATTACTTTTTTTTAGATTCCTCATTCTTGACGCCTACTGTAGGCGGTCAAATATGTAATGAGGAATTTCATTTATTTCCATTTCAAATAAAAACACATCATCGATTCAAATATTAGAAAAGATTTATCCAAATGAGATATAGGAAAAAGAAAAATATATATTTTGTGCTGTTTATAAAAGATGGATTTTTTTTTTGTCCTGGCATTCTGTGCCTTATGGATTTAAAATTTTGTGGCCTTATTCAAGATGTTTAGATTGACATTACACACGAAAATAAATTTCTTACCCAGCAATTTTATGATTGGCCCCATTTGTTGAAGTACCAGCTACGAAGTGGCCTTCATTATTAATCACAATCATTCCGATGGTATCGTGATTGCCAGTATTGAAGACGCTACACTCATCCCGCGGTATCTCATTAGTTAGAGTCGGATCGTGTCTATGATATTGTCCAATGTAGGGCCCACAACTTTTGGTAGGATCCGGTAGAACGTTCTTCCAAAAATTGGGCTGGCAATTCTCCTTTTTCCATGTTTCGTAGAGATTAGTCGAATATTTAGTAGCCAAAGATTCTTCAGGAAAGCCCAATTTGTGTGCGAAATCAGCAGCGAGTGATCCAACCAATAATGAGTGCTGTGTGTTTTCAAGCACCTTTCTAGCTACTCCGATTGCATCTTTTACTTGTCTTATACCACCAACGGCACCCATATCCATTGTGTTACTGCGAATAAATGTTTGTTTTTTTTTTATTACACATTTTTAGTTTCTGTAGAATTAAAATTCGAAAAGCTGGTACCTATCTATTCATGTCAGTCAGAATCTCTAGAAATAAATACGTACCTACCTATGATAAATAGTATATTATTTAACGAGTCAAAATACTATACTTTTATCTACGACTATATTCATTTTATTAAGAAACTATACAGGGTGTTTCAGAAATGGTCTTACAAACTTCAAGGGCAGATAGTATTCATAAAAATAATTTAAAAAGTTCCTATAGATATAGGTCCGGAAACGCTTTGTTTCCAAGATACAGGGTGATACGTTTTTAAAAAAAAAAAAATATATTAATAGCCCAAAAGAGCTTTAGCCGATTTCAATGAAATTTTCACGGTTTATTTCAACCATTATTAGACATCTACTGGCCCAATTAGATTTGATCCAGAATTCCCAGGGGCGTACCCAGCGACCAAAGCGGTTGTTTTTGTGCAGAAAAAAATATCACTCTGTAGTTTTTGTACGATTTTTATTGATTATTCAGACAGACACACTAAAAATACAACATTTTTGTCTCTTAAATTTTTCAATTATCTCGCTTCGTTTTCGCGAAAAAATTACAACACCATACCTCGGCACGTCTCTGGACTCCGTAAGGAAAGATAAAAATTCATAGGAATTAAGGTACATCACCCATTCATTGAGTGACAAGGACATAAGTCCCTTTGAGGTTTTTTTTTTGTTTTGTTTTCATAAATTAACAAACTCCGATAAATTTTTAATCAATTTCTAAGCATTTTTATTTTTTCTTATGGGGTTCAGAGACATGCCGAGGTATGGTATTGTAATTTTTCCGTGAAAACGAAGCGAGATAATTGAAAAATTTGAGAGACCAAAATGTTTTTTTTTTTTTTTTTTTTTTTTAACAATCCTTTATTCAGACAAAATTCAATTTACATTAGAATTCCAAATACTTAATCTAAATTAAAACAATGCGAGCAGCATTGGTACCAAAGGTATTATCTATAGTCGGGGATCAGACTGCCGAAAAGACGTCTCCTACACATCGAACTGTGCACTCGAAGATATACGATTTAAAAAATATGTACAGGGTGGAGAATGACCTTGCGGATCTAAATCCGGAGGGAGGGCTCCATTAAATTCGTAATTGCAAAGTTGAAGATAAATATATGATCAATCGACGAAAAATGTGCCTAAATAAGTGAAGAAGTTTTTGGTGAAAATAAATTTGCACTAGTGGTAACGGTTTCCGAGATACGATTTTTTTTGTGAAACGCCGATGCGCGCCGGCCGCTGCCGTTTCAACGGAGACCTACTCGGTCCGACCTATATACTTCAATAACTCGGTTATTCGGTCACAACCTGTAGGAAATGGAAGAACTATTCAACTATTTATTCCGTTTTAATAATTGTTTCGTTAAAGTACGCAATGGATATGGACGAAATATAGGTAACCGCCTTCTCAAGAATATCGTCATGATTGCCGCTGGAATGGTAGAAAATACATACACTACTTCACTATCTTCAATTTCAATTTATTAACAACAAACTTTAGGTAAAATCTAGTTTTTTATTAATTAAGTCAACATTGCATAATGTTAGCAATACAATGTAACACAAATTTTTGACTTAAGATTCTGTTTAAAAAAAAAACAGACTTTTTAAATTATATGGTATAGGTACCTCAGCAAATACTTCGAAAATTTGCTATTATCCAATAATCCAATACTTGTCAAACCTACAGTAGATACTATCAAATAATAATAGAGTCGGCCGATACCGACATATTTGTTCTGTCTCTCTACTTTATTACAAAGGTTATCCATTCAGGAATTATGGCTACACAAATTTGAAACATACATAATACCTGATGGATTTGAGTAACGAAATAGAATAAGGTCGTTCAATCAAATTTCATTAGCCCGGTTTTTCACATTTTCATGGAGTATTACTCACATATAGCACGTAGAAAAAATTTCAGCTTAATTGGATAAATATTGAAAGAGTTACGCGTTTTTTAATATTAAAACACTTTTGCCTCGGAAATTCATTGCTGTGACGTCATAGCATCTCTCGAGTCGAGACCGGCTAAAGGCCGTCACACACGATTTTACATAACGCAATGTCAACTGATCTTCTACTGACAGTTTGGCATACAGTTTGCGGAACTATGCAATATTTATAATTTTTCGTTTTTTATGCTACTTCCATAATAATTGTGCTCATAAAATATTGAAACTCAGGGAATTATTCAAATATACGAAAGGTGATTCGAAAGAAAAACATCCAGGGGGGCTTTATTTGAAATTGATGCAACTTTGCGTATACGCAAATGACGTTATTTGCGATTGAAAACTGGTGCACGGCTTATTTGAAATGCACTGCGAGCGATATGACTTTGCACCACTCGCAACTTTTGCGCATGGAGGTGTACCAATCGCAAATCTAGCTCGCACACGCAAGTTGTGTTGTCAATTTATTTCGATTTATTTTAATTTTGATGGTTCACTTCAAAGAAGTTCGAATATTGTGGTGATTTTTATAAATAACATATGATTTAATAACGTTATTAACAACAATGGGCTGGCTCGTCTTGAACTAGCGAAGGCTTTTAACGAAAACCTCGCAGTAAGGCCGCGATTTTATGCCTTCGTCCTAAGTGACCGGATATTCGTAAAAAAATTTCGGCTAAATAAAGTTACTTTTGAAGACTTATATGAGGCTGTGCAAAACCACATAATGGAAGATAAATAACTTGATAATTAGTGGACTGTATAATTAGGTGGACTGGATGATCGACTGGATAGGGAACTAAAACACACGCGCTTTTCACTGACACTATATTTACAACAATTTACACAATATTTACACTATTTACAATTACTACTACAAGATGACAAGAAGCCAGAGCTTGCTTAGATGCCCAACAGGGCAGAGCTAGATTATAAAATTTATTAAAATGTGAAAAGGTTTCTGGATGCTTGTTAACGTGGACAAGCTCCAAGCTACACTGCTGCAATGACAAAAATGGCCCGCAATATATTGACAGACATGACAAAATAGACATGACGACAACGCTGCAGTGTTGCAAACTTTATATGTATAAAAATATTTTGCCATCAAAAAGAGATAGCATGATTGTTGGAACATGTTTCCAACATGCTGGGGGGCCTAGAGTTTCACATGAAACCAAGGTAAAATTTTCCAGCAAAAAAAAAATAAAAAAATTAAAGAGAAAGTAAGCAACCCTTTTTTTAAAAAAAGGTATGATTTCAATGATGATCCAGTAAACGAAAACTTAACTAACAATTAAAGCTAAAAACATTTCTGGAACACATAGTATGACATTATGTATGTATATACGAGTATAGCTAATTGAATATAAATATAAATCTAAATGTTTTACAAATATATGTACAGAATTTTGTGAATAATTTTCAAAAATATTATTAACAATTATTGTCATCAATCGGTAACACTGCAATCTTGGTAACCGATCTGAGATAAATACCTTTTTTGGTTTTCACTTCGACAACCCTTACTTTGCCGTCCTTTCCAGGTATTGCTTTAACTATTCTTGCCATTGGCCACTTATAAGAAGGTACATTATCCTCTTTTAAAATGACTAACAAGCCCTCCCTAAGGTTAGGCATCTCATCACGCCATTTTGGCCTATTTTGGAGTTGCGTTAGATAGTCGTGATACCACTTTTTCCAAAAATGCTGCTGCATCTGGACACACAATTTCCAAAACTTAAGTCGACCTTGGGGAATTTCCGTCAAATCAGGGTCAGGAAAGCTTATGATAGGCGCACCTATCAAAAAAATGACCAGGGGTCAAATAGTCCAAATCTGAAGGATCTTGTGACAAGGCTATAAGTGGTCGGGAATTTAAAATTCCTTCTACTTGGACAATAAGAGTATTAAATTGTTCATAGGTAAGCTCATTGCTACCTATGACTCGCTTGATGTGAAATTTTGCCGATTTTACTCCAGCTTCCCATAAACCACCAAAAACTGGAGAATAGCTCGGTATAAAATTAAATGTAATTTTTTCCTGAAGGGAATAATTTTCAATTTTTTCTGTTTCGTTATAAAACTCTTTGATTTTATTCTCGGCTCCTTTAAACGTGGAACCATTGTCGCAGAAAATATTTGCGGGCTTCCCCCTCCGCGAAATAAAACGCTTCAGAGCAGCTAGAAAATTTTCGGTTGTCAGGTCTGAAAGCAGTTCCATATGAATTGCTTTGACTGAAAAGCACACAAAAAGTGCTATGTATGCCTTGGAACTTACGGATTTTCTAATTCGAGATTGCTTAACGAGGAAGGGACCGCAAAAATCTACCCCGACATTATTAATTTTAGTTTTAGTCTCCGATATGCCAGTGATATTCAAAGAACTATTAAAGGCTTTTAATCCTAGCTTTTCAACTAAACTGTTTGTTACTAAACAAATCTGAGAGCCGGTGTCAACCAGACCTCGGGCGTAAATATATTTGCCTTTATTAGATTTAATTTTTACTTTTAAGGTAGGTAAAAGTACAGATTCTTGCTGTGAGGCATTGGAATACATGACTCTGCGTTCAGTAGGAAAATTATTATTTTCACATTGCTTGTCCAAATGCAGCAGGGTATTGTGTTCCTTTTGACACATACCACACCGAAACAACATTTTACACTTTCCAGAATGAATATTCAAACATAATTTACAAAAATTCTGTCTGTCGACAAAAGATATACGATCCTTTACTAGTACGGATTTGAACTTTTTACAATTATACAGTTTATGTCCAGATATTGAACAAAAGGGACATTTTACATTGGTTTGTTTTGTTAATAAACCGTAAACCTTTTCTTTAGTTTTATGCTCTGGGGTACTACTAGTTGCCTCTAAGGCTGTAGCTCTATTTTCTAAATAGGCCAAGAATTCATCCAAAGTCGGCAATTTGGAACTATCACGATCTATTTGATAGGCTCTGTTGGTAAATTGGTCAACTTTTCTACTTAAAATACAAATCATCACCATGTCCCAGTTGTCAACAGGCTGGGCTAGGTTTTTGAGAGCTCCAATTTGCTGCTTGATGCGACTTACAAAATCTCTAAGTGCATGAGCTGTACCTTTTTGTATGGCAGGAATATCCAAAATAGAAAAAATATGTGAATTTATGATCATAGTTTCATTATTAAATCTGTTATTTAAAATATCTATGGCACCTTGATATGAAGAATTTATTAGTGGCAGATTATCAATTAAGCTTAAAGCCTCACCCTTCAAATAATTTCTCAAATAAAAGAGCTTTTCAACATCTTTTAACTGTTGATTTTTATCGATGACAGCATTAAATATATCGATAAAAGATTTGAAATTGGTTAAATTTTTTCCATCAAAGGTAGGTATCTCGATTGGGGGCAATTTGGCAGCAGAAATAAAATTATTACTTTGAGTAGGTGGAATTGAAACCGATTGAGCAATATTAGTTGCTAAATTACTAGTATTAGCTGGTCCTGGTAAATTAGATTTAGGTAAACAATTTTTAATACTTACAATGACATCATAAAAAAGAGTTTCTACATCATCAATTGAATCATCATAGTTACCATCAAGGCACAGAATTTCAACTTGAATGTCTTTAAGCTTTTGAAAACTGTCCTGCAATATTTCCTTCCGAACTAAAAATTGGTCGGTTTTATACTCACTGTCAGGATCAGATTTGTGATCGGAAATATAACGACTTATTCTAACCATGGAGTCGATTGCTTGCTTTTTCTTTGACAATAATTTATCAATTTGCTTTTTGGTAGCCATATTTACAAAGTTTACAATCAAAAAAATAAGAAAATATCAAAAGAAATCTATAAACAAAATTTAAAATTACCTAATAAATTAGATTTTTTTTTTTTTTAAAAACTACTTAACAAAACGAAAAACGGATAATTGTTCATCCTTTAAATAAATAATGAAAAAATAGCAATAATTAATGCGAAAAATTCAGTTTTTCAAAAATAATGCAAATTCACTCAAATTCACTGCAAAAATCCAAAATACACAAACAACAAACAACAAAACGTAAACAAATGTTTGACATTTAATTTGAGGTTAAGCTGTCGGGGTGGTGAACTCTCACTTTCATGTTCGTTGCTCCGGGGCTGTACTTCATTGCACCAAGCAAGGATACTGCACCCGGGGTGACTTGGGTTGAACCAGACGAGAAAAAGAAGCACCCTTTTGAATTTGACAAGTGAAGTTTGTTTGCTCCGCCCCACTCTACTTACGCACTTCCGGTTCCGGCGGAAACCTTCGCTGGTGGCACGTGGAACCCAACGTTGTTTGAGACACGTGCAGACTGCACAGTGGATGATTGATTTTTTGCATCACATGGCGCCAAAAATCACGATGGAACAATCAATAACCACTAAAAAGGCACTTTTTGAGGGTTTTTAAAGCACTTTTAGGTTCCGAACTATCCAGTATCCGGCTCGAAGGACCAAAATTATGTGCAAAACCACATAATGGAAGATAAATAACTTGATAATTAGTGGACTGTATAATTAGGTGGACTGGATGATCGACTGGATAGGGAACTAAAACACACGCGCTTTTCACTGACACTATATTTACAACAATTTACACAATATTTACACTATTTACAATTACTACTACAAGATGACAAGAAGCCAGAGCTTGCTTAGATGCCCAACAGGGCAGAGCTAGATTATAAAATTTATTAAAATGTGAAAAGGTTTCTGGATGCTTGTTAACGTGGACAAGCTCCAAGCTACACTGCTGCAATGACAAAAATGGCGCGCAATATATTGACAGACATGACAAAATAGACATGACGACAACGCTGCAGTGTTGCAAACTTTATATGTATAAAAATATTTTGCCATCAAAAAGAGATAGCATGATTGTTGGAACATGTTTCCAACAGAAGCTTTACAGGGCTATTTAGTGGCGCCAAGAAAAGCATCTTCTACCGAGCACCGTATAATACCGCTGAGGCTTTTGCAACATTTTTTTACTCGACTTTTTGGTAAAGGTTGGGGCGTTCTCTGACAAACTGGACAAGAAGCCTTTTTTCCTCCGCATCTGCGTTTGCGGAGCTCTTTTTTCTATCTACAGGAATAGGGCTTGGTGAAATAATATTCATTTTTTGTGGTAAATTGCTCATAAGTAAACACGAAACATATTTTATTTTCTACTTTACTATTATAGATCCATAATACCTAGGAAACGAAATACGTTAACACACCTATAACAACCTGATCCATAACGCCCGCTTTTGCGGGCGTTATGATCTATAACTCCCGCTTATAATACCTTAAGGTGTTTTTGTTTTTGTTGTTCTATTAATTTGCACTTTACCCTAGGCAGCCACTAAATGTCTGACCGAAAATAATTTTCGGTCTAGCCAGGATTCGAACCCGGTCTACCATCAATGTTTCCCATGTAGTCCAGCGCGTTAACCCACAGGACCACCACCGTTGCCTTGCCTTATGAGATGTTTATAGATATATCAATTTATTTCGTTTCTATGTACAGGTCGCAGGTACAGGTACAGGTCACAGGTACAGGTCATGTCAAAATACAAATCAATATTCTGTCGCACAAGTTTAACTGATTTTGTTAATAATAAATTGATGAAAAAATATTGGGCTGAGTAGAAAATAAAGCATTGTATGCACCACGGGGATTTCAAGATTATAATGCCCTTGGTACATAAATAGCTATTAGAAAATTCTAACCTAAAAACATCAAAAAACTCATAATAAATAAATGTCATCGTAAAATATACGTCACCGTCAGCCAAAATATCGTAAAATTTAAAAATCCACTCATTTTTATATGGTAGATTTTCAACATTTTGTGAAAAGAAAACTGGCAACGCAGCGAGCGAGTGCATCTTTTGCGTGCACGCAAGTAGAGATGCACACGTCCCAAGACACGTCCAATGTCAATTTCAAATAAAGCTATTCGCACATAACAAGTTGCGTATACGAACAAATTGATGCAACTTTACGTGCACGCAAATATTTGCGATCGATTTCAAATAAAGCCCCCCAGTTCTACCAGAAACATGAAATGCCAAATTGAAATTTGTCTAAACGATGCTAAACCAAAACTTGTCAAAACACTGCCCGTATTGTCGAAGTACCAGCAACACAAGGACCAACGTGAGAGATGCGGTGACGTCACCGCGTGTTTCAAATTTGGAGTATTTTGATAATTTATTTAAATATGAACAAGGGCTCAGAAAACTAAGAAATTTTGCATAACTGCTAAACTCAACACGCTCTTTTAGAATATGTAATAAAAAAAATATGCTGTACGAGCCTATTAAAGACACTTCTAGATAACTTCACTACAATAATTTAATGAGTTTCGAAAACGCAGCTAGGTATTTTTTCAAAATTTTGTATGGTAAGCCATCATTTACAGGCGTTCCAAATAAACAATATATAAATCTGATATAAGGAATTTGCCACTCACAAAGGATGCATTTCATCAGGAAAATCAAATCAGCATGTGCCTACTATTAAGAAAGAACTGAAGAACTGCCTATGGAATAATTGTGTGGAAGAGTGCGATTTTAATAAATCCAGAAATTCCCAACGCAGTTAATTTTGGTTGGGATCTGAAAGATAATAAAATTAACCACAATAAGTACTCATACCGATGTAAGATTCGAAAATGGTGCTGCAAATGCAAACTCCAGATATGCACTAGAAACTAAACTGTAGTTGTTTAAAAGCAGGGCTGGATGGTATAAGAGGTTGCTATTCTGGAGGCGGGTTTTATTTAAATTAAAATTAAGTTTTAGTTACCTAATTAGGTTTTAAAAATATGTCTGTCCCTATAGAATAAACAAGTACTGTCGAAGTTGGGCCACGCTGGGGCCAGGGTACGGGCAACGCGTTCATTGAGATCAATGCAGCAGCGGCCGGCGCGTATCGTCGTTTGAAAAAAAAATCATATCTCGGAAACCGTTATCACTAATCAAAATCTCTTTTCACCAAAAACTTCCTCACTCATTTAGGCACCTTTTTCGTCGATTGATCATATATCTATCTTCAACTGTTCAAAAATTTTCTCGATGCTGAAATTTTCACTTCAGTTTTGGTACCGCACCTGCTTTTAAGTAATCTGACAAATTCAGTATAAAAAAAAAAATAGTTTTTTGCATATACAGTTGAACTCTACAATGACTAGGCTTTCATTTGGTGCAAGAATTTTGGAAAAATATTGAAAAATAGCGTCACAATCGTGAGTTAAACACAAAAAATAGTATTTTTCGGATAATTAAAAAAAGTCGGAAAATATTTTTTTATTCTTAATTGCAATTACGAATTAAATGGAGCCCTCCGGATTTGCATCCGCAAGGTCATTCTCCATATTGTACATATTTTTTAAAACGTATATCCTCGAGTGCACAGTACGTGATCGAATTTCGGTGTGCTGATTCCCGACTACTATACTAATTAATTGGAGCCTATTAGCAACACTGTTATTTATAAAATCATAAATATAAGGTACCTGACCCAAATAAGGCCATGTACTTAATAAGGCCAGTGCCCCTTATTGCTTAATATTGAATCCCATCTTCAAAAATTACAATATTATTTAAAAAGATATCTATAATGCAAATCAAAAATTATTGCAAGGATTCGTAGCAACTCGTTATATGTCGAAAAATGGCCAACCACATATTTCATATGTCACGTTATAACTTTGAGGCTAGAACTTAATTAGTTTATACACCATGTTCATAAAGGGAATGGAACGAATTTAATTTTTACACGGACATTTATGTATTGAGAAAGCCACAGAGTAAGTACAGAATAATATCTTTTCTAGATTTCTAGTTACAGACTTTTCTTCATCAATGTAACATGTTCTTAATAAGGCCACATGAAAAATTTTCAATTGGCCTCACATCACAGTGTTTTTTTAAAAGAACGTGTCATATTATAACTTAAGTGATGTGTTTTAGAGCGCCTGGAGTCTAACCAAGCAAGAAAAGCTGCGGTTCAGTTGTCCTAGTTGTATGTAGACCTATTTGGATCACCATCCCAGGACTTGAAATTATTGTTTTTTTAGAATGCAGCAAACGTTGAAGTTCTATTTTGAGAACTTTTTGTCAAAAAATAATATTTTCATAAATTATTCTATTTATTTTAAACATTTTTTATTGATGGCCTTATTAGGAGCATAGTGGTACAAATAAGGCCAATGGCAAGGGTCTTTGTTTTACGCAAAAACCACCACTTATATGTAAAAATAAATAAATTGGGGTTAATATTCAAGTAATAGAAGCGAAACACTTCACATATAAGCTCGTGAATTTTGTCGACTTTGGTGGATAGTGTTCAGAAAAAATAAAATTTCTTAACATGGCCTTATTTGGGACAGGTACCTTATATGTAATTTTTTTATTTTTTTTTGTTATTGATAATTTTTTTTGAGTTTTTTTATAAACACATTTAGTCGTTTTTCATTTTTTATCTCAACAGGCAAACTATTGTAAACAACTGATGCCGCACTCAATGGGCTCTGCAGTGCTTTATTTGTTCTTGCACTACCCAAACGAATATTTTCATTGTTTCTTAGATTGTGCTCATGAGTTTGATTTATAATTTGTATCCTACTATTGCACTTAGACTTGTTATTTAAAATTTTAAACATTAGTATTGCTTGTTCAAGAACCAGTATCAAGTTGACAGGCTGAATTTCAAGCATTTGGTATATGGTTTCAGTGTGAGTGAAATAATTCAAATTGAACAAAATTTTCAAAACTTTGTTTTGTAGTATTTTAACTTTATTGAAATTGGTTTGATTGCAGGTCCCCCAGACTGGGATCAAGTATCTTATAATTGATAAGAAGTAGGCATTATATATTTTATATTTGGCATTTAGGGTTAAGAAGTGCCTGCATCTATATAGTGCTCCTATTAAGGGCAGAATTTTTTCTTTCATAAGATCAATGTGTGCACCCCAGTTTAGCTGTTCATCAAGCATTAATCCCAGATATTTAATTTTATTGGTTTTTTCAACAATGTTGTTATTTATTAGTATGCAAAAATTGTCAATTATTTTATTTTTTTGCTTGAATATAATATATTTTGTTTTATCTATGTTAATTTTTAGTTTATTTTGTAAAAGCCAGTAGTAATATTGTTTTAAGTCTCCATTAGCTTTATGTTGAAGGGCTGCTGAATTTTCATCTTTATATATAAGAACTGTATCATCAGCAAAAGTATAGTATTCCACATGCAAGCCTGCCAGACGCAAACTTAACACAAACAAGGTATACAACAAAGGACCCAACACAGAACCCTGTGGCACTCCACAGTTAGTTGTTACTACTGTACTATTGTAATCACCCAGAGTTATGTATTGGTGAAGGTCACTCAAATAAGATTGAATAAGATCATAAGTTACACCTCTAAAACCCATATTTCTAAGCTTACTTAATAACAATGTATGATCGACAACATCAAATGCTTTCCTTAAGTCAACAAAGACTGCCAAAGCAATATTACCCTGGTCCAGACTGTTTGATAGTGAGCTAATCAGGTCTGCTGTGGCACCTAAGGTGCTACTGTTACTTGTAAACCCATATTGGTAGGGATCTGGCGTGATATATTTAGTCACAAAGGACATAATCCTTTTTTTCAAAACAACTTCAATAATCTTGGAAAAAACACTGATTAGAGATATTGGTCTATAGTTATTTTTCGATGTTTTTGATCCAGACTTAAATATTGGACAAATTTTTACAATTTTCAACTCATCGGGAAATTTACCTATACTGAGTGTATTATTTATTAATACTGTTAATATTGTTACTATATTTTCCTTAAGATTAATTATATTTTGCACTGTCAACCCGTCCCTACCCGGAGCAGCTCCTCTCTTAAGATTCATTATAATATCACTTATTTCTAATTCATTATTAGTTGGTTCTAAATATATACTATTATCACAATCAATCTTGTTCAATATTACCTCAGTACCAACACTATTTTTTTCAACTTCGATTTCCTTAACTATTTCCGAGCCTATATCTGTGAAAAGTGTGTATTCAAAGTATTCGCAATTACCTGAGCATCTGTGACTATTGTGTTGCCAATCTCTAACTCATGTACACTCTCTCTATTGGGACTTCTTTTAATAAATGAGTTGATAATGTTCCATTGCTTATTTTTATTTTCGCCAGCTTGTTGCCATTTATTCCGAAAAAACATATTTTTTAAAACTTTTATTTTGTTATTTACACTGTTTTTGAGAGATTTGAAATTTGTTTTTAATTGAATGTTGTTAGGATTTTTTTTGTGATTTTTATATGCATTATCCCTATCTTTTATTAATTTAATTAAATCTGGTGTAACCCAGTTATTATTTACATGACATTTAATTACTTTAGTTTGTTCTGATTCCTGTTTAGCTTTGTTGATTATTTCTATCAGTTCATGAAATGTTTTTATTTCTAAATTGTCAACTTTTTGACTAAATTTGTGTTTAAAGCTCTCAGTATTAAGATATTGCTTTGAATACACGTCTTTTGTTTAGAAAATAGTACTTTTTCCTGTACCTTTAACAATATTCTTTTATGATCAGAAAGGAGATTATCCTCAATATTTATCTTACATCTAGACTTCAATGACCCATTACATAAAATATGATCTATTATTGAGCATGAAGACTCAGTTACTCTAGTAGCATCAGAAACCTTTATATTATTTACAATTACATATCTATTTAATGTAACTAGCTCTTCATATTCTTTGGTCAACAAGGAACCCTCATTTAATAAATTAATATTTATATCACCCAAAACTACATGATTTGACTTATGTTTATTTAATATCACCTCTAAATCATCTTTTTTTAGTGTATCTATCTGAATAATCAATAAAAATCGTACAAAAACTACAGACTGATATTTTTTTTCTGCACAAAAACAACCGACTTGATCGCTGGGTACGCCCCTGGGAATTCTGGATCAAATCTAATTAGTCCAGTAGATATCTGATAATGGTTGAAATAAACCGTGAAAATTTTATTGAAATCGGCAAAAGCTTTTTTGGATTATTAATAAAAAACTATTTTTTTTTGAAAAACGTATCACCCTGTATCTTGGAAACAAAGCCTTTCCGGACCTATATCTATAGGAACTTTTTTAATTATTTTCATGAATACTATCTGCCCTTGAAGTTTGTAACACCATTTCTGAAACACCCTGTAGGTAATCATTTGCAGATTTGCAAAAAAACATTGCAGATGTCTTCGGAAAATGAGTTGGTGCCATTCTTTGGTCGCCAGTCTACAAAGATGTATACAATTTTGTAATTTTTCCTTGATTTCTCTGAAAGTGATGCTAGAGATGCTACTTGTGCTGATGCACGAATTTCTGGAGGGGTGCATGGAATTTTGTTTTTACTGTCGGAATGCATGAGAAACATGTGTTAAATACAATTTAAGTTCAACTGCAAACGTTTAATATACTTATTCTGTCAAAATTAAATATTTAAGTTGCCCTATTAGTAGCAACAATCCAAACAAGCTTGATTCTATTTTGAAACGCTGTCAATGTTTTCATGTTATGGAATACATATAAAAATGTACCTAGATTGCATGGGTGTGGAATATGAGATTCATATTTCACAGGTGCGTAATATGAGTTACATTATGTGGTTACTATCACAAGCAAAATGCGTCTATTATTTAATAGTCGTAGATAAACAATTTATCATCATACACAGGTATACTAGCTGGAGATATGTGCGAATAATTTCTATATCTGAACTTGATCAACAATCAAACTGTTCTCAAAACATCTAATTAAACAATGTTTATCACCTATTGCCTTTACTTTACATAAGTCCAATGTCAATTAATTTTAACATAAGTAAACCAAATCAGAAATTGATATGCAGATTTTTGTTTCTTTTCCATTTTGATCCTTTGAAAAAGCATAAAGCTCTTCAAAAATCATCTTTGAAGGTTTATGACTTTTTTCAGCAACTTTGTAAAAACTTCCAGAGAAGATAAACTAACTGGTATTTCTTCTACAAGAAGTTGATATGATACTCAGAAAAGAATTCAGGGTCAGAGGTTTTTTTCTTTTTTCCTTAAAAAATTCCAAACCAATGTGAAATTCTCTGATGAATTGGTACATCGCAGCAACTTGAAATTTTCAGAATTTATAAATAGATGCTTCTAAAATATAAACCAAAAGTTGATATGAACCTTGGCGAGGAATTTGTAATTCCTCCAAAATCAACTTTTTCTGATGATGTATAATGAATACTTTGACGCATTACAGCAACTCAGTTTTTTTATCAAATTATTTGAATGAAGCAATTACCCATCAAATATCATAGCGTCCAAAGTGGATTCTCCATTCTCATCGGGGCTTCCACCATAGCCTACTGTAAAGTCGCATTGCAACGATTGACAGGTTCTACAGCCTTCTACTAATGCACTGACGGATTTGCCAGTTTTTTTAAGTTCTTGCCATGCTACAAAAATAATTTAAGTATTATAGAACAAATGTTGAAAATTCCACTTCTCACAAAACCCAATAATAATTTGTTAATTTGTACCTGTTCAGTAAATAGGTACTTGTTCTGAATAGGTGAAAAGCTTGACAAGTGTAAAAACATTATTGTAATGTATTTATTTGGCATGAATAAATATTGTATTCTTGTATTCTTCTTGTATAAATTTTGTCTGCTTGTGTGATAATGAGAAACGTAATTTAAAAACCATTTAGAAATTAGAGCAGACCTTATTTATTAGCATAAACATGTTCAGCTCTACAAAAATCATAAACTTGATCCCAAACAAGCACTACTGACCGTAGAAATCATGACAGATTTGTTGGACAAGCAATCCCTATTACAGACTGAATTTTTCTTACCATTTGCTGTTGCATCAGTGAAAGTCCATGTATTAACCACTAACGGAATGTCGGCTAAGGAAAATTGTATCAAACAACAAACTAAAATGAATATTTTTAGAAAGATCGTCATATCTTATAACTTGGACTAGTTGTATTTATTAAAATTAAACCAGTCACTTCGTTTTCCACTTCTGATAATATGATGCTACTGTTTCCAACCATTGAATTAATAACTTGTTCAGCTTTTTTGAGATGTGCTTTCTTGCCTCAAACTATGTATTAGCAATTATTTATAAAAATTAGCCGAATCTATATTTTCTACTGAATAAATTACTTCTTATTATGTATACTAGCTAATGCAATTATTATTATTTTTCTAAATTGATAAGAGATAACAAAAAATCATATCAGTTCAATAAAAGTGACCACTTAACCTTTATTGTTTATTGTGCTTGAGTTTAATTGAAAATGTAGTGTTATAGTGGTGTCGCCTCAAATCGATCGTATGGAGTCGATGCGTTGATTTTGATATTGGGAAGCAATAATAGTTATTTATGATATAAGTGTTAAAAGTACATTTTTAAGGCACGCATGTGAAAGCTTGCAGAATGAGCGAAGCGATGAGGCGGCCAATCGGGCTACCTCAGTTGTTCAAATTTCACCATTAATATCAATGTAAATAACTGAAAATACAAACTTTTTTTGACGTCCGCTCTCAACATTTGATATTTCACTTTTAACACTAGTGCTATAAAGACTTTATGGCACTAGTCAGCGGCGGATTTAGGATTCCTTCTAGGGGGGGGCGATCCATCAGGGCCTCAGGCTCAGATAAGAAATAATAAAAAAACGACTTAAATATACAGAGTGGCAAAAAAGTCGCGTTTAATACCTGTAACTTTCTAATTACCTCGTATACGAAAAAGTGACCTTAATGAAAGTTGCTCAGTAAATGAGGGACATAAAGCTTCCGTATTTTTTGCTCGGTATCCGTATCGGTATCGTACTGCGCATGTGCAGAAGCGATACGGAGGCCGAGATACCGTACGTACAACGTAACGTTACGGCCCTCTCGCGGTATCCGTATCGGTAACGTATCTTGACATTCCTGACGCATGTGTCAAATTTCAAATGAATATAACCTCCCTTTTCTTCCGGGTTGATTTAATTTGTTTAGTTTATACTTTCTTGAGTTTCTTGTGTGTTTAGTGCTTCTCTATCGCAAAAAAATAACAATTTTAAGGTTAGATATAGAAACGCCGAAGTTTTGAGACAAAAATATCTAGGTTATGAAATGCGTTTACGTTTACCGGAACAGGGAGCGCTTTAACAGCCTTTTCGCTTGTCAACGTATCTAGTTGCGTTACGGATACCGATACCGATGAATTATTTCAAGTAGCTTTATGTCCCTAATATTTCCCACAATTCTACTTAAACGTATTGCCTGTGTCACTTCTGGTTTGTTTGCTATCTAGACCAACTTTCTTTTTTTCAAATAAAACACCCTGTATGTGATTGCATATTTGGATTCTACGTAAAATTCTGAGCAGATTTCATGTGATATACCCTATACCTAAGTTCAACTGTTTTGGAAATATTGACAGTTGAACATTGACTTTTTGCAACTTTGACAGGCTGTAAAACCTGAACGGTTAATTTCAGAGGAAAACCGATTTCACATTCCTATCTTAGATTTTCATAAACTATCATTTGACATCAACATTTAATTTAATCGGAGATTAAATTTAATTGGAATTTTCAATTATAGATTAAATTCAAAGTTGGTGCGGATTTACGTCATCCGCAGTCGATTCGCTCCCAGCTCGCTGCTGCCAAACGTATTTAAAAGTATTAAAAATTTGGAAAAATAGCAAAAACCATATGGAATTTCATGTTGGATAATGCTTGATGAATATGTTTGTGTTTTCGTTAAAAATTTCGTTGTTGCGTCGCTCAATAGGGGGGGGCGCGCGCCCCCCGCGCCCCCCCTCTAAATCCGCCACTGGCACTAGTACGATAAAGTAACATTTTTAATGCTTCGGGGCGGTGTTGAAAATTGCATTTTTAACACGTTTGTAGAAAAAATATTAATTAGGTAATCGATGTTTTAGTTAGATAGGTATTACCTATAATTACATAGGTAGGTACCTACCCATTATATGTACAGTGAGCACGTAAAGGTTGGAATAAAATCTATAAAATATACAGGGTGGATATTTTTCAAAAAACCTGAGACACGTCAATTTTTGATTCTATTGGCCGTTTTTTTGATGATAATACCATGTATACAGGGTGACCCCAAAACAAGTTACGACAGCTAACTTTATTTTTTAAATGAAAACACCAATTTTTTATTTCATTTTCAAATGAGGTTTTTTTCTGTTGCTCGCTGACATATGACGTTTTCGAAAGTTTTTTCATATTTTCCTTCACAGGTTTCATCAATTGGAATACGTGTTGGAAGCAATTTTCGCCATTTAACATAATGAGTGCGACAAAAACAGGTATCCCCTCCGCAGCAGCTTCACTAGGCTTCATGTTCTTCCTTATGTGTTAGCATTCCGGTTTTTGGTTATAGTTCATTGCCTATACCTATCTTCAACTGTTTCGGAAATATTGACAGTTGGAACTTGACTTTTTTGCAACTTTGACAGGCTGTAGAACCTAAATGATTAATTTTATAGCAAAGCCGATCATAAATTCTTCGTCTTAGTTTTCTATAAACTATCATTTGACACCAACTTTGAATTTAACCGAAGATTGAATTTAGCCGGAATTTTTAACCATGGATTAAATTCAAAGTTGGTGTCAAATGATAGTTTATGGAAAATTAAGAAAAGGAATTTATGATCGGTTTTGCTATAAAATTAACCGTTTAGGTTCTACAGCCTGTCAAAGATGCAAAAAAGTCAAGTTTCAACTGTCAATATTTCCGAAACAGTTGAAGATAGGTATAGGACTTTGTTTGTTGAAATTGATGTTTTCATTTAGAAAAATTAAGTTAGCTGTCATAACTTGTTTTTGAGTCACCCTGTATACATGGTATTATCATCAAAAAAACGGCCACTAAAATCAAAAATTGACGTGTCCGAGGTTTTTTGAAAAATATTCACCCTGTACATTTTAGTAGATTTTATTCCAACCTTTACGTGCTCACTGTATAATATGATGTGTAGTTTTCCAAATTTGTCTCTGTATATTTTTTCCCCTAGTTCATGAAGTTTTTGATAATTTTTCGATTTTTTTATTTTCTCTTACATACAATTGGTGTAGGTTTGGTTTAAGTCCAATTTTTCTGATTCTAAGTCCCTTTCTGATACTTTTACATCATCTCTCAGAACAGAATTGTTGATGTTAGCCTTTCTAAGCAAAGCATCTCCTTGATAGTCTTTCGGAAATTGTACCACAATCTGGTAGGTAGTTTCTTCGATTTCAGGTCATTGAAGACTTTTCTAGGGACAGTACTACGTCTTTGCGTTACCTGTTCACGTTAGTATATTATATCGGGTCTTCAAAAACCAATCAAAGATTGCTATGGTTTTTTAAACGTATGTCTTAGCAATATTTGTCTTTAATTTTGTCAATGAAATTTAATGTCAAAATGTCCTGTCAAAAATCCTGACGAATAAAGAAACAGTAATGCGACGTACGTTTTCGTAGTCAAAGCAATCTTCGATTGGTTTTTTTTTTGAAGACCCGATATTATTATATTATAAAAAAAAAAACAATCAAAGATTGCTATGGTTTTTTAAACGTATGTCTTAGCTATATTTTCCATTAATTTTGTCAATGAACTTTAATGTCAAAATGTCATGTCAAAAATTTTGACCAATAAAGAAGCAATAATGCGACGTACGTTTTCGTAACCAAAGCAATCTTTGATTGTTTTTTTTTTGAAGACCCGATATAATAAGTGTGGTAACTAGGTTATTACCGCACGCGAGAGAAACTTGCAAACCGAGCCGGTTAGGCGAGGTTTGCAATTTCTTTAGGCGGTAATAACCTAATTAACATACGTATTATATACCGTATTTTATCTACAAGCGTGCGGTAACAAAATATCCGAAAGAAATTTAAAATAATAGAGATATAAAAAAAATGCGTCTGTCACCTTTGACAGCGGACAAGTAGATTTTAGGTGATAGGTAGGTAATTAAAGGTCTTTGAATATAAAACTATAGGAAGGAGCGTTTTCTATCTGTCGCTACAGACAACGCAGGGACGGAAACGGCCATATTGAGCCTCCAAGTATGGACTCATCATTTGTTTTGGTGGTTCGCTGTGTTCTCATTCAAGTGGATGTTTAATGGAATGGTTTTAAGTGATAATAAGCACTGGGATTAGTATGAAAAGAATTACTCATAATATTGACAATCATATTTAAATAAACATACGCCACTGCCAAACCGGAAATACTGATCGGCCATATGCAACCTCCACATATTTTGGTCGCGCAGATTTGAAGATATACTCCTTCCTGTAGTTTTATATTCAAAGTTAAAGGTACAGGGTTATTGGTTATAAATGTCACCTCCCTCTATCTTTTTTATTTGACATTTTAGAAAAAAGTGTCTCAAATAAAAAATGTATGGTTGAAATTAAATTTTTTGAGAACTCCACTTTTGTATATACAGAGTGTTTCAAAAAAGCTGGTAGTGCACCAACTTTCTTATTTTAAATCGAATATCCTGTATATTATTCAATATTCGGATTTTACATAAAATTCTGAGCAGATTTCATGTGACATACCCTATACTCAAGTTCAACTGTTTTGGAAATATTGACAGTTGAAAATTGACTTTTTTAGCATATTTGACAGGCTGTAAAACCTAAACGGTTAACTTTTGAGCAAAACCGATCTTACATTTTTTTTCTAATATTTTCACAAGTTATCATTTAATACCAACTTTGAATTTAACCGGAGATAAATTTAATTGGAATTTTGAATCATGGATTAAATTCAAAGTTGATGTCAAATATTGGTGTCAACTGATAGTTTATAAAAATATAAGACAAGAATGTAAGATCGGTTTTGCTCTAAAATTAACCGTTTAGGATTTACAGCCTGATGTCAAAGTTGCAAAAAAGTCAATTTTCAGGTGTCAATATTTCCAAAACAGTTGAACTTAGGTATAGGGTATATCACATGAAATCTGCTCAGAATTTTATGTAGAATCCGAATATTGAATAATATACAGGGTATTCGATTTAAAATAAGAAAGTTGGAGCACTACCAGCTTTTTTGAAACACCCTGTATATGCAAAAGTGAGTTTTCCAAAAAATTTAATTTCAACCATACATTTTTTATTTGAAACACTTTTTTCTAAAATGTCAAATAAAAAAAATAGAGGGGGGTGACATTTATAACCAATAACCCTGTATGTACAGGGTGGGCCAAATTGGACACTTTCTTATGGAAACACCATTTATTTTTAGAGATAGAAAAAAATGGTCCTCCCACTCTGAGGCTCAAATTTCCTGAAATTTTGATTGGTGCAAACCGCATTTTGATATCTTCAACCGTTTAGCCGCTAGAGGGCGATTCTCGATTTTGAGCAATACTGTAAAGCCTCCATAACTTTCTTGTTTATGAAAATAATTCATTTCCGTAAAGACCTTTTGGGAGCACTTTTTCAAGCAGAATTCAGTGACATTCTCAGTTTTTTCTGTTTGAATTCGTTTGTAGGAAGCTATGATAAAGAAAAACCGTGAAAAACATCCTCAAAAATCGATTGAACATATTTTAAATATACAGTTTCATTTGAAAATTTTAAGAAAAATTGGAAACATTCAATGGTTTTCAAATATTGACCCATATAGCGTCAGTCCTACTAACCAGAATTTAAATTTTTCACAAGAAAATTAAAGAACAGACTCTTGTCTTTCCAACAAACCTGAGATCGACCATCGACCAGATTCGTTTAGTCGTTTTGAAGTTATCCGCTTTCTTGAGTTGCAATATTTGACAGCTCATAACTATCTTATCCGATAAGTTCTAGTAAAAAGTCATGAATCAAAATTGTGTGAAATTTCATCAAAAATTTATTGCCAGCATTTTCAAGATACGTTTCCATTTGAAATTTAAAAAATAAAACCATTTTTGTACTTTGACAGTTGGGTTACGCCCCCTTACGGTCATTTTAGAAAGCTGAAATATATTTCCAGCATTTTCTCTTGGCCATATTTATGGGATAATTTTTTTCCGACAAGACTACGATGAATAGTTTTTGAGATATGGCCGAGTGCCATTCTTAATGAATCACCCAGTACACGGCCGATCGAAGCAAATTAGTTTGCACGGTTTGATTTCGAGACCGCTCCGAAATATTCGGAGCAAGTTTTGAAAGGACGTGTTTTCAAGTGGAGGTTTTTATATACCTATTTACAAAAATGGAGAAACGTGTTTGAAATAGGAAAGAAACTTTTTACTTTTACCAAATTGAGCAAATAATCGAAGTCTTCTGCCGACATTCGTAAAAAAAAATTCAAACACAGTGGATCTTCACTTCTCAACTCAGCGAGTAGCTGAATCCAGTTTCTCACCCACATTTTCCTTCGCTTTTTGACATTTTCCTTTTTTTTAAATTTGATTTTTCAATTTGATATATATCACAACTGCAGCAGCAGCAGCGGCAATTTGCCGGAATGACATTGTGTGTACACGTTTCAGTAAAGAACTAGGCAAGTGGGCTTGCTATAGTAACTTGCCAGAAGAAAAATTGGAAACAGTTACGATACAGTGTAGACACACCAGCAAGTACTTGCTGAAAAAACTATCGCAAGTTACTTGCAAGTGGACACGAGCCTTTGAATTGCCATTTAAATGTCATTAAATCCTTCATAATAGCACTATAGTGCGTTAAAGAATTCATAAAAAAGACTCAAATTATGAAATGAAAACCAGATGTCAAATTTTTGACTTAACGCTTCCTAGACAAATAACTACCTATCTAATTAATGATTGTCAGGTTTTAATATCTTTTTTTTCAATTTTTCAATTTCAAAAATGTCCCAGTGAAACCTATTGAGATTTTTTTTTTTTTTTTTAAAAGATGGCGTTCCCATTTAAAAAAAAGATCAATAACGTCATATCTTGGAGAGGAATTATTTTTTTTCCTATATCTCTGTGTAACTTTTCCCTACACGTCTTCTTATACCTATTTCCAGAATTTCATCAAATTTCATCGAGCTGTTTTCTCAGAAAAATGCCAACACACATACATACATTGAAACTTGAAATATCATGTACAGGGAGGTCAAAAAATAGGAAAATATGAAAATTTTTGTTACTATCCAAACTGGGGATGACCAAGAACTGCATGATGGTCTAATTATATCATCTAACATTTTTTTGATTTGTGTGTTAACTTCTATTTTATGAATATAGGGGTATCTATATGTTTTTGTATGAATAGGAATTTCATCTTTAGTCTTAATCGGATGTTTTACTTGATTTGTATTTGTAAATGTCAATTTATCATCAGGTTGATAAAAGATTTTTGGAAAAGCGTGTATAACAACTTTTAGTGCAGCAAGCTCTTCTGTATTAAAATGATTAGTACGCAATGGATCTAAAGATTCTAGAGATTTTGTTACATACTCATAATTTTGTAATAATTATCGTCATTATAAGGAAGTGCTAATGAGTCTTCTAGATCATCAATATGATAATTAATCACTATAGAATGATCTGTCAAATTATGGAATTCTAGAGGAATTATTCCATTTTCAACTTTTATAATTGTTGATGGTATAAGGATATTATCATCTTGGCTAAGAGGAGTTTAAATTTCTGTTCCATTTACTATATTCGTATTGAAATCACATATTTGAATGGTTTTAGCCGGAATTTCAATGTGTAGATTATTAAAATCTGTTTTAAATTCAAAAGGAATATTAATTGTTTCACCATTATGAAGACACATTCTTGTAAAATCGATATTTAGATTATTATCTTGAATTGCTTTGATTCCTGAAATTACATCAAAGTAATCATGAAAATTATACATTATCAATTCGATATTTTTATTTATATTAAATTCATGTTAAATTGGAAATTTAATTTTTCCATGGGCCTTTCTAGTTCCCATACAAGTTGTTAATTTATTTTGTGAATTTATTATTTTTCAGTCTCAGGAGATTCTGAGGAAAAATCGTAATTTCCTTCTTGAGAATCAGAGAAATTTTGTTCTGATTCTTGGTTTTGTTCTCGTTCTGGTAAGTCTACTTCAAAAATATTATTTATTTCTTCAATCGTATATATAAGAGGTGGAACTGCGTTTGGGTTCGACTTGAAGTATCGATTAGTAAATTTTATTTTCAGTAAATTAGTGAATAGTGGGTCATATGCTTTTTCTATGCCCTTTTCAACGAGCTATCGCACTTGAGGCCGAGGTTACCCAATTCTCTAATTCTTAATTCTTTCTTTAAAAATACCAATGTTAAATAAATTGAACGAACTTTTTAAGAATTAAGAAATTAGGGACAAATATTAAGAAATAAGAAATTGGGTAACTCCGCCTAATACGCGGTAGTGGGTACCATTATATTTGAAAAAAAAAAGTGGGGGCGTTTAATTTTTATTAGAATATTTTTCCTATTAATACCTACCTAAAGTGCGTTTTCTATTTAAAGATAAAAGTCAAAATGACATTATGTTGGCAATACAATGTAAAATTGTCAATGTTTTCAAATTTTTTGTGTAGAAAAGGCCTGTATTGCCAACATAGTTACTAAATTTTTGACTTGGGGAATTATCTTTAAAAAAAAAACGCACTTTAGTTGTGTTGTAGCTGCATGGTGGTGCATAATTTGGAAAAATTAAAATTCTATACTTTACGTTATGGAAATAATAAGGCAATTAAAATTAGGTATCTGATTTTCATAAATAATTCTGTTGAGAATAATTGTTAACTATGTAGTTAAAATATTGACACACTGCCTGTACCTACTTAGAAGAACAAAACAATAATTTTTTAAACTCCTGTTATCCTATCAACAACACAACAATGACAAATATTGCACAATCAGGAATATTTACAATAATTATCTGATAATGAGAACTTTTTTCCGCGTCCCAATAAAAACCAGACTTTAGACAGTCAACGACACATAGAAAGTTTGTTCCTACAAGAAATCCTACACTCTCTACACTGGTTTAGCGTTAATCGACTACTTGAAAAACGATGCTCAGACTATTTTTAATAATAAATAATTTCCCTCGACTCTTTCCTGATTGTTGCTGGAACACACTTGAAATATTATGCGCATTATATTTTTTTGACCTTCCTTTCTCCATGCATAATGCATCATCATCTTCGGTTCAGTTAGTTGCGGTTTATTTTGCCCCGGTACCTCGTCTAGATGCGAATCTTAAACAAAGGTCATCAAGCTTTTAAGTTTTAGTTTTGTGTTATTGATCGATAATAATGATTCTTTTTGCAATAATCGCCATAGTTTTATTTATAGTGTATGTTAAATGGCGGCATTCTTATTGGACCAGACTCGGCATATACCAAATGCAACCAGAATTCTTTATTGGCAATGCAAGGAGCGTACTTACTGGTAAAACATCATTTGCCCAAACGGTCTATGAAAGATACAATTCAATAAAAGCAACCGGACAACAATGCGGAGGGATCTATCTGTTTTTAGAGCCCGCTGTCTATTTTATAGACCCGAAACTGATAAAAACAATTTTGCAAAAGGATTTTCAGTATTTTATGAGCCACGGCTTGTATCATCATCCCAAAGATATCTTGTCTATGAACCTTTTCAATATGGAGGGGGATGTTTGGAGGAACCTTAGAGCTAAATTGACTCCCACGTTTACTAGTGGGAAAATGAAAATGATGTTTGATACTATTATAGAGAAAACTAATGGTTTAGAGGCCATGGTTGATAAATTCGCGAGCAATCAGCAACCCTTTGCCATAAAAGAAGCTTTGGGCAGGTTTACGACGGATATAATTGGCAGTTGCGCTTTTGGAATCGAGTGTAACTCTTTGGAAGATCCAGATAACCTTTTTAGGGCTTATGGAAAAAAAGTATTTGAGCCAAACTTATACAGGTTTTGGCTCTTTAATCTATTACCGTGGTGGTTTCTGGGCAATATCGGCTTCAAGTCAAACGGCAGAGACGTTTCGGAATTTTTTATAAAAGTTGTAAAAGAAACGATAAAAACGCGTCAAGAAAATCAGATATTTCGTAAAGATTTCATGCATTTGTTATTGGAACTGAAAAATATGGAAATAAATGAAAAAAACCCATTAACGATTACTGATGACGAAATTGCAGCTCAGTGTTTCATCTTTTTTCTCGCCGGATTTGAGACTTCGTCGACCAATATGACGTTTGCCCTGTTGGAGTTGGCTCAGAATCCTGAGATTCAAGAAAAGTTAAGGGATGAGATTAATGATGTTATTGAGAGACATGGTGGGAAAATAACGTATGATGCTGTTATGGAAATGAAGTATTTGGATATGGTTATCAACGGTGAGTAGATTTTTGTTCTTGATGCATTAAGTATTTGAAAAAAAAACGGTTTAAAATCAATAAATTAATGTCACATTTCTCTATTTCCTACTTTTTTTTTGCAGAAACCTTGAGAAAATTTCCTCCTGTAACAATACTTCCAAGAATATGCACAAAGGACTATGAAATTCCCGGAACCAAAAGTACAATAAAGAAAGGAACTAGGGTACATATTCCAGTATGGGGCCTTCATAGGGATCCAGACTACTATCCGGATCCGGATGTTTTCGATCCAGAAAGGTTTAATGAAGAAAACAAATTGAAGAGACCTGATTTTACTTTTTTGCCTTTTGGCGAAGGACCTAGAATGTGTATAGGTAAAAATAATATGTTTTTGAATTGTTCCATAAAAATCATGAATCAAATTCAATGTGTGACATAAGTTTCTCGACGTTTGAGAGAAGTCTTAATTTTCTATTTCTTTCTGGAACAAACTTGAAATTGGGAGTAGGAATTACCTATGTTTAGTTCAGTTACCAAGGGTTTTTTCCAGGCAAAAAATGTAGAAGTTTTGTTCTCAATGTTTCTATATGTTTTTGGCTGAATCCGAATAATCAGAGGTTCGCCACCTCGCAAGGCGACGGCTTTACATGGAAAATTGCAAAAAAACCTCGAGTTTTCGGCACTTTTTCAAGTTTTCAATTACAGTTCCCCCCATATTGTTCACTACATATGAGTTTTTTTTATTAATGTAGATATGGAAATGCGAAAAGTGGTTGAGTTAGATGGTAGAATATCGGAAAAAAGTTATTTGAACACTGAAACACCATTTCTGAACCTTGGATGACTGAACTACTATTTAATTCCAATTTTATTTTTCATAGAACATCCGCTATGATTGCGCAATTTTATTATAAGTACCTAGTGAAATAATTGCTAGTGTTTACCAATAATAATTATTACTAATACTATAGAAGGATGATTGATGAAAATTATTATATTTAAATCGAATTTCGCCGACATTTGTTGATGTTTGAAATACAAGTTTAGTTATATTTAACATGTAACCAGAGATGCCACTATCAGTGAGATGATATTGAGAATTTCATACATCTGTCAAAACTGGTATTCCAACAATAAATTGACATGTTTTGATTGTTGATTTGAACCAATCAGATTGTAATTACGCGATAATTTGCAGCACTAGTGCAAATTATCAGATAATTGCATACTAACTGGTGCGAAAACTGGTGTTTTGACATTTTTTGACAAAAAATTTAAATTTTTGATTTATGAAATTCTCTCATTAAATACAACTCGTGCAATGGAAATATATTTATAATTTTCGACAAATTTGCACTCATGCGTTTTTAACTGAAAAAGGCACTCGTGCACTACGTGCACTCGTGCTCTTTTTCAACTAAAAATCCATTCGGGCAAATTTCCCAAAAATTATCGAATGTAATACCACAAGAGGTTTCAGGATTACCGGATAATACTTTTACCTGTCACGAAACGCGTTACGCAGCAACACCACGACTCCGAAGGAGGAGTGGTGTTGCTGGTAACGCGTTGAGTGTCAGGTAAAAATATTAGGTAATCCTGAAACATCGAGTGGTATTCAAAAGGTTATACAACGAACTAAACTTCAATACTTTATCAATCTTTATAATCATTAAAGACAAATTGACAATATTGCCACCAAGCGCGATAATCCCAAAAGGCTTATCACTTATTAAGCCTCTCGTGTCATATGGGAATAATGTACAGTGAGTTGTATAATCAATAATTTCCATTGCACTAGTTATATTAGGTACTATTGATAATATTTTTTTTAATGGTACTTTATTTTGCTTATTTAAAACATGCCCCCAGATTCAAATCTTTCCTATTGAATATATTGATAATATGAATCTTATTACCAATACCGCTTTTCTGGATCAAGCTTCTTGCAGCGCTTGCAGAATTTGCGTATTAGAAATTAATGAATTTCAGTGGACTGTATTTTTAAAAAGACTCGACTATATTTCTATTTTTCAACTTGTTATTAACAACACCACTCATCGTTATGACAATATTAAACAAAACAATTTCAAAGCTAGAGTACAAAAAGTTTATCTGGTTGCTAATTTGTGATTAATTGAAAAATGTCAATTTTTGATTGATTAGAAATAAATCTCAACACCTATACTAAAATGATTTAAATTTTGAAAAAGATTTGATTAGGTACAAGAAACATTTTCGATTTGAATCTTTCTTCATATACAATACATACAGGGTGACATTTTAAAAACTTACAATGGCGATATCTCAGGAACCAGAAAATATATAAAAAATCGCTGAAAACAATTTCTATAGTAGGGAGGGGGAAACAAAATTATGTAATAACTAACTTGTTTTCACTCACCCCCAGCTACCCCAACTTAGTAATCTTAAATGACACCCCCCTACTTGTGATACCTTATCTGAAAGCTCTTAAAAAATGCTTTTCAATGGTACTAATGGTACCCTACAAGCTAGGATTCGATATAATTATTTTCAAAATAAAACCATTGAAATGTGAATTGAATTTTTGACTAATAATTTAATAAAAATTTAAAAACATTTTTTTACTATCGTAGCATTAATCTTGAAGCTTAAAAATTTTAGGCTTGTATTATTTTTTGTTTATTCGTTGTTTTGGGAGCCTGAAAAAATTGACAAGTCTAAAAAAATACAATTTTAATTCAAATGAATGAAGTTTTATTTACCCAATACACCAAAAACAATCACATCGAATCCAAGCTTGTAGGGTACCATTGAAAAGCATTTTTTAATAGCTTTCAGATAAGGTATCACAAGTAGGGGGGTGTCATTTAAGATTACTAAGTTGGTGGTGAGGGGTTGAGTGAAAACAAGTTAGTTATTACATAATTTTGTTTCCCCCTCCCTACTATAGAATTTTTTTTTCAGCGCTATTTTTTTTTTTTTTTTGGTTCCTCTGGAGATATAGCCATTGTAAGTTTTTAAAATGTCACCCACCCTGTATAAATCAATCGTTTGTTCAAATGAAAAGTATCTGTCTATGATCTTTGATTAAAACCCTTTTCAAAATGATCCTAGACAGCTGGTGTTATACAAATCAAAATTAAGTTTTCGTTTCTACTTGTAAAGTAAATTTATTATACTTTTCAGGTCTTCGATTCGGCATGCTTCAATCCAGAGTCGGACTAATATCGTTAATAAGAAATTTCAGTTTTTCTTTGAACAAGAAGACATCGCTACCAATCCGGATGTCATCTGGCAGCGTAATCATATCCGTTAAAGGCGAAGTTTGGCTCGATGCTAAAAAGATTAGAGATTACTAGTTTATTTTCTAAATTATATTATTCTATTCAAAATAATATTATAAGTTAGTCTAGAAATTCTAGAATAGAAATTGGGCCATTATTGTATGAATTAAGTTGTGGTAACTCTTTTAAAGACCGTATATTTCTGAATTGATTGGTTGTACGAGGAATCAAAAATAAATACTATATTAATTAAAAAATACATAAAACAACACATTAAAAATTATGTAAAGAAGTTATTTTCCTAACAAGTGCGCAAAGTGAGACTTTTTTACATGCAAAAGCAATAAGTCGACTTTGTTCTCGAATATCTATTATTTATTTATTTATTTATACCCCTACATACACCTTTAACAGGTACCTACCTACTTACGAGTGCATTATCGGATGATGCTTCAAGGGCGAAAACACATTTTGCGCATGTGTTAGTTTTGTACTAGGAAGCCTTCATAAATTAGAAACGTAAATCTGTGAGTATGTTTGTTTTCATTATACCTATAGCAAACAATAGTACATTATATACCTAGGTAGAGAAGTTGGTCATTATATACCGAGCGCTTATAATGCGTAAGGTATATAATGACTTTCTCTACCGAGGGATATACCTATAGAATTTTTTTTACTACTGCTAGTAGAAAATAATAAATAGGTTTGAAACCTGTGCTCAAATTATTTTCTCTTGTCGGAACTGCTATAATAATAATAATAGTTTATTTGTGTGTGCTAGATTACAAAGGTTTACAGTTTAATTAATTCGGTATATCTACAAAATAAAATATCTTGGCATAGAAACCTTCGCCATCGCACAGGATAAACAAAATACCACGAAAGATGAACTTGTCTGTGGCTCTATTCATTCACGCGACGCAAATGATCTTACCATATAGAGGGCTCTCAGACAGGAGATGAGCCCTTTCAGTGTTTATTAAAAGCAATAACTTATGCAATTGAAGCACAACATCTAAAAATAAACATTAAAAGTCTAAGTCTAAAAATTAAAACAAATCAAAAACAAAATCAACTAAATCTAAAGCAAAAATATAAAGACAAATCGAGTAACTGAAAACATGAGCAAGTTATAACTGGTTTTTGAAGTCTATAAGATTATGTATATGACACCTTGGACAGCTCAGCATCCAGTTTCTAACTGAAACTTTGAAATTTTTCAGTGTTCTTTGTTTTTTTATGTTTTCGGGCAGGTAATTGAACACCCTCGGTCCTATGAACATGCTACTACGTTGCCCTATAGATTTTTGCATTCTTGGTACTCTGATTAAGTTTCTTTGTCTCGTGTAAACTTGAGTTCGAGGTGTAGTACAGTCACTCTGAGTTTTATACCAAATTATTGCCAGTTGTTTAAAATAAAGTTGTCTGATATCAAAAATCTGATTATCTCTATAAAGTAAATCTGAAGGATATAATCTTTCTTTATTGAAAATTATTTTTAAAATCCATTTTTGACTGACATTGACAGAATTAAGATGTTCATTTAACACTTCACCCCAAGCCACATTACCGTAGGTTAAATGTGGTTCTACCAAAGCTGAATACAATATTTTTAGCTTTTTGGAATCTAGGATCCTTCTATATAGTATTTAAATTTGTATACCAAACACCGAAGTTTTCTATTGACATAGTTGATATGGTGGTTCCACTTAAGGTGGCAATCCATCATAACCCCTAGATATTTTACCGTACTAGTTCTTTTTATGACAAAAGTATCGTTTATTTTTAGCTCATTGAACTCATTGAGCTCATTGCTGCCCTCTATCAACAGCTTACGGTAATTTCCTAATGTACCATCGTCACCAAAAGTAACTGGGACAGCATCACATTAGCTCTTGTCCTATTATATAAATTTTATTGTCAAATATTTGTCAAACTATAATTTAAATGCATTGAAATGAATGACAGTAGAATTAGTCCAGGAGATTATTATGCATTATTTCTGTCCCAGATACTTTTGGTGACAATGGTACATACTTACAGGAACCTACTTTTTTTAAAATTGACAGTTTGACACTGAAATTAAACCAATAGAAACCTGTTACGTTATGACAATATCCTTGCGTCATGACGTCATTTTCATTATTGACCTAGGTATTTTTTAATTTTTTTCATTATTAACCTTCATTATACCATACCTATTGTATATCATGTGCTAGAAACTTAAAATTACCAATTTTTCATTGAATATGAAAATTTTGCGACTAAATAAAAGAAAAAGTAAAAGGCAAAAATGGGATAATTCCGTCAAGCTGGCAACCAGTGATGTGCCTGTAGACAATGTCAACGTAAACAATTGATTGTCTACGCCTCGGTCTACGCGTAGACAATTCGAATTGTTTACGTGAGCATTTGTCTACACATTGTCTACATGCGGCGTAAACAATAACTTATTTTAAAAAATTCGAAAAAAAATATCAAAAGTTACTATAATATCACTATCACTTCGATACAAGCATTCACTGATTATAAAATATCAGAAAAACCAATAATAAAATAAAAATAAATTAAAAAAAGGAAAGTGTGAGGTTAGAATTAAACGTCATTTATATTATTTTACATTGTTGACACGTTGTCTACATTGTCTACATTGTCTACACGTAAAGTAGACAATGAAAGTCTACGTGTAGACGCACATCCCTGCTGGCAACACTGTGGCTGACTCGTTATCAAACGCAAGGATATCAACAAAGCATTCGATAGGTTGGATATAAGCCCCGCCCCTTTCCAATCAGATGCGAGTGATATCAGCAGGGCATTTAATTGGTTAGTTGAGCCCCGCCCCTTTCCGGGGTTTATGTATCGTCAAGGTAATAGATTGGTTATTGGTTGCTTCCTTTTCAACCCTTATTTCCAATGCCTCGGCCCACCTACAGTGACTTAACCTTTTGAAATAAAAATTCGGTATTGCCGCCATATTCTTGCAAATTTTGAATATGAATATAGAAGTTAGCCACGCCCCTGCCGCCATATTTTTGCAAATTTTTCGATGTGCACTCAGGTATTATTATTAATATTATTATTATCTGAGTAAATATCTATTTATTCTTTATTTTTCAATTTTTCCATCTCATATTTTGTCTATTCCCGGATATTGAATTTTCATTTTCTTCTTAATTTTAATTTTTCTAATGGCCATTTCCACCTACTATTTTAGGAAAGCCCTAACATTAGGTATGCTTTAAACTGACATTTCTCCATGTAAAAATTGCATTTTAGGGAAGACTCAGTGGCGGCGCATCGGGGCTCGAGCCCCCCCACTTTTTTTGTAATACATGAAATTTTTTTCTCATTATTTCAAAAAAAAATTAGATTAACAGAAATTCCTAAATTACCAGCTACAGTCAGAAGCCGTGTCCGTTTTTGTCATCTTTTTCGTCGATTTGCTCCGAAATTTTGACAGGCACGTGATTTGTAAAGCCTAGTACTCATAACTGCGAAATTCGCACTTTTTTGACATTACTTTGACAATTTGACGTTTAATGCGTGTATCAAACGTCAAATTGTCGAAGCAAAGTCAAAAAAATGCGAATTTCGCAGTTATGAGTACTAGGCTTAAAACTGTTTGATCCAGTCACGAGCAAATCGACAAAAAAGATGAGCATACAACAACAAAAAACGAACACGGCCAGAGTCGCCGGCAAAAAATAAACCTCGACTTGTGCTTCTTAATATAGAAATGACGTATTTCTTGTTCATTGTTCCTTGAAAAGGCTTTTAGTACTTAATAAAGAGAGTTTGTCTCCCAATTTGCTTATCTTTTTTACAAATAATTGACTTTCTCTTTCTATGTCAAATAAAATGTCGGTGGTACAGATAATTTGTTTTGAAAGTTCAAAATAATTGTTTTTGGGCGTGGCATCCCACTTTTTGGAGGCACGCGCCGCCTCTGGGAATAGGTACTTATCTTTAGGGCTCCCCTAAAATAGTTGAGGTTTATAATGCGTGATGCGTGTGGTATATAATGACTTTCTCTACCGAGGAATTTCTAGATTTTTTTTGCTACTGCTAGTGGAAAATGAATAAAGTAATCTGTGCTCTAATTATTTTTTTTGACTGCCCTCTTGCCCCTCTTGAAAGTGGTGCCCTCTATCAATAACTTATGATAAATTCCTATGTACCTACAGAAACCTGTATTTTTTTTTTAATTTGATGTATGAAATTGAAATTGAACCAATAAAAACATGACAATATCCTTGCGTCATGACGTCATTTTCATTATTTTATTAACCTAGGTAGGTATTTTTCCATTATTTTCATTATTTACCTAGGGACAGAAATTCAATTTTTTCCTAGAAAAATAGATTGAATTGTGATTTCTGTGAGAATAACAGACCTCACAAGACAGTGAACTGTGATTTAGTTTTGTAACTACATAATTTGAGCTTGATTGATTAATGGTTGAATAAAGTGTTGTACTGGTGCTAGTGTTGTCGTGATTTTTGTGTTATTGTCTCGAATTGACTCGAATAAAAATAAATTGATTTTGGAAGAGTAGTTTATTCACTCATTTAAGAATCCGCTCGCCTTATGTCTATTATATTTAATCCAATTTTAACTTAAAAAAAAAAACAGAAAACAACACAAAACTCCCGCACTGATTTGCGTGCGCAAGGTAGCATTGCGAGAAAAAGGTTACTTCGCGCATTCATGGGATAAGAGTAATTTGCGCACGCCCGTAGGAAAATTAAATTCTTTCATCCCATTTTGATTTTGAATCATGAATGAATGAACGCTAAAATAAAAGCTAAATACATGTTGATCAAGACACGAAGAAACTGCATTTCCTCGAGAAACCAATCGATAGATTTTTATTTCGCTAGATATCGATATATCGTTGCCATCTCTACACTTCGGCTTGTCATAAAAGACAAATGACATTTCAAAGAGCGAACGAATTCTTTCATTAACCCTTTTCACGTGGCTCCGGTTTAACAAACCGCAACATTCCGCTCAAATTCGAGTGGTAGGTACGCATCACGTCACTTTGTAACCGGGCTAGAAAACGGTATGTCATTTTTCTAACCGTTTTGTAACCCGGTTAGTTTGAACCGGAGCCACGTGAAAAGAACTTTTAGGTAGTTCATTTGTACTTGCTCTACCTGCTCAAGATATCAGGAAGATCTGCTAGGAGCTGCTCTTTATGAGCTTATTGATATGGGACAAATGAACGCCGATCAGCTGCTGAGATCAAGCAAGAAAAACAGTACAAATGAACAGCCTCTTTTATTCAGCAATAGTTGTATTCCTTTCAAGAGTCTAAAACACTAGAGCTACTCGCTCCGGGTTAGTCGCCCTGATTTGAAAGGAACAGATGCGCTGGCTTTCATGCAATTGAATGGTTCGAGACGGGCTTGACCACTCAGGTGCAGCAGCACTTTTCGAAAGGAATAAGCGCGTAACGCCCCGGAGCTACTCCTAGGTGTGAAAGGAATACAACTAATGCATCCACCTGCTGCCAGCATTATGAGACAGCCATTCCGATTCTCTATGAACTAGACAAAGATAGACTGGTCACTGGTCATCGATGGATCCATCGCTGAATAAACCCCGATTTTCCCTGCTTCCTTATTGTTCAATATGTGAATTTTCGGCTCAAAAAACAAACCGTTGCCGTTCGGAAAGTAGAAATTTGAATAAAAATGGTACATTTCTTCAGTCAGTGTGTCAGTGCACTTTAAGTAGGTACTCCGTAGACACTCTCAACGGTTCGGGTACGTTTTTTTAGCAATAATAGAGTAGCTCAACTCAATGCCGAAATGTCGAGTAAATGGAGCTCACTCCAAAAGTTCCACCTCAAAAAAGAAAATTTGCGGTTAAGCTGTGTGTAAAGTGTTAAAATTACTCCATGCTTTGTATGCATAAAGTAGCTGTCTGTGCACCGAACATTTTTAAATCTCTTCCCAGTTATAGACTGGAGTGAATTTAACGCTGAACAGAAAACACAGTTTTATATTTTGGTTTATTGGCATTGCGATAGCCATTTCGTTCGTTCTGTCGTAAAGTGAGCTACTAGAAAGGTTCAGTTGTTTGAATGTTGATGAAAACCAAAGATAATACACACTACTATAGGATTGCTTATCAGCCTCGTTTTTGGTACTTAATTGCGGTCATCGTGTAGTAGCATTAACGACGAGGCAAAGAGAGATGTAAACGACTCAGACAATTACGGAAGCCCGGTCGTGCAATCTGTCTTCCGAGTTCTTAGTTTATAGTTCTGACGTCACAACTCGAAATTTCTGATTTACTACGTCACAACTTGGAATTTCTGATTTACTACGTTAGAAGTCCGTTATCGATGTTTTCCTTTATCCTTGAGAATTGTTGAATTGTAAATTGTAACGTAAAAATTAGGTGTCCGGTTCTATTATGTTTTTATTTGCATTTGCGATGTGGAATTTAACAAAAAAAAAAAAACAGCATTGCAAAACCTTAAACATTTTAGATGAAGCAGATCACCATCATTTTAGAGGCCTGTGTTACAGCCACCAAGCCATCTCATTTGAGACCATCAACATTAAATTTTTTGATTAGATATATAATAATATGCTCTTGCCTTATTGTATAAAGCTTTTTTGGCGTACAAGTGTATTGGCGTGAAAATATCAAAAATAGGTTTGTGATAGAGCAACCCATTGAGAGCAACACACATATTTTCTGTTCCTAAATCAGTTTTCACAGATTCACACAAAAAAAATATTGAAAGATATAACTAGTAGTAGAAGAGCAAGCGGTTCATCCGACTAACCCGTTCCACACAAAACTAGATATTTTAAAAATAATGTTTTATTATTGGTCAATCATTTATTACCTGCTTCCACGGGCTGAAATTTTGAGGGAATATTCTTTCATTGATTTAAAAAGTATATGTAAATAGCCAGCCTATTCTGGCGATGCGAGTGTCTGCCAGTATATATTAGTCATGATGATGCTCGATTGGAGTGCTAGCAATAAATGAGCATTTTCGAGTTATGACGTAGAAAATCAGAAATTCCGAGTTGTGACGTAGTAAATCAGAAATTCCGAGTTGTGACGTCAAAACTATGAACTAAGAACTAGGAACACAGATTGCACGACTGGGGCTTCCGTAGACAATATCTAAAATCAGACTAAAAAGTTGTTTTAGGGTGTTAATTAATGTAGTAAAAGCAAGTATGCATAAAGCAAAAGCACGGCATGCAAAAGCCCGCAGAATCATAACATATGGTGCAAACACCCCCGTCGTCGTCAAGGCGAGATGGTGAGAAACCATTGGAGAAACCACACGCTGCCTACGTCATCATTGGTGCTTTGGCATGGTTGGGTTGGGGGCTTGTCCGACTTGAGATTTGAACTACAAAGGCCTCATGAATGAGGATATACCATTCTATAATAGTAGTGTGTATTATCCTTGGATGAAAACAACAAAACGGAGAGCGAAATCCTAAGCTTTGTACAGACTTGAACATTCCTTGCGTTCGGTATTTGGCTCAAAGAGTAGAGCGTGCTGAGCGGAGCCGTAATCACGTGACCAGCAAGCGAACAGAGCAGTTGACGCTGTATCCAAGTGCCTGAAATTTTATTAAACGAACGCGACGGGGCTACACTTCAACTACCTTGCACTTGCACCGCATAGAGTGCCAAAAACACGAACGCTGTTACCGCCTAATGGGCTGGCTTTGGTAATTGCATCTGTGAGCAAAAGGCGCAAATTTTGACAGACGTCACGCGATCACTTATCTTTTTTCACGAGTTAAATCACATGACATTTGTCAAATTTTGCTCATTTTTGCTCGCAGATGCAATTACCGAACCCAACCAATTGTAAACCGGCTCCGGTTGTAGAACTCAATAAATTAGGGCGAGTTCTCATGAGCGTAAGTTGACATTTCTGGCGTAATCATGTGATATTATGGTGTAATTTGATTGGTAAAATCTCCAACAGGTCAAATATTTTTCCAATAAAACCCAACCATTTTATCACGTGAATACGCCAGAAATGTCAACTTACGCTCATGAGAATTCACCCTTACTGTATTTAACCCGAACATAAAAAAATATATATTTAAGGTGGGTTCGGCTTGCTCACTCCGTGCACTCCGAGTGACTCCATTCGCACTCCAGCCGTTCGGGTTAAGGTTCGGGTATTGTTTTTTACCGTATTAGGGGTGACTTAATTAGCTCTGTTCACTCCACTCCAACTCCGCACTGAATAGCCGAACCCAGCTCTAAAATGTTTGCACTGCACTCTCAAATGCGAACTGAGTTCCATAACATATCGAAGTCTATACCAACAACCGTTTTTTCGAACGTGGCATTCGTTGTTTCGTCTTTTTTCCTCCATTAATTAATTGACATATGACAATTGCCCTGTTCCATGTTTATATTTATTTTTTAAAGTTTAAAAAGTTGATTGTTTATCTTCAATATTTTAGTTTTGCTGATGATGAGTTGAGAACCCTTTATTTGGTGTTTTAGGAAATTATTGAGGCTTCTCCGTTTTCAGAATTTTACATTATTCCAGACTCCCAGACCAAATTAATCTATATAAAATATAATGGCCTCATCCCAAGACGCTTGGTACTTGTCCCTGCTAGGCCTGGCAGAATATTTCCGAGCCTCGAATCCTCCAATGATAAAACACTGTATTCAATGCCTACAAGCAGTATTCAACTTTAAACCTCCTCAAAGAGTGGAAGCCCGGACGCATTTACAGTTGGGAAACATTCTGTGGAACCACACAAAGAATGTCGATTTGGCCAGGCTTCATTTAGAGAAAGCGGTAAGTTTGCTTAAAGAATACATAATATGTGCTTTTTGTCACCATTGTAAGTGTTTCACAGCTACCAATTTGGGTTTAAAAAGCCTTTGATGTTTGCTTTCACCAGATCTGTTTGAATGATACCGAGAATGATACTGTCTTCAACTTTATTAATAATTACCTATTTCCAGTATTTTCTCGCCTATTTCTTTAGTTCAAGAACACATTTTAAGAAAAACTCTTATCTACTTTTGAGAATACATGTTACCGAACATGTTACCATCTTATTAAAGTTCATTTATAAAAATTTAGTTTTTTCACTCTAGTAGCACCTTGAGTAGCACCATCTAACGAAATACATAATAAACGTTATTATTATTATTATTATTATTATTATTATTAATTATTAGTATACGGTACTAATTATTTATACCTTCATACTACTACCCTCTCAATAATTTTCTTGACTCTTTTAAAGCATGTTTATTGAGGGGTCAACCACTTCCCGCAATATGTGTACACTTGGCCCGAATTACCTCCGAAATACTTCGAAGTACCTAGAAATACCGTGAAGTACCTCGAAATAGCAGGTATTCCCTTCGAAGTACGTGAAATACCATGGAATTACCGTCGACGTACGCGAAATACCCTCGAACAACCGCGCGAAGTCCCGCAATACTTCTAAAAAATTCTCGTTGATAACTATTAAGTATTCTTGTGGATCGCAGTGAAGAATTTTTGCTCGGATTTTTGTGTCTTTTGATATTGATTGAGAATTCAAAAATGGTACCAAAAAATCGGTCGAACCAAAAACAAAGAATTACGCCATGGTTGAACTGTTTCTTAAATAGAACACCGTGTTTTTGGAAAAGTCTCATTTTTTACGTCTATTCTGTGGAACCTAATATTTGATATTCCGATAGCTGTTTTTATTTTATTTTAATGTTTTATGATGTGTGTGAATAGTCCTTAACCTTTAACGGCTACGGTGGAAAAAAATCCTTTAACCGCTACAGAGTGGTCTCACAGACACGCTATTAGAATTCGCGTTAAAATTCAAATGAATCTCGAATTATATCCAAAACTTGGTTCAAACAAAACTAAAAACTGTTTTAAACAATAAAACTCAGTTTAGCTTTGGTATTTTCTTATTTGTATGAAAAATTATTTCATTTATAATTTCTTTTGAAAATAATAGACTCCATATACTTCCTCAGGGGCGGGACAATTTCCAAGTTGCTTTGCTCCATCTTTTAGTCCATTTAATTCGTCTTCGCTATCTATATTGTTATAGGGTTTATCAAATCTTGACTTGATTTTGTGCTCATTTTTGAAATTTTGGGTCACCTAGATGCATTTATGTGATAGCTACGCTGTGGTCTAGCAGACCATTATCTATCTTTAGGATTAAATAAAAAATCACTACTCACTTCACTGACGCTACCGCATTACTGAGGTGTGGGACAGTGATCCACTGAAAGGTATATAAACTCTCACCTCTCAAAACGCAAGTATTTTCAAAATAACTGGAAAAGATTTTCGCCAGGTGTCTGACAGACCACTCCGTAGCCGTTAAAGGTTAAACCCTTTTTTTGTTCCTCCATCGAAAGTGGGGTTATGTAGACCAACACAATATTCATCATATGGCCCACATTGGCCATATTACCCCTCTGTGTACTGGGCCATATTACTTGAAGCTACAACCAAAAAAATATTGACATTAAAAAAAAGGAGCGAGTAGTCACATCAACAAAACATTTTAACTTTGCTTGGCATCACACTGGCTGGTAACGTAGAACTGCTGATAAATCGCAACCTCTTGATAATCGGTGGATGGGAAAATGGAGAATACCCCTTGTAGACGGGCGTTACAAGCAACTATTCGACGTTGTCAGATTGGTCACAAATGCTTTGATTTTTAAAATTGAGACCTTGGGCCATATTACCCACTGGTACCTTACTTCATTTTTTCTCTATGTTTTCTGATATATTTTTTATATCTTCTTTATTTGTGCAACTTATTGTAACACCTCCTTCCCATACATATTCAAGTCTTAATACTTCTGCCCCTAGAGTTATTGGGGAACAATGTGTGGAGGAGATTGATCAGTGTAGAAGAGATATCGAATCAGACTATCAAGTCATAAAGAGAGGGGTTCCACAGGGATCGGTTCTGGGACCTCTGCTTTATATTCTATGCACGAATGAAATTGAAAATACATACAATTAAAAATGATGTGGTAATGTTTGCGGATGACACAATTATTGTAATATGTAGCAAGGAAACAGAAGAACAAGTTAAAACTGATATAGCAAAGTGTCTCTCTTCTTTAAAAGAATGGTATAAGGAAAATAATATGTAAATGAATGTAAATAAAACACAGCTTTTACAATTCAGACCAAAAAGTGATACATTTTGTGTAGAGTATGAAGCAGAGGGCCTGGAAGTTTTGATTCGGTGAATTATCTGGGTGTGGGTGTGGTACTTAACAAAAATCTGGACTGAAAAGAACATATAGACCAACTCTCGGGTGCTTTGGAGAGACAGGTGTATGCTCTCCGAATCTTAAGAGGTAATGTCGACAAGTCCTTGTCTCTCGTATCATATCATGCTTTTGTGCAATTGAAGGTTATATATGGAGTCATCTTTTGGGGCAGTTCGAGTGGAGCAATAAGGCTCTTAAAATTACAGAAAAAATGCTTAAGAGTGATATTAAGACTCCAATATAGAGAAAGTTGTAAACAACATTTTATTGATAACAATATACAAACAGTTTTTAATCTTTACATATTAGAATGTGTGAAATTTATATCAAAAAATCCAGATTCATTTTTCGATCAGGGATTAAATCACCCTTATGAAACAAGGAGTAAAGAAATCATGACATCAGATATTGCTCACTTTACTTTTGTTCAGAAGAATACCACCAAAACACCCCCCCCCCCTTATATACGTCCTTGAATACATATCAACAAAATTTATATTGTAGGATACGTAAAAATACAACTCGCTTTTCAAATATGAGATAAAAAATAGGGTATTTCATTTAAAAAAACAAAGATATACCTCGTAACTCTTTTGTTTCTGGTTCAATTATTTTCCAAGTAACATTTTCAAATTCTAGGAAAAAAGTTACATCTAACTGCTATTTTCGTTTTCTCCAAAAATACAGGGAAAGTCAAAATTAGAACCCTGTTCAGTCCTCGCTGGCGGACCCTGTACCTTTTATTTTTCATTGTCTCTTGAGTCTCGGAGATATAAAGTGCTTTTCTAACACATTGTTCCTTATGAAAAAAAACTGAAATAATTTATTTTCTCGAAAACTGTTAGAAATAAACGTATCGAAATTTGTATCATTGAAATCGGCAAAAGCAGAGCTTTCCAATGAGATATTAATATATTAGGGTGTCCAATAATCCTTTTTATTTATTAAATGATCTGTACAGCCAGAGTCGTTGGAAAATAGAAATTCATCAGTATTACTTACAGTTTTTGAAATGAAATAATTCCACATTCCACTACTGGTCATAAAACTGATTGAATTTTCCTGAGAGTCAGCGTAGTTACTTTGATGACATCTTCTTCTGGCATATCACCACCTGTGGTCTTTAATTGTCTTACGGTGCTTTCAAATTCTTTCAGATAACATTCTAAACATTCTAAATTTTCCATTTTACTCATTTTATAGACATCAATTTGTCCTGGAATACCTTTCTTTTCATATCGGTTTTGTAAATGTGGCAATTAGGCTGTTTCTTTTTGTCTGGTTTTTTAGCTTCTCGCAACTTCTTTTCTTCAGAATAATCTGCAACTTTAACTTTTTGTCTATCGATTCTTTTGCATCTTTTTCCTCTAGTAATATCTTGCTTGATAATTTTTTTCATTTAACAACTCAATATTGAATGTATTACTTTTTCTTGCCCTATTAGCCACAATCTTTAATGTCTATTTTCTTTCTAAATTTTTACTTACCTACTTACTTCGAGCTTCCTGCTTCATGAGTCCATAACCTGCTGTTTCTTTTCACTAGATCTGTTTAAATGATACTGTCTTCTACTTTATCAAATAACTACATGTATTAAAACTAAGGAAAAACTCTAAAAACTACTTTTGACAATATCACCATTTCATTATGACAAAATCCAATGATAAACCCATACTAAGTTCATACACAAAAATCAAGTTAAGACTGGTTAGCAGCACTATATTACTAATCTTTGTACAACTACATCCAAGAAAGCAATATCACAGCACCCTTTGATTTTAGATTTAAGATATTCAATTTCCAATTTGAACATTTCAGTGGATGCTATCTCAAACAATATCCTCATTTGACGACGTCAAATTTGAAACGGCCAGCTTGTTGGCGGAAATATTAGAGCAACAATATCAAATTCTTCTAGCAAAACCTGTCTTGAGGAAGGCCATAGAGCTGTCCCAGCATAACGTTTACTGGCATTGCAGATTGATTTTTCAGTTGGCCCAAATTCATGCTATCGAAAAAGATTATGCTTTGGCTAGCAGCTTATTGGGCGTCGGTGTGGACTATGCCCATATTTCCAATGCCTATTACACTAGGATTTTGTTTTTATTGAGCAAAGGAATGGTTAGTAAAAACGTATTATTTTATAAAATAATAGCCTAAAAATTAATTAAATTTAAAGTTGTTACTAATTGATAAAAAACACCAAGACGTACAGCCAGTATTAAATCAAGCCGGGCACTTGATAGAAGCCTGGACAGGAACAGCATATCAAAGGGAATATTTGAAAGTTTACTTTTTGGTATTGCAAGTGTGCCATTATCTGATGGGAGGCCAAGTCAAGGGCGTGAAGCCTTGTTTGAAGCAATTGCAGCAGAGTATACAGGCTATTATGCAGGCAGATGATGGTAAATAATAATAATGATTTTTTGAATTATATGATAGATCACCTCCTATTAAATTATTCCAAACCCAGTTTTTCCAAAAAATTATTTTTGCCAATTATTGGAAAGAGTTAAAATTAGTGGCACTGGCACAGCAGCTTAGCAGCTCTAAAAATAGGTTTTTTCGAGGGGTGGTTAACTCCTTAAAATATGTACACAGATTTTAAATCTTCATTGATTTTGTAGGATTTTGAGAATTTTGAAAATCTTCACATGATTTTACAGGATTTTGAAAGATTTTAGGTGATTTTAGAGCATTTTAGGGAAGTTAGAAGGCTTTTTTAGAGATCTTAAAGGATTTTTAGAGATTTCAACGGATTTTTGGGATCCAAAGGATTTTTGGAAATGTTGAAGGAATTTTTTTATTAAGAATTTTATAAGATTATGATTTGTTCTAATAAAATTTTGTTAGATTTTTAAAGATTTTAAAGATTTTCAGGGATTTTAAGTAGATCTTACGACAGGATTTTAAAAGATTTTAGATTTATTAGATTTTAGGTGATTTTGAATCATTTTAGGGAATTTAAAAATGGTTTTTATGGCGTTTTTATCAACTAATTTAGGGGAGCCTTAACGATGAGTATTTTTTAAACTGAGATTTCTCCATAGAAGTCTGTCATTTTAAGGAATACTTATTGTTAAGCTTTCATAAAATAGTTGGTGGAAACGGCCATTAGAGATCCTAAAGGATTTTTAGAAATTTTAACGGATTTTTGAAGATTCCAAAAGACAAGTTTTTCTGGACTTGTACACAGATTTTGACCAATCAACCGCTCCGAGGTTTAGTTAACTCTATAAAAAAATGAACACATACGTATTTTAAGGCTTAATTGATTTTGTAAAATTTTGGGAATTTTGGAAATCTTTACACGATTTCACAGGAGTTCAGAATATTTTGGATTTTCAAAATTCTAGGTGATTCTGGAGCATTTTAGGGGTTTTTGAAAAGTTTTTAGAAATTCTAAATTTAAATGACAAATTTGAATAGAAAAAAAAGTCCTGGAAATTTTACCATAAGATTTCATAATACTTTTCCGAATTTCACCATAAGATTTCATAGAATTCTACCTTAAAATTCAATGGAATTCTTGTACAAAAATTCCTCGGAATTACAGTAAAAGATATCATGAATTTTCTCGGAATTCCACTAAAATTTTATGTAATTCGACAGAAATTACTCAGAATTTCACTAAAATTTAATTCAATTCTTCGAATTCTGTCGAAATTTCTCGTAGTTCCATGGAAATTCCACGGAAATTCTGTTTAATTTCAAGGGAATTCTTCGGATTTTATGTAATTTCAGTAGAATTCCACAATAAGGTTTCAAGGAATTCCATGTATGTAATTCGACAAGAATTCCTTGGAATTTTACTCGACATTTCATCGAAATTTTATGTAAATCGGCACAAAATGAAATTATATGCATATAATTTGATGGAAATTCTGCGAATATTTCATAATTTTTTTTTTTTTTCGAAATTCCACTGAAATTCTCCAAAATTCTATAGAAATTCCAAATTCTATAATTTTTTTTAAAACTGAAACTTCCCAAAACTTCACCACTGCTATATCCAGGAATTCCACAAAATTTTCATAAAATTTTTCGGAATTTCACTGACATTTCCTATAATTTCTTAGAAATTCCTCGGAATTTCACTAAAATTTTATGAGAATTTTTTGAAATTTCACTAAATTCCACGTTATTAGTCGAATATTTCTCGAAATTCCAATGAAACTTCAAATTTTTTTTCAAAATTTCATTTATTTCCATAAGAATTTTTCGGAATTTCAGCGAAATTCTCTTTCAATAGTCAGGAATTTCTGGAAATATTAATAAAACTTCAAGTAATTTCTTGAAAATTGACCGAAATTCCTCCGAAATATATTGAAATTTCATATCATTACATGGGAATTTTTCCATTCACCGAAATTGTAAGTTTTTAGCCGGAAATTCCACTTGTGAAATTTTCTCTAATTTTACTAAAATTCAGTAATTCGATAAGAATTTTTCGGAATTTCAATATCACTAAAATGCCATGTTTTTAACTGGGAATAAAAATAAAACTTCATGTAATGAATTACATTAGGATTTTTTGGAATTTCACTGGAATTCCTTATGAAACGATAAGAGTTGTTCGAAATTCCACTTAAATTTCATGTTATTTCCTGACAATTCCTTGAAATTTCATGCAATTGCATTGGAGCTCCATATATAATTCGACGTAATTCGAGTTCGATGTAATTTTTTGAAATTTTTTATAAATTCTTTATGTAATATAACGAGCACTGAAATTTAATGTGGGGAATTTCGGTGTAATTCCATGTAATTGTTTAGAATTCCTCCATGCAAATCATTCATGATTACATGAAATTCGATCGAAATTCCACTGAAATTTTTTTTGTAATTTCTCGAAATTTCATGTAATTCGAGAGGAACTAAAATTAAATGTGAATTCTATGGAAACTTCGCAAAAATTTCACATGTCACATTTCACACTATAAAATTCAACGGAATTCTTAGAATTTTTTTTCTTCAGAATTACAATAGAGGATTTCATGAATTTCTTTGGAATTCCAATAAAATTTCAAGTTATTCCATGGGAATTCCGCGGAAATTTTAGTCAATTCCATAGAAATTCCTTAGAATTTCACCAGAAGATTTTATGAAATTCCTCGAAATTCCATTCAAATTGTAAATTTGAATGGAAAAACGGAAATTCCTAAAAATTTTACTATAAGATTTTATATTTTTCCAAATTTCATCATAGGATTTCATGGAATTCTACAATAAAATTCAACGAAATTCTTCGGAATTCCACTAAAATTTCAAGTTATTCCAAAGGAATTCCGCGAAAATTTTTAGTAATTCCTTAGAAATTCCTTAACATTTCATCAGAAGATTTTATCGAATTCTTAGACAAATTTTTTTCGGAATTACAGTATACGATTTAATGAAATTCCTCGGTATTCCACTAAAAGTTCAATTTCAAAATTCCATAATTTTTTTTCAACTTTACTGAAATTCCCCAAAATCTCCTTACTGAAATATCCTGGAATTCCACAAAATTTTCATAAAATTCTTCGGAATTTCATGTAATTTCTTAAAAATTCCTCGGAATTCACAAAAAAGTCCAATGAAACTTCAAGGAATTTTTCGAAATTTCATTTATTTTCATAAGAAATTTCACTGAAATTCTCTTTTAATAGCCAGGAATTTCTGGGAATATTAATGAAACTTCAAGTAATTTCTTGAAAATTCACCGAAATATATTGAAATTTCATGTCATTACATGACAATTTTTGGGAATATAACCGAAATTCCATGTTTTTAGCCGGAAATTTCCCTTGTGCATATTTACCTGTAAATTTACTCCATAATTTTCAAAAATTGATGAGTGGAAATTTCCCTGGTGAGCGGGATATTTCCGGGTGCAATTTCCAGAATTGTCATTTTTGACATTGAGACCAGTTTTTCCATTTAAAACGCATTGATGTCAGAAATCTGTCAAAGTGTATATTTTTTGACAAACGCAATTTAAATGGGGAAGATCAATAACAATCACCATCACAGAGCACATTACCATAGTTAAATATTCGACACAACGTATAAACTTCAAACTCGGGAAATTTCCTATCAAAATATAACACGTGCATTAAATATTTCCTAAGGGAAATTTTTTATGCACTAGTTACTACTGGAAATTCCTTGGCAATCCACTTGTGGAATTTTCTGGAATTTTACTAAAATTCAATAAAGACTGAAATTTCATGTTGGGAATTTCGGTGGAAGTTCATATAATTGTTTAGAATTCCTCCATGCGATTCATTTAGGATTCCGTGTAATTCGATCGAAATTTCACTGAAATTTTATGTAATTCGAGAGGAACTAAAATTTAATATGAACTCTATGGAAACTTCCCAAAAATTACACATGTAATTCGTTTTTTAGAATAACATAATTCTACAGAAATTCCTCGAAATTCCACTAAATTATGGAATTCTGAGAGACTTAACAGATTTTTGGAGATTTCAATGAATTTTTGGGAATTTTAAGGAAAATATTTTTTAGGAATGTTAATGGTTTTATGAGATTTGCAGGATTTTTATGGTTTTAACGCAATTTTGTTAGATTTTATGCAATTTCAAGAGATTTTTTGGGATTTTGTTTAATTTTTTAAGGATTTCAAAGATTTCTAGGGATTTTGAGTAGATTTTATGAGATTTTCTGGGATTTTGACCAACGTGTACACAGATTTTGACCAGTTAACCACCCCTCGAAGAAAACGTAGATACATATCTAGAAAATCATTAAAACAAATTGTTTAAATACAGTTTTACACCCTTTTAGGACAGTTTCTCTATCAAAAAGTGATAGACCTGAATTTTTATCATTAATTGAACATTTGGTACTAAGAACAACCCTAAATAATTCCACCTTTATGAAAACAGTAACTTCAAGTAGCTATAAAATAATTATTATTAGTAATGCTAAACTTAACATTTTCAGTATTTACCGGTCCAAGCCAAGGAGACATGTTTCTATGGATGCCTAAAGAACATCTCTACGTTCTAGTTTATCTATTAACGGTTATGCATAGTATGCAAGCCGGGTACATGGAAAAAGCTCAAAAATACACTGACAAAGCCCTGTTACACATAGAAAAATTAAAAAGTAAGTCGCATGCTGGTAAAATCAAAGTAGTTTGAACTTGCTACTTGCTACAGAACGAATCCAGTATTTCAATGTTATAATTCCCAACTCTGGCAATAGCCCTCTGAAAGTAACAAGATATAATAAACATATTCCTTAGTTTTAGACAATAAACCAATCCTATCAGTATTCCAATTGATGCTCTTGGAGCATATCATAATGTGCCGTTTGGTGATGGGCAATAAAACCCAAGCCTTGCAAGAAATCGCGTCGGCTTCAAGTTTATGCAAGAAAAATCCACATTTACTGGAAAATCACGGACCTCAGCTCCACACTCTGTTAGGCTTATATTCAATGAGCATGGACTGTATGCCGGCAGCCGAAGCTCAATTTTTAGCTGCTTTGAACACGTCGCAAGACTCACAGGAGAGAGAACTATGGACTTTTGCCAATTTGAATTTGGCCATTGTTTATTTGAGAGGTAAGCGGGAGAGCGATTTCAATGCCCTCTTTGATAGAATCAATCCCGAAAGTTTACCGTCGCAGAGTCACAGTCTGAAAGCTGCAGCGTATTATGTCCAAGGTCTTCAAGCATTTTTTCAAGGACGATATAATGAAGCCAAGTAAGAATATCAATAATAGCAATTATTATAGGAGTTTGATGAATTATTTATTTTTTAGACGATTTTTACGAGAAACACTTAAAATGGCCAATGCAGAGGATTTGAATAGGCTTACATCTGGGTCTCTGGTGCTTTTGGGTCACATTTTTTTATCGTTGGGAAACAGCAGGGAAAGTATGAACATGGTAACGCCTGCAATGCAATTGGCCAGCAAAATACCTGACGTGCACGTACAACTGTGGGCTTCTGCGATTTTAAAGGGTAATTTTTTTGGTATATTGTTAGTGAATAGCAAAGGTGAATAGTAATAATGATACATTCTTATGATCCTCATCAGTTGTTTGACAACAAAATTGTCCCAAGTAAAAGAAGAAACATTTATGATTGACCAAATCAAATTTTCTTTAAAATACATGTGTTAAAAAAAAAGGTAGGAAGTCACAAAAATGCAGACTGCAGAATAACTGAATAATTGATTTGTTGTGGCGCTTCACACTTTAAAAGATTATGAAAATGACGATTTAGAAGCTCTACTGTGACAATTCTTATAGGGTAATATTATTGAAAAATTGTTTAGGTACTTCTTTGTAGCACCCCTAACATGTTTTGTTTTTTAATTTTCAGATCTTCACAGAATCTGTGGCGATACTGCAAGAGAAAACGAAGCTTATCAACGCCACGTGAATTTTTCTCAAATGCTTCGCAATGACCATTACAATGCGTCCAAATTGCCACAGCATTGTCTCATATTCTGGACAAAAGGGGAGTTTCCTTATTAACACCGGCACTGTAAACTTTCTTGTTTTTAGGGTACCGAATCGACTTTTCAAATTGGCTGCTATTTTTGTTTTGTTCGCTTTAAATTATATTAAATTTAATGCTTAATGTAATAAACAGTGCTGTATATGAAGTTGAATATTTTTTTTACTACTAAGCTGAGAAATAGTCATTATTCAATCTATTTTTCTAGGAAAAAATTGAATTTCTCTCCCTAGGTTAATAATGAAAATAATGAAAAAATACCTAGGTCAATAATGAAAATGACGTCATGACGCAAGGGTATTGTCATAACATAACAGGTTTCTATTGGTTTAATTTCAGTGTCAAACTGTCAATTTCAAAAAAAGCAGGTTCCTGTATGTATGAGCCCTAACGATAAGTATTCCCTAAATAAAATGACATTTTTACATGGAGAAATGTCAGTTTTATGACCGTTTCCACCAACTATTTTAGGGAAGCCCTAACGATAATTATTCCCTAAACTGACATTTCTCCATGGAAAACTGTCAGTTTAGGGAATACTTATCGTTAAGGCTTCCTTAAAATTGTTGGTGGAAATGGCCATAAGGCATACCTATTGTTAGGGCTTCCCTAAATAGTTGGTGGAAATGGCCATTAGAAAAATTAAGAAGAAAACGAAAATTCAAGATCCGGGAATAGACAAAATATGAGATGGAAAAATTGAAAAATAAAGAATAAATAAATATATACTTAGATAATAATAATATTAATAATAATACCTGAGTAAACATTAAAAAATTTGCAAAAATATAGCGGCAGGGGCGTGGCTAACTTCTATATTCATATTCAAAATTTGCAAGAATATGGCGGCGGTACCGAATTTCTATTTGAAAAGGTTAAGTCACCGTAGGTGGGCCGGGGCCATTGGAAAGGGTTGAAAAGGAAACAACCAATCAAATATCTTGACGATACATAAACCCCGGAAAGAGACGGGGCCCAACTAACCAATTGAATGCCCTGCTGATATCACTCGCATCTGATTGGAAAGGGGCGGGGCTTATATCCAACCTATCAAATGCTTTGTTGTTATCCTTGCGTTTGATAACGAGTCAGCCACAGTGTTGCCAGCTTGACGGAATTATCCCCTTTTTGCCATTTTGAGGAAATTTTCTATTTTCGTTCGCAAAGGGTAGAAGCGGAAAGTGGAATTTTTAAAGTCTATTTTTTTTTTTAAAGATGAAAGTCAAAATGACATTATGTTGGCAAAACAATGTTAAATTGTCGATACTTTCAAATTTTTTATGTAGAGAAGGCTTGTGTTGCCAACATAGTTAGTTACTAAATTTTTGACTTGGGGAATTTATCTTTAAAAAAAAAAACAGACTTTACTTTTTCTTTTATTTAGTCGCAAAATTTTCATATTCAATGAAAAATTGGTAATTTTAAGTTTCTAGCACACGATATACAATAGGTATACAGGGTGGGACATTGAACTTTTTTTTTCAAAAACGCGCCATTTTCGAGACATTGAAATGTCTCAATTTAAATGGACCACGCTGTATAATAGGGTGGGTTCCGTTGCCTAACCTGGTTAACCGGTCGGTACAACGTCGGTTGACAACGACAACGATTGACAAGTGGTTGCTGAAAATTTTGGTTTCATACGGAACGTTTTTCCAATCGCAGAATCGCCGCCGGTTGCCTTGGTGACATATTTGACATAACCAACCGCGTTCCGTATAGACCGGTTTTTCAGGAACCAGACATTACGGAACGTGTAACCGTAACCAAGATTGGCAACGGAACCCAGCTTAAGTATGGGTACAACATCTCATTCCCGACTGTAAGTGAAGGCGCAATCATTCTTTTTTTTCCACTACCGCGCGTAAAGTACTTACGTTACGCACCTTTTAGAAGACATATGTCACGCACCAGTGCGTAAAGTAGTTTTTTACTACTAACCTGAGAAGTAGTCATCATTCCATCAATTTTTCTGGGAAAAAATTAAATTTCTCTCCCTAGGTTAATAATGAAAATAATGAAAAAATACCTAGGTCAATAATGAAAATGACGTCATGACGCAAGGATATTGTCATAACATAACAGGTTTCTATTGGTTCAATTTCAGTGTCAAACTGTCAATTTTAAAAAAAGCAGGTTCCTGTATGTACCATCGTTACCAAATATAACTGGGACAAAAATATTTCATATTAATCTCCTGGACTATTCCAAGTTAACCTAGATAAACCTAAAATTATTCATAGTTTGACAAATACCTGGCATCTGAAATCATATAATAGTACAGGAGCTAATATGATGAATGAATATGAAATTACCGTTGAAAGAGGGCAGCAGTTCCGACAAGAGAAAATAATTTGAGCACAGGTTTCGAACCCCTTTTTTTTATTTTGTACCCAGCAGTAGTAAAAAAAATTCTATATATCCGTCGGTAGAGAAAGTCATTATAAACCTCGGCGCTTCGCGCCTCGGTTTATAAAAGCGCTCGGTATATAATAACCAACTTCTCTACCTAGGTATATAATGTACTATTATTTTATGTTTCTTATGCCACCCCATATAAAATGTACTATTTACTTTGAAATTTTTGTAAGTATTAGGGGCCGGTTTATTCAGCTTCTGCTAAACTGATCAGGTAATGCAATCTGTACTGTGTAATCCCATTTGTCGGCCAGTTATCCGCTGACCAATAGGATCATAAATTGGTAAATTTATCATACAGATAGTTACCAGCAAGTTTATCTGAAGATGAATATACTGGGCCTAAATTGTTTTAATTTTTTTATCAGAAAAAAAATTATATAGAACACCTTACGATTACGAACAAACCATTTCCTGACCTTACTTCAAGAAAAGGAACTGCGTTGCACCTATAATTTGACTAGAATCTCGCCTCCCTCTTTACCGATTTTAGGTACCCCTGCTAACTGCTAACACACCCATATTTTCGACTGAGATATATAAATTGTGATGTCATCTGGGGTATCTATTTTTCTCTTCTCGAGCGTCACCTATCTTTAGCAGTGGAAATCCTGTACAGACTTGATGGCGGCTTATTGAACCTGAACAGATTAGGAGCCAAGACGAAAGTATCGAAGACATCGACAAATTGAACTTCAATATGCCACTTAGCTCGCCTAAGAAACTAACGTTAGGTATAAAAAGTGCTTATTCGTAAGCAGCTGAACATTATATCAAAAATGGTTTTAGATTTCATTAAAACAAACTGCTCTGATGGTTCGAACTTCTCTGTTCAAGTACAAAACTGTTCGGGGTATCCTCTATCCTTTGACTGTTCAAAGTAGGAGCACTCTAACTGTTCGGAGTGCTCTGACTATTCGGAGTAGATCACTCACAAATAAATGCGGTAGAGTGCCATTTACCGCATGATCGTAGCTGAAATAAATTTTCATTCATACTCCGATTGAAAACTACTCCAATTTTCGTAACGGCAACTCAGTTATCGAACGCGGTCATGCATTTACAAAGTCAAAATCATATGATTTTATTTGGGATTGGGATTTGATTAATTTATCAAATCTTGAAACACATTTCAATTATCTGTTTTTGTTTTCTATTTTCTAGTCATTTTCCAAAACTAAAAGGTATTTCAAATTGTACTAATTTTTATAATATCTATGTCCTTTTCATTCAATTCTATAGAAAAAAAATTGGTGTGTGAATTAAAAAAAAGCAATTCGATTTCAGAAGATGAATTCAACTGACCCCAGAAGATCCGACAGAATCCAGAGGTATGTGCCACTAGTAAAAAACGGAGAAGACCTCACTCCCGATTATATGAATATCATGGGTAAGTTTTGAAATAAGTTTCAAATATCATTTCCAATTTATATTATGTTTGTCCAGTTTTTTCCTATAAATTCATCAATACTGTCATTATGTCATATCATGAATATTGTTATTGTTAATAACCTCTCACAAGAAGGCTCAACCTAAAAGGAAGCTGCCATGTCAGCCACAGCACAGACCTCAACTCTTGGCGTAAAATGCATCATTTGAGTTTAAAATACTATAGGACAAAAAAAACGAATTCCTAGACGTTAAAATCACCTTCTCTACTTTAATCGACGAAAAAAATAAACTCACAAGCACAGCTTGAATCGCAAGCAATTCATTGAGGTCTGCGGGTGACGTCACCAGTATAAGCTGCTAGTTTTAATGACGTTACTTGCAGACCAGCTGCGAGATTGTCAAACGTATGCTTTATTAGGATGAGCAATCATGTTACGATTCTTGACCTCTTTATCTTCTTTCTATTTTTTGCCATTTTAATAATAGGTGATGCTATTCAGAGGCGTATTCTGGTTGTTATAATAATAATAGCATTTATTAATAGCATCAGCTAATAAACAACAACAAAAATACATCATTACATTAACAAAATATTCAGTATTTAAACATTATTTTAGTTTTCAACAATAAATTCTCTTAACCTAACCTTAAATGTAGCGAAACTTTCATTCTTAATATCACTGGGAAGATTGTTAAACTCTACTAATCCTTTATGAAACAAGCTATTCTGTGCGAAGGAAGACTGGACAGTCGGAACATAAAAATCAAATTTACTTCTAGTATTATAATTATGAATATCAGAGACAAATTGCAACCTATGTAATATATGTTCTGGATACAAACCATTTTTTATTTTATAAGCTACTATCATGGTACAAAAATAAATATTCTGTCTTACACTTAATAAATTTGTCGACTTCAGCATGTCTTTTATTCTTGTGTACCTGTTACATCCTAAAATACATCTTAAAGCTATGTTTTGTTTTATCTGCAGTATGTCTAAGGCAGATTTGGCAAACATGTACGTAATGGAAGCACAGTAGTTAAAATGTGGTAGTATTATTGTTTTATAGATAATTAATTTAGTCCAACCACTTAGGTCTCGACCTATTCTACACAGAAAATATATTTTTTTTGATACTTTCTTAATCAGATACCTCGCATGACTAGAGAATGTTAGGAACTCATCAATAACTACTCCTAAATACTTGAATTCTTTAACCTTGTCTACCTCTACACCATTTATAAATACATTACTATGAGAGTTGATATCTGTACTATAATTCTTGTTTTTTAATAACATGAACTTAGTTTTTTTGATATTAACACTCAAACTATTATCACACAGCCATTTATATAGCCTACCTAAATCTTCATTAATTAATTTTATTAAGTTGAAGTTAAGAATAAGACGGTATCATCTGCAAAAAGTTGCAATTCACAATGTTTAACTACTCTGACAATATCGTTTATGTACAATACAAAAAGGTCCGGACCCATAACTGTTCCCTGTGGTCAAGGGCGGTTTAAAGGGGGGGGTAGAGGGGGTAATTACCCCCCCCAGACAAAGATTTTTTTTAAACACTTAAGAATAAAATTTCAACAAAAGACAAGTTCTATAAAGTAAAGCATAGAAGGCATTGTATAAATTGATAGGCTCACCAGTATCGACGTACCTACTGAAATAAAAGGTATTTCATTTGAAAAAAAAGCTATGGTTGTTTGAAATATCTGGTTTTGTGTACAGTTACAGTATTGCGAACACCCTATAGAATGTTATCAAATTTTCATAGGACCATGAAGTAAATGTAAGTATACACTAACAGCCTGCAAAAAATTTAGCTTAAGGATCTCAAATGAATGAAATGTGTTGGTTTTTGTTGATACATGCAAACTGCGATTTTTTGAAAAAGTTTCAAATATTTCAAAAAGTACTTGAATGTAGAAATTTTCCTGCATTCGAATACATGAAATCTGAATGTTTTTTATGAAGATAAATTATGCGCAAACTTGTAACGTCACACCGGCTAAACTCCGAAATGCCAGCCTCCCGTTCGTTCAGTCCTCAGTGAACCGTGCCCTATACTTTGAGTGGTTGCCATTCGCTCTAATGAGATCGTGGACATTTGTTTTGAAAAATTCTTACACGTGTTAAAACTGTACTTCCGAAGCCGGTATGACGTCACAGCCTAGGCGTTCGTAACTTGTGATGGGTTCAAATTTCAATCCGATTATTGGCTTGATTTCTATACAGTAAATAAATTCATGATCAATATTATGCAATAAATTATCAGTCGTGAGCACAGAAAGTGGGACACCCGTTTTTTTCTATTGTAAAACGGGTTCACCCAGCTATACCTAAGGCAATGACAGGAATTGTCATATTTGACAAAAAATCCATTGTAGAGAAAAGACTGATTTATGCAAAATAGACGGATTTATGCAAAATTACAAGACCTGTCAGTAGAGTGTCCCACTTTTTGGGTTAGTGCAAACGCCGATTTATTGAAAAAGTTCCAAATATTTCAAAAAGGGTCGAGTTTTTATAGAAATTTATAGATTTGCTCACAGATGGGCACATAATTGACCCATTAGTATAGGTAATTCCTAAGAAAAAGTATATAGGATTGTTATAAGAATCCATTAATGTTCTAAAATGTAAGGTGTTCCATTTAAAATAACAAAGGTCTGTCACATACCTCATTTACGGAACACCCTGTGTATATTCAAAAATATTTTAAACTACTAATGGATCTTAGAGTATTAAACAACTTTGTAAGTTAATTTTTTTTTCTTGCATTACCCTGGAAGGAGATATCGTCAACTAAGTGAACACCCTGTATAACTATTTTGCCGGCATCGGGCATTCAGGTGCAAATTTGGGCGTGGCACCCTTAAAAAAATTTAGCCTCCGGCGGGAAGCCATTCGACACTTAATGATTTTCCCGTCATCCATTACCCCCCCCAGAAAATCATCTATGGACCGCCACTGCCTGTGGTACACCATATCTGTTTACTTTCACTGATGAAATGGCATTGTGATATTTTGTCTGCTGCGTTCTAGAGTCCAGATATTCTGTGAACCACTTAAGGACCGTTCCTTGAAAACCATTTTTTTCCAACTTTTGTTTAAGAAGACTACGGTATAATATTTGGGGCAAGTATAAAAAATGTTTTAAAATGACAAACTTGTAAATAGACTCCTTTTTGGAAAACTAGTCTTTCCAAAGGACCCCGCAATATTTAAATGGAAATTGGTTACCCGTGATATTTGGATGAAATTTAAATATGTTATTGGAGATGCTGTAAGCAACATTTTTTACCATAGGCACAACCCTGTATATATGACAGGTGAGGCGTGGTTAGCTGTCAAATATTGGAATCTTATATCTAAAAGCAGAGAAACTATGGCGGATTTTGATGGACAAAAAATCTATTTCTACTAAGTCGACCAAGATAAGTCGAAAAATGTTAACTATTTTGACACCTGTCAAAACCCTGCCAAACGCAGCACTCATCTTTTTCAGTTTTCAATATTTTATGATGTCATTTGACATTTTTAACTTTTATGTAAATTCTGAATTCAAAAATTGAAAAAAAAAAAATGACAGAACCGTCAAAACTTGTCATTTGTTTTAGTAGAAAAAATACTCCAATCTGGTTCTTTCTCGTTTTAAGGTAGTTTATTGGTGATAAAATATTGAACAAAGTTCATGCTCGTCACATTTTGACAGCTGTTACAGTTGATGCAAACTCGGGTTTCTGGAGTAAAACTAATTTCTTCTAAATCGAATCTGCCCATTGTAGAACGTCACTAAGCAATCAAACTCAATATGAACCAAAAAGCTATTAACAGATTTTGACAGTTGTCAAAATGTGATATGCATGAACTTTGTTTAATGTTTTATCATCAATAAATTACCTTGGAACAAAAAAGAACTAGATCGGAACAATGGATTAGAGTATTTTTTCTACTAAAACAAATGACACGTTTTGACAGTTCTGTCTTTTTGTTTTCAATTTTTGAATTCAGAATTTACATACAAGTTAAAAATGTCAAATGACATCATAAAATATTGAAAACTGGAAAAGATGAGTGCTGCCGTTTGGCAGGGTTTTGATAGGTGTCAAAACAGTTGACATTTTTCGACTTAACTTTGTCGACTTAGGGAGGGTATTATAAAACTACTTTGAGAGTTAACTTAAAGTTAACTTTTTGAATTACATGTAATTTCAGAAGTTAACTTTAAGTTACCTCTCAAAGTAGTTTTATAATACCCGCCCTTAGTATAAATAGGTTTTTTGTTCATCAAAATTTGCCATAGTTACTCTGCTTTTGGAAATTAGATTTCAATATTTGACAGCTAACCACGCCTCACCTGTCATATATACAGGGTTGTGCCTATGGTAAAAAATGTTGCTTACGGCATCCCCAATAACATATTTAAATTTCATCCAAATATCACAGGTAACCAATTTCCATTTAAATATTGCGGGGTCCTTTGTAAGTTGGCGAAAATATACAGGGTGATTGGTTATAAAGAAACTATATCAGTCACTGCCAGTAATTTTGATCCAAGCAGGTTTCTAAAATCCCAGAATTCAGATTCAGATCTGCTCGGAGCATATCTAGCAGTTGAAAATAAAAGTATTTATGCTAGGTTTCTTTAATTGTTGTACTAGAGCGTTTTTGTTTGTGTTTTGGCAAAGAACCATGAATTTTAGTTTGTAAATTGCAAATCGTCGGGAACTGTTCAGTACCTGTTCAACCTGCACTTGCTTTCGAGGAGGAGTGTGATAGGGCCTGACTTTGGGCTGGTTTCTCAATAGCAAGTCACCTCAGGGTAAACATTGCAACTGAATGCGCTTACCCTGCAGTTAAGGTGTATTCTCGCGATGCAACACGACGCCGCGATGCAAATTGTCGCTAGATAAATAATTCGTTGTTTTAAATGGAAACATTTCCACCTACACTGCACTACACTTTACATTTAAACCAATAAAATATTTATCAGCAACAATTTGCAGCGTGGCGTCGTGTTGCGTCACCGAGCTGAGTGAAGCGTAAGTGAGAATTGACCTTTAAAACCAACCCAGAGGTGACTCGCTATTGAGAAATCGACCCTTTAATGGTTACTCTCAGAGGAGAAAGGTGTTTAAATTAAGACTATTGTCCTCAAAAATGTTTTGTGAAGGACTCTAGATGTTACAAAATGCATTATACATTACATTGAAAAACGTTGTTTGTTCACAGGTATGGTTTTCAGTATGTGTGGCCTAATGATGCGAATGAAGTGGTGCGCTTGGGTAGCTCTGTGTTGCTCTTGTGTCAGTTTCGCTAACACTCAAACCATGGACGACAATAAGCAAGTATGTCCATTTTTTTTTTTAAATTATTATTGATTTATGTTGGCTAAAATGTGTAAAAAATTCCACCCACACTGAGAGTTTTATACCTATGCTATTGCCAACATATGTTTCAATAGTCAGTTATTAAAAAAAATAAAACAGACTGTGACACTAAAGACTTTTTGCACCCCTTAAAATAACAGCAGTTTTTGGATCAGTTATGGTTACCTTTATCGACGATTACAATTACCAAAATCAGAGATTTTGCAACGCCAAATGTTTACATATTTCCGTTATTCCATTTTGCCTCTGGGCCATGAACTGCGCCTGCGCCTTCGGATGTTAACCAATTTCATAACATCAAAATGATAATCCACGCTTATTTTTTCAGAATTTCAGATGATTTTAATTAATTATTTAATGAAAACGGGATGGAATCTATTCAATTTTCTTCAATGTGGCATCCACACAGTTTTACCATAACCATAGGGTATAGCTATAAGCACAAGGTTATTCCTTCTTAAATAAAGCCGCTCGTTGGGGTTGATAAGTACATACAACGAAATTTTTTTTGCTACTGCGCATACTCAGTATAACGAAAACCACAGCGGAATGGAAAAATAAGAGGTGCAAAAAGTCTCTACTGTGAATGGAAACAAATTCGTAAAATGATCATTGATGACCATGGACAAAGAAACAAAAAATAGTTCATGTGATTTACAAATGAGTTATTTCATCATTGATGCAGATTTTGTCTGCTTCTGCTATAAAAACGTCGCAGTAATTCAATTTCATTTCAATCAAACTAAAAGTTACCTTTTGGAATTACTATGAGAAGGAAAAGTAACGTCATTCCAGAAGTTAACTTTTAGTTATTCTGTCAAAATAGTTCTATAATACCCGCCCTTAGTAGAATAGTTAGGCGAATCAATAGTGTATGAATTATTTTTCAGGTTTTTAGTTCATTCATGCTGTCATTTTCGGCTCTTATAATGTCGTACATGCAAAATCCTACGCCTATGATTCCGCCATGGGCCTCAGCTTCGGATTAAATTTATTGGGATTAGATTAAGTATAAATTAAAAACAATTTTTCATAATAAATACATGATAATTGAACCAATATAAATGTTTTTGAAATCTCAATTTTTTTAGGTATTGAACGCGCTCTCAAAAATTCCAAGCAATGCGCGTGGGTAAATTCACCGGATAACCGCATCAATGGGGTGTAACATTTTGGTGAATTTAGCCACACAAGGGCATTCATTGGTCCCAAATTTGAGTTCGGAATGGGGTTTTAGTGTGATGTTCGCGTAGTGCAGTGTTATATCACGTGATGAAGCTGTAAACGGCAATGTAACACTGAATACACCATCATTTTATAAGTGTCGACACTTTCTACCATTTCGAACATCTCAAAGTTGAGTTCGGAATGGGATTTTAGTGCAGTGCTAAGATTAGAGGTGCTTTCCAGTGACCTATTTGAGTTACTCCTGAGTAGCTCAGGAGTGCTCCACAATTACTTTGCGCGTTCCAGTGGTTAGAGTGTCGTACACTTGAACTACTCATTTCTGTTATCCCCTGCCCCCTCGTGCATCAACCTTTATTTCGGTGTTCCATGCTCCTGGAGTTCGAAATGGTGGGGGTTAAGATGAGAGCGTTCCGGTGCTGCATATGTCGAACAGTTCAAGAGCGTCACACTTCAGGAGCATGATACTCTAACAATTTAGGCACTGGAAAGCAGCTTTGATTTATTCCAATTCTAGCTGTTAAACCGCATGAAAGTGTACAATTAACCGTCACGATTCTGCGCAAAACCCAAAATTGGCGTAGAATCAGAAATTCGGATACAAAGTGGTTTCGAATCCGTTCATTAGGCGGTTTTTAACATGTTGAACAGACCTTTCCAGTACTGCCCATTGTTTAGTTAAGGAAATAAGAAATAACGATCAACAGCTGTAACAACGAAAAACGAAAACCTGTGTTAAGTTTAATAAAGTGTTATTTCAAACGCAATGCGAGATCTACCGGCAGTTTACTGCATGTTTACTGCCTACAGTGCCTAACCAACCTACAAAATTCAGTGATCAAACGTGAGTACGTGAACGGTGAACGTTTTGTGTTGTGTTTTTCTAGTGTTATTTTTCACCTGTTGATTTTGAACTTAAACAACAGTTGTAACCGTTATTTCCAAATAACAGAGATAGTTGAATAACTATTAACTAACAACACATCAGTTTTCGATCGCCGACAACTGTTCGATTCTCCACACTCTGACACTTTTCACGTGGCTCCGGTTTGACTAACCGGGTTACAAAACGGGTAGAGAATGACATAAGTTCTTTTCACGTGGCTCCGGTTTAACTAACCGGGTTACAAAACGGTTAGAGAAATGACATACCGTTTTCTAACCCGGTTACAAAGTACGTGTGAATACCTACCACTCGAATTTGAGCGGTATGTTGCGGTTTGTTAAACCGGAGCCACGTGAAAAGGGTTTATGATTATGATGTGATTTTTATATCTTACCTACACCGAGTTATCGAACGCATTCCTACACTTCAACTCACTGCTTGGCTGAGGCTTATTTACATTGGATTTTAAAAATAGATTTTTTTTGAAATTGTGATGATTATGCTAGTCGTTTGCTGATGAATGTATTTAAAAATTGTTAATTTTTTCCAACATCCATTCAAATGACCTTCCTCACCTCTAACTGATAGTAGCGCGGCCTTGAATTAAGTAACAACATTGTACATAAAACTTTAATTTGATTATAATCAGTCCAAAACGCCTAGTTTATTGAAAATAATATAAAAATATGGGTGATAAGGAAAACAAAACCATTCCTAACTATGTGAAATTCGCTTTTGGAGGAAGTGCAGGGTAAGAACTATTTTTTACTATACTACTTTCTTTATTTGTGTCCGCAAAGCAAATATGTTATTAATTTATTTATCAGTTAAAATTTCTTATCATCAGTGACATATTTTACGTCCTTATATTGTTTATGTTTTAGCTCGTGTTTTAATCATCAAGTTGCTGCATTCTTTCGCTATAGTTTCTGCGAACCCATAATATTGAAATACGTCAGGGAAATTTGACAAAAAAAAGGGCCATCTGTGGAATGAGGCCGAACAAGCTGAATTTTTGCAGAGACCTTCGTTTTGATGTTCTAATGAAGTACAAAAAAATCGAATATGCCTATCCTTGTGCGTCTCGAGATAGGTCAAAGGTCACATAAAACCGTTTTTTTTTTGCGAAAATCTCGCTTCCAGTGCATCTGATGTCGAAGAACCCAAAACAAAACTTACGTAAAATAGTATTTTCTACAAAATTATTCCTATATATTTTTTTGTACGACCAACCGTTTCCGAAATACAGCGTGATAAAGCGGACGCGCGCATTCAAAATAGGTGATACTGTATTATACAGGGTGTCCCCGTTCAACTGGTCAAAAATGCTAGGGTATATAGAGGAACCATAGAGAAGTAATTTGAGATAGGACACCAATGGTCGGAAGTGCGTCATTTCCAAAATACAGGGTGTTGAAATTTAAACAACCCCCTTTCATATCATCTGAAGGGCTAATGTTAGGCTGTTCAAATTTCCAGGGATTATTGATGTAAGTATGATATTTAAAAATTCGTATGATGCACCCCCATTTTCTACCTGGAACCATCCCATAAAAAAATGTATATGAACAATTTTGTAGAAAATACTATTTTACGTAAGTTTTATTAGTGCGTTGAGTTCTTCGACGCCAGATGCACTGGAAGCGAGATTTTCGCAAAAAAAACGATTTTCGTGACCTTTGACTTTCGATATCCCAAGACGCATAAGGGTAGGTATATTCGATTTTTTTGTGCTTCATTAGAACATCAAAACGAAGGTCTCTGCAAAAATTCAGCTTGTTCGACCTCATTCCGCAGAGGAAGTCTAATTTCCCTGGGGTAAAACACAATATTACAATAACTTCTTGTTGAGTTGTCAGTATTTGCATTCACATTGTTAAGCATGAGCGGCTGGCCGGCAAATTAATTCAAATACATAAATAATACAGTAGAGTGTGACGATTAAAGTCCACACTATATGGGAAATTTTCTTATTTCTTACTTCAGTCAAATTTTGAGTTTTGCCTACCAAATCTGTACAAATTTGGAAAATCTTGAATTACTTATTAAAACCAAATTAATTTACCAAGAACTGAGGTCTGTAAGTGGCAAATGGATTTGAGAAGTTTGGTTTCTCGATTTTGGTGTGAGAATTTCCTTATTCTCGCAAAATCTTTGAAGAATGAAGCTCATTTTTCAACAATTTTTATTGACATTTATTTTTCCAAGTATACCTATTGGTAATTGGTACCTTCAAAATTCTCAAACTTAATAGTTATTTTGAGAGGTATTTATACACCCAAGTGAAATGAATGTTTATTCATGAGAAGAAAGTTTAACTCACAAGCCCTAGAGAGTTGGTTAATTTTCTTCAAATGAATAAAAATTTTAACTCGTGATGTAGATATACAAAATTTTATTCCATTATGATCGACATTTGAAAAATTATGTACCTATATCAGGGACCCGGACCGGAATGAAATAACGCTTCCGTTCCGGTTCACAATGTCTTCTACGAAAAATATTTCGATTCGGTTCCGACCAATAATTTCGGTTTTAACGGTTCATACCGGTATTTCTTTCCATCATAAATTACCAGAAACTTTTTGTGGAAGATACAGATTTATTTTCAAATTCACCTGTGTCGACTTCGGGTTCTAAAGAATTTACCTCTTTTAGTGCAAGTAATCCAGGGCTGGCTCCAGACATTTCGGCGCCCCGTGCAAAAGGTATTTTTGCCGCCCCTCTTAGGTACCGATTACTTTCCTACTTTCTAGTTCCAGTAATACCCTCGGTACTACCTATTTGCTGAACTTACTTTTGATTTTAATTTTGTTCATTGTCCTTATATGATATCAGAGCTGTTTCGAGTACAGGCGAAATGTAGTCGGGTACCGGGTACAAGTACTTTGCTCAAAATGCACTCGAGTACAGAGTACAATTACAAATATTCAATACCGAAATATTCAAAGTATTTATGAATACATTCCACACAATGCCACCTGCATATCAATGATGTCTTATAGTTATTTACATTACGAGTGCGTTTATGAACATGATTACAATAACGAGTGTGAAAGATTAGAATGACGAGGTCGTAGACCAAGTCATTCTAATCATACGAGTTTTGTTGTCATGTTTAAACGCACGTGTGATTTACAACTTTTTATCTACAAAGCGAAAAATAAGATTTATTTTCAAACATTTTCGTTTATTAGTCGTTGTATACGTTCATTTTACCTTTACAGGTTTACCTTTGACATTCGTCAAATCTGTTGAAATATGTATCCGAAAGGATAATATAATATACAAAAACAAATCTACCTTACCAGGAATCGACCTGAGAATTGACAAAGAGCAATAAACCCAAAAGGTTGGAATTTATTGCCTTATTTATTTATTGTACTTGGGTATTACTTTTTGCGTTGTAAATGTATTTTTTCCACACCCCGAAAAGGTTTAGGGTGTGAAGATGAAATATAAAAGCTAAAGTTAAGTTAGTCGTTCTGTTATGTTTTAAGACGAAACATTGAAATATATTATCGTGCCTTAAAACGTATCTATCGTGTTTTAATTAAACCACTGATAACCTGAAATATTTAATAGGTTATGGTCCCCAGTTTCGCGTAACACTAATATTGTTACTCAGTGGTGAATAAACGCAATTAATAGACTTTCGAAAACATGGAAAATCGCGGCGCGAGCAAAAGAAACATCCAACCTTTTAATAGTGACCGGTACGGTGTTTGGAAGTTTCGAGTAAAATCATTGCTAACGGAATTAAACATTATCCAGGTGGTTGACAGTGAAATTCCCAGTGATCGTAGTGATGAGTGGCTCAAAAACAATAACATTGCAAAAAGTGTGATCATTGATAACTTGAGCGACTCATTTTTGGGTTTCGCTAAAGGACCAACTACAGCGAGAGAGGTATTTCAGAAGTTAGATGAAATATATGAGCGGAAGAGTTTGGCCCAATGACATCAAAACACAGATAGACGGATCATCCCATTCATAAAGTATTATTTGTTGTGTTGACAAGACCACCCATGGGCCAGGGGAGGTGAGTTGCTCGCGGGGTCGGGGTAGGGAGACATCATTGCTCAAAATGGTGTAAAAAACCCTGCCCACACGTGAATATATCTCGAAATTTAATTGGATGAATAAATAAAATAACAAATTGACAAATAAACTGAAAATATTCGATACGAGCCCTTTATTCTGGGAGTACCAATATCGTGTTAGTCGTTTCTTGTTTAACGCTAATGAATAATCCTTGTTTGCAATAAAGATAGCTAGCTACTACAATCAACACCTGCCTGCCATTCAACAAGCCGCTTCTGGGCGGTGTTTTGCTATAATCTGCTGTTGCCAAATTGAGTTCAGAAATAAAATTGAAAATGTTAATTAGAGGAGAAAAATATATTATTTAGGGATTCAAGACAAAATTTGGCATTCTCAGTGGTGGGGATAGCACAAAGACCCAAAAGAGACAGAGAGATGTTGTCATACGAAAATTTTGTTTATTGTTCGGTCTATCTGTGTTTTGATGTCATTGGTTTGGCCTCACAGTTGGCATTAAGAAAGAGACTTCTGACTTTGAAACTACACGGAGATATTAGTTTGTTACAGCATTTCACAAACTTCGATGATATCGTCACCAAATTAATAGCCGCTGGAGCCAAAATTGATGAAATGGACAAAGTTTCACACCTTTTGCTAACTCTACCGTCATGCTATGACGGAGTTATCACAGCTTTGGAAACATTGAGTGAGAATAATCTCAACTTATCCTTTGTCATAACCAGGCTGCTCGATCATGAGGTTAAATTAAAAAATGATCGGACGACCACCAGTCTAAAAGTGCTCAATGTTGGAACACATTTACCGGCGGCAGATGGTAAAGGTAAAATGCAATTTAAAAAGAAAAAGCATTTCAGGAAACCATCCTACCAACATCAAAACAAATCCAGAGACTAGACACGCCGATTCAACTCGCAGTGGCCAAGAATGAAACCACTGTTACTGCCTTTGAAAAAGGAACCATCAACGTCGAATCCAATCTTGGTGTTCCGGGAAAACTAGAGAATGTTTTATACATTCCCGATGCAGTTTACAACATTCTTTCAGTTCGCCGCATTCAAGCGTGTGGTATGACCGTTGTATTTGACCAAGATGGGGATAAAATTCTACACGGTAACAAACTTCTGGCAACAGGTAAGCCATTAAATGGTCTAACTAGAATTTCATTCAAAATAATAAGAAATTGCAGTTCTAAGATTGAGCCACAGATTAATGTGATTAACAATAAACACTACCAACTTTGGCATGAACGTTTAGGTCATGTCAGTAGCCAATCATTTTTAAAATTAAAGCAACATCAAATGGTAGAAGATGTTAACCACATTGACAATCTTAGTCCTGCAAACCATACCTGTGAGGCTTGCATATATGGTAAACAAACAAGATTGCCTTTCTCTAAAGCTAAATCCAAAAATCATGTTCAACGACCTTTGTTTATAATTCATTCGGATGTTTGTGGACCCATATCACCCATTACTATCGATGATAAAAATTATTTTGTCACTTTTATTGACGAATTTACTCACTACACAGTTACTTACCTGATAAAATATAAATCAGAGGTTCTTTCCGTCTTTAAAGATTTTATTGCTAAAGGCGAAGTTCATTTTAACTGTAAGGTAAAGTCCATTCCAAAATAATTCGTTGACTCTTCAAGTATGAATAAAATGTTGATGATACCCTCAACCACAAACTTCGACTACCTGTGAGCAGGTCCGGGTTGATTTTATTTATTATACCTGCCTAGGTGAGATGTACATGTAAATGTGGGTGAATGTTTTAGTTAAATTATTTAGTCTTTGTGCAGAACTAGAGCTGTTATATTGACAAAAAAAATGTGGCGTCCATGGGCAAATGATGGTAGTGTTGCAACCGGAAGTGGTATTTCAAAAAAAAAACATTTATCGCTAGATGCCAAGGAAATTGTGAGGAACGTTTATTTAACCCTTCTGCAGAGAGGCTATAATCATAATCAAAGTGTGAGTGAATCATCCGTTTTAACCAAAACTCCATTATCTACGGTTAAAGATATCGTAGCCAAACGCATCCAGCCAAGGAAGCAACGGTGTGACAGCGGCAAGTCAAGAAAGGTTGAAGAAGCGGATAAAGAGTTGATTCGTAGGAAAATTTATGATTTGTACAGTAAACAAATAATACCTACAATAGATTCTCTAAAAAAGGTACTTATAGAAGACGAAACTGATATATTATGTAGCAGAACAAGCCTTTGGAGAATTGTGAAAGCAATGGGTTTCAAATATCAAACCATTAATAAGAGGCAAGTGCTAATGGAATCCCAGCGATTACAAGCATGGCGTCGAGAATATTTAAGTTCCATAAAACAATATAGGGCAGAAAATCTTCCTATAATATATCTTGACGAAACATGGTTTGATACCCATGACACTCCCAAAAGAGGATGGAGCGACTCAACCTCCAAATGTCAAACCAAAGTACCCTCAAATAAAGGCCAGAAGATTACAATTTTGCATGCCGGATCAGAAAATGGTTTTGTTCCAAACTCTTTGCTGCTATCCGCAAAAAAAATAGCCAATTCATCATTAGATTATCATCAAGATACCGATGCAAAATTATTTGAAGAATGGTTTCAGAATCGCCTTCTTCCGAACATACCAGAAAACAGTATAATTGTGATAGACAACGCTAGTTACCACAGCCGTCAAAAAAATAAAGTGCCCAATGCAAGTAATACAAAAGTAGAACTTCAAAAATATATGATGGAAAATGATATGTATTTCGAAGAAAATTATACAAAGAAAGATCTTTTAAACGTTTTGAAATCATATAATGTTAAAAAAGAATATATTTGTGACGATCTTGCTAGCGCTTGTGGTCATACAGTTTTGCGTCTTCCTCCATATTATTGTATTTTCAATCCAATAGAACATATCTGGCATGAATTGAAGGCAATGGTAGGAGAGGAAACACCTCTCCTACACTTAGTACTGCTGTAATAGATTTAATTAGAAAATGTGTAGATAATATTCCAGTTCAAAGCTGGAAAAATTCTGTCAATCACGTTATAAAAGTTGAAGAAACCTATAATTCAATAGGTATTAATGTTAAGCCATTAATAATTAGTTTAGGCATAGATGAAGATGACAGTGACAGTGAAACGGAACTAAATATAGATTAGGTTTGGTTGAATTGTGTATTGTATTATATTGTATTAGATATTAAGTTTTGGTAATTATTAAGATAGTATAAGATTATAACATAAATAAATAATATTATGAAACGCCTTTTTCGTTTTCATTATAATGGGCACAAAATCCGTACCTGTAAACCTTTGAGTGGGTATTAAGGAACCCGGTACCTACATAAAAGAACCTGGTACCTACACAATAGAGGCTAATAGCTATCTAATTTATGGTAGGGTTTTATAGCCGTGAAGTCAACGAAATATTTTGGAATGGACTTTAGTGTACCTGTATTCCGATAATGGGGGTGAATATTTGTCCAATGAATTTAAAGAATTTTGTGTTCAAAAGGGCATTACTTTTCATTTAACAGTTCCACACACCCCACAACAAAATGGTGTTGCAGAACGCATGAACCGTACACTTACTGAAAAAGTACGTACGATGATAATTACCTCTGGCTTAGATAAATCTTTTTGGGGTGAAGCTGTACTTACAGCCACTTATTTAATTAATATCTTGCCAACTTCTGCTCTGCAAATAAATAAGACGCCATACGAAATGTGGCATAATAAAAAGCCACAATTAGAATTGCTAAAAGTATTTGGATCTACCGTTTACATACATAATAAAACGAGAAAAACTAAATTTGATGACAAATCTTTTAAAGGCATTTTTGTGGGGTATAATCCTAATGGGTACAAAGTGTGGAATGTTAATACGAAAAGTTTTCTGACGGCTCGCGATGTAATCATTGACGACACCAATTTTAAAATTACAAGGCTAACAATAGTTGAGAATACCTTATTGCCCAATACGAACCATAAAAATTCTGAATGTTCAGATGTTGTTCATTTTGAACAAGGCGAATCGTCTAAAAGCGTCTCACATTTTCCCGAAAATAACGTAAATTTAAGGAGGAGTGAAAGAGTTAAAAATCATCCTACTCCCACTTATAAAGAAGATCTCGATGATAATATTAACAATGACATATACAGTCATTTGCTCTATGCAAAGTCCCTTTCCAATGCAATACCAAATTCATTTGATGAAATAAAGGCAAGGGATGACCGAGATCAGTGGGAGCTAGCTATAAAGGATGAAATTGACTCCCTCCTTTTAAATAAAACATGGTCAATAGTCGATAAACCCACAAATAAAAACATAGTAGGTTGCAAGTGGGTATTTACTACAAAAATCGATGAACATGGTAATCCAGTAAGATATAAGGCAAGACTGGTAGCAAAGGGATTTAGTCAACAATATTTAAGTGATTATAATGAAACCTTTGCGCCAGTTGCACGAATATCTACCTTTAGATTTCTATTGGCATTTTCAAATCAGTATGATTTATTAGCCCATCAAATGGACGTAAAAACTGCATTTTTAAATGGCGTCCTAAAGGAAGAAATATTTATGCAACTTCCAGAGGGTATTAAAGCCGATGCCAATAAAGTATGCAAATTAAACAAGGCTCTTTATGGCTTAAAGCAATCCTCCAGGTGTTGGTATGAAAAATTTGATAAAACAATGAAAGAGCTCGGTTTTAGAAGTTCCTCAGTTGATCCTTGTTTGTACTTTCTTAACAAAGGTAATATTAATAAAAATTTATATGTTATACTTTATGTCGATGATTTAATAATCTCAACAAAAGATATGACTACAATGTCAAAATTTAAATCATATTTAATGAGTAATTTCCATATGAAAGATTTAAATGAAGTAAGGCTTTTCTTGGGAATAAGAGTACAGAGAAACAGAGATACAATTACTCTGGATCAGACGAATTATTTGAAATCTGTATTAAATAAATTTAATATGGCTGAATGTAAACCAGTTTCAACCCCACTAGAAAATAAATTAAATTATGTTGAATTAAATATTGATCAGCCTAATTCGAACCTACCATGTAGAAATCTAATAGGATGCTTAATGTATGCTATGCTGTGTACACGACCCGACTTATGTATAACTATAAGTATATTAAGTCGCTTTCAAAGTAAATGTAATGAAGAGCTTTGGAAATGTTTAAAGAGAGTACTTCGATACATACAAGGATCAATTGATTTGAAATTAACTTTCAAACGTAAAAACTTTGACAATATGCTTGAAGGCTATGTGGATTCTGATTGGGCTAATAATGAGATTGACAGACGAAGTACGACCGGGTATTTATTTAGGGTCTTCGAAAATTGCACGATTTCTTGGAATTCGAAAAGGCAAATTTCTGTTGCCGCTTCATCAACTGAAGCCGAATATATGGCTCTTTTTGAATGTGTGAGAGAGGCAATTTGGCTCAGAAGTTTATCAGATAGCCTTAATTTAAACATTTCAAAACCCATTTCAATTTTTGAAGATAATAACGGTTGTATAAGCATCGCCAACAATCCTACGAACCACAAAAGAACCAAGCATATTGACATTAAGTATCATTTTACACGGGAACAGATCATACAAAATAAGATATCAGTTCAATATATTTCTACAGGTGAACAACTGGCTGACGCATTTACAAAACCATTACCAGCAGTTAAATTTGTCAATGTAAGGAATAGTATTGGACTAGAATGAAGTTGATTAAAATCGTTACCTTTCCAAGAACACTTTATTTATGTACATATATTTTTTTTTTGATAATTTAGTAAGTTTTTTTTTTTTTTTTGATTGTTATAATTAGATTAAAACCATATTTTGCTAATATTTAAAAAATGCATATTGTATACTTAATTTGTAATTAATATATATTCGCAATTTTTGTATCATAATAAAATGGTTCAATTAACTTAAATGTACATATGATAGCTTTTAGGATTATCTATTATTATTATTATTTTTCGATCTTGTTTTTGAGTGGGAGTGTTGAAATATGTATCCGAAAGGATAATATAATATACAAAAACAAATCTACCTTACCAGGAATCGACCTGAGAATTGACAAAGAGCAATAAACCCAAAAGGTTGGTATTTATTGCCTTATTTATTTATTGTACTTGGGTATTACTTTTTGCGTTGTAAATGTATTTTTCCCACACCCCGAAAAGGTTTAGGGTGTGAAGATGAAATATAAAAGCTAAAGTTAAGTTAGTCGTTCTGTTATGTTTTAAGACGAAACATTGAAATATATTATCGTGCCTTAAAACGTATCTATCGTGTTTTAATTAAACCACTGATAACCTGAAATATTTAATAAAATCCCCAAAAATAGTTGTGTTATGAATTCATAACCTTGTCCATAACACCACTAGTTGTGTTATGAATTCATAGCCTAGTCCATAACACAACTAGTTGTGTTATGAGCCTCATGACATAACTCAAATACTGGAAAAATAGTTATGTAAAATCGTCATAACCAAACGCTTGTAGATAAAAGTTGTTACGCACCTCCTCTTTTGAACCACCCTTGATCATTGACATAAAAGTCTAATGCCACCTCAGGCCGCAAACGCTGATGTAGCTGCGCACTTATCACTGCGCATGGGTTATTACGTCACATACCCTTTCACACTTCCGTCCCATTTCCTAGAATTTACCCTCAAACCGCCGGTATAGATGTTCACACATCAAAAATTGAAAAACGTAATATGGTTTACTATAAATCAGTTCAGCGTTTGGTTGGGTTAGCCAAAGTCTAGAGTTTATAAGAGCTCAGAGTTTTCAAATCTACGTTCTCCGACACATCGTCACAGTGCATAGAAAAGTTCAAGATTTTTCGAACAGCGGAACGAATGCTACGCATCTGGAGTGCGATTTTCGAAACCATTCGAATACATTTCGTACAAGGATGATACACACTACTACTACTACTACAGGATGGCCTATCCTCATAAGGCCTGTGTGTAACAAATCCCCCCCTACCTCCCCACGCCAAACAACCAGTTATGACGTAAGCAGCATGGCGTTTCTCGCCTTTGACGTAGGCTGTTTAAACAGCTGATGACTTAGTTATGACGTCGGCAGTGGTTGAAAACAATTGAAAACCAATATGGCGGCGATTATTAAAAATGAGGCCGATAAGCACTCCTTAAAGTGTGTATTCTCCTTGCATTTCGTATACGAAATTTGACTGACAGCCATATAAAATCGAACCCCTGTACGCTACACAAGAAATGCCAGAAAATTGAAGTCACAGTTTTTACAGAAATCACGAAACAAGTCAGAGCGTTTTTTGATTGGTGTAAATCAGCAACAACCAGTTTTCTTGACTGGTTAAAGATTTCTGTAGAAACAGTTCTCATCTTGTCTAGAAATGTACGTGTGACCAAATAAATATGTACTTAAAGTCAAATAATTTCACTCAGTAACTCCAAATATATTCGAAAACAATGAAAATACCTGGGTATATTGTATTCGAGTATAAAAGGATGTACTAGCGTATTTTGAAATTTACTCAGTACAATAAAATGTACTGGGTATTTTTTATAATTTTCAAGAGTTCGAGTACAAGTAGGTACAATTACATGATGATTCACAAAGTATCGTGGCCTGGATACCAAGTAACTCAAAATGTACTTAGAGTAAAAGTGAAGAGTACTACTACCTGAGTACCGCACAATGCAGCCTACAATTGGTGGCAACTCTCAAATAACAAAAACACTAAAATATTACCTGCAAATCGCTTGCGGACGCGTGAAACTCGGCTGGCGATAGATGTTTTCAGGTTCTCGTTTTTCGAACTGTTCGCGAACCATCATGGAACTGCGCAGAATCAGTCCTTAGATCTGTGCTAGATCGTTTGGAATTAATCAGAGTTTAAAAAACCCGAACATGTTTTATTTTATTTTTTCACAGAGCAGGCAACAAATTCTCTCCGAGATTTTTGCCGCCCTTCGATTTTGCCGCCCCGTGCAGAAGCACAGGCTGCACAGGTCCTGGAGCCGGCCCTGAAGTAATCTAGCCCAAAGTAATTGTAAATGGCTTTTCGCCCTTTCTGTCTGTTCCAGATCTAAAACCACTTTAATTCGAGGATCTAAAAATATTCCTGCTAGTACAAGGTCATTCTCCAGCAACTTTGCTCCCCTTAGTTTAAGATGTTTCACAATTATTCTTGCGAAATTGGATCCGATTTTTTCAGTCATAAGTTTGCACTCCTGCCAATACCCATAAAAAGGACCAAGTGTTGCTAGTAACGCGTTGAGTGTCAGGTAAAAGTATTAGGTAATCCTGAAACTTCTAGTGGTATTCAAAAGGTTATACAACGAACTAAACTTTAATACATTAAAATTTAAAAAAAAAATCTATAATAGAATTTGTTATAAATGCCACCAAACGCGATAACCTCAAAAGGCTTATCACTTCTTAAACCTCTCGGTCTCGTGTCATATGGGAATAATGTACAGGGTGGGCCAATTTGGACACTTTCTTATGGAAACACCCTTTATTTTTAGAGATAGAAAAAAATGAACCCCCCACTGTGAGGCTCAAATTTCATGAAATTTTGATTGGTGCAAACCGCATTTTGATATCTTCAACCGTTTAGCCGCTAGAGGGCGATTCTCGATTTTGAGCAATAATCTGAAGCCTTCATAACTTTTTTATTTATGAAAATAATTGATTTCCGTAAAAACTTTCTAATAGCACTTTTTCAAGCAGAATTCAGTGACGCTCTCAGTTTTTTTCTATTGCCAAATAGTGCAATGGTACAATATACAATAGTATAGTATAGGTACTTGTATAACTTCGAGGGCACAGTTACTAGGTCCGTGGATACGGGTCATAGCATAGGGTATATCATCAAAAAATCACACATTTCTCAACAAAATAAAAAATATTACTGAATTGGTCCCCAAAACCTTCTTCCCACTTCCATACAAATAAATGGCTCAAGATTTTAGACGTTCCTTGTTTTTTATTTTAGTATGCTGGCAACATGCTTCGTTCAGCCTCTCGATCTGATAAAAAACCGCATGCAACTTGCTGGTCAAGGAGGAGCAAAAGAGCGCACGACCACATTAACAGTGTTGAAATCCATCGTCAAGAATGAGGGTGTTTTCACTTTGTACAACGGCCTGTCGGCCGGACTCATGAGGCAAGCCACCTACACCACCACGAGGCTGGGTATCTACACTTGGTTGTTTGAGAATTTTTCCAAAGACGGCGTACCTCCTGGGTTCGCTACTAAAGCGGCGCTCGGCATGGCGGCTGGAGTTTGTGGAGCTTTTGTTGGTAGGTGTTTTGATTAGTGATGCTTACTTTGTTTTTCAATAAAAAAGTTGAAATTGGGCCGTCACGCTCGGCTTTGTAACGTTCATTCGGGTACGGTCGGAAAAGGAAATTCAAGAACTTGGAATAAAAAAATAGGTAAAGAAAATTAATAGCTTCAATGCAGCTCTGGTAGTTTTGTAGCTGCAACGCTTCAAAGTCAAAAAACTCAAAAGGAGCAAGCAGAAAGATTTTTTTAGTCTCAAATTAAATATCTCTCAATATCATTTTTTGAAAATTTGATTTTTTCCAAAATGACTCCGACATACATTTCGCCTCACAACTCGAAATAAACATATAGGTTCAAATCACATAATTCGGGCCAATATTAAATTCTCTTCTAATCTATAATTATTATTAATAGTTTCACAAAGTATCTCGCTGAAGAAAATCCTCAGAATTATGAAGATGTTTAGCCTAAAGGTTGAATTGGTTCATTTTGCATGTTCTTAACCAAATTATCTTTCTAATTCGTCATTTATTACAGGTACTCCCGCAGAAGTAGCTTTAATTAGAATGACAGCCGATGGTAGACTCCCACTCAATGAAAGAAGAAACTATAAAAGTGTATTCGATGCATTGTTAAGAATCTACAGAGAAGAAGGTTGATTGACACATCCACATTTCTGAATCGGCATTTTCTTGACATTATTAATTTATAGGACTCCTAACTTTATGGCGAGGAGCCATACCAACCATGGGCAGAGCCATGGTAGTCAACGCCGCTCAACTTGCTAGCTATTCACAAGCCAAACAGTCGTTGGTGAAAACAGGGTATTTCCATGAAGGGATTTTCCTTCATTTCTTGGCCTCAATGATTTCGGGCCTTGTTACTACTACTGCCAGTATGCCAGTGGATATTGCCAAAACTAGGTAAATAAATACTCTTTTGAAACAAAAATTGATCAATATTCATTCTGATGATCAAGTTTGGCTGAATCTTTTTTCTGGTTATTTTTCCTGGGTGTGGCAAGATGGAAGAGTCTGCTGGTTTTTAAATGCTGTACAATTTAGATTTTTAAAATTAAAGACTTTCAAATATAGGTACTTTAAACAAATAATAATTTCATAAAATTTATCTCTAATCTAGAATCCAAAATATGAAGACCATCGACGGTAAACCGGAATTCAAAGGTCCCCTGGACGTCCTGGGTAAAATCCTGAAAAACGAAGGGGTATTCGCTTTATGGAAGGGCTTCTTCCCTTACTACTTCCGTTTGGGACCGCACACTGTCTTGACGTTTATTTTCTTGGAACAAATGAACGGCAGCTACACTAAGCATATTTTAAAGCAAGAACCTAAAGCAACTTTATAAGAAAAGGCAACATTATAATTCAGGTGCAAAATATAATGATGTGGATCTAAATAGGAATTTTAGAACTCAAAATAAAGATAATTGCAGTTTATTGAAATAATTTATACAAATTTGGGTTAGTATATACTTAGTTATAAAAGAAGTTATATTTTTCCACTTTACAATATACAACATTACAAGCTTCCACATGTTTTAAAGAATTTTCCAAAACTGGGGTCAAATTTAAAATCACAAAGTTAGTCTTTTCATCTTGTTAGAAAGCTAAACAATAAAGTTAAGGCATTTAGTTAGTTTAGCACAGAAAAAGTGTATTTCGATGTGAAATTTTTGTACCAATAAGGAAGTTATTGAACATGTTTATTTTTTTATAAACTTGATTGAAATGATCACAGTTTTTGAAAAATCTTACTCATATTTTATGTTGGTCATCCATAGTTATTATAAGTAGGTATTTTAGGCAAGAACCAAAACCAATTATATATTATACAATAGTTAGTAACAGACATTTATTGTTATATTTTATTATATTATGTATATCTAATTATTATTGTTATGATGCTGTGATTTTTCTGCTAATTTACAAATTTTATCATCTATTTTTGTTTGTTTCTTTCTATAATAAATTATTTTTTCTGTTGCATATTATCTTGTTTTATACTGTCTACCTGTATTCCTAATTAGTAAACCGACAATGGCGATAATCGACAATCTATTGTAAGTATTTGCAAAATTGGTCAAAGACAATAGTCATATATTATCGTTGTTGAAACTATGAGATGAATAGTATTGAAATAGACTTAAAACCTTTCGTGGTTTTCAATGCAAATTTGGACCAAAAATACGAATTTTTGCGACATTTAGGCCTGTTGGATGGAATTTAATTAAAAAGAAGTGAAAAACAATGAAAAATGCTGTGGAATAGTTATTTACATTACAAGTGCATTTATGAACATGATTACAAAGCACTATTCCAAATATAGTGCTAAAATGTTTTCAATAGTTTTATTACAAATAGCTTTCACGTCATTGCTTTCATCTCATTCCTGTCTTCCATGTAGGGCAAAGCTGGTAGATTTGGCAGCAGCGCCGATATCATTGAATCATTCAATTTTGTATATCCGGAAAGCTCCAGATAACGAAATTTGAGAATAGGGTAGAGTGGGGCAGGTTCGGACGGATTTGGTTAAGGTGATACCGAACTTTTATTTTAGCTAAACTAATTGTTCTAAAAATGCAAATATATTGCTTCATATGTTTTTAAACCAATAAGCAATTTCAGAAAAAACTTGCACCGTTTTTCGTGAATATTAAAATAAAAAAAAGTTGTCATTTGTCCGAAGGTGCCCCACGGTGGGGCAGTTTTGGACACGCATGGGGTAACTCCGGACATATACTTTATAAACAGTTTATTTTTTGACAGGTATATTTTGAATAATTTAGCATCTATCCAAACATCAAAACTCATAGTCTAAAGGAACTCCAAACATACAAACCTATAAACTTTGGCAAAAGCCTACAAAAATAAATAATATAAAAATAACAAAAAAAAATAATGACAAAAAAACGGAAATTAAACATGTTTTTATTATTAAAGTATAAAATAATTTATTTAAGATTGAAAGCACTAAAATGTACGTTGAATTTTAAAAATTTAGCCATGCGAACATTCCCAGCATGAAAAGTTGATAGTCCGAATGTGCCCCACCCTGTAATGTCCGTATGTGCCCCACATGTACAAAATGTAAAAAAAACTAAAAAAACTGACAATCATGTCTTGTCGATTCTTGAAATATAGGTTATGTGGTGTGAAACTATCATACTTTGCACGCATACCCCTTTAAAATTTAAAAATTACATCACCAAATTGTGCAAAACCTTACGAGTACAGGATATAATACTTGGTTGGGGTCACTATTTATGTATTTCTGGTGATCACTCCCAAATTTTTCAAGATACCGGCCCAAAATTTTGTCTGGCTATATAAAGCAGGCACTGCGTACCAATACTGTTAAAATCCCGAAACGCGTTAAGTTTTGGAAGGCGGTAAATTCAAAATGTCCGGAGGTGCCCCATGTCCGAACCTGCCCCACTCTACCCTACAGGTTAAGCGGGTTTGAAAGAGATTCAACCGTTCCGGTACTTTTTACCACCCCTGTATAAATTAATAGCCCCTCTTATGACATGGTAAGTGCTAATGATTCACCAAATATCTCGGCGACCTCGGTGTTTCGAGAACAGAATACCTTTTCCACCTAGGTGAGGAAACTTAATATAATCATGTTTTGCTCTCAGAATGGTTACCTATACAGAGTGTCCACTTAGTGCGTGTTGAAATTTCATTTCAACCCGTTGCCGCCGCCGCTGTATTTAAAGTTAAATTTCTTTATATTTTTATTCCTACTATAATCTGCTGTTTCTACGTTTCTACCCGATTTTCAAGGGAACGTGCGTATGCCCAAGCGCATCGCAAAAGTAGGTCAAGACTGGAGGTGGAGAGTACCTACGAAGTCGAAGTTTTTGTTTGCCTTGAGTTCTCACTTCTAGTCAGAGATCGTAACGAATTGCAAGGGTTGTTTTGTACCGCTTTTTTCTTTTCTCCAAATGGCCCGATCGTGCGCCTGAAATCAACCTTTTCTTTCTCTTCAGTTTTCTATTGTTTAATTGCTGTTAATTAACCAATTATTTGCGTTAAAGTGAACGTTCCATATACTTATTTAAATATGCAATGTTCTTCAGAATTTGTTACCTGTTTTCTGTAAATAGTTGTAAATAGTCGTTTTTCGTTCAAATTAAAATAAAAACACTTTTCATAATCAAACCATCGTGTTTCCTTGAACCTGGATTTACGAACAAGAATTAGCACGGCATTGGCAGCATTCTACCACAGATTCTACTCTTGAAAAATAAATAAATGTTGGAAACCACAACATTTAATGGTCCTTCGAGCCGGATTTGAACCTCCACATTGGAAATCTTCATCGTACAATTTGGAAATCTTCGAAGAGCTGGAAATCTTCGAAGAGCTGGAAAATTGGGTGAGAAAATTCCAATTTTACTTTGAACTTTACTTGTGCAATAGGTACCTACGAGTGCTACGTTCTTGCAGCAAAGACTCAATTCGAGACTCAATTAGGTACTATACCAATTTGTTTTAGACAAAAGTGTTTCTTTCAAAAAACAATTAAAATAAAGTGTCGCTATTTTCTAGTTAAAACTTAATAATATAAATTTTTCCTATTATATTATTTTATATTTTCAAATTTTTGTTAATAAGTTAACTTTTGATAGTTATTAGCAAGTATTTTAGTAAAAATGGAAACACTTATACGCAAAAAAGGTCATTGCAAAGGCCGTCTTACAAGAATTATAAATTGGTTAAAATTTAATGACAATTTACTTGATATTGAAAAGCTTAGCACTCGTAAAACTGCTTTAAAAGATATTTTGCAAACATTTAACTCTATTCAAGAGGAAATTGTTACCTCTCAAACTGAAGACCTTGATGATGAAGACATAGAAGGTTTGATTTTAGACGCCATATCGTTAATTAATACGCAGGTAAAATTATTACAAGGTCTTCAACAAGTTTCTCCTCAACTCAAAGTTTCTCAGCAACCTCCAGTGTTGCCTCAAATTAATTTCAAGCTCCCTGACATATCAATAAAGCCTTTCAGCGGCGTATCTTCAGAATGGCAATCATTCCATGACTTATTTGAAAAATTGATAATTAATAATTCTCAACTGGACAATCTCCAAAAATTAATTTATTTAAAAAGTTATCTAAGAGACGAAGCTCTCAAATTAGTTGACAAGCTGCAGCTGGTTGAAACAAATTTCGACATCGCTCTCGACACGTTGAGAGAGCGATACGAAGACAAATACACAATTATAGATGCTCATTTGTCAAATTTATTTGAAAATTTACCAAGTTTAACCAAGGTTGACAAAGATAACTTACGCGACTTTCTAACTACTGTAAAGCAAAATATTAGTGCTTTAAAAAATCTTGGCGTACCCATCGAACAAAGTGACCTAATATTAGTTCACATTTTTTCTAGAAAGCTAGATTTCAATATACGAAAGGCATATAGATTACAACGCGATATGAAAATACTGCCAACTTTGGAAGATTTTTTGTCCTTTTTAGAAAAACATTGCCGTGTTTTGGAGGACCTAACTCCGTCAAATTCAATTGCAATTAAGCACAGCCCAAAACCAGTCAAAAAATTATCATACCTTTCAAGTACGCCAAGCTCTTCTGATGGCAATAAACCAATGACGCACATTACTCAAAAATGTACCTACTGCAAATTGGACAATCACAACATTTATAGGTGTCTAAAATTTAAAGGTACTTCAAATAATAATAAAATTCAATTTGTACTTAATAACAATCTTTGTCAAAATTGTTTAAACAATCACAATATTAACAATTGCCAATCAAAACATCGGTGCATTGTATGTGGGGCATCACATCACACAATGTTACATGGTTGTCAGGTTTCTTCAAATTTTCAAAATTCTCATCGAAGATATTCGGAGAGAAATTTTAATAACAATAATAATAATCGTTTCGGAAGTAATAATTCAAATTCTCGCTCAAACAACGAAAATACGCGCACATTGGAGAGTTCTCGTAATGATGACAGTACCTCGGCTCATTGCAGCAACCAAAATAGATCACAATCTGGCGATCAACCTCGTAGTGACGTTGAAAATCGCAAGAATCAAAATTCCATGTTGGTCTCAGATAGTAATAAAAACCCTGATTACAACACCAGTTTCGAAAATACCACTAGCTTTTCAGCATTTTCAAAACAACAGGATCATGTTCTTTTGTCAACAGCAATTGTCACAATTTATAGCTATTGTGGAGAGCCTATCCAGGCAAGGTGTCTCTTAGACAGTGGATCTCAAACATCATTCTGCACCAAGGAATTGGTTCAAAAACTAGGCTTAAAAACATTTTTCAAGTCCTTACAAATCTCCGGAGTTTCTGACAGTTCGATCAGCTCCACACAAATGATCAACATAAACTTTCACTCTCACTCGAATCCACAAAAACAATTTCAAATATCCTGTGCAATCTTGGACAATATAACCATCAATCTTCCACAAGTGACACTCAGCGTTGAACACCTCGGAATTCCTAATGACATTACCCTTGCGGATCCTCGCTTTTATCGCAGCGCAAAAATTGACATGCTCTGTGGAGCAGATATCTATTACGATCTATTAGTTCCAGGTATGATTCATTTGGGCAAAGACAGACCTACCCTATTTAATACTCATTTAGGCTTCATAGTCGGGGGAAAAATTGGTCTCATCCAAAATCCTTCTCAAACATTATCGTTTATGTCTGTAGTTTCTAACAATGTCAGTATGCTTTCTCGTATTTCTCAAACTAGTGATATTTTGGAAAGATTTTGGTCACTAGAGGAAATTGATACAAAATCTATTCCTTCTCCGGAGAATCAACTTTGTGAGCAAATATTTAAAGACACAACCCTAAGACTTCCCAATGGTCAATTCCAAGTTAATCTTCCTCTCAAGAGTCCCAACGAGCACCTAAAACTTGGCGATAGCTTTGCGCAAGCCAAAAGACGATTTTTTCTCCTAGAAAAAAGGTTTGAGAAAAATCAGAGTTTATTTCATGAATACAAATCATTCATTGATGAGTACATAGCATTGAATCATGCCAGAATAGTTCCCCTCACAATAAAAAATGAGAAAAACGAAAATAAATTTTTTCTCCCACATCATCCAGTGTTAAGACCAGAGAGCACCACCACAAAGTTGCGAGTGGTTTTCGACGGTTCTATGACATCATCATCAGGAGTCTCCCTTAACAATATAACTCTCAAGGGTTTTCCCGTCCAGTCTGACCTCTTTGACATTTTGCTCAGATTCAGAGTTCGCAATTATGTGCTGATAGCTGACATTCAAAAAATGTATAGGAATATCCAAATCAATCCTAATCAAACATTTCTCCAAAACATTTTATGGAGGGATCACCCCACTGAAGATCTAAAATGCGTAGAACTTACTTCAGTTACGTACGGCTTGAATAGTTCAAGCTTCTTGGCAACTCGTTGCTTAAGTGAACTTGCTGTTTCTAAAAAATCTGACTATCCGCTAGCTTCACAGGCGTTGTTACTTCAAACGTACGTTGACGATGTCCTGGCTTCTCAGGAATCCTTAGATGAACTGCATCAACTTTATGTTGAATTAAATGCTCTTTTAAACTCAGCTGGATTTTATCTTCATAAGTTCGCATCGAATTCAAAGGAATTCACACAAAACGTCCTTAAAACTTCTAATTCTCAATTGTCTTCTCAAACGCTTGACATAAAAATGGAGCAGGTTTCAAACAAGGTTCTCGGTTTAAAGTGGAACTCATCCGAGGATCAATTTTGTATTTCTTTACCCGCGTTAGAAACCCAGAAATGCTTTACAAAGCGTGAGGTGCTGTCCAACATTGCGAAGATGTTTGATCCCTGTGGTTACCTTGGTCCAGTCATTGTTATCGCGAAAATTTTTATGCAAAAAATTTGGAACAGGAAGCTGGACTGGAACGACAAGCTTCCGCCCGACTTATTGGATGAATGGTTGGATTTATTCACAAGAATTCCTTGCCTGAAAAATGTCCAAGTTCCACGATGCTTACTTTTGAAGAAAAAGATTCTAACCGTCGAGCTTCATGGCTTTGCGGACGCAAGCCTACTTGCATATTCTGCTTGCGTGTATTTACGCGCAACATACGCAGATCATACAGTTTCTAGTCGTTTGATTTGTTCCAAGTCCAGAGTTAGCCCTGTAAAGACTATTAGCGTACCCAGACTCGAATTATGTGGTGCATTACTTTTAGCACGTCTCGTTGAGAAGGTTATAGCCATTTTCAATAATGCCATTAAATTTGAATCCATAAATTTATGGACGGATTCGGAAATTGTGTTATGCTGGTTGTCAGCACACTCTTCCAGATGGGTTGTTTTTGTGAGCAATCGTACTGCTGAAATACAAAAGTTAACCGAATCATTCATTTGGCGACATGTTTCTTCGGAAGAAAACGCAGCCGATCCTTTGTCCCGTGGAGTTTCTCCCGATAAAATTCAATTTTGCGAGTTGTGGTGGAAGGGACCTAATTTTTTGCAAAACTTTGAACTTGACCTCAGTAAATTCACATTCAAGATTTCACAAAACAATGAAGCATTAAAAGAGGAGCGAAGTATAAAAACGATTTCTTCGCATTTTTCCATAACTAATGAATATTGTTACTCAAAATTTCTAAAATTTTCTAGTTTCACTCGCCTGCATAGAACTTTCGCTTTTATTTTCAGATTTGTGAAAAATTTAAAACATAGCTCCAATAAGGTTTTGGAAAATTCTTTATCAATCGAAGAATTGCAAGTTTCTCGTAACTTTATCATTAAAACCATACAAGAAAAGCATTTTTCCAAGGAAATATCCTGTCTAAAACACCACAAGGTCGTGCCTAACAAGGCAATCTTATCTTTAAGTCCCTTTTTGGACCCCGAAGGAATTTTAAGAATCGGTGGCCGTCTGTCCATAGCAGATATATCATTTGACCAGAAATTTCCCATTTTGCTGCCCGCTAAAGATCACGTAGTTGATCTAATTCTTACTAAGCAACATTTGGACCTGTATCATGCAGGCCCCCAAACTGTTTTATCGCATACTCGACTTCGTTATTGGCCTCTCAATGGCCTTCGAGCCATTAAAAAACTAACAGGAAAGTGCATAGTTTGTTTCCGATTACGGGCCCAAGTAGCTCAACAAATAATGGCAGATTTGCCAGAGTTTCGAGTAAACTTCTCAAATCCATTTGCCAAGGTCGGCGTAGATTTTGGCGGACCAATGCTTGTCAAATCATCCTCGTTGCGGCAAGCCAAGCTTCTCAAATGCTACTTTGCCGTGTTCGTATGTATGGTCACAAAGGCCACACATATCGAACTAGTATCAGATCTTTCCACTAATGCTTTTATTTGCACACTCAAGCGCTTTATATCCCGTAGAGGTAATCCGTCCGTAATTTTCACCGACAACGCCACAAACTTCAAAGGCTCAAGAAATGAAATTAAAGAACTTTACGACTTCTTTAAAAATGATGCACATAATAAACAAATAAAGGATTTTCTATCACTTAGAGAAACGCAATGGGTTTTCATCCCTCCTCGCTCTCCTCATTGGGGCGGTTTGTGGGAAAGCTCCATCAAAAGTACCAAATATCACATCACAAGAGTAATTGGCGACTTTCATTTTACTTTCGAAGTTTTAAATACTGTATTGGCTCAAATAGAGGCAATTCTCAATTCCAGGCCACTTTGCGCCTTATCAAACGACCCTTTGGACCTCGATGTCCTCACTCCAGGCCATTTTCTCATTGGCTCCAGTTTAACATCTTTTCCAGAAAGATCCTTAGAAAACACCACTACAAATAGACTTTCTATGTGGAAAAACATGACAAAGGTTCAACAAGCCTTCTGGAAAAGATGGTCAACTGAGTACTTAAACCAACTTCAGAATAAACCAAAGTGGCTAGTCCAAAAACCAAATATTAAAGTTAATGACCTTGTCCTCATAAAGGAAGAAAATGTACCTCCTTTAAAATGGCCAAGAGCCCGGGTAACTGAAATCATTACGAGTGCAGATAATAATGTTCGTGTTGTAAAATTAAGAACAAAAGACTCCGAATTCACTCGTTCAATCGCAAAGCTGTGTCCACTGCCATTGAACAATGAGTGATGGTCCTTCGAATCGTTTCTTTTCTCCATTTCTTGAAGCTGAGGCTTCAAGGGGGGGGAGTATGTTGAAATTTCATTTCAACCCGTTGCCGCCGCCGCTGTATTTAAAGTTAAATTTCTTTATATTTTTATTCCTACTATAATCTGCTGTTTCTACGTTTCTACCCGATTTTCAAGGGAACGTGCGTATGCCCAAGCGCATCGCAAAAGTAGGTCAAGACTGGAGGTGGAGAGTACCTACGAAGTCGAAGTTTTTGTTTGCCTTGAGTTCTCACTTCTAGTCAGAGATCGTAACGAATTGCAAGGGTTGTTTTGTACCGCTTTTTTCTTTTCTCCAAATGGCCCGATCGTGCGCCTGAAATCAACCTTTTCTTTCTCTTCAGTTTTCTATTGTTTAATTGCTGTTAATTAACCAATTATTTGCGTTAAAGTGAACGTTCCATATACTTATTTAAATATGCAATGTTCTTCAGAATTTGTTACCTGTTTTCTGTAAATAGTTGTAAATAGTCGTTTTTCGTTCAAATTAAAATAAAAACACTTTTCATAATCAAACCATCGTGTTTCCTTGAACCTGGATTTACGAACAAGAATTAGCACGGCATTGGCAGCATTCTACCACAGATTCTACTCTTGAAAAATAAATAAATGTTGGAAACCACAACAGTGCGATATCGGACGATATCTCCTTACAGGGTGATGCAAGAAAAAAAAATTAAATTACAAAGTTGTTTGATACTCTAATATGCATTAGTTAAAAATATTTTTGAATATACAGGGTGCTCCGTTTATGGGGTATGCATCAGAACTTTGTTATTTTAAATGGAATACCCTGTATGTGATTGTATATTTGGATTCTACGTAAAATTCTGAGCAGATTTCATATAATATACCCTATACCTAAGTTTAACTGTTTTGGAAATATTGACAGTTGAAAATTGACTTTTTGCAACTTTGACAGGCTGGAAAACCTAAACGGTTAATTTTAGACGAAAACCGATTTTACATTCCTATCTTAGATAATGTATCATTTGACACGGTGACACCAACTTTGAAATTAATCCATGAATAAAAATTCCAGTTGAATTTAATCTCCGGTTAAATTCAAAGTTGGTGTCAAATAATAGTTTATGAAAATCTAATATAGCAATGTGAAATCGGTTATCGTCTAAAATTAATGGTTTAGGTTTTACAGCCTGTCAAAGTCGCAAAAAGTCAATTTTCAACTGTCAATATTTCCAAAACAGCTGAGCTTAGGTATAGGGTATATTACATGAAATCTGCTCAGAATTTTATGTAGAATCCAAATATGCAATCACATACAGGGTGTTCCATTTGAAATAACAAAGTTTTGTCGCATACCTCATAAACGAAGCACCCTGTATATTCAAAAATACTTTTAACTAATGCATATTAGAGTATCAAACAACTTTGTAATTTAATTTTTTTTTCTTGCATCACCCTGTAAGGAGATATCGTCCGATATCACATTAAGTGGACACCCTGTATAATAAAAAGAGAGAAAGGTTGGTGCCATATCAATTGACAAAGAGGACTGTGCCACCTATGAATCGCAGTACATGTTACTACGCGTATTATCTCTAGCTACTCTGAGACACAATTATCTTTTACGGACTACCCTACCCAATAATTAGTTAGTTGTCCACCCTGTATGTTGTAGATAAGTTGAACACCAACCAAACAATGCGCCCCAATATGCTTCAAATCGCAATCCTCCTATATTTTCTGAGATATGTGACTTCAAAAATAGGCAAAAAATATTTTTTTCTACAACTGTCAAAAAATGATGATTTTCGCACACTCATGACAGTTTGCGAAGTGACACATTTTTCCCAGGTATTGATTTTTTAACGTTCCGATGACGCCATGCGCGAACCAGCTATTTCGCACATTAGTGCGCGAAATAGCTAGTTCGCACACTGGTGTCATAGTGATGGACACATACCTATCAGGAAACCAAAAATTAATTATAGGACCCTGCACACTTCTTATGGGATTTCTGACCGCGGTCAAATTTAACCAAATTTTAGTATGTTATAGATCTCACCTTTCTGATCATTAACTTCCATGGGCACAACTTAATTCTATGACTAGTTTTTGAGATACAGGTAGTTTAATGTCCAAAAAATGCACACGTTTTATATGCATTCATATCTACCTGTCACCTGAGCGTGAGGATACCTGTCCATCCTGGCATTTTTAGGTGACAGGTAGATGTAAATGCATATAAAATGTGTGCATTTCTTGGACATTAAACTACCTGTATCTCAGAAACTAGTCATAGGATTAAGTTGTGGCAATGAGAGTTATTGATCAGAAAGGTGAGATCTATAACATACTAAAATTTGGTTAAATTTGACCGCGGTCAGAAATCCCATGAGAAGTGTGCGGGGTCCTTTCACCTACCTTTGATTAAAAATAGCATTTTGGCTTAAATGATCGACATTTAAATGGAGTTGTAGAAAAAATATTGTTTGCAACTCGGGCGCGAAATACTTTGGTGATCTCGACTAAATTAGATCTCGATCTCCAAAGTAGCATTTCGCGCACTAGATACAAAAATAACTATTATGCATATATCAAAGTTCCAGCAGTTTATTTGCAAATGAGAGAAACAACTGCAGTAAGGTTTTCATGCATATACTTTTATTACATAAAATAAACAGAGCCAAAAAAAAATTAGAAAATAGGTCTGTCCTCATAGAAATAAATCACAAACCAGTCAGAGCGAATTTCATTGGTTGAAAACAGTCAGAAAACTAGTTTCAACCAATGAAATTCGCTCTCACTGGTTTGTGATTTCTGTGAGAACAGGCGTATTACTTAAACTAAAAGTCTTAGGTAATTTTCCAATCGTTACAGCCTCCACCTTTTACTTATTGCTAACTCATCCCAAATAAAACATTTTCCTTCAATGACTGAACCATAATGATCAATAAAATGTCACTATTAAATCCTTCTACTTCTAAACAATTTTTGTAAATATAAATAAATCTTTTAATAGAGCCCTGTGTAGCATTCACGGCAAGTACTCTATTATTTAGGTTAGATGGTAAATTGCGAGCGGTCGTATTTGATGGCAATTATTTCCTTGGGCAGCTAGGTACTGAAAAATAAAATTGTGGGGGCGGGTGTATTTGCAATTGAAAGAAACAAATGATTTATGGTTATCCGTTAATAATTATTATACTTTATTAATGAGAAAATAAACAGATTTTCATTTCCAATTACAATGGTACCTACAAATTTTCTAAACCCTAATCCAACACCTTTATTCTAAACAAAAATAAACAATTCTAAATTAATTCAATCGTACAGCCACCAGCCACCTCCACATTGTCTCTGAGCTTGTAAATCAAATGATGCAATCAAAAAGCCTTGTACTTTAATAACACTTTCATAAAGCCCTACTACGTTAGGTACCTATACAATATTTTTAAATCCTAGACACCTTTTACACCTCAAAACAATAATTCATAATTTAGTTCAATTCTTATAACTTCCTGTTCTATAAGCGTATAAAATCCCTGAACTTGCTTACTGCCAAATTTTGTACAATACTTATACCCAAAATCGTGTACTTAGCCAGAGTAAATAATATGGAAACAATGAACATTTTATCTAAATTCATTTAATTAGAAACCAAAATATCTAACTAATTATTTACTAAACGGAACAAAACAGTCAATTCGTTTATCCAGACTCAGTAGAATCGTAAAATTCATTTCATTTAACAGTCAAAGTCAATTCACTCAAGATAATAATTATGCAATAAAGTTTCATAGTCAATTCACTTCATAGTCATTTCAACATTGATAAAGGCGAAATAAAACTTGTTAATAGAGTGTACTTACATTTAAATTATCGCCCTTAAATAAGTCGCTTAATTATTATTTACTTCAAAATAGCTAGAGCACGCACATCAAAACTGAAACGTTTACTTTTTTCTTAATTCGAGTTATTTACTATAATTTTAACTTTTTCCGAGCCCCGACTTTTCATACTTGAGATAATTCGCCACTTCTGGTTACTACTAATTATTGAGTCTAATTCACGATAATTGATTGATGATTGCCTCTCTACTTAAATGATCGCCCCTTTCATACTATTATTTACCCACCCCACAATCGACAATATGGGCGGTCGTTTGACTATCTGTAATTCAATCCTATTGGTCGACCTAGATATTATTCCAAAAAATATAACTTGCTCATCGGATAATGTCGAAATTTGCATGATTATCAGGGGTCTACAAAATGGGAAAGAATGTAAAGGAAATATAAATCAATACCTAAATCAAAGGATGCCGATAACTCATGTCGGCCGTAAATCACCAATTTATTTAGCTTTGCCTCGATTTTAATCTTTTCCTGGTTTTGATTTATGAGTTGAAAGTGATGACACGCGCTTGGTCACCGGCTTTTTTAAAATTTGAACGTATATAAATATTTTAATTATTTTGGAGTCAAGGCTAATTTGTCTCATCATTTTCCAGTTTTATTGATACTGATTTGAAATATTGGAGATTCAATTTTTTATTATTTGATTACATTTAATTTTTACTTTTAAGACATTGTAAATTACGGATCAATTTTCCCCGGGTCATTACATCTGCTTCATTACAAAATCTCCAAGCACAATTCATAATTTTCTCGATAGAACAATGGACTCTTTCATTAAAATTTAAATACGTAATTCAAACAGGCATAAAATCCTGAATGAGAGACTATTTTACTACTGCCCTAGGTGGCAGTAGGTATGGAGCCTTGCAGCTTTTCAAAATACTGCTTTTTGGAACGTTCTAAGTGGCTTATTGAGGTTCTGAAGTATATCCCAGAAGTATTTCAGTAATTTCTAAATTGTTCTGAGAGATTTTTAAGTATTTCAGAGCTCTATTAAAGCTCTAAAAGTGTTCTAAATTGGTTCAAAAAAGTTCTAAAAGGTTTCTAGTTCTAAATTAGGATTCAATTTAGAACTTTGAAATTGTTTTAAAATATCTCTGAGGTTTCTCAATTGTTCCTAAATACTCCTGAAAATTCTGATTAGGATTTGAACTGTTTTAAATGCTTATTAGAGAGGTCAGTTCTACTGCAATCTAAATTTCCTCTTAAAAGCCTCCTGGAAGGCTTTTGTAACTTTCAACCTTAATCCCAAGATTCTGGCGCTTTTCAAAATGTTTCTGGGGATTCTAGAGTGTTTGAGTGATATCACAGATATAGATACGGACAAATATTGGTATCTAAAAGGGTAAAATTAATAAAAATCTAAATTCATAATTTAATACAGTTTTGTTTTTATTAGGCGTTTTCTCAATGGACATAACGTAACCGCGATTTTTGATACATCCTGATAAACTTTCCAAAGCATGGCATGGCGACTTTGTGAAAAATTCATAAAAACTACAATGCATACGGTTATATTGATTTGATTGAATACATTTTTTGTTCCTTCTCAAGCAATGTTAGGTAATTTTATAAGAATAGTTTAAGAATAAATAAAATACAGTTTTTAACGCGAATAATAAGTGTACAAATTGGGTAATAGTTGGGGATGGCATTTTTATATCATTGTAGTTTCCGTTATAATTTTTCTGTAGTTTTCTTTTGGTCGTGTTACTATTTTCTTCGCTGATCAGCTCTCAGCATTTCCAAAAAAAATAGCCGTTCGAGGTGCCAATTTCTCTCGCGAATGTTCTCTGTTCAGAAATTCACTTTGCACGTTCTGTAAAAGTTCTGATTATTCCTTTTTGTCGTGGATGGTGCTGAGAGTTTCTGTTTTGGTATATGATATTGATGTGTGTTGGCTTACGATAAGCTCCAAAGTCGTTGTTGCCACCATCATATCCAGAAAGGAGATATCTACTCTTCGTAGCTCTGTCTCACTGGCGAATTTTGGTAGGTAGGTATTTCACTGATTTTATGTTTCAAATAAGCACGTACTTCTTGACCGTGACTCCACATGTGTATCCACGTATCGTTAGGTACCTGCTGTTTGCTTTTTTTCTCTGTAGCTTCCTGGAAATGTTCAAACAGGGCAGTAATGTCTGGAGAAAAAGTTGTTGTTATACCATCTTCAAATAGCTATATCTGTTAGGCTGATATATGGCTGCAATGATAGGGATAATATGACCTACTATAAAACTATCGACCATGGAAGACCTTAAATTAGAAATTTCGACCAAAAAAAAAACATGTGTGCACTATGTGCGCATATATTTGAAATGTAACTTCCTACGCTTAAACAGCTAGAATCAACGCAGCTAGGTTAAAAATGTCATCCCATCCTACTTATACACGAGCGGCAAGCGGTTGATAACAAAGCGGAGATTGACATATAGCTCTCCTATATGAGACAGTTTTTCTTGATATATTTCAATTCAAGACAGACACAATAGTCGCCCACATAACAAAATTGCATCCATAGAATGTATTAAGAATGTTCTTTTTTTCAGGAGGAATGTGCCTAGAATGTTCGCCAAAACCATTGCAAATGTCATGAGAATGTTCTGAGAAAAGATTGTAGAAATACTGTTTGCAATACCCAAGAACTTCCTGAGAAATCCATTAGGATATTCCAAGAATATACCTATGAGATTCTCAGTACATACTGAAAAGAATATTCTTGTTTAATTCTAAAAATATGCTCGATATGTATAGGTATTCTAACATTCAAAGAATGTTTCTATGACATTATAGTTATGTTCTCAAAAGCATTTTTTTTTTTTTTTTTTTTTTACGGATATGCGCATTCGCAAGCAAATGTCCTATCACGCTCGAGAAGCGGCAAGTGCGCGGAAATGTCGGTGTATGTTGGTCTTGAAACGGTTCAGGTTGTAACCTGCAGGGAAAACCGTCGCAGGGAGTTTATTCCACAGCGATGCTGTTCTCCAGAGATATGAATTCTGATATAATGAGGTTCTTGGTGCCTCTAGTTTGACAGTAAATTCATGGTTACCGTCTGTTTGACGGGTTCGCCTGGTAGGTGCTACTCTCGGTGGAATCATACGTGCCAAATCTTCAGAGCATTTTCCGTGATAGTACCTGTAGAAGAGAGATAAATCGCCCACAGATCTGCGATGTTCGAGACCATCCAAGTTACGAGTAAGTGCGGGGTCATTGATCAACTTGATAGCTCGTTTTTGCACGGTATTCAAAAGCATTAAGGTATGTTTGGGTGCTGCACTCCATATATGTGAGCAGTACTCCATAGTTGGTCGAATCTGGGCTTTGTAGAGTGTCAGCAATTGGCTTGGTGTGTACAGATGTCTTGTACGAAATAGCACCAACAGCTTTTGGGAGGCCCTTTTAGCAATATCTGCCACGTGACTGTGCCAAGACATGTTGGTCTCTGCAGTAACCCCCAAGATGTTCAACTGACTCTGTAATGTGACAGCACTTCCAGATAGCATGATGTTTGGCTCACCGGTGGTGTTCTTTTTTGAAAACAGAGCTGCTTGGGTTTTCTGTGCGTTGAACTGTATAAGGTTTTTGTTACCCCAGTCCTCTATTATCTCCAGGTCGTTATTTATCTGCGATATTTGAGTTAGTCTAAGATGATGGAATTCACGTGCGGAAAGACCTGTGGGTGGTATGAGTGAGGAGACTACATTGCCATCGTCTGCAAAGCAATAAAGTGGATTTACTGTTTTATCTATGTTCATTTATGTAAATCAGGAAAAGAGTTGGCGAAAGGATTGCTCCCTGTGGCACACCAGCATTTATTTGGTAAGAGTTGGAGTTCTGGCCATCCAGTGCAACATAAATGGATCTGTCCTTTAGGTAACTTTCAAACCAAGTGCAAAGTTTCGGCGATAATCCCATTGCTTTGAGCTTGTTGAGCAGATTTTCATGCCAAACTTTGTCGAATGCTTTAGATATATCTAAGGCAATTGTTCTTGTTTCACCCCGCAACTCAATCGCTTTTTGCCATAAGTGAGTGACGTATGTAAGAAAATCGCCAGTTGATCTATATTTTCGAAATCCGTATTGCTTATCGTTGATAATTTTGTACTTTTCCAAGTACTTGGTTAGGTGATTGTTCAGAACTCTTTCCATTACTTTTGATATCACCGGAAGTAGGGCAATTGGTCTATAGTTTAACGGATCTGTCTTTTTTCCTTTCTTTGGAATGGGTTGTATTGCGGCAGACTTCCATGATGATGGATATACTCCTTGCCTGTAAGACAAATTGAATAATTTTGCGAAAGTTGGGGTGAGTTCGTTGGCGCAATTTTTGAGTACTATTGCGGGAATGCCATCCGGACCCATTGCTTTGTTTGTATCCAGCTTTTTTAGGGATTTTCGTATTTCTCTGTGACAAAAGGGTACCTCTGGCATACTATGGGAAACCCTTTCAATGAACGGTGGAGTTTTTCCGTTTGGCACTGTGAGGTTGGAGTTGGAGGAAAACATTTGGGCAAGCATATTGGCTTTTTCCTCTGATGTTGTGGCTAAGTGATTATTTTTATCTGTAAGTGGTGGTATGGATGACTTGGTGAAGTTAGATCCAACAGCTTTTGCAAGAGACCAAAAAGACCTAGAACTACTTGGACAATTCAGCAACCTGTTTTTTATTCTTTGATTGTATGTTTCTTTAGCGGAGTCAATAGTAATTTTGCAACTATTTCTGGCTTCTATAAATTCTGTGTGGTTTTGAGCGGTTTGTTGTCGTTTCCAAAGGTTATATGCTCTGTGTTTTTTCTGTACAGCCGTTTGACACTGGCTGTTGAACCAAGGTTTTGCATTAGCTCTACGTTTAGTTGTATGTGGGATATATGCGTCCATTCCAGATAAGATTACTTGTGTTATTTCATTACAGCAAATAGTGGGATCAGCTGTTTTAAAGCAAACCTCTTGCCATGGAAAATCCAGGTAATACTGTTTTAGGTCATTCCATTTTGCCGATTTATAGTGCCACATTTTACGAGGAAGTGGTTGTAGGCTTGGTGGGATGAGCATTTCGCACTTTGTTATTATAAGTTTATGATCGGACGAACCAAGTGGAGCATCTACTTGAATTGTGTACGAGTCAGGATTGGTGGTTAGGAACAAGTCTAAAAGCGCTGCAAATTCGCCCCTTTCTGAGATACGGGTAGGTTCATCGACAAGCTGCGTTAGACCACAACTTATGGCAAAAGCTTCTGCTTCTCTGCCTTCGTTATCTGCTTTGTTGTGGTGTTTCAGCCAGGGTATATTGTGGACGTTGAAATCGCCTAAAAAGACAATTTCCGCCTGTGGATAGTTTGACTGTATACTATCACAGCTTTCGGATAATGTCGCGAAAAAGTTTTGGTAATCGGTGTTACTTGGCGGTCGGTAGAGGCAGCAGATAAACTTGGTCGATGACTTTGAGGTGAATTTTAGCCATATGATATCAAGGTTCGCTGGTTCTAGCTTCTCCTCTCGATGACATGAAAGGTCATTTTTAATGTACACACAGATCCCAAAATTATGTCGAAATCGGTGGTGTAGGTCATAGCCGGGATAAAGATAGTTCACAATAGGTGTTGCAGAACTGATTTTAGTTTCAGTGAGAACAAGGATGTCAGGTCTTTGTTCTTCAAGATGTTGGTGAACTGAATTCATATTTGTACTTATTCCTCTTATATTGCTAAAATCAATTCTGAGTTGAGTTTTTGTTCTTCTCTTTATATCTTTGCATGAAGGACCCCCAGGATCACCCGACGCCCGGAGATCCGAGTGGTCGGGTATTTTACCTCCGGAATATTTTGATCCTAGAGGCGCCATCATGCTATCTGTTACTCATTGTTGGAACCGGACTGCCAGCGCAGTAGCGGAACGTGGTGATACCACTTAGCGCTACTCAATTCTGGCATGGTGGTATCTCACCGGTCGACGCCCAATGAGTAAAAAGCGTCTACCACCTATTACTTGTATAGAAATATTATTTGCAATACCCAAGAACTTCCTGGGAAATCCATTGGGATATTCCTAGAATATACCTATGAGATTCTCAGTACATCCTGAAAAGAATATTCTTGTTTAATTCTAAAAATATACTTGAAATGTGTATTCTCACATTGAAAGAATGTTTCTATGACATTATAGTTATGTTCTCAAAAGAATATAATACCAATATGCTTGAAATATTCTTAGGATATATCTACATATATCATTCTCAATATGCATCCTATACATAATATTCTTGTTTGATTCTAAGGATATACTTGGAATGTTAATGTTCGCCCCTTTCTGCCCTTTCAGTCGTTTTATATTAAAGGCAGTGAAAGAGTTGTTGGAAAACTTCTCTGGAAAACACAAGTGTTTAACCAAAGCTCCGATTTCGAGCTTGTTATGCTCTCGTCGCGGTAAGCATGCCAACTGAGAGAAATAGTTTCCAAAGAGATGCAAACGCTAGGCAAGATGTAGATCTTCAATAGCGCGTGGCTCCCTCTCTTGGAAGTCCTACAAAGCAAACGAAAAAGAATATACCTATAAATTTTTAGTAGGTTCTAGATAGAGCATTATTGTTTAATTGTTCAATTAAGATTTTTGAGAAGGTACCTACTTTAGATAATTAGGTGAACAATATGAAAATATTCTTATCATGGTTATCTACCTACATAAACTTCTCAGCACAACTTGGTAGGTATATTCTTAATACTTGATAGAGATATTAGCCGAAAGAACATTTTGTAAGGTACATTCTAAAGAATGCAATCCCGCAAGATAATTCCAGTCCCGGTATTTGCGGGACTGGACATTTCCAATCCTGCGGGATCCAGGTATTTACGGGATCCCGCAGAATCCTGTGTGACTTTGCAAATAAATCATAATATAGTACCAGATTTAAAGGGTTTTGACTAAAATTGAACAAATATCAAGTATCAAATTATTCAATAATGTTTTTCAAAGATATTTAAACATTATTATTAGAAGATTAACATAACAAGTCAGAAGATATTTAAATAATATTTTGGAAATAACTGCGCAAACGACCTGTCGTTTTAATTATTCATCTACACAACTTGCATTCTGATTTCTGAAGATTAACAAAATTCACCTTTTCAAGTTATCATTATGTTGGAAATTGTAGGTCTGTTCCAACCGACATGAGAACCGTTCCAGAACCAGTAATTTCCAGTTGCCCACCTATTTTTCAATGAGTTCATCCTACTTGACAAATGAATTGATCAACTGGAAATTACCGTTCTAGAACGGTTCTCATGTCGGTTGGAACAGAGCTACAGTTTCTAACATATGATAATTATTTAAACTTGAATACCTACTTAAAAGAGTAAATCTTGTTTACTTAACCAAAATTAAGAATTTGTTGCACTGCGACCCCTACACGTCCTTATTGAAAGTTGGAACAAAACTGCCAAAATTAAAAAATAGTAATAAACAACTTCGAATTAGGGCGAGAAAGTTTCTCTCAGTCTCCTCACCACGATCCGTAGTCCAGTTCGCGCGTAGCAGGCCCGAGTGACACCAAGGGTACAGTTCTTTTCAATCCCGCAAATCCCGGCGGGATCCCGCTTAGTTTATGAGCGAGATCAGTTCTGCATATGGCGTGCGGGATCCCGGTATTTCGGGATCCCGGTATCCCGGTATTGCATTCACTGACATTCTAATAATGTTCGTATGACAATATTCAAAAAATGTTATATAAAGTAGGTTCTTAGCACAATCTTTCAAGTAGGTGCATAGAAGCAACATTGCTAGTACATAAATAGAACGTCCAAAAATGAATATTTCAATCGAAGCAATCTTAGAATATTCATTAAACATTCCTAAAAGAACATTCGAAAAAGCACTTTGAGGGAATATTCTGAGAATATGAATGTTCTTTCACTGTTATGTGGGAATTTATAGCCGTCTTTTGGGATCTTCACAAATACTATCTCAATGGCACATCTTGTTTATATCGGCGACCTTTACAAAATTGCTGGAGGCTGAAGCTATTCTAAATAGAGATCATCCGCAAGTTCTGATGGAAAGTACCAATGTAGAGAGATAGACAGAACTCTTTCGAGCTAGACAATCGACTAAATGAAGCAGGATTTTCAAAAATTCGCGTTTTATCTCGCTCTCGTAATGCTACCAAATATAATCTATTTAATAAATTATTCAGGTTATTGAGCCAATATTATTGTACGTTGTACATGGAAATCTGTACCAAGAACTCTGGGAGATTGTGCACACGTAGCAAGTGTATTGTCGTATTTGAGATTTGCGCGACACGAAGAAAACCTCTACATTATCCTCATGCGTCATTATGAACTAGTGTATGTACTTATTAGATGCTGCTTAACGACCAGTGGTAATTAATTAATGTTAATTGTTGCCCTGTGCAACAACTCAAATAAGAAAAGCGACTCAACATTATTGTACCCAGAAGGAATTGTTTGTGAAAAAATGTTTGCAATTTTTATGCAGTTTATTTTGGAATACTCAATCCCGGTACTTTTGTTCTCAGTTTTCGCATTTGACAGCCGTTAAAAATAATCAGGGGTTTGAATGTGCTCTAAGCAGGACTAAGCACGTCATACTCACAGACCTTGGCCATGCAAAACCTTGTTAAATTTAATGTCGTGTCAAATTCGTTAATCGAGATCAAACGTATCGGTCCTTAATGAACTCACTTCTGGGATAAGTGAAATACTTTTTTCTCTCAAGCTCGTAAACAACCAAAATACCGCTGTAATGAGTGCATACCTGCGTTTCAACTCTAGATGCCGACAAAAAGAAGATTCTATGTTGATGCTAGACTGGATCACCAAATCCCATCTCTTATGACCCTAGTAGGTACCATCAAAACGATGGGAGCAAAGGAAACGACCACAACGAAGGTTGAATATTGAGCGACGGACACCAACACAAACTTCCAGTTCCTGGTGAATAAAGAACTGTCTGCTGATTATCCCGACGATATTGAACAGCATTGGTCAATGCTTAAAACAGCTATGCTGACAGCCTGTGAAGAATCAACGGATTTATTCACAAGGAGACATCAGAATTAGTTTGAGAGGAACAATAAAAAAATTCAGAACGTCTGAAGAAGAAACAAACTTATATTCGTGCGAAGGCTGAAGGACAGAGAAAAAAGTCAATTGAAATTGGAGCACTTAATTAGGAGCCACTAACAACATCAGAGCATTCTTGAGCGTCACAGAAGCAACCTATGGTCCATATAGAAGGTTCAAATCCCCTTAGATCTACTGATTAATATAGGGCATCCCATTATTCCTATTCGAAAAAAGTTACAAGTATGGAAAATTTCACTTTTCTGACATTCAATTTTTGTTTCTGACCATGGATTCTTAAAATCAGCCAAAACTGCATAACGTTTGGATTCACACCTTTCTTCTACCTGGGTGTCTATTCTCGAAACCGGGAAACAGAACGAATTTTTTATTCTCATGGAACGGTTTTGAGAACACCCTGTAAGTAAAAGCTGCAGGTGGAGTGTCAATATAATATGGGGAATGAAACACCCTACATGTAGGAATAGGTATGTACTTAATAATTCGAGACTTAATATAACCATTTATTGCAATGACTATGAGAAAAAGTTCAAGTTGAATCGATTATTGGAACATTATATTATTGAAATTGACTATTGAATATTTTGGGTTAGTAGGGGTAGGGGTAGGGTTAGCTCTGTCTTATGAAAAGATTTAAAATGTAACGATGATTAAATAATATTGTTCTGTCTAAAGTTATGGCTCAGTCAGGAAAAGAAAATCTTATAGGTTGTTTGATATTGGAAGGGATTTCACTCTGGAGTTAGCAAGTAAAAACAGGAGGCCTGTAACGATTGGAAAATTAAGACTTTAAGTTTAAGTAATATCTACGCCTGTCCTCACAGAAATCACAAACCAGTCCGAGCGAATTATTTGGTTGAAAATAGTAAGAAAACTGGTTTTTGGTTGTTGGCGATTTGCACCAATCAAAAACGCTCTGACTGGTTTGTGATTTCTATGAGAACAGACCTATTTTCTTTTTGGCTATGTTATTTTATATAATAAAAGTATGTATAATAATATGTATGAAAACCTTACTGCAGTTGTTTCTCTCATTTGCAAATAGATCCCCTCCAAAATTTTATTTGTAGCTACCAAAGAAAATAACAACATTAAATAAAACTAATTGAATGAGTACTTGGGCGGACAGCTACAACATTTTAAACAGCGTTGGATGAATTTTGATGGAAAAGAAGTAAAAATTAACCACATAGAATGTTGTTAAAATGCAATTTTGCACCCATTTTCGAAAGGAAACACATTCAGAACTTCAAACCATTTTCTGGTGTCAAATTCAAACGCAAAATTGAATCTGTATAGGCAATATAATTCCAATTTAGTTTATTCCATTATCAAATGCAAATTCTAACACATTTTAAGACTAGGATCGATTTTGATTGAAAGTATGTAAAAAATCACGGAAAATGTCGTTGAATTGTAATTTTACATCCTTGACACACACAATAGTCGTTAAATTCGACATTAAAATTTTTAACATCATTTAATTATGCTAAAAATTGTATCTTGTATTTAAATACTTACAATATTTTATTTAATACTCATAGATACATATTATATAATAAGTAGATCATAATAAAAAGCAATATTTTTTTACCCATAAAATAATATAGCATCCTTCCCAAAATGATAGAGGAAGCAATAAATTTTAATTTTTCTCAAATATTACATTTTAGTTATTATATGCATTTGGGTGTATTAAGATGGCTGTGTGGGACGTCGAGTGGTTTTCCCAAACGGCCGAAAATGTGAAAAAGTAAGTTAAAAATCAACTAAAGCTATCGTACAGTAGATGTTTAAGTTCAAGCTACAATTCATATTATATTTTCCAGAAAAACATGGCTACCGTGGGGACCAAAAAAATACCCACGAAGAGCTATTCTCAAAGACGGACATGAAAATATCTACAGGAAAAGCATGAAAAATTGGCGTAGGTGGAGATTCCTACAAGACATTGTCAATACTTTATTGGATGCTCAGTGGAGATGGACTCTCCAATTCCTCGGTAAAGAGTATTGATATGGAGCAATTTTATTTGTATAATATTATTTTTTAGCTCTTGAATTTTTTGGTTGTTGGCTGGTTTTCGCCCTTTTATGGTGGCTAATCGCTTTTGTTCATGGAGATTTACATGACGACCATTTACCTCTACGTCAAGCAGAGACAGGTATAGAAACAATAATTAATATCAATATCCATCAATTTATGCTCGATTAATTTTTTCTCAAAGCACTTTATATTTTTTTTAAATGGAGTTTCGCATAATAATTATACAATTCGATAAGTGGCGCATTTTGTAAAACAATTAGGTTGGAATCCCTGTGTTCTCAATATTTACGGATTCCATTCGGCCTTCCTTTATTCTTTGGAGACTCAACACACCACAGGTTATGGTTCCAGAGCGATAACCGAGGAATGTCCAGAAGCTATTTTTCTTTTGGTCTGTCAGTGTCTTATCGGCATGACTTTGGATTCATTTGCTATAAGTACCTACGTTAACACATCAGAACTAATAAGTTGAAAAAATATTCATATTTTCAGGTATAGTTTTTGCAAAATTAATTCGTTCCAAGCACGCCACTAGTACAATTCAGTTTTCGAAAAAGGCAGTCATTTCTCACAGGGACGGCAAATTGTGTTTTATGATTAGAGTTGGTGATATTCGCAGAAGCAAACTGGTGGCAGTTGGTTTAAGAGCAATAGCAATAAAAAACGAAACGACTCAAGAAGGAGAAATTCTTCCGAGTTTTCACAGAGGTTTTAATCAACTATTGGAACCATTAAAATCTTATTGGCTTTGATTTTTTTTTAGAGTTGGAGTTGCAAGCTGACAATGCCTCGAATAATCCAACATTCTTGTGGCCTCTTATTGTTTACCACGAAATCAATAAGGATTCTGCTTTATATGAGTTTTCCGAAGCGGAAAAAATGAGATTGCAAAAAATTGAGATTGTTGTTGTGTTGAGTGCTACCGTTGAAAGTACAGGTAAGTTGGCTCAGCGACCGACTCCGTTTTATAGTGCGTCGTCTCCTCTAGAATTGTGTAGAAAATTTGCTTCCGCTCGTCTCGAATTCGCTTGACTATTACGCAGTAAAATTCCATTCGCGAACTTTCTAGTATAATGTAGGCAAAACAGTGCATAATTTTCCCAACTTGGGAGATTTATAACTACCTAACCTAATATGTTCGAGGAAATAAAATTATTATAATTAACATTACTTAATGTAAACTCTTATTGCAATGTCTGTAAGTATTTAGATTTTTGGTTATAAGGGAGAGTCTTAAATCTAATGGGACTTTTCTAACTGTATCCATTTACCAATTATATTACTCCATCTTATCGTTGATGAATATACTCTATGATAGAAGGAATATATCTATAGCCACCTTCAAAAACATGATTACCTACTATACCGTCTATACCTATATGTATAATTATTAAAAAAGCTCCGCAATAACTAAAATGCCTCCTCTTCTCATTTCAGGTGTTTCGATTGAAGCCAAATCAAGCTATCTAGCCAGGGAAATTTTATGGGGCTACAAGTTCGAATCTATGGTCTCCTACAATAAGTGCGTCAATTGTTACGAATCCGATTGGAAAAAGTTCGACAACGTCCGGAAAATTAATTCGGGACAAAACCTGGACGACGATGAAGCAAGTAGTTTTTCTGATACAGACGGTAGGTTTGAATAATATTTGTCACTTGATGGTGGTTCAATCCATAATTCATCGACTTTTCATAATACAATTTAAATAAAATTCTTTGAGAAAACTAAACTGCTGGACAAATGAAACGGAACAAGGGAATTTTTAGTTTAACTTTGGATTCTACTATAATACGAACTCAAGAAGATATCAATGAGGGGTTTGCGTAATTTAGAAGTTAAATTTCGCAAACCGCTTATTGATATCGTTTTTATTTCGCGCAATATTGGAATTTGAGGTTCAGCTAAAAATTCGCTTGTTCCGTTTTATTTGTCCAGCAGCTTATTTTCAAATATATTCCAGAAACCAAATTATTGAATAGTCCCGACGACGGTGCAAGTTGCTCGACCGATTTTCTCGAACCTTTAAACTACAAAACACTACATTCGTCAACCAAGTCATCTGTTCGAAACGAGATGATAAACTTTGAGGATACTGATGAATTGCCGGCATATAAAAAACCAGCTTCCCCCATTACCGATAAGCTAAAACACAAGAGAAGCTTTTTCCAAAGACAGCCTTCCAAGTATGACAATTATCCAGAAACTATCGACGAGAGCGACGAAGAAGAAGATGTATTTGTAACCTCTGCAGTATGAACATATTTACATTTTAGTTTCGTTATTTATTAATATTATCATAAATAGGCTCCTGGGAGCAAAAAAATTGGGGACTTTAGTCATTATTAATCAATAGAGTAGGTATTTTAGTCCAACAAATAATAAAACTGCTAAACCTTTGACTGAAGGCTTATTTGAACAAAACATTTTCTCAAGTTATTCCCTAAACCAACAATAAGCGTATTCAGTGATAAGAGAAACAGATCGAAATTGTTTGTTTAAAAATTATTATTCCAGAAAATATGTGAGGTGTGACAGTTTGACCTTGCACAAAATTAGGCATTACACTTGAAAACGAAAACTATATGAACCAATTTTTGGGTTATTTTCTAAAGTGTCGCCGTTTGAGTTAAGTAATGACATAATGGATATACTTAAGTACTTACCTAATACAAATAATTTTGATGAATAATGAAGTAATAGATTATGTCCCATTTTGGCAGCCTACATTTTTTGTAAGAAAAAAGGATATTTTATAATTGTCAAAATCGAAGCATGTAGAAGACTCAAAACTATTATTTTAAGGAACAATAATTTGGTTCAGTATAGTGTGAACGATAATCCAAGAGGCTCAACCATAGGAAAAAATATTGATATCCAATTTCAACTAAATGGAACAATAAAACTGAATTACCTATGTCAATTGCTCTTTAGTATCCAATCAAAAGACTTTCCTTTATTTTGCGTAGGTACCTATGGATATTAATAGTAGGTACACAGAACCTGATATACATTTGACTTCATTCAAAGTTTTCGAAATGGATTTTGAAGAAGTAGCGAAATCCAAAAGAACTTCGAATGATGTCAGACTTAGACAAGGATGTCAGATATTTGTCATCTTCTGAATTACCTACTATCTTTATCTTAATTCTGATTCGATGAACATAGCCTAGCAATTTTGCTATAGCAAGAGGATGCCTACTAAGTACTAAAGTACTCTGCTTCATTTTGCTCAAGACATAACTCCTCGTGATTTCTTCTTGTCAGACTTAAAGTGTCAACAATAATTGAAGAAAATTGCGTCTGAGCTATAAACAAGTAACATAAGTGCTTCAATTCAGCTATTACGACTTTTTCAACTTAACATTAGGGTGGCGATAGGAAAAACCAAAATCTATAAAAATATTCGTGATTCCTTGTTCGCAAAATAATAACATTTAGAATAGTAAATAAACGACCCTGTATATTATTTGAATAACAAACCAACAATGGGCAATATACCGAGATAATTTATAAACCACAAAACACACACCTTGTAATTCAAGATAAAAAATACCGATCTTGATCTCGGATCTAAATTACCTACCTGACTCAATCTAATCCGTATTTATACAGAAAATAGATAGGGGGATATTTGATATTGTTTTGGCGACATGATTCATAAAGCTAGATAGTCCAATATTTAGCTTCTCACTAGTGAATATGAGTACCTATATTTTTTAATGAGCGGAAGCAATTTGTGTTAAAATAAATGCAAAATCCAGGCCTGAGTTATTGGTCTATGTTATTGATGAGATTAGGAAGGTAAAGTACCTATTTATTAGTTAAATGTACCTATATGCATTTGTGTCTGCTCCCGGAAGAAAACAATTTCTCGATTAAGAAAAATTCACGGTCATATGCATGTACTTAGAATAAGTGCGAATTATGCAATTGGTAATTGGAACTATAATTTTTGTTGTTTTTTTCAATCCAGTTACAACATAGTTGAGAACTTGTAACAAAATGCTACTAAATCGTCAAGTTTACTGTAATGTTCGTGTCTTTCAGGATTTACGCATTTTTCTTTATTGTTTTGCTGCGTCGTGATACCTATAATCTATTCTCTTCGTAAAAGTTGAAACATTTTTTATAAATTACCAAAACTTGTGCAAAAAAAGTTATCATCAAATCATCACTGATATTGTATTTACATTCAAATAATACGTACCTATAATAAATGAAAGAGTTAGGTAATTTATAATTTATATTTTAAATAATTGGTTTCCTTGTTCCATATGTTTTCTTGGAAACTACTCAGTCAATAGCGATTTAAGTTTATTTTCCAGATTTCAGCAATTATCTACAAATTTCAGAATGAGGGGGTAATTAACCACCTTGGAATTATAGTCTAGGACAGGGTGCCTAGAGTGGTCCAAAATGGACACTTCCTTATGGAAACACCCTTTAATTTTGGAGATAGAAAAAAATGGATCCAGGTATCTGGAGCTCAAATTGAATGAGAAAATCAATGGCGGAAACAAAATTCTGCTATCTCTAATCGTTTGGCCGCTAGAGGGCGTTTCTCGAATTTTGTCGATTTCTTCAATGCCCCATAATAGTCCTGTCCCCAAGGCATAACCCCGTAAAAAGAATGTTGTCCAGAGAAACAGATTTAAAATTTAGGTTTAGGGTTCATTAAAGAACTACTTTTGCTTGGGTAAACAACGCGAATTTGGCGCAACTGTTTTTTTGTGCGCCATTTTTAAAAATGGCGGATGATTTCAATGTTATTTAGTATTTCAGGAACTAGCCGGCAGGAGAAGTTAATGGAGTTCTGAAACCTGCAATAGTATATTACATGCGGAGGTAAGGTTCGTTTCACCAGGGTTCATACTTGATCTTGAAACTTGACAAAAAAGGGTTGTCGTAGATTAATTCATATGACACATTCAATTTTTTTGACAAATTAAAATGGATGACTTATGGTTTAAGAACCGACGAACGTTTTTGACGTCATTGATTTGTTTCAGTCAATTTTTATTTGTTAAACAAGGAAGGCAAATGCTGGTGGCAAGTACAAACCCTGGCGAAACAAACTTTAGAAAGTGTACTTTCATTATTGTCGAGAGATACTATGGAGGTGCGAAGCGCCGAGGTCAACCAATTCTCGAGACAATAATATGAAAATTTTCCACCGAATTGTGTATACTATTTTATTTTGAATCATTAATTATTGAAAAAAATAAGGTAAAAATTTGACAAAAATGGAATTTCAACTGACAGTCTGACACCGACATTGACATCTTATGTTCTTTCAACATATAAACACATGTGACATCTACTTCTAAATACAAACATTGCACCTGGATTTGTGTTTAGGTGTGAAAGAACAATTTATCAGGGCCGAAAGTGAGTTCTCCAGGCCGAAAGTGACAGGAGAACAGGCACTTTCGGCCTGCTTCAAAGTAGACAAAAGTAAAGTGACATTTTCGAACCTCCAAACCAGTAAGCAGTAAGGAATGCATTAATTGCATATACCTATGGTTCAAAATAAACTTTTTAAATAATTTGCCCACCAAAGTTACACGTGTATGTTCTTGCAAAACCTCTGCAACAAAACTTATACTCTAAATGCTCTACTTCCACCTACCGTAAATGTGATGTTGAAGATTGTAGAAACAAATAAATAAACAAAAATAGATTTGAACAAAAGGTGATCTTGATATTGGTTTACACTAAGGCTACATCTTTTCACGTCGCTCCGGTTTAAACTAACCAGGTTACAAAACGGTTAGAGGCGGTATGTCAAGTGATGACATTACTGAAAATGCCACTTGAAAACGAATGGTTAGAAAAATGTTATTTTAAATTCGATATGAGGTTGGGTTGGTCAGTGCCGTTAATTCTAACCCCTGTCCTACCTATTATGTCTACTATGGACAAAACTATCTTAAATGTGAGCAATTTACAATTAATTAAATGTGAAGAAATATGGGAAGCAAGTTTTTTTTTTCAAAATTGTGGAATTATCGAGTATTTCATTCTTTTTTATCACAGCAAGCTAAAAAGTGAAAAGTAGGTAGTTTAATTTCTTTTCGTTCAATGCTTTAGATGTGGACCATGGGTGGATAGACTACTAGAACCAGTTTATCTAAAGTTTATAAGTTCTCGTTACCTACAGTCTACAACAGCCTATCGAGTAGGTAAACTGGGATTGTCTCGTCTCTGGTACATATTTTGAGTATAATACAGGGTGATTTACGTAGTCCGTGCAGGTAGATTAGGGCCGGTTTCCCAATAGCAAAGATTATAGCAAGGCACCCCCTGGTTAAGCGTAACTCCAGGGTAAAAATAGCAACTGCAACTGCACACGCTTACCCTGGAGTTAAAAATAAAACCAACTCAGAGGTGACCCGCTATTATGTGCACGCTAGGGACAAACTGGCCCTAGGTGGTATTTATTTATGCTAATCCACCTGCAAACTGAACAATTTCTAATGCACGGGCCTCGTAAATCAGGCTATATACAAAGAAAAACGGCTTTCGGGCTTCAAATTCATAAAATATAATATTATATACAAAACACAACTTTTTATTTACTTTTCACACTTTTCCGAACTTTCCCGCTCTGTAACCATATCGCCGAGGCGGTTAGAGAAATGACATACCGTTTTCTAACCCGGTTACAAAGTGACATCTTCGATGCCACGTGAAAAGGATTTATGGTCCGAATGTAACCAAACGTTACCCAAAGTAACCGAATCGGTTGGCAGATGGTTACTGAAAATTCCGGTTACTTGGGGAACGCAAATATGGAATAAAAAAGAATTGACAGAATTTACAGATAAAACCAACAGAACCGACATCCGATAGCCGGTAACTATTTTGACATTTGGTTAACCAGATTTCAGGAAACCAAGGTCCAAAAGTAACCACTTTTCTAGGAACCAGAGCAATTTGATTACTTTCGGACCGCGAAACCACAACCCTGGTTATATTCGGACCACAGCCTTAATGTGATTTGAATCAGCTTTCAGTAATATGTCCAAGTAGGTATATAAAAAAGTAAATAAAATGTGTTATTACTTGTGCATATTCTGACTAGCGGGAAGCTGATCTACGTCTCAGAGTCTCAGGTCTCATTCATAAACAAAAACATAACCTATCGCAATGTAGGTACACCATTAGAATCGGTTTTTAATATTTTTTTAAATCCGCATCGATAATAATTTTGAAAACTCAACTATATTCAAGCGCCTGGGATCGATAAAAAAAGTGCATTTTTATTTGGAATCGATTTTTTACACTAGAATTCTATTTTCTATTTATCGTGTCACTTTTTTTTGGTCTTTAGGGCAGGTTTCTCAACAGCAAGTCACCCCGGGTTGAGCATAATTCCAGGGTGAACATTGCAACTGGACACGTTTACCCTGGAGTAAAAACCAACCCGGAGGTGATTCGCTATTGAGAAACCGGCCCTTAGCAGCAAGGTCGCCAGATTTTTTGCACCGGTTTCACTAGGTCTGTTTCTTCAGAAATCACAAACCAGTCAGAGCGAATTTCATTGGTTGAAAACAGTCAGAAACAGTCAGAAAACTAGTTTCAACCAATGAAATTAACTCTGACTGGTTTGTGATTTCTGCAGAAACAGACCTAATATTTCCAAATTTTCCAATCAAATAATTATAATATTTATTGACTATAAGGAAATATGATGTACTTTCAGTTATCGTTTATAACACGGTTACAGAGGGTAAGTCGCTAAAAAATACTTTATTTATTTTAATTATTAAAAAATGTTACCTAGAGCCTGAATAACACTAAATATCTAGAAATAAAGCTTAAAAATAAACATCAAAGTTGTGGGGCCATCTAGTAATGAGATGCTGAAGCTCAATATTAGATGCAGAAATCTGTAAAATTGCAAAAAATTTGACAAGACAAAGCCCATTGGATTCCTGAGGTTGAAAACCCCGTAAATACTAATTGTGGAGAAAATTGTTAGAGCCGTTCTCGAGATAGCATCATAACTGAAAATACATACATACAATTTTTACTCGTTTAAGATTATAAGATATATTATCACTTGCCTCTACTTTGAAAATGGTGTAAGGGTTAATCTGAAGGGTTCAATTTCAGTACTAACTACTATTATATTTTTTCGCCCCTAATATCTAGATTTTGACACTAGACCGAAGGCTTTATAATAGTTCCTGAAATTCTAAATAACACTGAAATCATCCGCCATTTTTAAAAATGGCGCACAAAAAACAGTCGCGCTAAATTATGTCTAGGTACCCAAGTTAAATCACTTTCCTAATCTACCTAAAATACAAATTCAAAACTCGTTTCTCTAGACATTTTTTTCACGGGATCATCCTGAGGGGCCGGGATCATAACTTTCTCATTATTAAAGATAAATAATTATACTTTGTTGACCAGTCAGTAACAACTACTCCGAGGGCAAATACCCCTACCCGCGTTGAACTAGACTGATTGTTTTGAGCTTTCAACAAAGTTCAATTTTGCTTGGACAGGGAGCTTCAGCCTATGTCCTTCTGATGAGTCCTAACAAGGACGAAACGCGTCAAGGATTGGCACGGGAAGCCTGAGTCCACTGCTCAGTGGGCCGATTCCCAAACAGGGACCGTAGTGTCCCTGTATTCACGTTGGTCATTACAGTATACTAATGCCAATGAGGGCAACCCGGCAAAAATAGTTTCACGATAGGGCACTATTATTTGACACCAACTTTGAACTTAATGATGATGATTAAAAATTCCGGTTAAATTCAAAGTTGGTGTCAAATGATAGTTTATTAAAATCAAAGACAAGAATGTGGTATCGGCTTTCCTCTAAAATTAATCGTTTAGGTTTTAAAGTCTGTCAAAGTTGAAAAAAGTCAATTTTCAACTCTCAATATTTGCAAAACAGTTGAAGATAGATAGGAGGGTATATCATATGAAATCTGCTCAGAATTTTATGTAGAATCCAAATACCTATGCAATCGCATACAGGGTGTTTCATTCAAAATGTGCAAGTTGACGTATACTTCCAGTATACCCGGAAATTTTACCATCTTGAAAATATTTTAGCCGGGTTGGCCCCATTGACATAAATTAGTAAGAATACTGCCAAATTTAAAAAAAAAAAATCTGCACATAGGTAATTTCTCGTATAGATCGATTTGGTTCCTTGTGGGACACCGTGTATAGGGTGTCCCGTATGAAAAAAAATAAGTTTAATGCCGAATAAAAAAAACCAAACGCATCCTGTATAAAAACTGTCTATCGCAATGGATTCTACATAAAAAAGTCCTCCAAGAAACATTTTACCATATAATTAATTATTTTTAATAATGAGAAAGTTGGGGCATTCAAGAAATCGACAAAATTTGAAAAATGCTCTCTAGCGTCCAAACGATTAGAGATAGCAGAATTTTGTTTCCGCCATTGATTTTCTCATTAAATTTGAGCTCCAGACACCTAGATCTATTTTCTTCTATCTACAAAAATAAAGGGTGTTTCCATAAGAAAAGTGTTCAATTTAGACCACCCTGTACAAGCTTGTGGCTGGAATACCAATGGAATTCCGTGGAATTCTGTGGGATTCCGTGCAATTTCTTGGGATTCCGTGGATTTCCGGTGGCTTGCCAGTAAGATACGATGTTTTTAGTTTGCATCTATCTAGTGGCGACTAAACTAGAAAATAGGTATTTTTTGTCCAACAAAATAATTCTAAAAATTTACAAGAAATTCCATGGAATTCTATTAGATTCCAGTAGGATTCCGTGGGATTCCATTAGGATACTGTGGGATAATAAGTTTTATCCGAAAGAATATCTGCAAATTTCACTGTCATTTGAACGCCTTTATTACTTTTGTGTCTTTTTAGGGTTTTCAAAACATGATTTGGAAGTTTTTCCACTTACCCATGTGACTTAATAGCGATCTGATAATCTACTAAAAAGTGCACAGAAGTATTTCAAAAATTTAGGGATGACTTGTCAGTTATTTTAAACATCTGCTCAAGAATATTTTGCCTTGATGCTAATGATGCTTGGGAAAATAAACATAGAACGTTTCTGAGTAAATTGTGTATAATCTGTCCTTTCCCACACCTACTTGCTAGCAGTGAAAAAAAAAAGATCCAGGAAACGGTAGCTTACTTAAATTTGCGACATTCTTTTTTATCTACAATCACAAGAATATAAGATAATATATTAATAGATTTAAAAATAAATCAGAACATAACATAAATAAATCAGAACGTTTAAGCCCTTTGCTATTAATTCCAACCAAAATTTGGCCAAATTGGATAATCGCTCAATAAAAAAAATTGTTTGGCATCCACAACCGACAAAAGAGCATCTGGTCACATTCATTATAGTTGCGATATAGTTAAGTGAAGTGAGAAAGGTGAATCAAGATTATTTTTTGAAATCGATGATTTTCAATAGAGAATTATGATAATGAAGGTAAGAATTATTCACTTTTGGTTCACTAAAATTATTTCAATCAAATAATAATTTCATTGTTAACTGCTGTCATCTTTATTGTGCATTCTATTCCATCATCATCATGGTTGGTCTCTGGGTTATTAATTTTTTTAAACAAATTGATGATGGTGTGCAAGTTAAGAAACTTTTTTCCACACATTGATCTAGTACCTCATCACAAGAGTATTTGAAAAATGTGAGTTATCTATTTCAGTAATTCAACAGATGAATTATTCAATCACCTCTACTACTTACTTATTGGAATTTGTTCTTTTTCTTGCAATTCAATGCTTTTCTTTTTAAATTTTCCAATAAATATGAAAGAACATAAAACACTTTTATTGTTCAATAAAAGTGAACTTGAATGCAAGTTAATAAATAATAGTTGAAGAAAAAAGTTGCATGAGGGTCAGAGGATAGATTATAGCGGTGTTAAAATAAGTGTTAACCCAATTGGTTGGTAGTACCGGCCTCGCAAAGTGTTTATTTGAATGGATTCATTTACATTTCGTGCTAAGTGAGATTTATAATAATAGTGATAATGTAAGGTTCCACTTCCGCTCAATTTCTAAAAGAAAAGAATGTGATTTGTTCTACTGCGCTTCTTTTTTTGTTGCATCAAATTTTATTCATCAATTCATGTCTTGGGATTGTAACAATTTCATTATCCTAGAACTTCAATACAAACATTAACTTTATGAAAAAAGAAATGAAATTAGGATCTATGGTTCCACAGGTGACTATTTGAGTGTTTCAAAGTGCGCGAGTAAAAGTTAATCGACTCTGTGGAGTCTCCTAATTTCTCAGATCATTTGATAGACTACATTTCATCATGTAAATTGGAAAATGATGATGATTATCGATCAAGTACCGGCCGAGCAAATTGCCCTAATTTTCAGTTCCACAAGATTTACCTTTACATTTATTATAATTTTTTCTATTACAGTTAAAATGACAGTAGTAGAACCACACCCAAAACTCCTCACCAACATTTTATTATGGCCAAACCAATCGATTACATCAGAAGCATCCAAGAAAGGAACGATTTCGTGGACAGTACCTACGAAAACACTACCAAAGTACCATTGATGAACCGCAGCAGCAACCCAAACTCACCATTGCTCTCTAAAAGACAAGCGAACATCTTGTCCAGGTTCCAAATCGGATCCAGCACTCCCGACTTGCCGCATTACGGACAAATTAGTGAAGATGGATTGATCGGACAAAGCCCGTTTCTTTTCGAGCAGAACTTGCCGAAAGTTGGTACAGAGGCCAGTTTGGCCAGTTCGTATTATAATGGTATACAGAGGACTGATGGATCTCGGTAAGAATAAATTGTACTGTTTTTAAATAATTATTGGTCCATTATGTTCTACGGTCTTCCGATCTAATGTTATGGTCCCACCAATTTCCATTTAGTAGGGATATTATCCTCGCGGTTCTTAAACATATTAGAGCATAGCACATTCCGATTTTTAATTGCTTCGGTGCAAATTAATAAGCGTAATAATTCCAGTTTTAAAATTCCACCCTGTATGTCTTTATCCAACTACCAAAGAAATTTAGTTCTAAACATTGCAAGAAAAGTTCGTGTAATAAATAAGAATATCAATCACTAGGAGTCAAAAAAAGAAGAACTTTTTGATTGGAATGATGTCAGAACAATTCGTAACAGTTGCAAATACTATTAGGATTAGATATCATGCAATATCAATTATCTTTTATTTAAAAGCCTTTGGTAATGACGTTTTTACACATAACCATTTTTCTAGTATTTGAGTTATGTTATTAGACTCATAACACAACTAGTGGTGTTATGGACTAGGTTATGAATTCATAACACAACTGTTCACCTAAATTCGTGTGATGATTTAGATGATTCAGACAACAATTAGTGGTGTTATGGAATAGATTACGAATCTATAACACAACTAGTTTTTGTGATTTGACAAATGACATAGTTGAACCTGTAAAGGTAGAATGAAGGTAGACAACTACCTACTAATGAACGAAAATCGAGAAAAAACATTTTGTTATTTTCCGCTTTGTAGATAAAACGTTGTACATCACAAGTGCATTTGAACATGACTACAAAACTCGTGTGACTAGAACGACTCGGTCTACGACCTCGTCCTTCTAATCTTTCACACTCGTTATTGTAATCATGTTCATAAACGCACTTGTAATGTAAATAACTATTAAAATTTCAAATCAAGATTTGAGTGTATGAAAAATTCGTCGAACACAGTTACAATCTTTATTATTTTGATAACAAACTCAACAGCTTTCAGGTTGCCACTTGGGATTCGGATGAATGAAAATTTTCAGTTGTCTCTGATTCTCATTCGCCGCGAGCTCGTACGCTTTAATCGCATCACACATCTTAAAATGATGCGTCACCACTGGCCTGGGATCCACTTTTCCCCTTGTAACCATATCTATCGCTGTTTGATAGTCGTTGGCGTATCCTATAGAGCAGATTATCTCCATTTCTTTATGAAACGAATCCATTATTGGTAGGCACTGATCGTTAGCACCAAATGCTGCTATGACTATTTTGCCACAAGTAGCTGTAGCTAGAATACCTACTCTAATAGCTTTTTCATAGCAACTACAAGCGAAAGTTTTGTTAGGCAAATTCCCTAAGAGATCATGAATTTGCCTCACAACTTCTTGTTCAGGAAGTTTTTTGCAGTCTATAGTACAATCTGCCCCCATTTCCATGGCCTTTGACAGTTTAAACGGATCGATATCCAAAACAACTACGGATGAGGCACCATAAGCTCTGGCGGCTTGCATAGTCAATAATCCAAACGGCCCAGAACCGAGAACTAAAACCGAATCTCCGCTAGTGATTTTGGCTTTTTTGCACGCGTGTACTCCCCTAGATAGAGGTTCCATAAGGGCAGCTAGTTCCAGATCCATGTTTTTGGGGACTTTGTAACAGAAATCGGATTCGTGCACATAATATCTTGATAGGTTGCCGTCGCTGTATGGGGCGAAGCGTCGACACAAGTTGGGACACACATTGTATTTGCCTGGAAAAAATAATAATAACATTAAATGTTACGTTGTGAGTGAGCAGTTTGACTTAAGAGTGTGGCTGGGTAGGCATAGTTTATTGAACCCGGAATCCGTGATAATGTGATGTCAGAAGTGCGATTTTCAGTTAGACAATTGGTGCATTGATTTGAGCTATTAGTGAGATAATCGAGCAAGATAAGGTGCAATAACTTGAGCTGAACAATGAAATAATTCACAAGATAAGTACTAAAGTACTGAAATAGTTTGAGATAATAACCTAATTAGCAAGAGAATTAAGGTAAGGTGGGGTAAGTGTGTAGTTGGGGTAAGTGTGTAATCAACTAATAATTCGTGAGTGATGCGTGTATAGGTCCTGCCATCTATGAAATACTAAGGAAGGTTCTCTACACGTCAAATCTAACAATATAGCAATACTGGATATCTCTTATTGAGACTTCAATACTCCTTCTTTCTGAACGTGCTTCCGTTTTGCATTGATGTAGTCAGTACCCCATGTTTAAACCCACGATCATCGGCCACTCGAATTAGTTTTGTAATTGTTGTTCACTGTGCATAAGGTAAGTAAGAGCTATAGTTTAACTTAGTGTCGGTATTTTTATTGAAATTCCATTTCTTGTTATTATTTTCGGCTAATACACAGTTACCCCATTAAAAATTCTCATGGGGAAAGTGTGTAATTTTTTTTAGGGGAAGTGTGTAAGGCATTACACACTTTCCCCATATAGAAATTTCTGCTATTTTTGAAATCATTTATTTCAGGAATCGACGGTTTCAACAAAAATGGTGCGCGTATATGTAAGGAAGAGTGAGAGGGGCAAGACATACACTAAAGAGACTTTGGAACGAGCTATGGAAGAGGTTAAAAGTGGAATAATCACCGCCTATAAGGCCAGTCAAAAATATGGAATACCTATGATGACGCTCAACTACCGCTTAAGAGGTAAAAGGGGAAAAAAAAGCAACACCCAAGGTAGAAGTACAGTAATTCCATTAGAGATGGAAAATGAATTGGCACACGGTATAAGAACAATGGAGAAGTGGGGCTGGGGACTGAGCCGGATGGAAATTTTAAGGATCGTGGGTGATTATGTTAGACGTAACCAATTAAAAACTCCATTCAAAAACGGAATTCCAGGAGAAGATTGGTTTTTGGGGTTTACTAAAAGACATAATTTCTCAATTAAAAAGCCCCAGTCAGTTGAATACGCCCGCAAAAAAAGTATGGACCCATTCATAATAAATGGATATTTTCAGTTGTTAGAGAAAACCTTAAATGATTTAAATTTGCGCGACAAACCTCACCAAATTTGGAACCTGGACGAATCGGGATTTTGCTTAGACCCTTCTAAAACGAGAGTTGTGGGAAATAGAGGCACGGCTGCTTCACGAACTACTGCAGGCCCAGGACGAGAAAACATAACGGTTATAATGGCAGCAAATGCTGCGGGCTTTAAAGCACCACCTCTTATAATATTTAAAGGTAAAAATATTTGGGATGAATGGGTGTCTACGGAAAGCAAATATCCAGGCACTACATATGCCGCTACTTCCAACGGGTGGATGGAATCTCATATTTTTTTAAACTACTTTCAGAAAAGTTTTTTAAAAGAAATTGGTGATGCTAGACCAGTGCTTCTAATCTATGACGGGCACGTCTCTCATGTAGATGAACGACTTATATCCTGTGCTATGCGTAATAATGTAACCATATTGAAACTACCCCCCCATTCTAGTCACTTGTTGCAACCACTCGACCTTAGTGTCTTTCGTTCACTAAAGACAAGATGGGATGCACTTGTTGTGGAGTGGCAAAGGCATAATCAAGGACAGCGAATTCCAAAATAACACTTTAGTAGGTTAATAGGAAAAATATGGTCAGAAACCCATCCTGAAATAATAATCAGCGGTTTTAAAAAAGGTGGCATATTTCCTTTCGATTCCAAAGTTGTCTCCGAAGATCATTATGATCCGCTAGCGTTAAAGCGATGGAAGTCACATGAAAAAACTTTAAACAAAGACATAAACGATCCTGAAAGTAATTTACCCGGAACTTCCAATGATCAGGATAATCAAACAGATCAAGAACAAATGAACGATGAAAATAATGTTTTTCCGGGACCGTCAGGAATAAATAATCCAGATAAAACTTCATTTGAAGAGCTACTATTAGATATGGTGAAGCAGCACAACAAAGATACAAACATTCAAAAATCAAGAAGAAAAATTGCTGGTGGTGCCGAAATAATCACTGCTCCAGAAGTTCTTAAGCGCTTGCGAGAAAAAGCGGATAATAATTCCTCGAAGAAAAAAAAAGTTTCCGAAGTTGTTGAGCTTGAATCACCAACAGAAGATGAAGCAGTCATTTACGATGATAGTGATGATGATTTTGAAGAAGAATTAAGAGAAGAGCAGGAATTGACGGAATAGATGGACAAAATAAATAAAGAAAAAAATGATACAAATGTTAACGATTGGGTGCTTATTGCTTGCGCGGGGAAAAAAAATGTTAAACATTATATTGGTCAAGTAATCTCAGTAAAAAAAGAAGATGACGAAATAGAAGTTAAGTTCACAAGAAAAGTGCTATCGCTTACCCGAACTACTCCAACTGCTTTTACTTGGGCATATCCTGAGGAATGTTCATTTGTTGACATTCAAGATATTGTTATGGTGCTTCCAGAACCAGAAGTTACCAAAAGAGGTTTGCATCGATTTGGAATTTCATTTGATAATTATAATATTCAATAAGTGCCATTTAGTGGTTATTTTGTTTATTTTTGTTGTGAGAGACATTATTAATTTTTTTATTTTTTTTTGGAAGACCATTTTCTTTTGTATTAAAAAGTTTGTAACTGGAAAAGTTTAAGTTATAACAATAAAAAAAAAATATAATAAAAAAATTTGGACTTTTACTTTTTACACATTTGCCCCAGACATGAATAAATCGATTTATGTATAAAATCTGGCTCGTTTACACACTTCCCCCATTTTATGGGGCAAGTGTGTAATATGCACACAAAAAAAAAATATGCCCGTATGAAAAAAAAAATACGAAAGTGGAAAGGTATAAATGTATTGTACTTGCGGACGATATACCTAAATGTATTATGGCAAAATATGAACTTAGGATCCCAAGTAGTTTCGTCAAAATCAGGATGTATATAGAAACTTTTAAAATTTTACTACACACTTACCCCACCTTACCTTAGTGTATTAATTTAATCTAATTACAATCAGTGAACTTTTATTGAATTGAAATTATTGTGACTTTATAACCAGATTTGACATCAAAAAACAAGCTCATTAAGTCATTAGTGGAAACTCTCGAAAATTCTAGAAGCTTCTATAGAATTCTATTTGAAAACCGTAACCGTACCTAGTTTACATAAAAGACACATCCTGCACGGTACAAGTGGTTCAATAGCAACCTTATCTCCAGGTTTCAGATTTTTAACGCATTCTCCGCATTTCCAGACGGTGCCGGAAGCTTCGTGACCAATAATTGTGGGTTTTTTCAGGAAATCAGTACCAAGTCGCCCTTCTCCGAATAAACTAACGTCCGAGTCACATATGCCACATACTTCCACTTCCACAAGAACCTGAATATATAATATTCTTAGAATTTTAAGGGGCTTATTACGCTTTCTCACTATCAAGCAATCTACAAAGTGTTCAAGTCTCTGATGTGCCAGAGCAAGAACCAATAATGGATAATTATTATAAATTGAACATTTATTCATAATAGTTGTAATTTAGCTTTGTTGTGTTGAGCTAGGTGGTTTACTAACCTGATTTGCATTATATTTGGGTATAGGCCGATTTTCCAATCTCAAATCTCCTTCTCCATGTAAAACAGCTGCTAAGTTTTCTTCTGGTTCCTTACAGCACTTTCTTTCGCTAATTGTTCTGTTCAAAACTAATTTGTTTTTAAACTCATTGATTTTTGCTAGGAAACTTATTGGTTTCTTCTGGGTGTTCTCAGTTGATGGATAAAAAACTTGAAGCAATTGATGTCTGCCATATTGAAGGATAGGAGCGATGCACTGTGCAATTTTGAGAGCCATTTAAACGAAAAATGATGTAGAGAAGAAGTGTTGATGCCGTTGATGATTGTAACTGACAATAATTTTGATGTGATGTCACATGTCGACCAATTTTCATATGACATGTCGTATGTCAGAATCTTCTTCATCCCGGTTTTTCTCTCTTCCAGATTGATGGCCTAGCTAAGTTGCTCATAATAGACCGATCTCCTATTACCTGGACTGCGCGCGTCGCTTGTAGGCTGCAGGTGAGCGTCCAATGAGAAGCAGGTTTCTTACAGGCTTACGTCATATTCTTATTCAGGGGCCAGTTCAGAATGAATCGTTTCTTCTTTCTTTGTAACGTGTAATTCGACAAAGAGCAAACTAATAATTTACATATTACTTGAACTCACCGCAGTGTCGTTTAAGGTTATGTTAAATTATACTTGACATATTCCTTTGCAATGGCAGCAAATATCCAGTTAAGTTCCTCAAAATTTTGTAGAGGGCGCGAGTGAACTTGGAGTGTTTTAAATTTTGGCGGTAAATGTCAATAGTTTAAAACTGATTAAATTGACTAGAAAGAAAGATGACTACATATGAACAATGGACAATGGATAAGTTAAAATATCTTCTAAAGCGTTCAGTGGCCCTTAGAGAATATTTTTGAAAGTGTCAGCGTCAGCTTGTCTTGAAACCACACATCAAACTTCAGTTTTGAGGTTAGATTTAAATCGAATTTTTACGCGCCAAAATTTAAAGAGAACCAAGTACAGAAGCGCCCTCGTCAACTCAATTGTCAATATTACATGCCATTAGGCAATCCAACGACCTGTCCAAATGGCGTCTGGTTGGCAAACAATAGGTTTCGTGCGCGTGACGTCACAGAATAACCCTGGAGGTATAACAACATAACCTATACCATTTGTTTGTATATGTACAACGTGTTGGTTGATTGTTTTTTGAGTGTTTTATTTGGATTTTTTGAGTTTTAGTGGATAATTGTGTTTGGTTTGGATTTGTAAGAGACAATATTTTAGTAATAAGAAGACTACTTTGTGTTGCATTCATCGAAATTACGATTTTTGGTAAGTTTTAAGGACAAGGACTTTCTACCATATAATTTCTTTGTAATTTCTTTTTAATTCTAATAAAATCTAGCACTATATATTTATGTATACGATAATATTTGTATAATTCAAATTATTTTTCACAATACATTATAATTTTCAGCAAAATGGACAACAATCTAAGTACTTATGCCAAGGAGTTGCAAGGTTCTCATTCCATAAGATATTTGCAGAAGATATCTGTCTTGGGAGTGGATCCATACACTATAAACATTGAAAATTGTTCCAAACGCCTAGAAGACTTTCCTCCAACTTTTTACCCCGACATTGTAATGTATTTGGTACATACAAAAAGTGCATACACTATGGAAGAATTAAAAGCCTACAAAAGCCTTGAGGCTTATAATCAAGCTACTTGTGGTTGGGTGAAGAAAATTGGGGTGAAGGTGTTTCCATCTTATAAATTAGTATTAGGCAAGGTAGGTAACTGATTAATTAATCTGTGAGATGTTTTTAATTAATATATATTAAGTCTGTTTGTTCCACATTGTGCCGAGAATAATTTAAAAAAATATATTTAAGGTGATGCATTCGCAACGACTCAACGAAAAGCTACTGTCTCCATGGATAATCACTAACGAAGATGGAACTGTACATAGTGCTCACTGCGATTGTGTTGCAGGATTGGGAGAAGTGTGTACCCATATAGGAGCTGTACTGTTTTCTTTGGATGAAGCAGGAAGATCTAGGGAAGAAGTAACTAGGACGGGGGTGAAGGCTTACTGGATGCCTCCTACAAACAAACCAGCAGATCCATCAACTACTGCCAAAATTGATTTCAGAACTGCAAAGCAAAAATCCCAGGACAAACCTATATTCCAAAGAGAAGAAGTCAGATTGGCTGTTCTTGCGCCTTCAAAAGAAGACCAAATGTCCCTTCTTGAAAATTTGAAGCAAGCAGGGGGTTGTGCCTTGCATAATATAATCCCTCCATTCTCCAAAGAAGTACACAAGGAGATTGAGGAGAAAAATCAATTGTCTTTTCTCCGTTTTTATAAGCAAGAGTATGAGACAAAGTCATTACAGGAATTGAGAGAATTGGGTAAATAAAATGCAAATGTAGGTAATCGATTTGTTTAAATAACGTTTATATATTATTTTAGGCCAAAAGTTGCAAGTTTTTATGTCCATTGAAGACTGCAAAGTTATTGAAATAGAAACGAGGCAGCAATCGAAATGTAATTCTTGGTTTACTCACCGTCTAGGAAGGATCACTGCATCTTTATTTAAAAAGTGTTGCAGGACCAAAATTGATAAGCCTTCCATATCTTTGATAAAAAGAATTTGTTATCCCACTAAACTTCGGGTGAGGGCAATGGAATATGGCTGCGAACATGAAAAGTATGCCTTGAAAGACTTCCTATCATATATGACACAACAACACCATAATTTCCAAATTAGGAAATGTGGTCTCTACATAGATCCTGAACTATGGTTTTTTGGTGCTACTCCAGATGGCATAGTTTTTTGTAGTTGTTGTGGTGTCGGTGTCTTGGAAATAAAATGCCCCTACTGTGTCCAGTTCAAAAGTATATTGGATTTAACCCAGAACAAATATTCCTTTTTAAAGGAAGTGAATGGTGAATTGCAAATTAAAAAAGACCATGATTATTATTATCAAGTGCAAATGCAAATGGCCATAACAAAATTGAAATATTCCTATTTGGTAGGATGGTGCAGAAAAGACTTTGCATACTGTAAAATTGTTTTTAATTCCAGTTTTTGGACCGACAATAGTGATATTGCAAAACAATTTTTTTTCGATATAATCTTGCCAGAATGTCTAGGCAGGTATTATAGCAGGCAAACCAATGTTTTGGCAGAATTTCCAGAAGAAGAAATAGAGGAGTCTCCTGAGGAGTCTCTTGACATCGATTTATACGAAGAACTAGTTTTTACAAGCGAAAATGTAGAAGAAGTGTCATCACCAAAGCCTGGACCAAGTAATGTTCCAAAGGAGAAAGAAACTTCTCCAGAACCAGGACCCTGCAAGAAATTATATTGCATCTGTAGGGAAGAAGATGATGGTGTTACTCCAATGATTGCCTGTGAAGCAGAAATGTGCAGAATAGAGTGGTATCATCTCAAGTGTGTAGGTTTGTCAAAAATACCCAGCTCAGTTTGGATTTGTGACATTTGCAAGGCTTATTCTGATTCAGAATAGATTTTTTTACATTTTAAAAGTTTGTTTATTTATTTATACCTTACTAAAATATTTAATGAAATAAAACCACATTTTTTGTATTTGTCTATGTACTATATTTTAATTTAGTCAGTCAATACAATACAAAATTCCTTATTTTCAAGTGTGTTACGAACAATATTATATAAAAATAATTAACACAAAATACTATCACCAAAAAGAAAGAATCATTTTTTTAAAGTTTTAATTATTTCTCTTAATTTGATTATTAATAAAATAAGAAAAATTAATATTTGGTAACATAGTTGGTGGATCGGTTCTATTCGGAGTAGAAGTTACTTCTGTGAGTCTTCTGTTTCACAAGCAAACTTACAGACTCGTCACAAAAATACCACTTTTACTCCTGATAAAACAATAATGCTATTTTTCTATTCAATTTAATTGAAGCATTTGTAGACATTTGCCATTGTCCATTGATATTAGACATGTCAATTGTATATACCCCTGTCCAATCTTGTTTTTTTTAGAGCCCCTAAAAATGTATTTTTATTATTAAGTGAGAAGATTCTTTTATATACAAATTTATTTTATCATTTAAAATTATTTTTTAAGCAGTATGATTAGAGCTAATGCTTCTATAACTTAACTATTTAAGCTTACCCATTCAAAATTTATAAAAATGCCTATTAACTATACCAACTAGCTATATTTGCAGTGATCTTAGTATGTATTTTAAAAAATGGTCTGTTCTAAGTTGAAAGAGGGCAACGGTGATGATAGATGGTTCTGTTTTCATTAGGCTTTAGGAATTGAACATTAAAATCATCTGCAATGACTGCAATTAATATTTTTTGTTTTTTTTGTTTGCATCAACGCAGTTACATAGGATATTTTTAAAAATGTTTTGTTTCCTGTTGGTGGCCTATAAACAAATTATTATGTCGGAAATAATTTTAAAACTGAAAAGTAAATGAAAGTAACACAAGCCTTCCTCCTCAAAATACTTTAATTAACTCTCAAAGAGCCCTACATGTTGCCCCTGATGATGAGGCTTTCTAGCTTTGGAACATAGAGCTCTTTAAGAGTTAATTAAAGTATTCTGTGGAGGAAGACTTTGAGTTTTCTTTTTGAAATGAATTAAAGATTTATTTATTAAAAAGAAATTAAAGTGGGATTATGCATGGGCATAAATTGAGCATAGCTGAACAAACTACAACAATTTTATCTATTTGAGCCACATCAGGGCTTCCTTTACGTAAAGAACTTAAGGGAAATTCTTCTGTCAATATTCTATATTTTCGTTTAAGGTGACCTATCACTCTTTCTACATGTATCCTGACACTTGCCAATTTTCTAGTTGTTTCTGTGTCATTGGCGTCTAACTGTTTTTTTCCCTTTAAAAATGCTGGATACATTACTTTAGCAGAATATATCTGTACACTTTCGTCAATAGAAAAACCCCTATCTGCTAAAATTAAATCCCCCCTAATTAAATTATTTAAAAACCCCGAATCTTTTGTTATAAATTTATCACTTGCTCTGCCTCCATAAGCATTTGAAATGAACATTATAGTGCCTTGTGGTGATATGCCTATTAAAAATTTTATAGTATGATGGTGTTTATAATTTGACCATAATTTTGCAGAAGCTTCTAAATTTGAGGGCTTTTGGACAAATAGTTCAAAACAATCTATTATCACTGTAACCTTGTTATCAAAAATATTCCTGAAGCATTTTGGCATATTAAGTTGGAGATCCTCTCTTGAAGGCCATGTTATAAAGCATTTTAAGCGGGCAAATAAAATATTTAAAACATTTTCAAACGTTCTTGAAGCTGTAGTTCTGTGGCAAAGAAATCTATTTCCTAAATCTGTAAACTGTAAATTAAGCCTTAGCTTCATTAAGGTAAGAATAAGTTGCTGAAATTGTGATAACACATTATTTGAGGACAAAAATGGTTGAATAAAATCAAAAACACTCTTAAGATAATCAAATTTAGGAAATCCTGTGTAATAGTTTACTCTCTCATCATTATTTTTAAAATAGGATTCATTCAGCATGTAGAGTGACAGTTTTGATTCCAAATTATAAATTTTTTTATTAGCCGTTCTCAAGGCTAAGGACAGATCTTCCGTGCTTGGATTTTCTGCAGTATTTGCAATATTTGAATTTGCAACTTCATGCTGAACTGCTGGTTGATTGTCATTAGGTTCAGTTTCTGTGTTTTCTGCTTCAGCCTGAAATAATCTTAATAATTATATAAAACAAACAAAATAATGTCCTTTGGGCCTCTAGAAAAAAAAAGCAAAGCTTGGTAATGTACCCTAGTTTTACATCCACATTAAAGTAATGGTCCATTTTGCTCCTACAACAAAAAAAAATAAAAGCATTGTAAGTATTAGTATTAAATATATGCAATAGCATTTCAAGCCAAATGTTAATTCTTTTTCACTCAATTTTTCATGCAGTTTAAAATACCTTTGACCTGTTTTTAGCTCTTTCGAATCGATTTAACGACTTCGAAAAATAATTTTTTTTGTAACCCATATTCACATTAGGCACCCAGTCTGGATGATCTTTTTCATGCAGATCTGATGGCTCACCTGTAAAAAATCATCAGTTTATCCCCAATGTTACCCTTTAAGACTTAGTAATTTAGAAACCTATCAAATAAAACGCATACATTTGGTACCTGATAGTGAAAGAACTATATAGATAAAGGTTTAACTTAAATTACCCACCCGATTGAAAATGTTTAGAACAAACGCGTGCATATTTTGCCTTTTTGTTATTAAAATCTTCTCTTTTTAGTGCCAATATCCACTTTTGCAAACGTTCTGAGCGAAGTGGGCAAACTTTTCTATCTGCACCAAACACAGACGGAAATCTACAAAAATCCCTTACATTAAAAAAGCACTGATATTTTATTTTATTTTAGTTTTATATTCAACAAATCCTGTACCTACAGTTTATCGAGGAAAATAAAGGATCACTTACTTCGATGAAGGTCTCGAGGAAGATCTAACAAAATGTTGCCCCAAAACAAAAATAAGTAAAGTATTACAGACTGATAGTATAATAATAATAATACTGATAGTATAATAATAAATTACTCACCTGAAATACTTTATACCTATTGTTTTGGCTGCATTGCTATTGCATTTTACAACAGCACAGTATGAGGGCATTTTTACAAAAGTTTAGCTTGTGGGATCTTGAAATACACTTTCAACAAACTTAATAAACGATTACTGTTTAATTTCAAGGGTTTACCATTTCAAATTACTCCCTAATTAGCGAGTAAAAGTGAAAACAAATTTTAAAACAATAAATTTACAATGAAAACAACATACAAATGTTGGGTTATTGTACCTCCAGGGTAGTTGACAGGTCACGTGCTGCACGAAACCTATAAACAAAAAAACATATGTTTTTTTTTTGGCAGGATTAAGCCTAGTACTCATAACAGCGAAATTCGCTCTTTTTTGACATTGCTTCGACAATTTGACGTTTTATGCGTGAATCAAACGTCAAATTGTCGAAGCAATGTCAAAAAAGAGCGAATTTCGCGGTTATGAGTACTAGGCTTTATCAATCTGACAATTTTCTGACATCGTTGACATGTAACAACCCGTATTCTAACCTCATAAAAATTTAATGGCAGCAAATATCCAGTGAAGTTCTCCAAAATTTTGTAGAGGGCACGAGTGAACTTGGAGTGCTTCAAATTTTGGCGGTAAATGTCAATAGTTTTAAACCGTTTAAATTGAGTAGAAGGAAAGATGACTACAATATGAACAATGGACAATGAATAAGTTAAAATATCTTCCAAAGCATTCGGTGGCCCTTATGCCCGATTGCACCATCTCTCTTAACTGAGGCTTAACGATAACTATGCCTTAAATTGACAGTTTTGCATGGGAAAATGTCACTTTAAGAAATAGTTATCTCTAAGCCTCGGTTAAGAGAGACGGTGCAATCGGGCGTTTGAGAATATTTTTATAAGTGTCAGCGTCAGCTTGTCTTGAAATTACACATCAGACTTTACTTTTGAGGTTAAAATTACAATCAATTATTTACGCGCCAAAATTTAAATAGATCCAAGTACTGAAGCGCCCTCTTCAACTCAACTGTCAATATTACATGCCATTGCATTGTGCGATGTTGCCGGATGAAACATTTATCAATATAAAAGTGCAAACTATGTTAACATACACTTTTCAAGCGCTTCTTTTGTCTGATTTAAGGCGTTGTAAAACACTTGACACTATATCACTTCTTTAATGTTATAATGTGGGATTTGTATTGTCTACATTTGTTCTGCTACAATACAATCTGGCTACACTGCACCTACGAGTTGCGCGCGCATGTCATCTTTTATTACTTTCTAACTTGTATTTATTACAATTAAGCTCTCTTTTTCTATTTATACGAGACAGGTCTATTCAATTGACGTGTCTCGTAATACCTGGTGTGCGCGCGCAACTCGTGGGTTGCAGGTGAGCGTCCAATGAAAATCGAATTTGTTACGGGCTTGCGTCGTATTCGTATTCAGGGACGAGTTCAGAATTAATCGTTCCTTCTTTGTTTGTAACGTGTAATTCGACAAAGAGCAAACTAATACTTTACGTATTACTTGAACTTATCCCAGTGTCGTTTAAGGTTGTGTTAGATTATACTTGACATATTCCTTTGCAATTTCATTGTGCGATGTTGCCGGATGAAACATTTATCAAAATAAAAGTTCCATCGATGTTAACATGCACTTTAAAGCTCTTCTTTTGTCTGATTCAAGGCGTTGTAAAACACTAGACAATATATCACTTCTTTAATGTTATAATGTTCGATTTGTATTGTCTACATTTGTTCTGCAACAATACAATCTGGCATAAGGTAATGAAGAAACCTGCAATTTTATTGGTTCAAAGGGTTGTTGTTGCCAGTTTTACAGGATAAATAGTCCAGCAATAGCATCTATTTTTAGAATATAATTTTTATGGTAAATAATAGAAAAGAAAATTATATTAAATTAGAAATAATAAAAATTAAACCTGTTGTGGGTTATTTTCGTAAAACTTTTCTTATTTCATGCTCTTTCTCTAACTTTCTTTCATGATCAATTGGTAATAGGTACATTACATTGAGCCCCACAATCTAATTTTATATTAAAAAAATCATTATCGATCAACACTGTTTCGAACCACTCTTTTTCTTTATTACTATAATTTAAGGAATTTATCTTACTAAGACTGTGGTCCAAATATAACCAGGGTTGTGGTTTCACGGTCCGAAAGTAATCAAATTACTCTGGTTCCTGGAAAGAAGGTTACTTTTGGACCTTGGTTTCCTGAAATCTGGTTAACCAAATGTCAAAATAGTTACCGGCTATCAAATGTCGATTCTGTTGGTTTTATCTGTAAACTCCGTCAATTAAAATCTGTTTTTTTTTTTAAAGATAAAAGTCAAACTGACATTATGTTGGCAATAGAATGCAAAATTGTCAATGCTTTCAAATTTTTTATGTAGAAAAGGCTTGTGTTGCCAACATAGTTACCTACTAAATTTTTGACTTGGGGAATTATCTTTAAAAAAAAAACATACTTTATTTTTTATTTCATATTCGCGTTCCCCAAGTAACTGGAAATTTCAGTAACCGTCTGTCAACTGATTCGGTTACTTTGGTTAACGTTTGGTTAGGTATATTCAAACCATAGCCTTACTTCAATAGCATCAATCACCAGCTCACTGTCACTTTCGTTCCCAACATAGAGAAATATAATAGTAGTAAACTACGAGAGACGTTTGTTTAATGTAACAATCTGGAAGTGTGTTTGTGCACATACCCGTAGCGTATTTCGCATGGTGTGGCAGATTATTGAACTAATTACTTCGATCGTTTCTGACAACTCGGTTTAATTTGTCTTTGTCAGCAACTTGCCCGAAAATGTTTTATCTTTTTTTAACACATACAAAAACAAAATTGTCAAAATTTGACAAATTATTGAATCGTCTTTGATTGAATCCGAAGACCATCAATCAAAAACTGAATGCTCATCATCATAACTTAAAATTTCTTCTATTATTTATATTAGAGAAATGAGAAAACATTCTGTGATCATAAATATTAATTAATTAGACAAAACCGACACCAATAATAGTGTGTTTTCGAATTTGCGATGATGCGAGATGCAGTAAAAAGGTAAACACAAAGCTTATAATACAAACATTTTTAGTTAAGTACTGTATATTTATAAAATTGGAATAAAAAAATAAGTTTGTTTAAAGATATCTCAATTTTTGTATTGTTCAATTACCTCCTTGACCCCCTTAAGGAATCACATTGCATCTAATTTGAATTTTTTAAAAATAAGTTCTGTTATCGTTCTAAACAGTTGCTCGGTAAATTTTAGCAAGTTTTTTCAACAAATGTTTTGCTTTGCAATTAACTGTTTTGAGCATTTACAGTACTTTATTCTTAATAAATCTTAAATAAAATCAAAGTTAATAATTTAATTATTCGAAAAAGCCGCCTTTTCACTGTCGGTAAAGAAGAAACCTGCATTTAAACAATGTTTACTCTTTTATTGCTGTTCGTAGCCACCAGAGGCGCTAACGTCAACATTGTGCCAGTTAAGTACAGGGGAATGACTTCTCTCGTAGTTTACTACTTTTATATTTCTCTATGGTTCTCAACCTCATGTACTTCTGGACTTCTTCCATTGTCTCTGTATCTGCTACCACCGAAACCAGCACCATGGTTTTGTTGATTTTTAAATTTTGACCAAGTCTGCCACAACTGTTGCACTTTTTCCCAAAGGCAAAACATTGAACACTGTCCAACTGAATGGCGTATTTCCTTGGATCTACCATGTTTGCTTTATTTATAACTCCTCTCCTATTTATCACTGAGTCAAGTTCTTGTCTCTGAAGCCCTTTAGTAATTTTGTGGCTTCTTTTTGCTTCTGAAGTGTGGTGTGACCTACATATTTTTTCTACAGTTTTCAAGTCTAACAGCTGTATGCAATATCCTCTTTTAACTTAAAAGCGCTTTTTGAAACTGGTACCTCTGAAAATTTGTATTGCTTAGAATACACATTTTCAAAAGCTACCAGTTTTAGAAAGCGCGCTTTTAAGTAAAAAGAGGATGTTGCATACAGCTGTTTAATTAATAATTTTCCTTGGAGACTTAAATTTCGACTACCTAGCACAATTCTGTCTTTTATTAAAGACTCTTCTTGTGTTTCAAAGTTACAATTTTTAGCCATGATTTTCAAATCCTTAAAAAAAATTATCAAAACTTTCACCCTCTCCTTGAGAGCCAAGGCAAGAATTTGAATCTATTAAAAATTTCACTATTTCTAGGTTTGCAATAATTATTATCAAAAGCCTCTACTACCTTCACGGACTTTTTCTTCTCTGCGTCTGTTAACTTGAATGTATTGAACACATCAAAATAAGCTGTGTCAATAGCTTCGTCACCTGCAGCTGTGAGAAACAAAGCTATTTTTCTTTCCTCAGATTTATCTTGTAACCTTGTTGCTAACAGGAACATGTCAAACCCTTGTTTAAATATTCGCTGTGTCTAGAATCCCGGTACCGGTAACACATTTTTTACCGGTAGTTTTGATGCCGTCACCCATATGATGCACTAGGTATAGTCCAACAAATACCATTTTAAAGTCACGTGATTTTTCTCTATCCTTGTTGAATACATCTCAAACAGCGGTGATAGTAAAATTGACAAAAAAATTGCTGTCTAATTATTGTTCATAATATTCTTACCTGAAATAGAATCCGTCACTGTCATCAATTAGTTTGTCAAAGTTATTTTCAAAAATAATACAACGAACAAACACAGCTAATAATTTTGACTATATTAACCTTTTTCCAACTCGAAAAGAAGCAAATAGAAAACGGGTACCCAGTTTAAGTTCAGAATGTATTACAACAGACAGCAGATGCGACAAAAGTGAGTCTCGCAACAATTGCAAGTATTAAAATTGCCCTCTGATTGGTCAATACTATTTTAGAAACGCGTTTGTAAAATGTTAGTGGGAACATATATTAAAATTCAATAGTAATTAACCACCAGTAGCTTTTTGTAGGTGATATCAACGACATAATCAATGGACATACGTTTTTTGCCACCAGTATCACGTGACTTTAAAATGGTATTTGTCGAACTATACCCGGGATTTAAGCAAATCCCGGTAAAAAATGTAGTCGTTGGCGGTTTTTGTTTTATCAAAGACCAACTTTACCTAATTTTTTATGTTTTTAACTTGTTTTGTTGATGTGTGAACGTAAAGTGGAGTGTTTTCGTGAGTTTATCAACGTGATATTAATTTTAAAATAATTTTAATGTAGGACAAACATTTAAAAGTTATAAAGAAATTGAAGAGACTTTGACATTGGCATGTAAAATGTGCCAGTTTGTTTAAAATACCCAAAATGTAGTATTTTTCTGATTGCAAACTTATAAATAAAAAATGAGAGATATTAATTTTAATTTACATCCTAAACAGTATAGTTACATACATGTATATTGGCTTGAAGTAAATTATTAAATATTAAATTCTATTATAAACTGCTAGGTATATAAAGTGACATCATTTCAAATTTGTTTAAATTCTCAGGGGTTTTCGGAAATAACAACCCTAGTTCACTATCATCTGAATGCAGATTACTTCTAATCTGGGATGAGTTGTTCGACATTTCCGAACGCAAATCATTTATATAAGGTATTTCGAACCTGAACTAACTTTTATAGTTTGAATTGTTTCAAAAAAGTGACGAAAACATTAATTAACTAACCTAAAATACCATTCAGCTGATAAATAACGATAAAAACAAAATCAAAACACCGGGATTCACTTAAATCCCGGTACAAGTGCGTTATATCGATGACGTCATCTAAACTACCGGTAAAAAATGTGTTACCGGTACCGGGATTCTAGACACAGCGTTAAATATTTCATAATCACTAGCTAAGTAATTGCTGATCAAAAGATAAAGGTGAGGTGAGGGCAATTTTATATCCATGATTAATTTAGTATGTAGCTTCTATAATCTTACAATTTACTTGTTAATTTCTTCGTTTATTTTACAATGTGCTTCCGGCCAACAGTTGCTAGCACTAAGTAAACCACTATTTTGTCAACAGCTGACACCATGTAACATATTTGTTTAAAGATTATCTATATATATATCTTATATCTATATATATATAAAAATGAAAGTTCGCGGGGTATCCGGATATGCGCTCCAAAACCACTTATACGATTACGATGAAACTTTGGTAGGTTGTTATGGCCATCCCAAGGAAGGTTTGTGGACAGGTTATGCATCTCGGAAAAAGAAATTAATTTTGAATTAATTATTAATTTAATTGTAAACAAACTCATTCACATTACATAACAACATAACCCAACTTTTTTTAACAGCATGAAACAACGTTGCCATATTTCATTTATTTAGGCTTGCATTCAACCGACGTAACTTTATTATTTTTTGAATTCGAGAACGGCTGGACCGATCTTGAATTAATACCACTTATCTCTATATAAGCTGAATTCGAATGACCCAGATTAGATCCATTTGGGTTCAATTTAAGTGAACTTCTTCTGATCTAGATCATTTTTCGGTTGATGACGGTGCACTGATCCAGCTTGAATCGAACACAGTGTGGTTCACTTAAATTGAACCAGATCGATCTAATCCGGTCAATCGAATCGTCTATGATATAGGCTATTTTTTATCCCGAAAAAAAAAGTTCGGTTGCGCAAAACTCTGATACACTGGAACGCCTATAAACAGCCCGAGGCACTCTAGAGCAGCTCTGGAGTGCTTAAAATGCGTCACTGAACTCACTGGCAAGCAACTCTGATATCGGATTAAAAAAAAAAATTAAATAGAAAATCAACAACAAAATTTGAAAAGTGTACCTATTATTTCAAAATGTATTTACACGCTGGCAACGCAGTGGGTCATTAGCTAGTTTTAAATAAAACAACTATTTATGAATGGATCTTTTGCATGCATTTTTTTTATTTGTTTATTGAAAAGAGGAGTTAAAATAAAGCTCAACTGTATTTTTTTTCAGATTTTTTTCGGACCTGCAAAGGCTAATTTCGATTTGAAGTTCAAATTTCTTGGTGCCGTGACGTCACGGCACCAAATTTCTGATTGGTCAATTTTATTCAGTGTTGCCCAGATGTCAAGAATTTCATGTAAACTTTTCCTGGGGGCGACAACTAAATCGATGTATCGAATTCACAGATTTGTACCTACCTAATAAGCATATAAGGGAATCATTATTTGTAGAAGGAAGGTTGCTCTACTCCACCTGCATTTTACCAATACCTATCTACCAAGTACCTAAAGTCTGTTTTTTTTTAAAGATAATTCGCCAAGTCAAAAATTTAGTAACTATGTTGGCAACACAAGCCTTTTCTACATAAAAAATTTGACAATTTTCCATTGTATTGCCAATATAGCAACATTTACTTCTGCGTTTATATGCCTCCTTTTTTGTCCGATGTGTTCAAAAAGAAAAAAAAAAGATTCGTTTGGAACATGGAAATTTGGCAAACAGTGATTTTTGATTGGTGCAAAATTATACTGCAAAATTCAAATAATCTGATTTTTTTTCTTTCAATTTCTGACTCCAAGATTTTTAAAAAAATTAACCAACCATACTTTTATGTAGTACATCAAATACACTTTCGTTACAGATAAATTATATACCTAATTTTAATTGAGTGCAAGAGGTCCATTAACCATCTCTATATCATGACTGAACTGATCAGTGATCTTGGCGCTACTCACAATTTGACAGGTGACCTGGTGACCAATGGCTGTCTATATGAGGGAGTACATTTAAGAACAACTCTATATGTAACACAATCCTTATTATAATTGCTTTAGCTTTCATCAGTAGTTTCCACAGGTTTACTATCTTTTTTTTTTTGCAACTATGTACTTTTTTGGAGCATTTCCAACTTTAGCTTCTACCACAACAGGTACCTACCTCTCTTATCACTCCAATTCTGTTTTCTTCTTCTTTAACTTAACTCCTAATCTTTTCGTCTATAATTTATCCCCGAAGATAAATTCAATTCCTTCAGTCACTATATTTCGGAAATGGCCACGATAACTGGACTGGGAGTTGATGTTCTATATTCCAAAGGCGACAAAAAACAATAAATGGATTCCTTGATGAGGATAAGGTTGAGTAATGAGTACTCGTATGTTCTCGCTTGTTGGCTGACATTTCTCCTTTGAATACGTTAAACATGACAATAATCCACTTCCTTTTCGTTTCTCTCTCCTACAACAGGAGCAGCAAATGATGTAGGTTTTTTATTAGACTTTTTAAGGCGTGAAGAGAATAATTCTTATGAAATTTTATCAACTTCCGGTTTTTATCTTTCTTTCTAAACAAAGAGCCATGTAATAGACAATGGCATACATTTACTTTCGTGGAGGATCATTATATAAAGCCTATATTTACCCAAAAATGCAGTTCTATTTAGTTGCCAAACCCAGAAGCAAACAAAGCGAAAGCAAATAAAAGGAAAACCTCCTAGGAACGATAAATCAAAGATAAGGACTAAGCATTATATTTTATTATCACGCGAATCTACTTATTTAACGAAAAAACCTTCTGAAATTCTAAAATTTTGCATCTTTGTCATAAATCAGCTCAAATGGTGCTAACTAACCATGATTGCCACTGACAAATTAATTGCTGTTAGCACCACAGTGCCAATTTGTGACGTTGATATACCTAAAAGCAAATATTTTTCCGAAATTTTGATTCAGTCTTGCGGTAGGTAGGTGTTTCGAAAAAGTGATAAATCATGGATCAAACCTACGATAAACGGTTTTTGTTGGATGTAGAAAATTATTCGCCCCAATCGCCTAATGGGGAGTTGACACCTGGAGTTTATTTTTATGGGAAAGTTCCTGGTACGCCGAGATCACCAAGCAGGTACTGATTTGTTAGATCAGGAAATAAGGAATTTAACTATTTTGTTTGTATAGTTATTTTTTCCGGTGAGCGTAGACATCGTAGTAGTGGCTGAGTTTTAATCATGATTTAGAAAATAACCTAATTCCTAAGTACTTACTATATAATTTATTCCAATCTGTAGCAGATTACAGTGTATTTTATAATTACATGCCTATTTATTAATTTTTTAAAATTAATTTGTGATTCTGTATCTGTAAATACGAAGATTGCAGTTTACTTTTGCGATACGTATTTCAAGTGTTTTCATAAGCTTTTAGCTCTTCTACGATTGTTGATCTTTTTTATAAGCTCATACTTTTACGGTATAATTTACCAGAAACAATGATTAGGGATTGGATAAATTATGGAATTCCAAATTAGAAACTGCGACACAATAAAATTTTGTTTAAGTCGTAGAAAAATATTTTTTTCAATTGATAAGATGGATTTTTATCTGAAAACATCCAAAGTAAGGCATAAACAATCGAAAAAGTCTGGAAGATCGGGATAAGATGACTCAGTATCATGTAATATCCGAGACAGATCAATAAAATATTCAATATAATAGTTATTTGTTTTACTAGGCAGAAAAGTACAAGATTTAATGCCGCGGCTGGTGTTTCATAGCCGAGGCATAGCCTTTTAATGCCTAGGCAGTAAAAATACAACTTTTGATCTTGTCAAGTGTCATTAAAAGGCTGCTTTTACTGTCATTTGGAGAAAAAAAATTTTATGATAAATTTTAATACTCTTGCGAAAATCTGGCGGAAGCGCCAGGGTATACAGAATTGGACAGCTAATTCTAGATGTTACAGTAATATTCAGGAAAAAGGGTTATCGCGTTTATTCTGGATTTTACAAGAATAGATTACGGATATATAAAGGCCGGTATTAGTTGATAGTTTTTAAGTTTTAAAATTGACTGTGATACGATTTAGATAGTGAATTTTATAAGAGTTAAGTTGTTTGAGTTAATTAGTGAAGTAATTATTAGTGTCAGAGTGTGTAGTAAAGTGGAATAATTTATTGTTGTGTTAATTGGACTTTGATTTTGGAATAAACGAACCCAAGATTTCTGTCACGCACCCCATAGCCGTGACATAAGGTGCCGGAAGTGAGATATAATTCGAGGACTGCAAAGTGAAATTCGATTGCAGAATATAGTGTGGACTACTGCAGACACTAAGTGTATGGATACTAAGTGAACACTGTAATCAGTGACAATCACCAAAAGAGACCTAACCAATCTTGTAAATTACCCCGGAAATGACTGTATATCAGATTTTGACAGGTCCATAAACCTAGCAGTCCCAAGGTGGAAAAAAACTTCGGGAGCTATATAATAATTAGGTGCCCTTTAGGTGCTAATTAGGGCCTCTAATTAAAAATCAGGTGCTCCTTTAGTTTTTGAGAAAATCAAAAAAAAACTAAGGGACTGCTAGGTTTATAAAAGCAAGCAGTCCCCTATAGTAAAAAATATTTTTTCAAATTTTTTCTTTGTATGAGAATTAGGTGCTTTTTGGGTGCTCCTAAATAGTCCAAGAAAAAATAGAATTGACTAATTATTAACTGAGTTACAGATTTTTTTTTAATTATAAGGGGACTGCTGGCTTTACATTTACATGTTGGTGTGTCAGAATGATAAAAAAACTTCGAAATCTATATAATAATTAGGTGCTTTTTAGGTGCTAATTAGGGCCTCTAATTGAAAATTAGATGCTCCTCTAGTTTTTGAGAAAATCAAAAAAAACCTAAGGGAATGCTGGGTTTATGAAAGCTAGTAGTCCCTATAGTGAAAAATATTTTACCAAAAATTTCTTTTGTATCAGAATTAGGTGCTTTTTAGGTGCTCCTAAATAGTCGAAGAAAAAATAGAATTGATTAATTATTAACTGAGTTACAGATTTTTTTTTTAATTATTAGGAAACTGCTGGCTTTACGTTTACTTGTTGGTGTATCAGAATGGCAAAAGAACTTTGGGATCTATATAATAATTAGGTGCTTTTGAGATGCTAATTAGGACCTAAATTAAAAATTAGGTCCTCTAGTTTTTGAGAAAATCAAAAAAAACTAAAGGACATTCACATGTTGGTGTATCAGAATGGAAAAAAAACTTCGAAATCTATATAATAATTAGGTGCTTTTTAGGTTCGAAGTAAGGCCTCTAATTAAAAATTAGGTGCTCCTCTAGTTTTTGAGAAAATCAAAAAAAAGTAAGGCATTACTAGGTTTATGAAAGCTAGTAGTCCCTATAGTGAAAAATATTTTACCAAAAATTTCTTTTGTATCAGAATTAGGTGCTTTTTAGGTGCTCCTAAATAGTCAAAGAAAAAATAGAATTGATTAATTATTACCTGAGTTACAGATTTTTTTTTAATTATTAGGAAACTGCTGGCTTTACATTTACTTGTTGGTGTGTCAGAATGGCAAAAAAACTTCTGGATCTATGTATTAATTAGGTGCTTTTTAGGTGCTAATTAGGGCCTCTAATTAAAAATTAGGTGCTCCTCTAGTTTTTGAGAAAATCAAAAAAAAACTAAAGGACTGCTAGGTTTATGAAAGCTAGCAGTCCCCTATGGTAAAAAATATTTTTTTCAATTTTTTTTTATAGGGGACAGCTAGCTTTCATAAACCTAGCTTTTTTTGATTTCTCCAAAAACCAAAGGAGCACCTAATTTTTGATTAGAGGCCCTGATAAGCACCTAAAAAGCACCTATTTATTATAAAGATTTCGAAGTTTTTTTCCTACTGACACACCACTAGTAAACGTAAAGCCAGCAGTCCCCTAGTAATTAAAAAAAATCTGTAACTCAGTTAATAAATAATCAATTCTATTTTTTCTTGGACTATCCAGGAGCACCTAAAAAGCACCTAATTCTGATACAAAAAAAAAAAAACTATAGGGGAATGCTAGCATTCATGAAAATAGCAGTCCCTTAGTTTTTCTTGATTTTCTCAAAAACTAAAGGAGCACCTAATTTTCAATTAGAGGCCCTAATTAGCACCTAAGAAGCACCTAATTATTATATAGATTCCGAAGTTTTTTTCCATTCTCACACACCAACATGTAAACGTAAAGCCAGCAGTCCCCTAATAATTAAAAAAAAAAATCTGTAACTCAGTTAATAATTAATCAATTCTATTTTTTCATCGACTCTTTAGGAGCACCTGAAAAGCACCTAATTCTGATACAAAAGAAATTTTTATTTTTTATTTTTATTGAATCGGCTTTTACTTGGTGGAAATCCATTATCTAATAAAAGATTTTTTAAGTAAATTTCAATATGTACTTATATATTTCCACTATTTTTTGTTAAACTTTTAACATGTTTCGCTAAACTTTAGCTTTATCAGAAAGATTAAAAAAAAATTAAATGTAGACATAAAAGTGGAATTGACAAATATGAAAAAAAAAGGTAAAAGCTGGTCTAATTTTATGTTAATTTAAATAGGTATTATACAGTAAATAAATTTAAAAGTGGTGAATTTGACTCTAATTGGTCGTTCAATAAACAGTCTAAAGTTTTAAGTTTGTTTATTTCTAAAGATTCTAGAAGATTTAATTTTATCCCTTTGTTTTCATTATGTAATATTTGGTGATTTGCATAATTTGAATCTGTTTTCTTTTTATCTTCCAAATTAATAGACGATATTTTATTAACAAAAAACTATACAAAAATGCCATTAATTTAGTATACCCTAAAAAATTAAAAAATAATAATAATTTCAAAAGTATTACTTTCCAAGGACAAGCTAGTAATAAACTTAACAAATTTGTTAACAAAAACGATATAAATGTTGCTTTCAAAACTAACAATACAATAGGCTTTCACTTAAAAAATAATAAATCTAAAACTAAAATTTGTGATAAATCTGGAGTTTATAAATTATCTTGTAAAGATTGTCCAAAAGTATATATAGGACAAACAGGTAGAAATTTTGGTACTAGAATTAAAGAACATTACAAAGGGATAAAATTAAATCTTCTAGAATCTTTAGAAATAAACAAACTTAAAACTTTAGACCAATTAGATTTAAACTTTTAGCTTTTTTTTTTTTTATTTGTCAATTTCACTTTTATGTCTACATTTAATTTTTTTAAATCTTTCTGATGAAGCTAAAGTTTAGCGAAACATGTTAAAAGTTTAACAAAAAATAGTGGAAATATATAAGTATTGAAATTTGCTTAAAAAATCTTTTATTACAAAAGAAATTTTTGGATTAGTTATTTTCCTAACAAGTGCGGAAAGTGATACTTTCCCGCAAGCGACTGCCGTTGACCCGAACGACGCGAAGCGGAGTTCGGGCAAGCAGTCGAGTGCGGGAAAGACACTTTCCGCATGAGTCAGGAACATTATTTTTTCTACGAGCGCGTTCAAATATAAAAATAAAAATTAAGTAAATTCAAAGCGATATATTATTGAAGAAATCGTTCAATTACAATAGTTATTTATGTATCAAGGGTACTAAGTAGATGATTATGTCCTGAGGACGACAGTCTTACAAAGCCGAGTGCCTCTGGCCCGAGGGTTTATATATCTATTAGTACTCGTGGTGCATACAAACTTTTATGTCATACCAGTTTGTTGTGAATAATAAATATATCTATGGTGAGTGGGCTAAAGAGTCAAAATTAGACAAATCAAGAAAAATGCTTTCGAAATATTAGACTTTAAAATAATCGGATTTTTTGTGGCTGTTTCGGACGAATCGAATTTTTAACTTTACAAAGGTTTTTTTTATTAGAGATAATCTATTTTTTTATTTTTTTTTTGTTCTGTTTTTTTTTTATTACAAAAAAAAATGGACTTATACTCTTTTGACCAGACCTATAGATGACATATATTATTATGAAATAAGATAATATGACTTATAATATTTTGACCTGACCTAAGAAATGACTTATACTAGTTTTGCTCAACCCAAAATTTGATATTTGCAAAAACTGGAAAAGAAGGCCAACTCTTTTTCACAAAACACTTTTTTTTTGCTGATAACATCACGTCTTTGCTCACCAAATGGTACTAAGAGTATAAGTCGACTGACAAAATCAGGATAGGAATAGTATAAGTCTACTTGTACTATTTAAATTTTATTATAGTGTATAATCTAAATAGTACAATTCAACTTATACTGATATGCCCAACAGAATAAAATTCCTTTTAAGTTAAACTATGTGGATTGAAATTAAAATTAAAGTATTTCAAATAAATTGACTCATACTGTTTGGACCAGTCGATGTAGGAACCGAAAATATATACCAAAATGACTTAAACTCATTTTCGCAAAATTTTGACTTGTACTCTTTAGCTCACCCACCATAGATATATAGAAAGCCTTCCAAAGAAAAATACATACATATATATACAAATATATAAACATGTATATATACTAGTATATATACAAGTATATATACAATTATATATACAAGCATATATACAAGTATACATACAAGCATATATACAAGTATATATAGAAGTAGCATATATATAAAGTAGCATTTCGCGCACGGCGTCATTGGAACGTTAAAAAAAACATACCTGTATACAATGTCAAAAAAAATTATAAAATTTTTGAAAGATCCACAAATTAGATTAATATGGATTAAAATTGCAAAAATGTATGCAGACAAAATTGATAAAATGATTAATTAACTAACAAAACTGACACTTCTGAACGCCACTTTCCCGCACTAGTGCGGGAAAAGTGACATTTTCGGAACTAAAATGCGTGCGGGAAAGTGATAAAAAATGCACGCTCGTAGAAAATAGTTATTTTCCTAACAAGTGCGCAAAGTGTTACTTTTCCGCACGCAAACACAGTTATACGAACGACGCGAAGCGGAGTTCGGATACGTGTTTGCGTGCGGAAAAGACACTTTGCGCACGTGTTAGGAACAAAATTTTTCCTACGAGCTTCATATCAGGTAGGTAATAACAAAAATTAAAAAAAAAAAAAAACGATAATTTGTTTAATTATTTTTATTTAACTTGAAGGGAACCTATGCATTTATCAAAAAATTACATAACAAAAAAAAATAACAGAAAATCCTCGTCAGAGCTGCTCATCTTAAAGCGTTTAAATTTGATGAGAAAGTTTGTAGATTTCTGCATATAAGTAGAGAACAAATCTGACAATGTGTCAAAGTTAATTTATATTTGGTGTTTGTATAGATGTTGGCTGATATAGGACCAGAGGAAAAATTTGTCATCATGTGTCAAAGTCGACAGGTGCACTTATTGTTGCTTGACAATTATAATTACTTTTCGGCACTCAGTGCGGATAAGGCCTGTATCCGCACTGAGTGCGGAAAAGTGTAACTTTGAGCCCGGAAATGCGTGCGGAAAAGTACTACTTTGCGCACGCTCGTAGGAAAAACATTTTTCCTACGAGCGTGCGCAAAGAAGTACTTTTCCGCACGCATTCCAGGGCTCAAAGTTACACTTTTCCGCACTCAGTGCGGATACAGGCCTTATCCGCATTGAGTGCCGAAAAGTAAAAATACTTGTCAAGCAACAATAAGTGCACCTGTCGACTTTGACACATGATGACAAATTTTTTCTCGGTTTCTATATCAGCCAACATCAATACAAACACCAAATATAAATTAACCTTGACACATTGTCAGATTTGTTCTCTATTTATATGCAAGAATCTACAAACTTTATCATCAAATTTAAATGCTTTAAGATGAACAGCTCTGACGAGGATTTTCTGTTATTTTTTTTATTAGGTAATTTTTTGATAAATGTATAGGTTCGCTTCAAGTTAATTAAAAATAATTGAACAAATTATGGGTTTAAAAAAAAAAAAAAATCTTGTTACCTACCTAATATGAAGCTCGTAGGAAAAATGTTGTTCCTAACACGTGCGCAAAGTGTCTTTTCCGCACGCAAACACGTATCCGAACTCCGCTTCGCGTCGTTCGTATAACTGTGTTTGCGTGCGGAAAAGTGACACTTTGCGCACTTGTTAGGAAAATAACTATTTCACTATAGGGGACTACTAGCTTTCATAAACCTAACAATCCCTTAGTTTTTTTTGATTTTCTCAAAAACTAGAGGAGCACCTAATTTTTAATTAGAAGCCCTAATTAGAACCTAAAAAGCACCTAATTATTATATAGATCCCGAAGTTTTTTTGCCATTCTGACACACCAACATGTAAACGTAAAGCCAGCAGTCCCCTGATAATTAAAAAAAAATCTGTAACTCAGTTAATTATTAATCAATTCTATTTTTTCTTGGACTATCCAGGAGCACCTAAAAAGCACCTAATTCTGAAACAAAGAAAAAATTTAAAAAAATATTTTTTACTATAGGGCTATAGCTTTTATAAACCTAGCAGTCCTTTAGTTTGTTTTGATTTTCTCGAAAACTAAAGGAGCACCTAATGTTTAATTAGAGGCCCTAATTAGCACCTAAAAAGCACCTAATTATTATATAGTTCCCGAAGTTTTTTTCCTTCCACCTGGGGACTGCTAGGTTTATAGACCTGATTTTGACTGTGATAGGTAATTTTCAGGTAAGTTCTAGGAAATTTTATTTGGAAACCAAGAGAGATATCGAATTTCTGACTTCGCCGACGTATTCGAAACATCAATCGTCATTCAAAAAAAAGAATTTCGAAGAATTTTAGGCAAATTCTGGAACATTCTATTCGGAAATCAAGGGAGATATTGAAATTGTGATTCCACCCACGTGTTTGCTAAATAAATCGATGTTCAGAAAAGACATTTCAAGAAAATTATAGAACATTCTATTCGAGAATAAAGCAAGTTATTCAATTTGTGACTTCACTCGCGTGTTTAAAACTTCAAGCAAAGACCAGGAAAGATATTTGAAAAAAGTTTGAGGAAAATTCTAGAACATTCTATATATGCCTATTACGAGACCACAAGCAAAAATGGAAGAACAAAAAGTTGAAGAACTTCTACGTAAAATGTTGGAACTTCAAAAGCCCAAACGACAACAAGAAAAACAAGACGAAGAGGCCAGGCGACAAAAAGAGCGGCAAGAAGACCTTGCACAACTACAGAAAATATTTCAAACCATACACGGATTTGTCACTAACCTAGAACAAAAGATTACGGAAGTAATAGCTAAAGTTAAAGACGATGTTCGAGAAGTTGAAGACGATGTTCGAGAAGTTAAAAACGACGTTCAGGAAGTAAAAGCTGAGGCAAAGCCGATGTTCAGCAATTAAGACAAGAAGTTAACAACCAAGTTCAAGTACTTGAAGATAAGGTGAATAAATTAGAAATACAGTCCATCAATCCAGTTAGTTTTGGGACATTCTCTAGTATGAAGATAAAACCACCAAATTTTGACGGCTTTACGTCCTGGACCATGTATATTCGACAATTTGAAGCTGCTGCAAATACCAGCGGTTGGAACGATTGAGAAAAAGCAATAGCACTAATAGTGGCGCTACGAGGATCTACCTAGAGACAAGAAGTATTTAGAACTCAAGTTAAATCAAGAATTCAAAAACTCGGCGAGAGTTTACAAGAATTTGAATCGGAAGTTAAAAGGCTAGTGAGTTTGGCGTTTCCTGCAGTTGGGGAAGACATGCAGGAATGGATGGCAGTATCTGCGTTCATTGATGGTCTCAGAGATTCCAAGAACCAGGAAAACCTAAGAATGTCTAATTTTAGACAAAGTAGCGAAGCTCTTGTCCGAACATTGGAACTGGAGGCAAACTTTGATGCTTCACGACCCAGAATATACGAGCAGTACGACCCCAAACAAACACCAACACCGAGAAACCGAGTAAAATCTTACCGCCATAAGCTTGGACATATGCAATGGGATTGTAGACTAAGGATGTCCTCTCCATTTAGGGATCGTTCCCATCGCTTTTAGAGATCTTGAGACGCCAGCCCTAAATATCAACCAGCAAACCTTCATGAAAATGCGGACGCTTTGTCTAGACGACTATGCAAAGAAGACTGGAAGTTTCGTGCTTCGTCAAAGAATCGATATGCTTGAGGAAAACACTGCTCCAGCTATGAATAGTACGGGTCTGATCGTTGATGACAAATGGACTACCAAACTAATGAAAGCAGTTCAAGAAGCAGACCAGGATGTCGGGCAAATTCTACATCTTAAGGAAAATGATGAATGTAGGTCAGAATGGAGGAAAGTATCGAACAAGAGCTTGATTTACAAGGCGTTGTGGGCTCAGAGGAACTCCCTGGCCGTAGAAAATGGTTCACTTAAAATAGTTTGGGAAAGTACGGATGGGAAATCCACTAAGAACCAACTGGTTATTCCAAAAGATCGAGTAGAAGATGCATTAAAAGAAATACATGATGGAACTTCAGGGGCACATTAACAAGACTTTGGACAAAATCCGAGAACGTTTTTATTGGGTTCACTATCATGAAGACGTTAAAAACTGGTGCCGAAAATGCGACATCTGTGTTACCAGTAAAGGTCCTAAACTGAGATCTCGGGGGCTCATGAAACAGTACAACGTCGGTCTCCATTTGAAAGAATAGCGATAGATGTTGCCGGATCGTTCCCTGAGTCAAAGCGTGGTAACAAATACATCTTGGTTATTATGGATTACTTCAGTGAATGGCCAGAAGTTTTCGCTATTCCCAATCAAGAAGTTATCACGATTGCCCAGGTGATTGATGGTGGACGAAGTTTCCAGCCGTCATGAAGTGCTACTAGAGTTGCATTCAGATTAGGGACGGAACTTCGAATCTGCCATCTTTGAAAGAAATTGTTAGATCTATGGGCATTCGTAAGACAAGGACAACACTTCTACATCCACATTCTGATAGCATGAACGATTTAATAAGAGCATAGAGGTACACCTGACAAAAGTGGTCGCAAAGAACCAGCGAGATTGGGAATTGGAACCAACACTCGCCTTTATTTTTAATGGCTTACAGAGTAGCTGTTCACTAGTGAACAGGTGAAAGTCCAGTTAGAATCGTTTTTGGAAGCGAACTCAGGTTACCTTGCGATCTGATATTTGGAATACCTGAAGAAGAACAAAAAGAAATTCGAGATTATGCAAACGAAGTAAGAGCACGACTTTTTGGGATACATGATTTTGCTCGGGAGCATATCCAGCTGGCCAGTGACCGAATGAAGACCAGATTCGACTTGAAAGCCAATTCAACCGGAAAAACGGATTTCAAGAAGGTGATCTAGTGTGGCTTTATAATCCAATAAGAAAGAAAGAAGTGTTGCCGAAATTGTGCGCAGTACATACATAAGCATGTAATATTTGATAAGAATAATTTTGGAATTTTAAAAACTTATTCGGTATTGTTTATCAATTTTTTGTTCAAAGCTATTTTCCTCAAGTTCAAGTTATTTTGGCCTCTGCTTTTTTCAAGGGCATAATTCACCTGCTATATTAGTCCAAGGTCCTGTTGATTTAATCTCATTAATAGTGATTTATTTCTGTTTACCTTCATTGTTATCACGTGTCTGAGGCCTTATCATTACTTTTATCATACCCATATTTACAGAAATGTGCATCTAAATTGTCAAAAACAAGGTTACATTTATTCAATAAACACCAATATTATCAAAATATTCTCGGTAGGTAACATAGCGATTCAAAAAATACTTAAATTTGACTCATTTACATTTAGAACATTGTCCTCAGAGCATGTAGGCACGTTTTGCCATTATTTTTACTCCAAAAACAGAAGAATTATAATAATATTCTATGAAGAACTAAATAATTTACTATACCTACTTAAATACTATTAAAAAATCACAAAACTTCTATGTATGTACCTACCTACATGATAGCAGAAAAAGATGGCTGCTATTTATTTATAAACCACTATAAACAATTAACGGATGTTTTATTTTTGATAAAATCAAATTATTATGGGTTTGTTCCTGGACCTGAAATTTTATGAGTTTAGCGAAGAGTTAGTATGTATTTTCGATAGTAAGATAAAGGTGTTTTAAAAAAATTCCAAATTGAAAACAAATAAACCATAAAATGGCCAATAGAAAAGGAAGTATTGCTTGGATTAGTGACAAAATTAAACAAAGTTTTGGCAGGTAGTAGAACATTTGACCATTTTTTTTTTAATAGTAATGAAAGAGTCAAACTAAGGACCGGTTTATCAGTGGACGGTTATCTAGTTTAGCTGTCGGTTAACCAATAGAAATGATTAGTTAACCAACAGCTAAACTAAATAACCGTCCACTGATAAACCGGTCTTAAGTTAGTTTATTTAAAGGTATGGTAAATGGAAGAGAATTAATACTTAATTTATACCAAAGAAGAGATTCTTATTGTGTAAATATAAATTGAGCAGGATGGCAACAACTTTTTCATTTTCAAAGATACAGATTTGAGTGAAAAAGCCCTTTCAAAAAATTATAGAAAATACCTATCTATCTTGCTCTGACTTTATCATATCCTAAAATCAAATATTACAAATTCGATTGTATCTATAGAAAGTTAATAAAGTCTTTTAGTTAAATATGATATCACATCACCAACAGACACTTGTTAGAAATACCAAAAAAAAATCACAAATATGTAATTAGGACAAAACCGAGATCAAATAAAACTCCAATTAACACTATTAACAGGTCACCATCATCCGTACCAAATATTTACAAAACCGTGAACAATAATAATTGTCTAGCTAATTAATTTTTAAGCAGAAGGTTCCTATATGGCATCCTCTATAATACAATATAAAGTGGCACTTCATAATTAATTGTACTTTATCAGGGGAAAGGTAGATAAACTGTAGTTTTTGTCGATTGCCACTCTAAATTTCAAAAACCGTCCGACTTTAATCAACCCAATTAGACAGAATAGCACCGTTCTTATTCAGTACCGCCAATTTAAGACTTTAGTCACCTTTTAATGGTCAACATAGTGAATACTATTCTATGTATATAATATTATACGATTTTAACAAATGCCTCGTGAATTATCGCGTGGAGTGATATAAAGCAAATTAAAGTACTTAAATACTCATGGAATTAGTTTAAGGTATACATTATCTGTGATAAATTGAATTCCGAAATCTGTGCTAAGAATATAATTAAGTAACTAGCTGATTTTGATTTTATGGAGCGATTAATTTAAGTTAGTAGGTACATAATTGAATTTACGTTTTTTTTTTAACTTACTCTTTTCTCAATTATTATACATTTTAGATAATAATATGCTTTTCGGCAATGTCCAGAAGAACCGTCCAACAAAGGTAGTTATTTATTTTTGCGTTGGCCATGATATAGGTAATCAGTGGTTTTGTTTAACGTGAAATAATCATCTTATTATTGTCAATAACCCAATGCGACAGTACATTGATGTAATAAATACTTCTTTAATTTGCTCATCTAGATAATATGCCCAAGAGCACTGAGGAGAAATCAAAAATATCTAAAAATATCTGATAATACCTAATACCAGCTTTTTCAAATTTTACCAAATTTGACAACCACAGACAAGTACCTACCTAGTTATTCTTCTGGAAAACTTTAAGTATTTTTTGACGACTAACCGTTTGTAACCGTGTTATAAACGGTAACTGAAATTAGGCCTTTTCGGAAACGCTTATGCGAATAACCCGATCACCAGTTGTTTGTTTTTTTATCTTTCTTAAATAAACACGATTGAAAAAAGACAAAGTACATCAGCTGGTGATCCGGTTAATAAGATAGGCCTAATTTTAGTTACCTACCGTTTATAAAACGGTTACAAACGGTTAGTCGCTAAAAAATCCTAATAATGAACCACAATAAAATGGTTATTTTCCTGATGATTCCAGATCAGAGTTTCTAAATTCGTATTTTAAAACTCTTTACAGATAGAACATATATTAATATTAGACGAAAAGTTTGAGGTTTGGTTTAATGTTTTGCACCGACATTATTGATTTTCAGAAAATCATTCCGACCAAATGCAATACGAAAAATGCGAAGACGTGCAGTGTTCAAGAACGGCGACTGCAACATCCTCCAATCCAGAATCTCAAAGCGGCGTTTGCGTTACCTGCAAGATATATTCACCACCTTAGTCGACTCACAATGGAGATGGACCCTTACCATATTCGCCATCGGCTTTGTTGGTAAATATAGCTGGATAACCTATAACATATTATCCGATATAGCTGTTATTAACAGTTTAGTTTTGGTATAAATTATTTATTATTTCAAAGACACCTTGCTCTCGAGAAATAAAGGTACTCACTAGACCATCACCTTCGCGAATTTAACTTTCTTATTCCGATCAAGGTTCCAACTGATTCTATGAGCTTTTATGCATGGTCATAGTTGACCATTTTTCTCAGATCCAATTTTTTTGTGATGCTTTTCTTCGCTCTTTGCAAGTTTTTTTATTTATAATTCAATACGTATCAAGGTGCGTAGAGGGTCATTCTGTGCTGAATATTTTCCCCAGATTGTGTGATGTGATCCAAGTAGGTTTTTTACGTACGTGTTACTTCTCCTCAATCTGGAATGTTCCAGTTTCAGGTCACCTTGACTTCCATGATCAGTCCTAAATTCTTGTCCACCATTTTATGTCTTCTCCTTCCGCTGATATTGACCAGTAGGATCAACCCTACACTTTGAAAAAGGATGACTTGGATCTCCGCTGGGTTGATCCATCCTCCAGTGGATCCAGTGTTGCCAACTGCGGATCAACTATTATAGTATAGAACGCTATAAAATTATAGTATATTTGTACAAATTATAGTATCCTGCTGGAGACAGATGATCACCAATTGACCTTTTCAATTTAAAAGCCTCTCTCTCTGGCGTCAAACTGTCAGACGCCAAAACAGTATGAAAACAACGGTTGACAGCCGCTGACAGTGGTTTGTTGACAAAACTTTTGTACATGTGGAAACTGGAAACTATTATTTCCTCGGTTTTTTCAAAGTTTTTTCCTAACAATGGTGATTGTGTAGTGTGCCTTATTGTAAAAATAATTCCTATTTACCGGCGGACGTGTCTTTCCATAAGTTTTCATCAAATCCTACATTTGTTAAATTTTGGATACATAAAATCAGAAAGAATACTCGCAAAAAAAAGGGAATCCACGGCCCATCAAGTATACAAAGTAATCCACGTTCAAGTTTAGTTTGCGGGAGCTGTTTGCTTCCAAAATAATTCACCGCTTTCTCCATAGCGAAGTTCTGCAAATGAAGTAGTAACTTTTCCCTCAATTTCTTTCAAAACACCTAATACACACTGGCATTGACAAGCAAGCAAATGTTGGCGGGAAAATGATTGTTTTAACTACAATCAACTAATATGAAATACAATTGATGCTTTCCGATATAAAATTAACTAATCTGAAATACAATTGACACTTTTTGAAATAAAATAAACTAATCTGAAATACAATTGATTCTTTCCCAGATAAAATTATTTATTCTGAAATACAATTGACGCTTTCCAAAATACAATTTACTAATCTAAATTACAATTGACGCTTTCTGAAATTAAACTGACGATCTCTGAAATACATATGGAAAAGGTGTAGTCATAAATGCACCATCCAACATTTTATTTTTCTTCTGGAAAAGTATTCAGGGGAAAATTATGACATTTTCTGGAAAAAAATAGGAAAGTCAGGGACGTATCATACTAAAATTTCAAATTTTTCCAGTGGATAATAACCCCATTGGAAATTAATGAAAATCAACTAAATAAGGCATAAAGGCACTATCTAACATTTTATTTTTCTTCTGGAAAACTATTCAGGGGAAAATTATGACATTTTCTGGAAAAAAAATAGGAAAGTCAGGGACGTATCATAATAAAATTTCAAATTTTTCCAGTGGAAAATAACCCCATCGGAAATTAATGAAAATCAACTAAATTAGGCATAAATGCACCATTCAACATTTTATTTTTTTTCTGGAAAACTATCCAAAGAAAAATTATGAAATTTTTTGGAAAAAAAAAGAAAAGTCAGGGGCGTATCATACTAAAATTTCAAAATTTTCCAGCGAAAAATAATCCCATTGGAAATTAATGAAAATCAACTAAATTAGGCATAAATGCACCATCTAACATTTTATTTTTGTTCTGGAAAATAATCTAAAAAAAAATTATGAAATTTTCTGGACAAAACGAAAAAAGTCAGGGGCGTATCATACTAAAATTTCAAATTTTTCCAGTGAAAAATAATCCCATTGGAAATTAATGAAAATCATTCAATTAGACATAAATGCACCATCTAGTATTTAATTTTTTTCCTGGTAAAACTGTTCAGGAGAAAATTATGACATTTTCTGGAAAAAAAGAGTAAAGTCAGGGGCGTATCATAGTAAAATTTCAAAATTTTCCAGAGGAAAATAACCCCATTGGAACTTGATGAATATCAACTAAATTGGGCATAAATACACCATCTAACTTTTTATTTTTTTTCTGGAAAATAATCCAAAGAAAAATTATGAAATTTTCTGGACAAAACGAAAAAAGTCAGGGGCGTATCATACTAAAATTTCAAATTTTTCCAGTGAAAAATAATCCCATTGGAAATTAATGAAAATCATTCAATTAGACATAAATGCACCATCTAGTATTTTATTTTTTTCCTGGTAAAACTGTCCAGGAGAAAATTATGACATTTTCTGGAAAAAAAGAGTAAAGTCAGGGGCGTATCATAGTAAAATTTCAAAATTTTGCAGTGGAAAATAACCCCATTGGAACTTGATGAATATCAACTAAATTAGGCATAAATGCACCATCTAACATTTTATTTTTTTTCTGAAAAACTATTCAAGGGAAAATTATGGAATTTTTTGGAAAAAAAGAATTAAATCAGGGGCGTATCATAGTAAAATTTCAAATTTTTTCAGTGGAAAATAACCCCATTGGAAATTAAAGAAAATCAACTACATTAGGCATAAATGCACCATCCAACATTTTATTTTTCTTCTGGAAAACTATCTAGGGGAAAACTATGACATTTTCTGGAAAAAAACAGGAAAGTCAGGGACGTATCTTAGTAAAATTTCCAATTTTTCCAGTGGAAAATAACGTCATTGGAAATTAATGAAAATCAACTAAATTAGGCATAAATGCACCATTTAACATTTTATTGTTTTTCTGGAAAACTATTCAAGGAAAAATTATGACAATTTCTGGAGAAAAAGAGAAAAGTCAGGGCCGCATCACACTAAAATTTCAAATTTTTCCCGCGCGAAACAACAAAATTAAAAATAATTTTAACAATTAAATAGGGGTGCGTTCGATAACACCTTTTTTGGTATAAAAAAAGGACCCGCTTAGGAAAATCACACACAAGTGACTAGACATAAGGGCTTGCACGCCAACACATTAGGAAACCAATAGGATTAGGACTAGTTGTTAATAGAAAGTATGATTAGGCAACAAATTAGGATTAAGAAGTGAATAGATTAAGGGCTTCCAGCCAACAAATTAGCATTTAAAATAGGCTAAGGAGAACTAGAATAAGGAATCAGGATAAGGGCTTGCACGCCAACAAAATAGATTTAGGAAAATTAGAATAACGGCTTGCATGCCAACCTAGGTTAAAAAAAGAGCACACCCACTAACTATCCGTGGTTATAATGCTCCATTCACAGTGGTATAGTATTTTTAATTTGAATTGAAACACTAAAAAAACATCTATGCCGTTTTCACGCGTCAACTTTTTTCACATTGGCTCAAAACCAGTTTGAAACAGTCAGTGGAAACACCATTGCCCGTTTCAAACCTATTTTGAACCAATGTCGAAAAAGGGAACGCGAGAAAACAGCGTAGATGTTTTTTAAATGTTTCAATTCAAATTAAAAATACTATACTTGTAGCTGTTTTGTTTAAATAAGGTTTACATTTGAAAATTTTATCTCGCATTTTGCGTTGGAATAAGGAATCGGAAGAACTGGGCAAGGATGGTTGCGTTGCGTTCACAAAGTGGATGAAGTGCTGACGCTGATGACCTCGTCTCGTATCCCACTGATGGCATGGCATTTTTATTTCTATTTTTTTGGATTTATTTTCCAGTAAAAAACTGAATAATTTGATAATGCATAATTATAGTATTTTAGGCGTACTTTAATGACCTTTGATAATACATAATACATAACCATTCAATGGGTACATTCAGGCGGTCCCAGCGGCTAAGCTCAGCCACTCAGCAGGGAGTTTATTCTCGAAACCAAGGAACAGCGTCCTCATAAGAACGATTGCTCTGTCATTGTCAGTGTTATGCCAGACGACAAAGACAGAATCTTTGTTCCAATAAGAACGCTGCTCCCCTGTTTCGAGAATAAAGTTCCCGCTGAGTGGCTGAACTAAGCCGCTAGTACCGCCTGAATGTACCCAATTATAGTACAAATACTATAATTATAGTACGGTTGGCAACACTGAGTGGATCCATCTCTTACCCATTCTGGGTTTCTTCCTTGATGTGAACACTAACCCTTTTTTCAGTTTTCTTGTTCATAAGAAATGTTTGCCAATCTTTAATGCAAAGGTTCTACCTATCAGGTAATTATGGACCATTTTACAAGTGTTCACTGTTCATTTAAATCATGTTGTGAATTAGTGCGTGCAAGAGGGCTCCAGTTATTTTCTTTCAATTAAATCCATTGGTGACAGGTTTCACTATTTGAATATTGTGAGCGCCTGCATATTTTCGATTACTATTTTGCCACCCAGGCCTAGGCCGGAAAAGTGATTCCCGTATTGTTATTCATTGATTCCTTAGCAACTATTGAAACATAATTAAAATACCAGAATATTGAGTTTTGCGACTTGTCAACCGGTCAAAAATGTTGACATTTCTTGTCAATCGCAGAAAAAATTGATTTTCTCTCATCACAGCACACTAATTTATTGAAGTATTCAGCTTTACCAACCAATTTCTATCTTTCTAGGTTCTTGGCTATTATTTGCCCTCATTTGGTGGCTAATAGCATTCACTCACGGTGACCTAGAAGAGGAACATATGCCAAATAACCAAGAAGACTCCCAATGGACACCTTGCGTCCTAAATATTCACGGATTCACTTCTTGTTTTTTGTTTTCTATTGAAACCCAACATACAATTGGGTATGGTGTACGGACTACCACCGAAGAATGCCCTGAAGCTGTCTTCATTATGTGCTTACAGAGTATCGCTGGGATGATTATTCAAGCGTTTATGGTAACGAATAACTTATATGAAGTTTTATGTGCTGTGCCTTGCAGTGCTGTTATTCAACTTTAATTCTTTTATTTCAGGTAGGTATAGTGTTCGCAAAAATGACCCGACCAAAACTCAGAACGCAAACCCTTCAGTTTTCAAAAAACGCAGTCATTTGCCAAAGGGATGGGAATTTGTGTCTAATGTTCAGAGTGGGAGACATGAGGAAAAGTCATATTATTGGAGCTAGTATACGAGCCCAACTTATCAGGGCTAAGAAAACGAAAGAGGGAGAGGTAAGAAACAATGATTGATGATTCAGTATTTTCACAAAATAATTGTAAATGTAGAAAGCAATATTAGTGAGTGTTACAGAATTAATGGTTGGTTTTAGATTTTGAATAATTTTCAAACCGAGCTTCCAGTAAACGCCGACGGCTGTGACGGTAACTTATTTTTCATCTGGCCAATGACTATTGTACACAAAATTGACGAAGAATCTCCGTTTTATCAGTTGTCTGCCAGTGACTTGTTGCAGGAACGATTTGAGATTGTGGTGATATTAGAAGGTAAGAGTTTGCACAAATAATAATTTTGCTGGGAGTATGATTTCTGCAAGTAAAAGTGGAACTGGATAGGACATGATTTTAAGAAGATTTGTATAATAAATGTCAATACATTACAATAACGCAACGATGAGTTTTCAAAACGAATCTTATTATACAAAGATGTACTCAAACAGGTTCTCTGCCTACAAGTGATCGGACCTATTTTCTAGGCAAGACCATGGGGGAAGGATGAAGTAAAAGCACACGACATCAACTTCAACTATTTACACTATATTACAATTTTACACTATTTACAGACACGACTTGAGATTAAAGGATACCCGAAAGTAGAGCCTTTGTGCTATAGGTGCAAAACCATGAGCACAACTTATTTATGAATAATTTAATAATGGCGAACGAATCGCTTACTGCCTTTTTAACTTAACAATAGGAGAGAACATTCTGACCCCAAGACAAGGAGCAAAACTGACTGGCCTCAATGACATGATAGACAACTGATATTTTTGTAGGCAATGTTGCCATATTTTAATTTTAAATATACATTGTTGCCACATGTAGGATGTTGTATCCAACACAAGTGTGTAGAATATGTAATTCTAAACTTGTTATACACTATTCTTTCTCCAACAAGATTTTTTAATGTTTTTGATTTAGAAAATAATTTAAGCTTCTTTAAATTAGGGCATTTATTTCTTGTAGGTACAAATGAAGCTCTGGATTTCAAGTCTTGATAATTTGTCTCATTGACATAATATTTTTCTTTATAGGAACAATCGAAAGTACGGGTCAAACAACACAAGCTAGATCCAGTTATCTGGCTAGCGAAGTCCTGTGGGGTCACAGATTCGAGCCGGTGGTCGCTTACAATAAGGACAGGCAAGGCTACGAAGTAAACTATTCCAAATTTGACAATACTTTGGCCGTGGACACACCGCTTTGCTCTGGAGCTGAATTGGCGGAGTTTTATAGGATACGAGATATACCAGGTAAACATATTCACAAATCAAAAATTTAAATAACGTGAAGTTGTTTAGAAGTAACTCTTGTTGAAATCAACCTACTAATCATTTAGTTTCATCTTTCATCTAATACAAACCCAATAAACTGACCTAAAAAATATTCCTTGTTCGTTTACTTGAAAAATTACAAAAAGAAATATAACCACAACCACATCTGAAACTGCCTAAATTGCTGGCACACGCGAAATTGTTTAATGATCTCTATTATTCGTTCATTTAAGTTCAAAAGAGGCCGACTAATCATCCTTAATATCATTAAATTATGTAGGTACCTAAAACATTAAATAATTATTTTATCACAAAACCCAAAACCTATTCATTTTGCTTGGTCTCTCCGAAGAAAATATGTTACAAACTAGTCTCTGCCAATATGTATTAGCGAAAATTGGTTTGCAAATAATCAGATTTATTGGTTTAGTTTGAATGATATATTTTTTCTAGATTCGGAGAAACAGCTGGTTACTCAAGATCAGTACAACAGTTTTGTGCTGAGGTCACCTCCACGATCTACAGTTGGTCAGACTAAAAACGTTGACATTGAAGATGATGTCAATGAAACTAAGCCTTTTCCTACCGATTATTTGTAATCATAAGTCCAAGCTGATTACTTTATGAACACCATAATTATAGACTATTGTCTATTGGATACAGCATAATCTAATAGTTTTGCTTTTTAAATATTGTAAAAAAATGTTAAAATTAGAAAAGTGATTTTATTATAAAATTTCTGAAGTTATACCTAGGCGTAAAAATGTACATATTATAAAATGTGAATGCTATTTTTTAACATTTTTTTGTTTCATTTATGTACGCTACGCTCCAAGGAAGTCTCTCTCTGGAGGGTATTTCTGCTTGATCCTGATGGTTTAGGATAGAAGAGCAGAAGGGCCTTAGTACCAGACAGGACTTAAAGTCACGGCATTTGCACTAGGGCATGACAGGTTACTTACAACCAGACTGAAGCACTTGTAAGTTGGAAAGAAGTCCTCAACCAGACAAAGCACTTGTTAAAAACCTTTAATTAGACAAAGCACCTGCTACAGGCTTAAGGAAGAGCCGAATGTAACTAGACAGGGTACCTGTTACAATAGGGCCAAAGGAAAAGTAATTTTTAGAGCGCCAGTCTCACATAAAATACAGTGTGGTAATAAAAATATATAAAAATAAATGTTCCAATTTGGATAAATGAACATTCTGCCGCCTCTCAATTTGTTGACTTCAAATTCTTCCGGTTTGGTAGTCCTTTTCTCTCTTGTTCGAAATCTTAGATATTTGATGCCTGGTAATACACATAACTACCACGATTGTTGCAATGGTAGTTGTTACTCTAACTTAGCTAGAATGATGTCGCAAATCTCTCCATATATTATGGTTTTGAAGTTCAATCGGAATTGAGTTCTCTTCTGTCATTAGGCAAGTTCGGTTAATTCTGCGAAAGCTGAAAAAAAAATGATACTGTTGGCAGAAGTCTATGTGATCTTTGATTTGAAGTTTCAAACTCTGACGCTGAGAATTAACCGAAGTCCACTATGAATGAGTTTAAATTATCTGAGTGCCCAATTACTGACCCAGATGCTGACTGGAACTGTAAATGTTGAATGTGTGGGTGGGTTCGTCGTGTCTATCGAGTGAACTAGCTTTGAAGTAGCTATGGTTAAACTGCTATGTTCCACTCATATTGGTGTTAGTGTTAACTGTTTCGGTTCTATGATACAGTCGCGAGTCATGCTGGAAATTCCTGTTGCAATAATGGCAACATCTTCCCGGACTCTACCACAAATAATAGCTATATTGGCTGATCCATTTGTAATAAATTACCATGTATTTGGCGTGGCCAGTTGTTTCCATATTGTAGCCTGCACTGAATTTGTGAACTTTTTGCATTTCTTGGCTTCAGGCTTATGGTGTATTTGATCAATAGTAAAGTTGCTGTCATTATCAATGTTTCTTATTATAACATCTGATAAACAGAGAACCAGGTGATGTTTTAATTTCAAGCATCGTTCAAATTCTTCTTCATGGAGTTGAAAGTAAAGCTGAGAGTAATAGTCGATGGCGCTATAATCGTTCGATATATTTAATGCCAAGTAGCAGTTGTTGGATATTGGTATTGTAGTTGAAGTTACTTTTATAAGATCAAATTGTGATATATCTATTATGGAAAAATAGCCAAATACTTGAAAGTGGCTGATATTCTGGCATAGGTACATTTTCATCACAGGCGTAGATAATACTTTCAAGTTTTTTAGTAATTTTCTGTTGATATCCGTTATCAAAGTATGAAGATATGATATCGTAGATTGTTCCCCTGTTGAACTGGATATTTATTATATTCTCGTAGTATGAAATTATTTCTGTGATGAAGTTAGTTGCTATTTGATAAGTGCTTAGGACTAGGACATGAATATTGCTTATGTCCTCGTTGACGTAAAAAACGGATGTCAGAAATTTTCCCAGTAAAACTTTTTGGACAAAGTTGTATTTCATGGAAGGTCTTAAATATCCAGATATGTTGTTGCTCCTCTAGATGATGGTTCAATATTTCACAATGCGTTCCTTCGGATAGTTGTTTTGTTACACAGCTCACAGCATATCAAAATTGGTTACGACGCTAGTTACATTATGGATGTTTTCTTCGATTTTTGTTCTGTTGTATATAAGTGACTTCCATTCTCTATTTATTTGTTCTGTTCCAAAATGTTCCATGTAAATATCTCCTTCGGGATATTTTATAACATAACTGCTTTGACACGTTGGGGGAAGCATCAAATCAAACTCAAGCTTGTTTGAGAGAGGTAGGTTGCCTGATAACTTTTATGACATCATCTGGGGTGCCTCAGCATAATGCAAATCTCTATAAGGCACCCCAGATGCGTCATCAAGTTACCCATTACCAGAGAACCTTATTAACTTTAGGAATCTTGCATCAAACTGACCCATAACATAACGTAAATAGTTGAATGATTTGGAAATGAGATCCTATTGATTTCTCGGTTTTCATAATATATGCTTCTTCACAGTACATTCTCTTTTAATATTTTTACTGCTTGAGGTTATGGTAATATTTGTTGTAACCTGAGTGGGATTGATCAGTATTTCTTTTCCTATTTCTTCTACTGGTAATGGGATCAATGAATATTGGTCGTTTCAATATAGCTCTGTCTGCTTTCTTAAGTGTGACTATACACTCTTATTACCCCATATCTTCCAGGATAAATATCTGATTCGCGTGCTAAAAGCCATTGGCTGAGATTTATCGTATTTTCTTTTATAATTACCATGGTTCTTTTTTTCAGGTTGGTTCCCTGATTTAGCTATTTATATTTTTGTTGCAATCTACCTAAATATTCTATGCTCCAAATTTTCCAGAAGTATCTTTTAATTTTTTGAGTAGGTACCTATGCCTCCATTTTTCTGACAAACTGAAATTTATACCCATTTGTTAAGAATACACCCAAGTTTACTTTAATTAAACGTTTATTTCAAAATCCAAATCTTTACGTGTTTACTTTTACAACAACAATAAATCGATACAACACTTTCTTTTCAAAAATCTAACCTCAATTTCTTTTTCCTATTTCTATTATTTCTTCTTTTTCTTTTTTTTAAACTACCAAAACATAATTTCAACAATTCAGGTATTTGTGAGGATATTTAGAAAGCTTTATACCTGAGGATTAATATTTTTCAGTGATTGATAGATTTTTCATTGGATTTTACTAGATTTCTACCTCTTTGATTGGATGCGAAACAATATCTAGTTGTTGAAAAAGGGTATATTTTTCGAGATAATAATGAGTAAATTCTTTGTATTCAGATGACAGGGTAGTTTTAAGATAATAAAGCCCTACTGTTACGATCGAAATCTATTTTATTTAGCTTACGAAAGTTGTCTAAAAGGTCCTAACTGTCGATCAAAAGATTTGTTTACTTCCAAATAAATATCAATTGGCAACACTTACGAGTTACGTATTTTCCATTATTAAAAATTCTGCAACATCACACATCACTTTCACACCCTTTAAATCGCTTTTCCACCCTTATTTCCACTATTTTTCACATTCTCCCGGTTATTTATTTCCGCAGAATAAGTGTGGTTAAGGGACACTTGTGGATCCATTTCAAGCAGCGTTGTTGTCGAGGTTTCTTGACCCCTGTGGGTAATAGAGTCACTGTAGGTGTGACCACTGAACGACTGGTCATTTTGATAGTTTTTAGACTAAAGGCTGGGTAGATGTGATTAATAAGTTACTAATTAAATAATTAGTGTTAGGGGAGAAAATTGGATAACGATTTTGGGTTTCGTTTGTCATCAATGTGGTCTGGGTTGTCCCGTTCCAAGCTGATTGTTCCGTTTTCCTGGTCAAGGCCGGAAATCTGGCACCAGAGGGCATCTTGGAAAAAAAAATGGACTTCTGGTAAATTTCTTGTGGGAGCTCACCTAATAAATTGCTGAAAATAAGGTCGTTCTTTTCAAATTCGCACGTTGAGCAAACAACAAGTGGCAGATTTTACCAGCGGTGCTCTTTGCTAAGTTCCTTGGAACATCCACCTTTTGTGGGATTTTGGAGGCGTTGGAAACTCGAGTGGTTGCTGGCTTAATTATTGGTTTTGGGGTGAAACTTGGATTTGGTCGTAAGTCCCCGTATTTGTAAGCCAACCATTCAGAATTTTCTGGAGACAAAGGTCTACGCCATTTTGCTGAATTGTCGATGCGAGAAGAGAGCACGTTTTGTTCAACTAGCCCAATTTGTAACCAGGTAAATTTAACGTTTTTATCTACGACCTGCACAATAAGTGACTATTATGTCACTAATTTTTGCTCATTTGTGTTATGTAATGAGTCCTATTACCGCACCAGTGCGATAATAAATCATAACGCGTTCATTATCGCACTAGTGCGTTAAGAGGTTGTAGCAAATCGCCCCAAGTACTCTATGTAAATAGTTAGATGGTAAATGGCGAGCGGTATATTGATGGTGTTTATATGTACTTGGAGCTTGCTATCTAAAATCTGTGGAAGAGGGTCTATTTGCAAGAGAGAGAAACAAACTAAGGAGGTGTACTAAATTATATTTTATTTCACATAAAACTCAAAAATCAATTAGCCAAATATCTCCCAATACTTTACATCCTTCTTTAATTCTGTAAAATTAATACTTCACATCCGTTCTATATTGTTATTATACGGACCACTGAAATATGCCTACTTAATAAGAAACGCCCTATTCATACTATTTCTCAAAATAATATTTCTATTTATTTCACTACATCCGAATCATTCCTAATAACTACCCTTTACCTAGTCAAATAATTCCTTAAAATCTCTAAGTCCTTTACTTATGAAAACCCAAAATAATTACCTATTTGTTTAACAACTAATTTATTCTCATAAAATCTTACAATAACCTCTACTTGTAAAATAAACTCCCTAATTCAAAATTCATTCCATGGACAATAAATTCTTTTAACGGCTTTCCCATATTCTAAGACAATTATATTTCATGAACAAGTTTAATTTACGAAACATCCTATTTCCTTTTAATTAGTTTATTTAATCAGACAAATTCTATTATAAGTTTCCTTTTAACTAGTTTCCAATATTTTAAGAAAACAATTCTATTATGTCATCAAATTTCTTTTTAAAATTTCCTATTGCAGTTAATAGTTTCTTAGAACAAATTCTATTTTCGGATTCCTATGCCTAGCTAATAAATCCAACTGTTTAATTCATAATTTCCAACTCAAAATTGAATATTGTTAAATGCATTGTAAGTACTCTTCATATTTTTGTTGCACATTTAAATGTCATTATATCTGAAGGTAATTAAAGTTATGCGATAATGTTTCCTTCATAAAACACTCAAGTTATTAATTTCGTTGTAATAAAGTTCCACCGTTAAATTAAAAATCAAAAGTTTTCTAGTAAAATTTCACACAAAGTCATGTTCATCAAAATAAATCTTGTCACTATAAAGTACTTACATTTTGTCCATAAAGCACACGTAAAATTATTTAATTAACTACTCAAAATATTTAGCTTCACGCACATAATTGTTTGAATGAAATTTCAACTGTTATTACTTTCTCGGTTTTCCGTAAATTTTCTAAGTTAATTTATACCCGAGGCCATAGGCCATAAAAGAAACTTTTCGCGAAACTGGACCGACTTTACTTCAAATGGACGACTCGACTCTTAACTGGCAACTATCAACTGGGAACTATCTTCAGATCACTGGGAACTATCTTCCGCGAGTTTTATATCAAATCGCTCTCCCCACAAAATTATTATTAAATTTCCCCCAAATCGTCAATATAGGCGGTCGTTAACTTAGGAATCCGAATTTCATTGGACGACCTCATTATTATTAAAAGAATGATGCAATTTCCTTGAAATTTATATCATTTTTTTAGCCCAAAAATCGACTAATTATGTCGTAATATACTGATTTATCGAGGTCGAAGACATTATTGGTTCAAGAATGCGATAAATAATCAAATTAATTAACATGCTGTCCTTGGCTAAGAAAAAGTTCATTGATCGGTTATTGATGTCATCACCTCGTTTTTATCAGTTTTTAAGAATTTAATTTAGATGACAACTTCCGGATGTCGTAATACGATAGTTTAGTTGGTTTTATTTTTAATTTATCGATACAGATTTAAAAATACCGGAATTAAATTTTTGATTATTTGATAAAAATTAAAATTTTTACAGTAAAGACTTTGTAATTATAGGGTCAAATTTCTGGATCATCACATCCCTCCGCCCTTTAAAACCGAAATTATATTGAATAAGATAATTTCGGACAATTCTTATTCAATTGTCCCATCAAAGTATCGAATTTCACCATAAATTAGGTGCCTGCCTTGTAAAAGGTTCGGTCGGTGAACCCTCTGTGAGTTATGGGTTACTTTTCTCAATTTCAAAAATTTCACGATAATATTATCCGCGTATTTATCAGATCGTTCAACCTAATTATGTACGTGCTTTCCCTATCCTAAACTTCACATTAAAAATATCTGTTATATTTCAAAATTTTACTAAAACAACAAAAGTAATACGAAATTAATTTTTTCTGCGTAATTTCGCAACTTCATGTACAAAAATAATTATAAAAGCATAATTATGAATCTTTACTCAACACTAGATTTTATCCTTGCATCAAAATTTTTCTTAATTTTTCTCCATTAATACAATTTTCATTTAATATTTCCCCTCAAAATTGTTGATGCTAGAACGACACAAAACAAATTTCAATCTTACAAAATAATTACCCTTGCTTGTAGCAAAGTTTACTTGAAGCGCTGGTTACTCATTAGGCCTATATCGATTGGACCTATATTGCGGCCTTCCACTACGACTCATTGGTTGGTGGCCTGTAGTGTCGCTGTCAATTTCACAGTAGTAGGTATCATAGCTAGGATAGCTACGATCTGGATGCTGATGCTGCTCAAGGGTGGTCTCGCTGGTTTGCTAGTTACACGTTACACTTACACCCTTTTTGACTTTTCACTTTTCACAACACTTCCTTCGTGGTTACTGGCTCTGGTTGGCTACTGCTACCATGGTCTTCGTGTTTGCTCCTACTGGCTCATCGGAGTTTTACTAGGACAACACTGTCCAAATTTTCCATTTCAACATGGATACGTAGTGGCGGTACGAATTCGTCGTTCTCTTGGTACCTGTTATTTTCTGATGGCATGTTTCTAGTGTCTAACAAATCTTATACAATTATTTCCCTAATCACCTAAATTACGCCTTTAAATCAATGAATTCTTACATTCGATTCTAATTTTTTTATTCTTAAATTTTATAGCTAACATCCTTCCTTATGTAATCTAAATTTTTCTCAATTCCTAGTTAGTTATACATAGATTAGACATACTCGGATTTTTTTACATTTTACAGCTTTTTCATTACATAATCCTTAAATCTAGCGGGCCATTTTATGTCCCGTGTCCTCGTACTTCTTCGTACTTCCGGTTCGTGTTCCTCGACCTCTTCTTCTTCCTCTTCTTCTTCGGAATTTTCCTCATTTTCTTGAATTATATTTTCTTCCATTTCTCTATGCCTGACGGGTAATTCTTGTCCCCGTGCTAAAAATTCGTCTTCTTCTTGCTCCCTTATTTCATCATTTACGTCATCATTTTCATTTTGATCGATGATTTCCTCAATCTCGTCTCTTGTCATTTCCCTATGGATTAGTGGAAATTCTATAATATCTACTCCTCTAGGTAGAACCTCATTGTCCTCCTCTTCATCGGATTCACTATCTCCGTGATCTGGTGTAGGATTTATCATTCTATCCTCCAACCCTTTACATGGTTTGAGCCTTTCAGCATGTAATATCTGCTCTTTCTTTCCATGCAACTCCTTTATTTTAAAGGTAACCGGTCCTAGCTGTTGAGTAATTCGACTCGGTCCTGACCATTTACAACGGAATTTTGGTGCTAAATTCCTCCCTGGTAAAACTGGATTCTTCACATAAACTAAATCCCCGACTTGGAATTCTTTCCTAGTCCGTTTTGCATTGTGTTTATCGCATCTTTTTTCAATAGAAACCTCTATGTTCCTCTGAGCTAACTCGTGGGCGTTCTGCATTCTGGTAACTAACTCTGTAGCATAGTTTTCGTCTAGGTCGTATTTTACCGGCCCATGTGGCATCATTAGATGTACTGGAAGCTCCATATCTCTCCCGAACATTAAAAAGAATGGAGATTCTTGCGTCGCCTCATGCGGCAAATTCCTATACGCTAGAAGACAAAAGGGTAGCACTTCATCCCAACTATCATGGTGATCATCGACGTAATGACTTATCATCGTTTTTATGGTCTTGTGAAAACGTTCTATTATTCCATTGGCACTTGGGTGGTATGGTATAGTCTTTAACTTTTTAATTCCAAGAATAGTGCAAATTTCAGTAAAGAGTTTACTGAGAAACTGTGTTCCACAATCGGTTAGTATTTCTCGTGGAACTCCGAAACGACATATAATCTTCTCGACGAAAGCTTTTGCAACTGTTTCCGCCTTGATGTCTGGTATTGGAATGCATTCTGGATATCTCGTCAAGTAATCTATACAGGTCAACATGTATCGATTTCCATTATTAGTTTTATTTAATGGTCCTACTATATCCATACTTATACGTCCCCACGGACTTTTTGGTACAAAGTTGTGTTGCCAAGTCACTGGTGGTTGGTAATTGGTCTTGTGTAAACTACATGATTTACATTTCTCCACGAAGTCCTTAACGTCTTTACCTATAGATGTCCAATAGAAATCCTTTTCTATTATTTCTTTTGTCTTTTTCTGACCAGGGTGTCCTGAATAAATTGCGTTGTGATAAATCCGCAAAATTTCTGGAATTATCTTCTTAGGAGCTAGTATTCTGTCAGTTCGCTGCCACTCTTCTCTTTGTTTATAAATAATACCGTCGTCAATAAAATACGGGGAATTCTCATTATCCAAATTTTCCTTTATTCGGTGTATCGACTCATCTTCCTGTTGCAATTTCTGTATTTCTTCTTTTGTCCAAATTGCAGATGATACAGGTCTCAGCTCTTGTCCTCTAGTAACGACAGCTATCACGGGTGGTTCCCTTTCTTCTTTTTCATCAGTTTCTTCACATAATCGAGATAATGCATCTACATTGCTATTTAGATTCCCTTTTCTATACTGAATCGTAAAACTGTATTCCATAAGAAACATAGCCCACTTGGCTAGTCTTGAGCTTGCGTCTTTAATCGTCAATAAATATTTGAGAGGCCTATGGTCTGTCACAATAACGAAATGAGTACCAGTTAGATAGTTTCTGTAAGCTTTTACGGCAAAAACTATAGCTAAACATTCTCTTTCTATGGTGCTATATCGGCGTTCGGCATCATTCAGTGTTCTACTGGTATAGCATATAGGATGTTCTTTTCCTTCATATTCTTGCGTTAAAATAGCTGCAATTGCGGTCGCACTTGCATCCGTATTGACCATGAACTGTTTGCTGAAATCTGGGTACTTTAAAATAGGAGGTGTTATAAGTAGTTTCTTTAAGGTTTCGAAAGCACTCTCTTGTTCTGGTCCCCAAAGATATTTAATATTTTTCTTGGTTAAATACGTTAACGGCTGACTAATCTTCGCAAAATTAGGAACAAACTTTCTATAGAATCCACATAGTCCAAGAAAAGCTCTTATTTCTTTGACAATCTTGGGTACCGGATAATTTTCTATTATTCTGGTTTTATCCGGGTGGGTTGTATATCCACCTTCGCATATGAGATGCCCTAGATACTCAATTTCTTTCTTCATAAAATGACATTTCGTCGGTTTCAACTTTAAATTACTTCCACGTAATTTTTCAAAAATGTGCCTCAATCGTTCTAAATGCGAGTCTACGTCTTTGGAAAATACAATTATGTCGTCTAGGTATACTAGACACTCCGTATACGTCAATTTTCCTAGTATATGATTCATCATACGGCTCCAAGTAGCCGGTGCATTCTTCAAACCCATTGCCATTCTCAAAAATTGGTAATGGTTATCAGGAGTAGAAAATGCTGTTTTCTCCTGGTCCTCTGGTTGTATGGGCACTTGAAAGTAACCAGATGCCAAATCCATGGTAGAAAATAGGTGAGATCCCGCTAATTTTTCGATGGTCTCTTGTATATTGGGTAATGGGAAATAATCCGTTTTTGTTATGGTATTTAATTCCCGATAATCTATGACAAGCCTATACTGGATGTCTTCTCCAGGGTGTCTCTTCTTTTCTATAAGGATTGCGGGAAAATTCCATGGTGACTCACTTTCTACGATTACTCCGTCATCAAGTAATTTCTGGATTTCTTGCTTCATAACCGCTTGTCGATGATATGGTACTCTATATGGTCTCTTTATGATTGGCTGCACATCCTCCGTAATAATTCTATGTACGACCTCTGTTGAACAACTTAGTTTGTCTTCTGGTGCTTTAAACACGTCAATAAACTCAAGAACAAGCTGCTTGAGTCTTTGTTCATCACTCGATTTGGGATTGTCTAAATTTAACTTCTCCAAAATTTCCTTGAGTCCCTTCTGGTCAATACTCCTTATTTGCAGAGTTTCTTCCTTCTTCTTGGCTTGCTCAATTTCCGCTTCGTATGCTCTAGCGATTACAGATCTACTTCTTAGAGTTAATTCTTTCTCAGTTATATTCAATAACCTTACTGGGACTACACTGTCCTTCTTACACAAAACACGTGCCACTAGCAATCCTGACAGAGCTTCCTCACATTGTTCGATAACTATGTGCTGAGCCTTAACCCTTGAAGCTCTGCGTAGAGTCGCTTGACACACTACTTGACTCATCGGCGGTATTATCACCTCCTCTCTCAGAGTCACCAGAAAACCATCTTGGTTTCTGAATTCCACGTCCTTTACTGGACCTTCATTAGAATTCCTTTCTAATGGACCCTCACAATTCCTTCGGAATTTTCCTGGAAGTTCACTGTCCTTCCTCTCCAAAACTGGTGCTACTGGCCAGCCTGTCGAAACTTCATCACATTGTTTAATGTGTTGAGCCTTAGCCCTTGAAGTTCCGCGTAGGGTTCCATGGCACACTTCATCAATCATCGGCGGTTTAATAACCTTCTCTCCCAGAGACGCCGGAAAACCTTCACCCAATAAAATCTCGTCCCTCACTGGACCTTCATTAGAGTTTTTATCTAATGGAAACAACAAAATCTCGTCCTTCACTGGACCTCTAATAACTTCCTCCTGTCGAAGTGGAATGGATCTATGGATTTCTCTGGAACTGGCCGGGTTCCTAATTGATGATGTCAGACTTCTTCCTTTTGAGTTGCCAAGTTGTTGGTTGGTTGTAGTTGTCGAGCGAGAACCAGTCGCTACGAAACTACGATCCTCCGTTACTGGTTCTAACGTAAGATCCTTCCTCATAAAATCTGTCACACCCCTCAATTTTTTCTCTTTTTCAGTTTCTGTTTCAACTTCTAGATAATTTTTTACTTTAATACCATTTCCATTCCTCTCCAAATTTTTCACATAAGTTTTCAGCTCATCGAGCTCCATTTCCAAGTTTCTAACTTTGTTCATCAACTCTTTTTCTCCTTTCTGTATCGCATACTCAGCATCAATATTCTCATCATACATTTGGATTTGCTTCTCAAAAGCGTACATACAGTTGTTCTGCCAATCTACTTTAATACCATATTGGCGCAGAAAATCTATTCCCAATAGTAAATCTGCCCTTAACGAATCTGTATTCACCACAATAAAATTGTGTCTCACAACGATGTCTCCTTCGAACATCACAGGTATATTTGCCATACCTCTTACAGGAATTTTATTGTCCTGTATATCCACCAAATTTACATCACATTGTTCCTTTTTGAACCCCTTGGCAATCTCGGGCTTAACTAGGGATACTACAGCTCCAGAATCTATTAAGGCTAGGTACGTCTTATCATTAACCCTAATCCTTACTACATTACAACTTTCTGGGGTTCTCACCTTGGAGCATGTATATATCCCTACCCATTTCTCTTCATTTAATCCCAACTTGCCTCGTTGGCAGCCACGTCTCGGGGTTGATAGGGGGCTGCGTGCGAGTTTAAATTCTGCCTATTTCCCGATTGCTGGGAAAAAGCGCCGACTTCCGTGCGGCAATTCTTAGCAAAATGCCCTTCCTTGTGGCATCTGAAACAAACAAGCGTACCTCTGTTACCTTGTCTGTTCACGTCCTTTAGTTTTGGACAATTTGGTCTTACGTGACCTTCCTGGTTGCAATTGTAGCACACCATTTTTCTAGCTTGTGGCGTTTCTCGGTTCCAACGGTTCTGACGGCTTGGGCCTGCTGTCTTCTTTTTATTCATAATTCCGCGGCATTCGCGACTGTGTGGCTTCAGAAAATTTTCGATCGATTCTTCCCTCTCAGCTATTTCTAATGCTTCGTCCAAGGTTGCTGGATTTCCTGAGAGTACACGTTGTTTAATCGGCATCAACAATCCTAGGGTAAATTGAGTAGCAATGTCCCCGAGCAATTTCTCTTCCAGCAATTTATCTGTTGCTGGATTTCCGGTGAGTGTAGCGGTCCGGTGCCCCAATACCTTCAATCTAGTAAGGTATTGTCTACAAGCTTCACCTGTTCGTTGCTTGCATTCAATGAACTGCTTCATAGCGGTCCCTTTCACATAATGCCTGCCAAATTGAGTTTTTAAACTGTCCTTGAGTAGAGCGCAGCTTGTTGTGGTCTTCAGGGTTGGCTCTGACTCTATGTACTGCTTGGCTCGATATCTCAGTTTCAATCGAGCTACTGAAATTTTCTGTGTGTCTGTCCAGTCAGCTAAAATACTGGTTTCTTCTAGGACATTTAAAAATTCTTCAGCACTAGTAGTTCCATCATAGGTAGGTATGGAATCTAATCCTATAAAAAGGTTAGGCATGGTGGTGTTGAATTGTGGTACGGGGCTCGAAGGGTTGGACATTTTTGACGTCGCTTGATTAATCTCAACTCAAATTTAACTAAAAAATTTACAGTTTCTCTCAATTCAAAAATTATTATTAACCCTACCGATGCTTTCACAATACAATTAAAATAACCTCTTAGTTGCTCTCAATGTACAAATAATAGACAACCCCACACAACTGACACCAATGTAGCAAATCGCCCCAAGTACTCTATGTAAATAGTTAGATGGTAAATGGCGAGCGGTATATTGATGGTGTTTATATGTACTTGGAGCTTGCTATCTAAAATCTGTGGAAGAGGGTCTATTTGCAAGAGAGAGAAACAAACTAAGGAGGTGTACTAAATTATATTTTATTTCACATAAAACTCAAAAATCAATTAGCCAAATATCTCCCAATACTTTACATCCTTCTTTAATTCTGTAAAATTAATACTTCACATCCGTTCTATATTGTTATTATACGGACCACTGAAATATGCCTACTTAATAAGAAACGCCCTATTCATACTATTTCTCAAAATAATATTTCTATTTATTTCACTACATCCGAATCATTCCTAATAACTACCCTTTACCTAGTCAAATAATTCCTTAAAATCTCTAAGTCCTTTACTTATGAAAACCCAAAATAATTACCTATTTGTTTAACAACTAATTTATTCTCATAAAATCTTACAATAACCTCTACTTGTAAAATAAACTCCCTAATTCAAAATTCATTCCATGGACAATAAATTCTTTTAACGGCTTTCCCATATTCTAAGACAATTATATTTCATGAACAAGTTTAATTTACGAAACATCCTATTTCCTTTTAATTAGTTTATTTAATCAGACAAATTCTATTATAAGTTTCCTTTTAACTAGTTTCCAATATTTTAAGAAAACAATTCTATTATGTCATCAAATTTCTTTTTAAAATTTCCTATTGCAGTTAATAGTTTCTTAGAACAAATTCTATTTTCGGATTCCTATGCCTAGCTAATAAATCCAACTGTTTAATTCATAATTTCCAACTCAAAATTGAATATTGTTAAATGCATTGTAAGTACTCTTCATATTTTTGTTGCACATTTAAATGTCATTATATCTGAAGGTAATTAAAGTTATGCGATAATGTTTCCTTCATAAAACACTCAAGTTATTAATTTCGTTGTAATAAAGTTCCACCGTTAAATTAAAAATCAAAAGTTTTCTAGTAAAATTTCACACAAAGTCATGTTCATCAAAATAAATCTTGTCACTATAAAGTACTTACATTTTGTCCATAAAGCACACGTAAAATTATTTAATTAACTACTCAAAATATTTAGCTTCACGCACATAATTGTTTGAATGAAATTTCAACTGTTATTACTTTCTCGGTTTTCCGTAAATTTTCTAAGTTAATTTATACCCGAGGCCATAGGCCATAAAAGAAACTTTTCGCGAAACTGGACCGACTTTACTTCAAATGGACGACTCGACTCTTAACTGGCAACTATCAACTGGGAACTATCTTCAGATCACTGGGAACTATCTTCCGCGAGTTTTATATCAAATCGCTCTCCCCACAAAATTATTATTAAATTTCCCCCAAATCGTCAATATAGGCGGTCGTTAACTTAGGAATCCGAATTTCATTGGACGACCTCATTATTATTAAAAGAATGATGCAATTTCCTTGAAATTTATATCATTTTTTTAGCCCAAAAATCGACTAATTATGTCGTAATATACTGATTTATCGAGGTCGAAGACATTATTGGTTCAAGAATGCGATAAATAATCAAATTAATTAACATGCTGTCCTTGGCTAAGAAAAAGTTCATTGATCGGTTATTGATGTCATCACCTCGTTTTTATCAGTTTTTAAGAATTTAATTTAGATGACAACTTCCGGATGTCGTAATACGATAGTTTAGTTGGTTTTATTTTTAATTTATCGATACAGATTTAAAAATACCGGAATTAAATTTTTGATTATTTGATAAAAATTAAAATTTTTACAGTAAAGACTTTGTAATTATAGGGTCAAATTTCTGGATCATCACAAGGTCATCATTTTTTTATAACTACACAATCGAGTACACAATAGTTATTTATATTTTTTTTGCTTTAGTAAGTGACCTCAGTAGATATTCCGATTGTTTTTTTTTTTTTTGAGAAAAGTTGGATTTAGATCAAAAATAAAAAAATAAAAGGCGTTGAAGAAGATATTCAAATACCCATTTTCTTCTTCATCGCCGTTTCATTTTGACCTAAATCCAACCTTTCTCGAAAAATCCAACCGGGTTATTCATATTAGACAAACAACAATAGTCACTTATTGTGCAGGTCGTAGATAAAATATTGTATATCACACGTACGGTAAGGCTCATTACAACACTCGTGTGGTTACCACGACTCGGTCTACGACCTCGTCGTGGCAATATTCCACACTCGTTACTGTAATGAAGCTCATACCGTACTAGTAATATAAATAACTATCATCAATCTGAATTTACCTTTTTCGATATCAATACTTAGATTAGCATATCAGTAATTTTGTAGATATTTGGGATTCTATAAAAAAAAGGGCAATTTGACCTCCACGAGGGCCATTTGTCAGTAAAAAACTCATCAGTCGTTTTCAAAAGGCGCATTAATGGGCTAATTAATTAAGGGGAATTATTTTTAAAAGGAAACTTACGGGTTTCAGGGGATTTTCCTATATTTTAGATTAATATAAATTAGAAGTATAGAGGGGTTCTAAGGTCTAAGAATTTGTCCTCTTTCAGGGTTTTTTCTTAAGGATACTAGATTATACCTTTCCATTGAGTTCTTCTCTTTCGACGTTTTTGTGAGGTGTCAGAGTACCCACAACACTGAATTGAAACCGAAATTTACCCTACTTAAGAAGGGAAGCCAAAGTTGATGGGATCTGTTATCAGGGCTGTGAGGCTGTCAGGAGACAGCAATAGAAATGAATGTTTAGACTGCAGACAGGACCACAAGGGGGTGATGTACCCGTTGATTTAATAACGTTTCTTAATTACTTTTTATTATTATTAATAGTAAGTCTTATATCTTACTTGGTACATTTCCAAGTTTGTTCTACTGCCTTCATTATTACAATGGGTGTACTGTACCAATGATTTTTAATTGACTATATTTAAGGTGACATTTTGTACAAACCCGCCCCGGTATACCATGGTATAAGCGTGCACAGGTTTTAATTAATATTATTATTCTTTTATTCCTATTCCTCTTTTACTCTCATTGGGGTAAGGTGGTCAAACATTTATTGATAATTCTTGAATTTATTAGAGTATCTTATGAGACCATTACAAATTGGTCCTTGCTACCTTTTGGTAATTTTGATATTTTTTACATTTACATTTAATAATAATATATACTGTGGTATTTTATATAGTATATTGCCTTCTATTGGTCTTTGTAATGCAATTTCAGGTCTAAACATACCCCCCCAGAACATATTAAATAGTTTTATACGCATTGTTTTTATATTTGACTCTTATTTTACCCCTACTGACCTCAACCAAACTAGGGTAAAGTTGTTTTTAGAGGATAGGTACATCGGGTAGGTAAATTTTTATAGGAATTTTGGAGATCAGGGACTTTCTGGTTTAAGTCCGCGGATTTTATTTTGTAAACCACTGGCGCCCTATAAAGCTAACTTTCAATATTGAACCTACTCCCACACCACTGAGTAGCCGCGAGCACTTTGTTGCGCTGGCCGCATTCCTTAAGGGTGTCTTACTGTACCTAGGCCTATTAGGATTTATTTACTTATTCAAATTTATTATTCAAACAGTTTAAGGGTTAATTTTTGCGCAGCAAAATTACTAGGAGTTACGACAATAGTCGTCTACTTCTTCAAATTTGGTGTAACAAAGTTGCGAGTTCTTCATAGGTCAGGGTTGTTTCTCGAATTACTTATTTGAGGTGATGCTTCATTGACCTAACGACTCTAACTTCCCACAGTCCACCAAAATATCCGAAACTAGGTAATTTTTGAAGAAGTCCGCCATTCTAGATTTTTCTCAAATATCAAAAGTTTCACTTTGATTCGTTAGCTTGTTGAATTATCTTCCAAACATGCCAAAACAAAAAGGAATTGGTCATCAACAACAAAAAAAGTTACAGCTCAAAAATAAAATTCTAATTTTTTTGAACCAATAGGTGTGGATCTAAAGAAATAGGTACGTACCTACCTAGTTCTGGAAACTTGATGTTTGAATTTGAAAAGTGAACTCTGGTAAATTGTAGTTTCGATGGGCATGAGAAAATCCTATTTGTTTTCGATGTTCATTTCAATAAATTGTTCATTATTCGTTTAGTTATTCGCTAACTATGTAATAATTATTTTGTTTTCAGAATGACGTATTTCGGCGTAATCGAATATTTTCGTGGCTGGATTAAGCTTTTATAGGGCCCGGGGCTAGTGAAGTTTTAGGGGGCCCTTCATAAATTAAGTGCAAAAAAATATACAGGGTGTCCCACGACGTTTTTCCCAGGTAATAACTTCGGAACGCGTCATCCAATATAATTGAAATTTTGAGGATGTTGTTAACTTTTTATGCCGCTTCTACCATCGTCATCCAATTTCACCACTTTCGCTTTAATTTCGTTCAAGTGACATCAACTTTCGAATCTTAAATGACAATGATGTAACTCATGGTATATTATGGCCTTTTACGTTAGAAAATTAAATTAAAAAATCGTCAATGCTATGTTTGTTAAGGCTTTGTTAAAGAAAATGATAATAGTATATTCTTCAACGAGCATATAATGATGGCCATTATTCACGAGAATGAAAATTCAAACACGAGCCGAAGGCGAGTGTTGGAATCATTCGAATTCGAATAGAAGACTATACTTTCTCTTCGAACTCTTTGAAAGAAAATCATTAGTTTTTGTAAGAAATGACAATCATCAAAAGTTTGAACCCGCCTTAATTTTTTCTAATTAGGCAATGGCATGTAATATTGACAGTTGAGTTGAAGAGGGCGCTTCTGTACTTGGAGCTTTTTAAATTTTGGCGCGTAAATAATCGATTGTAATTTTAACCTCAAAAGTTAAATTTGATGTGTGGTTTTAAGACAAGCTGACGCTGACACTTTCAAAAATATTCTCTAAGGGCCACTGAACGCTTTGGAAGATATTTTAACCTCTTCATTGTCCATTGTTCATATGTATTCATCTTTCCTTCTTCTCATTTTAAACAATTTGTAACTATTGACATTTCCTGCCAAAATTTAAAACACTCCAAGTTCACTCGCGCCCTCTACAAAATTTTAGGGAACTTAACTGGATATTTGCTGCCATTCAATCCATCTGTCAGAAAGGAAAATTCAATGTGACGTGGCGGCCAAACAAGTTTGTTTTGAATATGTTTTTATGCGTATTTTAAATTATTATGCATACAGTTTTGCTTACAACTTTGATTTTCATTATTTAATAAAATATTTGTTGACTAGGTACCTAAACTATTAATTCGGGCAGAAACCAAGAATCGTAAACTCTACAGGATTGCTCAATCGGCTAAATTTGTTCACAATTGCTGTGACGTCACGTGCATCCCGGATCTTCAAGATGGCCGCTGATACGAATGATGTTCAGTTTGTGCTAACAAATATTTTATCGTAAATTCGGATTTATCAAGTGTTATAAGTGTAATTTAGAGTTTCATTTAATGTGTGTAAGCATAAAAGACTCGTGGTTGAAAATACTCGGGAAAACCCCAAGCATTTTCTGGTTTTAGTGGTTTTATAGTAGGTACTGGATTAATTGTATCAGGACATCGCTACTTTTATTCGTGTGTATTGCTAGTTTTCTACTGTTAGTATTTCCTAGTCAAGCATTTGTATTGCTTTTTTTTGTAAATCAAATATCTACTTAGTTGTAAGTTTCCTTTGCATGTAATTACTAAAAATTAGTGTTTCTGAAGAGTGAATAAATAAATATGTAAATAAATTCTTTTACTGGCGCGTTTACTATGAAAACGCATGGAAAATATGGGAAACTTGCAGTGTTTTTCTGGAATATGATTATGAAAATCTAAATTAGGTATCACTATTCGGCTTTCTGAAATAAGCTTACTTTGAATGTCCATATTAAATCGTTCTAGTACCTATTAAACTATTGAATAATAATTGAGAATTTAAAGGTAGGGGCCGTAAAAAATAAAACACACTATAGCAAAATTGATAAACAAAAACAAACAAACTCGTCTTTCTAATTAGCCAACCACTCAAGCTTCAAGGACACAAACTTTTGAAGTCTGCTAATTTTAAAATTAATTAATTAATTCCAAAATACAGTTTTCAAAGGAAATAACTTCAAAATAACAATTTTTCACGTTTGAAAATGCAAGGAAAGTGCACTGTCATAATAAAACACAAACTGATCAAGGACTGCGTGACGTCATTCGCATACCGCGATCTTCGATGTTTTTATGAACGTTTGTCTTATGGGATTGAGCAATCCTGTAGAGTTTACGATTCTTGGGCAGAAACTAGATATTTTTTTGTGTTTTTTGGCCCATGTGTGGCCGCCACGCCATCTTGAATGTCACGTGGTTTGAATTGCCTAATTGAAAGTTTCGTGATCTGACAGTAGACGTCAGTCATGTTTTGTTTGTATTGTCTCATTGCGGCCCGTGTATTCCGAAAATTCGGAGAATTTGATTGGTCGATAGGCCGTGGATTCCGATTATTATCCATGGGGCGTGTAGAATTCGTATCATTAATCATTTCAATATTGAGCAAGAATGAATGTATTATTTAATGTTCGAAGAGAAAAAATTATACAGTGGAACATACGATGATGCGTTCCGAAAAACCGCGTGGGACACCCTGTATATGAAAAAAAACTATATTCCTGATATAACAATCTGACACTGCTATACCTATTATCTATTCACAATCCGATGTCCAAAGGTAAAGGTAAAATGTATCACCTTTCAGTACTATTTGATCGGGAAAAGTGATAAATTTACCTTTACCTTTGGACTACGGATTGTGATTAGGATATACATGTTTTACAAAATTATGTCAAAATATATTTTTTCTACGACTGCTCCAGAAAGCTATCAAAAATGCACTACTAACTTACCTGGAAAATCAATTATTCCGCACAACGTGCGAAAAGTAACTTTTCACACGCTTTTGCGTGCGAAAAGTACTTTCCACTCGGTTTTGCGTGCGAAAAGTACTTTTCACGCGCTAAAATAAAAATGACACTTCTACTGAATATTTGTTTTGCAAGTAGCTCTGAGTGCATTCAACGTATGTACCAAAATGGTTCGTTGATATAATGATTTTATTATTTTTTTTCAAAAAAAAAAATTAAATTTCAATGTGAATATACCTAGTTATTTCGCAGTCCTAGAAAAAGTATAGTGTGTAACGTGTGTGAAAAACACTTGTTGCACAATATACTATTTTGTCATAACGCTCCCAAAAACAATTATTTTACGGACTCATTCAAGTCCGTAAAATGCTTCTTTTTAGGATTTTTTTTTCTTTATGAATGCACCTTTATGATTTCGAAAATTAAGGAAAATTTGCAAATTTTAGCGTTCTGAAGAATTCTAGAAAGCGTATGACAAAAAATAGTGTATGTCACATCATCTGCTATTCCGGACTCGGCTGACGCCTCGTCCGGAAACAGCAATGATTCGTCCTGAAAAACTTCATTTCAGGTACTTGTGACAAAAATAACTATTTTCTACTACCGTGCATAAAGTACTCACTTTATGCACTATTCAGAAGACGTAAAATTTCTCTTGAAGCATTAGTGCGTAAAGTAGTTCACTTCACACACTAGTGCGTAATTTAATAAATTTTGCGAAACATGACGTGAAAGACTAGTGCATTTAATATTTATTGTTTGCCCACGGGCCCTTGACGAGCAGAAGCCTCGATTTCAATAGTAGGGCCCCTCAGGGGCCCTTCTGGACTGCGGGGCCCGGGGCCCGGGGCTGCAGCCCCCCCTTAATCCTGGCATGAATATTTTTAGTTACAACCTAGTTAGAATGTAATAGTAGGAGAGCCGGTAATATTAACGGGTATGTGATCGTTGCAATGGATAATTTTTACATAAAAGAATAGCTCATAGCTACCTTTAAACTAAATGGATAGATGGCCTCGATTCTCATGGCCGCAACCCTTTGATGGGTGAGCGTAAACTACCCCTCTTTTTCCGAAGGAACAATGTTATCGTTGCAATAGCTGAAAATTGGTAGATATATTCTTTAATATGTTTTCTCAGATAATATATAGGGTGGCCTCGATTTTGATGGCCGGAAATGATGGCAGCCCTCATTGAAAGTCGAGCGCACGCGTTATTTTGCTTGCTAAATACAAATTTTTGAAAGTAACAGCCTTCAAAGTCACTTTTAAAGTTAAAAGAGGATTTTGCATACGGCTGTAAGTCTTTAGACAAAAAAAAGAAACATGAAATTGTGTTAATAAAGTGTTTGCCGCATATGATGAGAACCCCCTACACCGCAAGGTACTTCTTATTTGTTGCGCTTATGGTTCTTGACGTATCTTTTTATAAAACAACTTTACGGCCATGAGAATTGAGGCAACCCATCCATTTGGTTTAAAGGTTACTATGAACTATTGTTTTATGTAGAAATTATCCATTGCAACGATCACATACCCGCTATTATTGCCGGCTCTTGGACTATACTGGGACACCCCCTTTTTTTAAATAAAAAACAAAAGTTTACAAGTTTTGAAACAGTGTAGGTAGAGAATAGAATAAAAACGCATCATAGGAAGGGAAAAATATTTATTACGGTACGATTTCTCTTAATAACTAAGGACAAAGTTGTTTAGCTTGCGCAAGAGTTAGAAAAAGTTGTGGGAAAGAAACCCAAGTAAATTGTCCATGAGCAGATATAAAAAAGTTTGTCACTTCCTTGTTCTCATTCGTGCCGAAATCGTAAACATTTCCACGGAATTTTTTGCCGTCAGAAGTAAAACTCACATTACAGTTACGAAGAGCCTAAATAGAATCAGAAATTACACATCAGAATAAGAGCCTTCTGTTTCACAATAATTGTTGAGACAAACTTGAATTATTTCTTACCATAAAGTTTCCTATTACGTTATTTGAGGGAATTTCGTCTTTCACTTGGCTATGGAGAAAGAACACGAGATATCCATTCGGAATCCGTTGGGCACTTCCTAGAATCAGGCACGGATAAAAATATCCATACGAATAGGCGAGTAACATATTCGACATTGGTTTACTAAAAAAAAAGTTCATTCGATTAAACAATTGAGATTAGATACTTTTGAAATAATTTACTCAGAGCCCAGACAAGTCGAGGTCTTTGAAATATGGTTCGGATAGTTTAAATGACACATTGACTTACGATATATGTGATGGCAAAGTTAGTTCCAAATCATAATCTCTAAGTGGATCTTGGCCACTTTGTTTTGGTTCTTGTTTGGTTCCAGAGTTTCCCATTTATATTGTTTTGTTATTTTTTTATTTTTATTTTTTTGTTATTTCGTTTTAACGGTTGATTTTGATATTATGTATATAGAAGTGCTTGAAAAAATGTATGACGGAATTGAGTGACATTGACAAATTCTATTTTTTTCAGAGCATAATCTATCTATACAGTGCCCGCGGAAAAGTCTGCACCATATGGGAATTTTTTTATGCTCATCCTTACTTCAAATCGGTTTTTGGCATTAGATTCTGCATGACTGAAAACCAAAAAAACAACTAAAATTTTTGACTCGAGACTTGCCTCATACCTGTCAAATGCCATTTGAAAATTTCAAACAAGGAAAAGTGGGAAAAGTGGCATTTTTATGAAAAATATGAAAAAATTTCATAAGAAAATATTGTTCCAAATGACATTTAGAGTCTAATTTGATATTTTTGCTTTGAAAAAAATATATTTATTTTTTTTTTAATTTTTTTTGAATATCTACGGAAAACTAATATTTTTAGGATTTCTTTCGCGACCATTCCTCTAAAATAATTAGTTTGTATCTGACTAATGGTTTTTCAAATCCTAATAATATAATTAAAAGTTTAAACATCAAAAAGAAATATTTCTATTAAAATCTTAATACGCCTCTGGACTATTTTAAAAATTGTTTACTTTGAAATATATTTTTTTCAAAGCAAAAATATCAAATTAGACTCTAAATGTCATTTGGAACAATATTTTCTTATAAAATTTTTTCATATTTTTTATAAAAATGCCACTTTTCCTTGTTTGAAATTTTCAAATGGCATTTGACAGGTAGGTATGAGGCAAGTCTCGAGTCAAACATTTTAGGTGTTTTTTGGTTTTCAGTCATGCAGAACCTAACGCCAAAAACCGATTTGAAGTAAGGATGAGCATAAAAAAATTTTCCATATCGTGCAGACTTTTCCGCGGACACTGTACAGGGTGGTCCAAATTGGACACTTTCTTATGGAAACACCCTTTATTTTTAGAGATAAAAAAAAATGGACCACCCACTCTGAGGCTCAAATTTCATGAAATTTTGATTGGTGCAAACCGCATTTTGATATCTTCAACCGTTTAGGCGCTAGAGGGCGATTCTCGACGAGCAATACTGTAAAGCCTGCATAACTTTTTTGTTTATGGAAATAATTTATTTCCGTAAAGACCTTTTGGAAGCACTTTTTCAAGCAGAATTCAGTGACGTTCTCAGTTTTTTTCTGTCTGGCTTCGATTTCGAGATATTGACCAAAATCCGATTTTTTTCAATAGGACACTCTATATATTAATAGTTCATTAGAAAGCTATGCTTTCGCTTATTTTAATGATACAGGTTTGATAGATTTATCTTTAACAGTATTCGAGAAAAAAAATTATTTCGGTTTTTGTCATAAGAAACAATGTGTAAGAAAGAGACCTTTCTCAGTTTCCTTACAGAGATAAAGTCCTTTTCCAACACATTGTTTCTTATGACAAATACCGAAATAATTTTTTTTCTCGAAAACTGTTAGAGATAAACCTATCAAACCTTGTATCATTAAAATCAGCGAAAGTATAGCTTTCTAATGAACTATTAATATATAGAGTGTCCTATTGAAAAAAATCGGATTTTGGTCAATATCTCGAAATCGAAGCCAGACAGAAAAAAACTGAGAATGTCACTGAACTCTGCTTGAAAAAGTGCTTCCAAAAGGTCTTTACAGAAATGAATTCTATTCATAAACAAGAAAGTTATGGAGGCTTTACAGTATTGCTCAAAATCGAGAATCGACCTCTAGCGGCTAAACGGTTGAAGATATCAAAATGCGGTTTGCACCAATCAAGATTTCATGAAATTTGAGCCTCAGAGTGGGGGGTCCATTTTTTTCTATCTCTAAAAATAAAGGGTGTTTCCATAAGAAAGTGTCCAATTTGGCCCACCCTGTACATACATATCTATATATATAAAACACAGTTGTGTTGGTGTTGAGCACTTATAACTCGAGAACGGCTGGACTGATTTTTATGATTTTTGCTTTATTGGATTTGTCTTTGTCCATCCTAAGATAATAAATCAAAAAAATCAAAAAAAAAAAACAAAAAAAAAAATTTATCTATTTTACTTATTTATGAAAAAAACTCACTAAGCCCGCATATGGTGCCATCTCTTATAACCGATACCAAGTTTACCGTCACATTTTCATTGCAAACCATGTGGATTTTATTGTCACACACTTTGCACAAAAACAATTTGAGGAAAGCACTTTATTTTTAATTGTTCTTCACAGTAAAAATGTCCAAAAATAAATAGAATGCCAATGTTTTAATTGTGTATTTTATTTTGTTGTTGGTTTGTTCATTCCGAAAGAGCGCGAACTGGTCTCCCTGTCATTACTTGACGCTTGACCATTGACGTTCTGTGGCTAAGTTCCGTTTCTCCTCTTAGGCATCCCTTGACAGCCGTGTTCCGTGGCGACTGTTCGGAGTGCTCCGTCCGGCTGGTGTCGAGTGGCAGAGAGCCAGGTTATGAGTCCGCCACAACCATTTTGTATACTGCGCCATATATGATAGGTACCTAGAACAAAGCTCGCCGTTGTGCGGTAATTTCATTGCAGATACAGTAGAACAGAATACTGCTAAGGAACTGGAGCGATTCCAAACAGAACTATTCCACTATTCCGATCAGATAAAGTGGTGCAGAAAGAGTAGATCAGATAGAATAGTGCAGATACAGTAGAACAGATGGAGTATTGCAGTGCAGATAAAATGAAACAGGACTGCGCTGGAGATTTTTTTTGTTTTCTTTACATTTTTTGAACATTCTTGTGCCTGAGTTTATTTATTTGGTGGTAGACTTTATAAGAATAATGCCCACAAGCTGCCTAAAAAGGGATGATGTAAAATTTTAATTTTAGGTGACTTCTGATCCAGAGAGTAAAAATTAATTTTCTTCAACCAAAGTCAAATTCACCATAGAAAAAAACTGAATTTAATTCAGTTAATAAAATCTGTTTTTTTTAGAGATGGGTCCGAACTGTTATTTTGGTATAACAGTTATAACTGTTACTACTATTTTCAATTAACAGTTTAAAATAACAGGTTGCTGCAATTATTATGTATCTCCAACTTTTTCCTGATAGATGACAGCACTCACTGTCGGCATGAAACAAACAGACCTAAAGAAATCACCTAAAGTGCGACAAGTGAGTGAACCTTGGTAACGTATGAAGTAGCAGAGAGGAAGACGAAAACCTATACTATTATACGACGCGACGTGTCTCCGACGTGGTGTATTTCGAAAATTGCGGTTACCCTGACGCGACGATCCGCGTATATGTATATTTAATCTCGCGCCAATCAGGAGCGTTTTGGCCGCATTCCTTCCACACAGGTTCACTCGTCGCATTTTACTAACTATTCTATTTTTGTCTTTCAATAAATAAAAAAATTGAAAAAAAACTTCAATAATGGGAGTTTGTTTTTTTGCCTATAAATATAAAACTCTCCTCGCATCCTCTGGGCGTGATTCTCTTTTTCCAAAGCCCTAACCGAAATTAAAAAAGGAAAAAATATGCAATAATCATTATATTATCTATTATTAGAGGTGAGTTGCGATTTCACGAACTGTGACTTTGTCACTGCTACTCGTCTGTCACAGTCACAGTCTGCTCCAGTCACATACAAGTAGCAGTGACATTTTGTCACTGCCCGCTTTAGCTCCGACCGATGCAGCGCGGACTAAACTCGAGCTAAGTGATGCAAATGAAATAATATAATACTATAAATCGTATCGCGGTCACGCAAAATAAAAACTGCTACTGCAGAGGGCGAGCTGGAAACTGATCACTGGAACATCTCTCTCGGCCGTGACTGTAGACTGCGATTATGCCATGTTTCGCTGTAGCATTAACTTAATATTAGCAGTACGGCCGCGAACTAGCGTAAAACTGCTCCAAAAAATCACTGCTATTTGTCACAGTGACACGAATGGAGCAGTCACGTCTTGTCACAGCTCCATTAAAATCGCAGGTTGGCCCACCTCTATCTATTATCCAATTGTTAGGTTATGTTATTTTATTTGAATAAATAAAAAATTCCCGCGTGCCAAAATTGTAACAGAAACCTGTTATTTTTCACTATCGACAACAGTTCCTGACTGTTATTTAGAAATAACAGTTACAAAATAACAGATAGTTAAATAACAACCCATCTCTAGTTTTTTTTTTTAAAGATAATCCCCCAATTCAAAAATTTAGTAACTATGTTGGCAACACAAGCCTTTTCTACATAAAAATTTTGAAAGCATTGACAATTTTACATTGTCTCACGGGCTCACCTAGCCAAACCAAATGTTTAGGCTTTGTTCGGACTATTTATTAGATGGTTTATGTGAAGTTTGCACAAAATCGGTCGAGCGGTTCTTCATTTATCACATTTTTTGTAATAAATGAATTATTCAATAAATGGAGGATCATTTTGTTAATAAGGATTTTGCTGTCAAATTGAAACTTTTTTTCAGCGTTGACAGTACTAGCATGTTGTTATGTCATTAATGTGGTGATTTCATTATTTATTTTATTTATTTATGAAAAAAATTTACTAAGCCCGCAAACGGCGCCATCTCTTATAACCGATACCAAGTTTATTTTGAATTTGTATACCGCGCCATCTCTGATACCTGGAACGAAGCTCGGCATTGCAAATACAGTAGAACAATGCTGCTCAGGAACTGGAGCTATTTCGAACAGAACTATTCCACTATTCCGATCAGATAAAGTGGTGCAGAAAGAGTAGATCAGATAGAGTAGTGCAGATAGAGTAGAACAGATGGAGTAGTGCAGTGCAGATAGAGTGAAACAGGGCTACGCTAGAGATTTTTTTTGTTTTCTTTACATTCTTTGAACATTCCTGTGCCTGAGTTTATTTATTTGGTGGTACACTTTACAAAAATAATGCCCACAAGCTGCCTAAAAAAGGATAATGTAAAATTTTAATTTCAGGTGACTTCTGATCCAGAGAGTAAACATTAATTTTCTTCAACCAAAGCCAAATTCACCATAGGAAAAAACTAAATTTCATTCAGCTAATAGATACGTTAACACAACATTTAATAGGTATATTTAATAATTCAGAGGCGGTACGAAGTTCGCCGGGACAGCTAGTCTAATATATAAAATTCTCATGTCACAGTTTTAGTTACCTTCGTCCTTCGAAACGGCTTTACCGATTTTTATGAAATTTTATATGTATATTCGGTAGGTCTGAGAATAGGTTTTTAGCTATTTTTTATACCCCTAAGTAATAAGGGTGGTCCACCCCAAAAGTTTTTAATGTTTTTTTGCTTCTCACCACTACATAACCCAACTTATTTTTCTTTACGCATTCAACCGACGTAACAGTATTATCTTATAGCATTTTCGGCTTAACTGCTCCCAGAGCGCTCTCTATTTGGGCGGTGACGTCACAGATTCAAGCGAGGGCACCCTTTTTGAAATCAATAGCCGAATCTTACTTTATTGTTTTGTTTTGATGAATCATTGATCTATCGAATTTGACGGAGCAAGGAATAGCGCTCCGTGCGAGATTTGAGAGCGTTTATTGCTCAAGTCGAACATATCTTCTATCGTCAGATTGCGCGGTCCTTTTCTTTCATTACATACTATCTACAGTGGCTTATTTAGTCACTGTTGTGATACCATTTGCACTGTGATAGAAACCTTCATTTAGTTTTCGATACCGAAAAAGGTGAGTACAAATTTGTGAATATTGTGATGGTTATGTTTATGTTATTTTATTAGGCAATCCAAATCACGTGATTCGATATGGCAGTGTAGGCCGACATTATTTTGTTTATATTTGTGTTGATTGTGTGAATTAATATGAATTTTTGAATCAGTGGTTATTGACGATTCAGATGACTTTTTTTTTGTTTTCTCTACATTCTTTGAACATTCCTGTGCCTGGGTTTATTTATTTGGTGATACACTTTACAAGAATAATGCCCACAAGGTGTCTAAAAAGGGATGATGAAAAATTTTAATTTTAGGTGATTTCTGATCCAGAGAGTAAACATTAATTTTCTTCAATCAAGGCCAAATTCACCATCGAAAAAAACTGAATTTAATTCAGCTACTAGATACGTTAACACAACAGTAAATAGGAATTTAATAATTCAGAGGCGGTACAAAGTTCGTCTGGTCAGCTAGTATAATATAAGAAGCAAAACAAAACAACAAGATATATTATTATTACCTTACTGTAAATCTGAAATGGTAGTGGACCAGGAAAGTTACTTAGTCGAGACCACGCTAGGGTAAAAAAGACAGCGCAATAGATGAGACGATATTGTCAACTAGCTGCTTAGGAAAGGAGGACCCGGTATTTAACCTTATTGATTTATTTGCCGATTCGATCGGATGTTTATTGCAATTCAGCAATAAATTGATATAAATTGCGTTGCAAGCCGCAGCAAATAGGCAGACTTAAACCAGTGCAAGTACCTCTCGTTGGAAAAGCCCCTCTGGAATTAAGTCTCCCCAGTGCAAGTACCTCTCGTTGAGAAAGCCCCTCTGGGTATCTTCAGCCTTATCGTTGTCCAGTGCAATTACCTCTCGTTGGGAAAGCCCCTCTGGACAAGGCATAAGGGTGACGATAAACTAATCTACAGTCTCCCAAGCAGCGTTGACGTGTGCCTCCCTATAAGGACCCCAGTGTTCGAAGGGTCATTTATCTTATAGGATTAGCGTACATGTAAGGGCATATTTGGGAAAATATATATCTATATTTTTATATAACCTGAGCGAGTTTATCTCCATCGACCCCCAGAGCTACAAACCCCCCATGTCACCCCCGTAAAGCGGGCAGTTGTGACAATATAGACAAATTCACGGCCTTGAATCGCTCTGGGTCCTTATTCTTGAAACAGGGGAGCAACGTTCCCAGGAGAAAGGGTGTTCCGTCTTTCTCAATGATATGCAAATGATAACATAAGCAACAAAGACGGTTCTCCTGGGAACGTTGCTCTCTTGTTTCAAAAATAACGGCCCAGATCGGAGAAAACTTACCGATATCTGATGAAGTAGCTGCGCAATTATGATGATGAATGATTTATGTTTTACTGTAGGTATACGAAATCCCACGCCATTTCAGCCCCTATGAAATGAGACTTTTCCAGCAAGAACTTTGTTATTTTTTTATCAGTTCAACACGAAAATTTTGATATTTCAATTTTACTGGATGATGCATTTTTTCTAGAGTAGGTAGTAGTAGATAGAAGACATACATATGTATATTTTTGTCTAAATCCTGACCTAAATACAGAACCAAAAACTTGACTATATGTAGCGTATGTTAATTTTATCTGATGGATCCATCGGTATACTTGCCGGTACAAGGGTTAAAAGAAACATGTCGGAATCCTTTTACTTTCTGTAAAGTTTGGAAGTAGCACTGATCATTGTCATCCGCAAATATGGATTCAGACTGCATTGCAAATTTTTTGTTCTGATTTCCAGTTTTAGGCATTTCCAATTTTTTCATTATATGTGGCTCGGGTGATTCGTAGCTGCTTTGCATTGTAGTAATATATTCTTCACAAACTTCAGGACGACGCATTTTACTTTTTGATATGCTATCACAAAACGGAGAAATATTAAACGTTTCAAGATTCACAATTTTTTTGTTGATTCTTGGTTCTAAAAACGTATCAGAAACTATACCTCGTCTCAAAGCATCACGAGTTTCTGATATAGGACACACCACATCCTGATGACCAAATCTGTTATAATGAGAAGTGTGCAGTCTATAGGTTTCCGGGTCGAATGGATCGGAATCGACAGGCCGATGTTCTAAATCATATTGCCAATCTGTAACTTTTACCTTTGGGCAGTATATTGCTTTGCTGTAGAGTATAGTTTCGGTCCTCGAGTCCTTTGGCCGATATTTGAGAGCTTCTAGTTTGAAAGGAGTCCTGTAGGACATGTTTGCAGCAATAGAGAAAAAATATAAAATATATTCACATGCAAAAAAAATGGCAGTAACTTGACTTGTAATTTGAATTATTGACAGATGAGTCGGTATTTTAATGTTTCGTTAAAAATCAAGACCTCTACTAGATCAAGACTTTGCTAAGGTGACTTTAAAATGTTAAGGTGAATTTGAAATTAAATTAGTTCCTTCATATGTGTCCTTAAATCAACCTTAAATAAAGGGAACTTTAATATACGGTTAAAGCCTTGTATTAGGGATGATTTAACGTTGTTCTGTACCTGAAAGAGACATTGAAATACCGCCTCTAAGGATGAATCATGAATCCACATAGAATCGATATCAACATTATCAACTAGGTCTATATTTGGCTTGAAAATGCATCCAGGGTTTCCTAAGAAGCGGTACCGTTGTAGCAGTGTGCCCCAAGTACTCTACTATTTAATAACTTAGATGGTAAATATCGAGCAGTTTTATTGATGGTGTTGATGGTTTCCTTGACTAGCCAATTTGTTATCACTGTGTGTGTGAAGGAGCGATCACCAGGTCAGTTAGATAATTATTATTTCGTTTGTGAGAGTTCAATTTATACAAGTATCATTTTTTCCATTTTTATGTTTTTTTGTTTGTTTATAACAATTTTTTATTGCATGTGCATTGTTCATGTATTTAACAAAAATCGTTTCATGCTGTAAACAACACAGATAAAGAAGTAAATTAAAACCTAAGAAATTATGTGCTGTCTTTTTGTGCTGAGATTTTGATTTTGTGTATTCAGAACGTGCATTAGGGCCTTGTTGAATTTATTAACATTTTCCTACCCTGACGAGAGAATATCCTAGCAAATTGAGAAAAATCAATCTAGAGATATTGGCCCAAAAACAATTATAGCTGGGTAGCATCCCGTATGGGACCTCAGTGCCTTCCGGCAGACCGGCTAACTAACAAAAACTCTTCAGTATTGAATATAGGTAGTGTTGATTGAATGTAGTGTGTTTAATTCAAATTTTAGCACAAAGACAAAGGATGGTATCTAATTTAAACTTTTATTGACTCAAATTATTGAATTATTGACTCACAATTATTATTAAAATGACACAGTATGTTTCGATTTTTGAGGAATGTTAGATCGAGGGTTTCTCTGCCGTGCTCTTTCCCCTCGTTAGTTCCAGGATGAGAACGGTACGATTTACTTTAATAATAAAGTAGTGTAGCAAAACGCCCCAAGTACTCTATTTAAATTGTTAGATGGTAAATGGCGAGCGGTATAATGATGGTGTTTATATACTTGGAGCTTGCTATCTAAAATCTGTGGAAGAGGGTCTATTTGCAAGAGAGAGAAACAAACTAATGAGGTGTACTAAATTATATTTTATTTCACATAAAACCCAAAAATCAGCCAAATATCTTCCAATACTTTACATCCTTCTTTATTTATGTAAAATCAAAATTGTTATTTTACGGACCACTGAAATATCCCTACTAAATAAGAAACGCCCTATTCATACTATTTCTCATAAATTATAATTTAACTCATTTTACTACATCCGAATCATTCCTAATAACTATCCTTTACCTAATCAAATAATTCTTTAAAATCCTTTAAGTCCTTTATTTATGAAAACCCAAAATATTTACCTATTTGTTTATCAACTAATTTATTCTCATAAAATCTTGCAATAACTTCTACTTGAAAAATAAAATCCCTAATTTAATAGATCTGCCTTTAAAATTATCAATGTCTCTTGATGAATAACAAATTTCAAATACAACTTCTCAATACGTCTAGTGATAATCGTTAGAAGTTTTATCTCCTGAATGACAACAGTTATTAAACTAACGTCTCCATTATATTGAATGATAATCGTCAACAATCTAGTTTCAAACACAAGTTTCTTTTCTACACATCCCATTTCCTTTTCAACAAACCAAATTACTATCATAAAATTTCTTTAACAGCTTTCCAATATATTAAGACCATTCTATTTTTCAAGATTTGCTATTCTATTTAATTAGAACAATTACAAATTCTCGCCATTCCTGGCTAATATACAAAGTTATTTAAATTCCTATGAGCTCGATATTATAGCCCTTAATTTTCAAAGAGGACGAACCAGTTCAAACTTCTTCCTCAAATCGAAACTATTTATGTTCTGTTAAATGCATTATAAAGTTCCTTCATATTTTCTTTGCACCTTTAAATGTCATTATATCTGAAGGTAATTAAGTTATGCGATAATGTTTCCTTTATAAAACACTCAAGTTATTAAGTTTATTGTAATAAAGTTCCACCGTGATAAAAATCAAAAGTTTTTTCTAGTAAAATTCACACAAAGTCATGTTCATCAAAAATAAATCTTGTCACTATAGAGTACCTACTTATATTTTGTCCATAAAACACACGTAAAATTACTTAATTAATTACTCAAAATATTTAGCTAGCACGCACATAAATTATTGAACGAATTTCAAATGTTATTACTTTCACGATTTTCCGTAAATTTTCTAAGTTAAATTATACCCAAGGCCAAACGCCATTGAAGAACTTTTCGCGAAACTGGACAGACTTTAACTCAACTGGACTGGAGAACTCTTAACTGGCAACTGTTTTCTCCTTCTAAAAAACGCGCTATTTATATAATTCGATGCTCCCAATCTCTTTGTCCATGACAATCAAGATAATGCAATTTCCTTGGAATTTTATATCATTTTTAGCCTGAAAACAATTAATTATGTCGCAATAATCTGATTTATTGAGGTCAAAACGTTTGGGTTCAAGAATGCCATAATTCATTCGACTCAATTTTTGGTACGCGGAAAGGCCTTGGCTAACAAAGTTCATTGATCGGGTTTTTGATGACACACATGCTGTGTGTCGAGATACGTAGCGTTAATTTGTTTTATTTTAATTTATCGATACAGATTTAAAAACACCGGAATTAAATTTTGATTATTTGATAAAATTTAATGTTTACAGTAAAGACTTTGTAATTATCGGGTCAAATTTCTGGATCATCACCAGTGGCGACTCCAGGGGGCCCCCCCTGAAATTTAGCTGGCCCTCCCTGAAAACTTGCCCTCGCCCCTCATGTCGATAACAATGCAATGCAACATGAGTAACCTCTGCTCTCTGGTTAATTTGATATTTGGTGGGCGCCAGGCAACCGCGACTATGCTTTCGCTTTTCTGGGATTCCCCCAAACATATTTGTGTCAGCAGGTACAGGGTTTTCCTGTGTATTTTTGACACCTTACCTGAAGGCCGGTTTCTCAATAGCAAGCAAGTCAGAGCAGTTAACCATAACTCCAGGGTAAACATTGCAATTGGACACATTTACCCTGGACTAGCTATCGAGAAACCGACCCTGAACTGTTAATTGAATAGGTATCAAGAAGATTTACCTATACAGGGTGTCCGTTTTTCGAGAGCAATCATTGAAATATAGGAAACGGTAAGAGATACAGGTTCGGTTAAATTGGGACAAAGTTGCGCAATTTCTTGCTTAACAAAATGCTATACTTCGAAATTTGGAAAATTCCGAATACTTCCGGAGATACATGGAAATCAAAATTTTGTAAAATCATTTCTATATTTTCCTGGACTCATTTGTAAAGGTATTTCAAATAAACTTCACTTTATTGGGGCAACTTTCTCCCCTCTACATAATGGTGTAACCAAATTTGAAATCCGACGTTTCGTCTTTTGCCGATCATCATCAACTTTATTTTTTTAAATATCTAGAGGTTTGCATTTTTATGAATTGTATTCGGAGTTTCTTGATCTCCCAAAAGCAGTAACACATTTGGCCATTGATTCCGATTTTGTATCTCTTACCGTTTCCTATATTCCAATGATTGTCCTCGAAAAACAGACACCCTGTATACAAAATCCAAATAAAAACCTTTTTGATACATTCAATTAAGCTGTTCAGGTGGAGTGCAAAAATATACGGGTAAACTTTGCAATTCCCATTTTTTATTTCAAAGAAGAAGAGCCATTAAGTTAGGACAAGTGCCCCCCCTAATTTTTTCTGGCCCAGCCTGGCCCCCCCTAACGTAAAACCCTGGCGTCGCCACTGGTCATCACAGTAGACGTTTCACAAATTTTTCGTTTCTTTTACATATCACAATGTCGGGCGCATGTCCAGTAAGTAAAATTGAGTAAGTATCCACAACGTAGGTCCTATTTGTTTTTCATTTCGTTTTTCAGAATATTTGTTGTTTAAAAGGTAATCAAAATTCTCATAAAACTTTTAAATACTCATTATGTAGTTGTAAATCACCTCTCAAACCAGTTTGCTCTAACCATTTATTTACCCTCACGGTAACATCAATTTCAGAAATTATTTTTACTTAGTTGCGTAAATGCACTATAATCTAGAAATAATTCATGCCAAAACACAAAACAGTTCGGCCTCAATGGGCAAGGTGCTTCAGCGAGTCAATAAAGTAGTTTTCATAGCAATCACGAATAAATGTTTGAACTTTGAACGGGGATTCCATGATTTAGTTCAATGTATTTGGTGATTAATATACGAGGAATCGTACAAATGAAACAATATAATAATATGGAAAACTAATTTATAAATTATCACACATATACCTCTAACAGTTTACAAAAATTATTTCTTTTCTTTTTTCTTCTTATCGGGCTTCCATATTTTTTTTATTTCTGTCTGTCTTGATTTAGTTTCTTCTAGCAATCTTCTGAATATCATCAAACCATCTCTTGATATCGTCCAACATTTCTCTTGCTCTCTCTAAAGTTACTTAAGACCCAGAAGATCAAATTCTCAACCAGATAAATTACATATTATGTATTAATAATATGAAAAGCAGGCGCAGTTTGAGATATTATTAAAATATTTTCTCATGCCCTCGTATGTTATATTATGATGTATACTTTCGTTCTTAGAGTTTCCCTTCATGGAATTTCATGGAATAGACATCACGCATTCACTTATGCGTATCGATCTTTAAATAGACAAAATAATAATATCAACCACAATAATCTACAATTAGGTAGGTGTAATATTTGGAAACTGGTACTATAAAAGCCCTATAAAAATCAGTGTTATAGTTACATACATTGTACATTTCGTCTCTAATTAAGAACCTATTTTTTATTATTAAGTTTATATATGTGAAAATGAAGATACAAGTAATATTAGTATTTGTGCTCTTGATTTCCTTATTTCGTAAGTGTAACTTGTTAAAAATTCTTCAATTTCAAGAGGATAAGTTAATGTTTTTTTCTTTTAGAAATTTTTCAAGTTAACGGCCACCTAGCTTGCATAAACTATAACCTGACCGACTATTGTATACCCACATCTCCAAGCTGTAACCATGTGAGTACTGGTGAATTATGCTACGACATTCGATTTGACTTCAGCGAAATGTCCAGAGAATCAACATCCGGCAAAATTAAAAGAGAAAAATTTCCAGACTTCATGAACTTACTTCTGGAAGTGTTTATGACCCAACGAAGCAAAAAAATTTGATTTGGGAGTATAATTTGGCACTTTTTTAAATTGATAGATTTTACTCAAAAACTATTTGTTGTTTATTTTAAATTGATTAATGTTATAGGCATAGGTAGTTTATTTAAAATATACTTTGCGCGAGTTACATGGTTGCTACAATGTACACAGATCATGGCCAGGCACGTGGAACAGCCCAGCACAAATAAGGTTATCAATGTACCTTAGTTTAAAATTATTGTTCATTCCATCAATGTTTCAAATTCAAAATCTCTTTATGTCAAATAACATGGAGTAGGTAGCTATAAACAGGTTTGAGTACAGAAAACGAATTAAGTGAAACAGTGTCAAATTATCAACAATTTGTTCACCTTCCTTTCGAAACTATTTAGACTATCTACTGTTTTAAAACTATTTGGTAGTTTGTTGAATATTCTTATGCACATATAGTATGTCGGATTTTTTTCTGTTACTGTCAGTCTGTGGATTGGTAACACTAAATCTTGTGTCCGAGTATAATGTAGTATTGCAGTTGTTTGTGATAAATTGTGACTTATTTTTATATAGATACATTAAACATTCATACAAATAAACAGCATTTACAGTGAGAATAGTTTTTTCCTTAAACTTATCCCTATACAAGATTCCCTGAAATTCAATTATTTATTTATACCTAGAAGATTCAAGATTCCCTAAATTTTAATTTAATAATTATTCTAAATACTCTTTCCTGAATATTTTTTCTAGATTTTGGTTATTTCCCCAAAAAATTATTCCATATTTGAATTGAGGAAAACCACCTATTTAAAATATTATTTCTTCAAATTTTAACTTTTAAAAATCAGTTACTGAATAAAATTAAATGTTGCAACCATGTATGCGCCGTACAAGTTTATAGGAACGAGCGCGCCACAGAAAAATACCAAAACCGAAGAGGATAGAAGAGAAGACACGATTAGGCATGAGAAAAACGAGAGAAGAAGCTGGCGCTGTTCCTTTAGACGCGTGTCTGAAATTATTCATTATTCAATTTTAATTTAAATTTTGCAATAAACTGATTGTTCAATCCAATTTGTTATTAGTGTGTGTGTCAAGGAGCGATCACCAGGTCAGTTTAATAATTATTATTTTGTTTTTGAGAGTTCAATTTATGAAAGTTCTCATTATTTTGTTCATTTTTATGTTTTTTTTGTTTGTTTATAACAGTTTTTTTTAACATGTGCATTGTTTATGTATTTAACCAAAATCGTTTCATCCTGTTAACAACACAGATAAAGAGTAAATTAAAACCTAAGAAATTATGTGCTGTCTTTTTGTGGTAAGATTTTGATTTTGAGTATTCAGAGCGTGCATTAGGGCCTTGTTGAATTTACTAACATTTTCCTACCCTGACGAGCGAATATCCTACCGAACAAAAAAAAGAGATATTGGCTCAAAAACAACGATAGCCGTGAGTTTACGTATCCAGGGACCTCGGTACCCGCCACAGATGGGCTAACTAACCAAAAACTCTTCAGTTTTGATTATAGGTAGTGTTGATTGAATGTAGTGTGTGTAATTAAAATTTTAGCACAAAAACAGGGGCGGTACCTAGTTTCAACTTTTATTGAATTATTGAGTCACAGTTATTATTTAAAATTACACAGTAAGTAGGTTTCGATTTTTGAGGAATGTTAGACCGAGGGTTTCTCTGCCGTGCTCTTTCCCCTCATTAGTTCTAGGTCGAGAACGGTACGTTTTTCTTTGAAAATAAAGGAGACGTTTCACAAATTTTGGTTTCTTTTACATATCACAACTTCCCTTAAATTTCCCAAATATTTGCTATGTCGGGCGCATGTCCAATAAGTAAAATTGAGTAAGTTTCCACAACGTAGGTCCTATTTGTTTTTCATTTCATTTTTCAGAAGATGTGTTGTTTAAAAGGTAATAAAAATATTCTCATCGTTCAATCTTACTGAGTGAACCCGGGTATGTTATACTACAGAATACTGATTCAAAATTCGCAAAACATAACGTCCTTAGTTTCTGATTATTTAAATATCGTAATACAGTTCTGATGGAAAAACATATCTTGTTCAATTTTGTTGATAGTATTTCTGCATGTTCGTGGTAGTTTAAAAATTTGTCTATATGTACTCCTAAGAACTTTGCATTGATATTTCGCAACTATCTGATTCAAGGTTTAACGAATTGTTATGACGCAGAAATAAACCACCAAGAAAAACCGCCAAGAATAAAATAATTGTTAATAGATCTGGTTATTTTGTTGAAAAAATGAAACAAATAACAAACAAAACATAAATCAAACTGGAAAAATGAAATCAAAATCAACTACAACTACCGAAAATTAAACACCCCAGGAGACAACAACACTCAACCAGTTACAGCCGGAACTTCTAGTAAAAATGATCTGACCATCGAATAAAGAAACATTAGAAACTGAAATCCCTTCTCAAAAATCCGATAAGTGGGGCCACTCAAAAATAGATGATTCAATTGGAAGGTGTCCCTGAAACGCGGCACCTTACTAACATGACGCAATTTGTCACTAAACCCAAATTCCGGGAAAGCACCATAAATCAGGCGCGTGCTGTATGCCGATAAAGAAACGGTACCGCATTCCACTAAAAAGGGGGCCGAGATGACGAAATCTTGATGTCAAAGCACTCATAAAATTGGGGGAGAAATTAGGCCGAAAGAACAAAGGAAGGAAGGCGACAATTTTTATATAAAAAGCCTGAATTGCGATAAAAATAGCAGTGTCGGTTCAGAAGAAGTATCAGTCAAGAACGATTAAGAGTGTCGGTTCAGAAGAAGTATCAGTCAAGAACGGTAAAAAGTGTCGGTTCAGAAGAAGTATCAGTCAAGAACGGTAAAGAGCGTCGGTTCAGAAGAAGTATCAGTCAAGAACGGTAAAAAGTGTCAGTCGAGAACAGTCAGTCCAGAACGGTCAGTCAAGTGTCAGTCGCAGCAAGCAGAGTCCAAAGTCGAAGATAGTACGAAAAGTTTTAAGGAGGCAGTGCGAAAATTTTGGGTTCATAAAGTCAAGTCGTAGAAAATAACGTTTCAGTAATTACGTGTGTGCCAGTAGAATTTTAAAGTAATAAAATACATCTTGTAAGTACATTTACACTGTAAGAAGGAAATTTGTACTCTTTATAAAATAGGACAAAAAGTTAATGAATTGATAAATTTACGAAAGTTAAATAATCATCCCAAAAGGAATTAATAACTTTTAAGATGAAATTTCATGATTAATAGTTGAAACATATTTCGTTATTCATAATTATTTATAACATTTTGAATTGGGATTTTCGCGATTGATAATTGGAAAAATTTTAACTTTCTAATTTAACATTATTTTTGATAAGGCAAACTTCTGGTACGAAACTTACCTATTGAATATGATAAACTACTAGATGGAATTTCTATAATAGAATTAAGGTATTTGTGAGAAAAGAGTGAAATTTTAAATAAGTCAGAGTAAAAATTTTGGTTAATATATTTCAAGCCTTTCTGGCCGACGCCCGATAAATTTATTTTATCTCGAGCGTTTGGTTATGACGATTTTAAATAACCATTTTTCTAGTATTTGAGTTATGTCATGAGACTCATAACACAACTAGTGGTGTTATAGACTAGGTTATGAATTCATAACATAACTAGTGGTGTTATGGACGAGGTTATGAATCTATAACACAACTATTTTTGGTGATTTGACAAATGTCAAAGGTGAACCTGTAAAGGTAAAATGAGGGTAGACAACTACTAAAAAACGAAAATAATTGAAAAAACATTCTTATTTTTCGCTTTGTAGATAAAACGTTGTACATCACACGTGCGTTTAAACATAATTACAAAACTCGTGTGATTAGAACGACTCGGTCTACGACCTCGTCATTCTAATCTTTCACACTCGGTATTGTAATCATGTTCATAAACGCACTCGTAATGTAAATAACTATTAAATAAAATCATCTATATATATAAAAATCAAAGGTCCTGGGGTATCCGGATATGCGCTCCCAAACCACTTATCCGATTACGATGAAACTTTGGTAGGTTGTTATGGCCATCCCAAGGAAGGTTTGTGGATAGGTTACGCATCTCGGAAAAAGAAATTAATTTTGAATTAATTATTAATTTAATTGTAAACAAACTCATTCACATTACATAACAACATAACCCAACTTTTTTTGACAGCATGAAACAACGTTACCATATTTCATTTATTTAGGCTTGCATTCAACCGACGTAACTTTATTATTTTTTGAATTCAAGAACGGCTGGACCGATCTTGAATTAATACCACGTATCTTTATATAAGGTGAATTCGATTGACCCAGATTAGATCGATTTGGGTTCAATTTAAGTGAACTTCTTCTGATCTAGATCATTTTTTTGTTGATGAGCGTGCACTGATCCAGCTTGAAACGAACACAGTGTGGTTCACTTAATGTGTGTTTTTTTTTTTAAAGATAAAAGTCAAAATGACATTATGTTGGTAATACAATGTAAAATTGTCAATGTTTTCAAATTTTTTGTGTAGAAAAAGCTTGTGTTGCCAACATAGTTACTAAATTTTTGACTTGGGGAATTATCTTTAAAAAAAAAAAACAGACTTTAAATTGAACCAGATCGATCTAATCCGGTCAATCGACTCGGCTATAGAGGAGAGTGGTATAGGCTATTTTTTTATCCCGAAAAAAAAGTTCGGTTGCGTAAAACTCTGATACACTGGAACGCCTATAAACAGCCCGGGCGCTCTAGAGCAGCTCTGCAGTGCTTAAAATGCGTCACTGAACTCACTGGCAAGCGACTATTATATCGGATAAAAAAAAAAAATTAAATAGAAAATCAACAACAAAGACTGAGTTCGTTTTTGTCATCTTTTTCGTCGATTTGCTCCGAAATTTTGACAGGCACGTGATTTATAAATTGAAACTGTCTGATCCAGTCACGTGCCTGTCAAAATTTCAGAACAAATCGACAAAAAAGATGACAAAAACGAACTCGGCCAAAATTTGAAAAGAAGTGTATTATTTCAAAATTTATTTACATGCTGGCAACGCAGCGGGTCATTAGCTAGTATTAAAATAATAGTCCACAGTTGTGTTTTACTCTCACACCCGCAAATAGGACCCATATCAATCTGTGTGTCCACTCAGAAACAAAAGCCGCCGCTCGCGCTCGCCAATTCAACATCATACAAGTTTCTGAATTTGGGGTCTCACAGAATCATTTTTTTCTTTGTGTGAGTGGTTTTTTATGAAATATTATTACCAATTTAGTTCTTTGTTTTTTTCATCAAGAATTCATTTATTTTCATTGAACCAGGATTTTGTATATTGTATCTGCTTTATGTTCTATTTCTTGTGCAGTTGTGGCCCCAGTCAAAAGTTTAGTATCATCAGCAAAATTTACTATACCTACTTCTCTCCTTATTTTGCATATCTTCGCACAAGTCATTCAAATAAATAACAAACAAGTGACAAGGTACCTTGAGTAAATTGAAAAATCGCGGTTTGTCTTTATCGCCCCTGAGGATATCCATGTTGATTGTCGGTAAATCATTTATTTTCATGGAAATATTGCTCGTGTACAGACTATAATTTCAAATATTTTGAAAAAGCTCGGTAATAAGCTCATGGGCCTGTAACTTTCTACATCGTCTGGCTTTCCACTTTTGAATAAAGGCTTAATAAGGGCAATTTTTAAAGGTTCAGGAAATATACCAAACCTCATCGAGTCATTTATAATGTAAGCTGGTATGACACTTATGGCCGTTTCCACCAACTACTTTAGGGAAGCCCTAACGATAAGTAGGTATTCCCTAAACTGACATATCTCCATGGAAAACTGTCAGTTTAGGGTATACTTATCGTTACGGCTTCCCTAAAATAGTTGGTGGAACAGGCCATTAAAGAATTAGTTGATAGTTTCACTATAGCTATAGGAACTGTAACCTATGGGATTATCATTTGAGTTTTTTTAAAGTTGTGATATGATTGTATTGAATTAAGTATTAAAATTGTCTGCTACGTTGTTTTTGGCTTTGCCTGTGATTTCATTGCATATATTTTTGTTTTTGATGTCTGATCTGTTAATTTTATCTTCGAAATAGTTGATTGCGCATCCTACCAAAGCGTAGATGTCAAAAAAAAAACCAGTTCAAACGCAAATTGCCTTCCGCAGTCTTCCGTTATATAGAGTAGGTAACCGGAAGGTATTGAAGATGATTGTCATGTTTCCTATCAACAATGACCTTGGTCTTATTCTAGTTGATATTGAGACCACATGCTGCAATATGTTCTTCTAAGACGTAACTAATGCTAACAATTAACCCTGAGCACGAGAAGCAATAGGAGTAGAATCGTCGGTAAACCTTAAATTACATATCTTGATTCCACCAAGAGTTCCACCAGCATGCCAGCCGTCCAGTATCAACCAGTCTTGTCACAAATTCGGAATAGATGTTAAAAACAACATCGGCGATAACACATATTATCCTTGACGAACTCCTTTTCTTGTTATAGTCTGATCAGACATGTTACCGTGAATTCTTACTCGAGCTGTGTGTGTTGGACTCGTAGATGAGATTTTGTATGAGAAATATCAGGTGATGAGGAGCTCCCATGGAGAGAAGAGTTTCTCATAGTTTAGGCCATTTTACGTTGTCAAATGCCTTAGAGTAGTCCACAAAGCAGATATAGACTGGAAAGTAATGCTCTCTCTTTGGTCTTTTCAATAATCAGATTTGTTCGCGCATACCACGTTCTTTTATGAAACCTGCCTGCTCTGGAGATATTTGCCAGTCTACAAAACTCTCCAAAAGACACTGCAGAATATGCAGCATAACCTTGCTTGAATGAGAGATCCATTAGAGTATGGACGATAATTGTCTGGGTTCATCGGATATTCCTTTTTATGAAGTGGCACAAAGATTGAAGTGCTCCATTGGTCTGGCCAGACACCGGAGTACCAAACTTTCTGATAAATACGATATAAAAAATGTAGGCCGTCATCATCCAGGCCCTTCAACGTTTCGACAGAAAAGGCATCAATGCCTGTCGCTTTACTGGCTTTTAGTTTCCTAACGGCATGTTCCTCTTCCCAAAAAAAGAAAAAAGAATATCCGGCTCAAGTTTGTGATTCAACAAAGGGGCTTTTATGATTATGGTATAGTCTATCGAGTGTCAAATGAGACAGTAAAAAAAATAAAATTCCTTTGGCCGTCGGCGTTTTCTTTATGAAGCACGGGCGGAGTGAGAGAAATTTATTAAAACAGTTTTATATAAAATAAAATATAAGGCACAATACAACTCAAATAGGAATCAAATTTATAAAAAATATCTACTGCACTGTCTTTCCAGACGAAACTGATTCCTGTGCGGCAGCCGCTTCAAAGAAATATGCCACCAAAGACGCCTCTAAAAAATCTAACCAATAAGATATTCCTGGAGTCAACGTTGACTGTATTAAACAACCAATAAGATGCATTTTGTTTACACATGGATTCGCATCCAATGTATACGGGCACGCTCAATATTTTTTGCCTAATAATAGTATAATAATTTTAAGGTGCAATACGATAATTTGTGAAGATTCCAATTTTTGCCTTGTCTCATTTGAGAAACTATAGACTATAACAAGGTTCTCACAATATGTAAAACCACACCACACCTCAATGACGTCGTCTAAGCTTGTAATAGCGTTCTCAACTAACCAAGTTTTGGGTTTAGAGTCGCGACAGAAACATTTTATCTTTAGGAACATCTCTCCTGCATGGCCTGTATTAGAGTTTAGAGTGGGCCTGTATCTCCCTGCATAATTCCTGAAGGAAGGAGTTCTTATCTTGAAGGCAGAGTCTTTGGATTTCACGTGTTTTAATTGTTTATATCAATCGTGCTTTGCGTCTGAATCCAGACCTTAAGCTCTCTACGTGCCATGATGACGGACAATGTATGGGTGATAATCCATGGGTGTTTAGATTGAGTGCTGCGTTTTGGCTGATTTGTTTGGGCAGCTTGTATAAGAACATTTTCAAAATGTTATTAGAAGGAGATTCATTCATTATCGAGGCACTCCAAAAAAGCTGAGAACATTTTGACCGAAAAGAGGCAGACTCAACTATCCTCCTTGGGCTCCTTGAAAGATTTCGCTTAGAACATAGGCATAGCACTTTTGAAAAGCTTAGAATTAACAAATTCAGAACCTGCCCAAAGGAAGAAGTACCTATGTTCATTTGTGATCAAGATAAAAATAACAGAGCTAAACAAAATTATATATTTTAATAAACTTTCAACATAATTATCATTATTTAAAAAAAAATTGAAAAACATGTTTATATCCAGCACCTTCTAAAAGTTTTGAATATTTTCAAAAATTACGGACGCATGGTAGTACTTGGTCTAAAAATAAACGTGGAGAGGTTCTTTTAAAATTCATGTGTAAATTTCAGAGAAAAGTGGTTACCGTTCTGTAGTTGTAGTTGACCATCCTTCTCCAGTACATCCAGCAACGTTCGGCCAATCGCAACTACGCACAACTGGGTTCCAGTGAAGTCCATCGGGACAAATGAATAGATACGCTTTGCCCCCGCTACATTCCCAATATTTGTGACAGTCATTTTCCGGATAATAAACCGCTTTGGGGTTGTCTTTGGTGCAAGGTGCTAAAATAAAAAGTTAGCTTGTGCAATGACAGATTATACTAATCTTACGTGGTCTTGGAGCTGGAGTAGTTGTAGGTGCAGCTGTAGTTGTTGGGCTACAAAAACAAACATTAATTGAATAGGTAAAACAAATTATTTATTTTCATTTTTCTTATTGTTATTTGTAATGTAATTGTTAGTAAAAAATGGAAACAGTCAAATAACAGATTTGCGACCCTCTAGAAGTGAAATCTTCAAGTATTGATCTAAAAGCTTATCTAAACATTTTCCACTTATGTCTAAATTTTTAATAACGTTTCGCATTTTGCGGATCGGGGTTCTTGGACCCAGCCTAAATCAAAGGAATAGAAATAATCAATAAGTGGATATGTTTTATTATGGAAAAGTCATTAGTATAATGATAAGGTAGATAATTGGATAAATTAAAAGTGGTTTTCAGGGGCCTAGAGAAAATCGCAGCTACCCTATTTGCTTTTTTCCCTTAGCTTTCTCTGTTCGATTATGCCCCTCATTTTTTTTCGGGCTTGTTTGGGTAATTACCTCATGTGTCATCTTTTCTCTTTTTCAAATATATTCTTAAACTATTCTGGATATATTCTCCCTATTGATATTTCTCATTTGTGTAGTGAGTTTTTCCACTACTTAATTCCTTGGTCGTGTATGCTGTACTGCTGCATGTATTCTCGAGTCAAAAGTAATCTGAGCTTTATTTCCTCTTGAAAATTGCACGGTGCTCGTTTAAGTATGCAGCAGTTTTCTTTTTTATGGCATCTGCGAAGTCTCTAGATTTGTTTGTTTTCGTGTATTTGCTTGTTTCAGATTCCTTCAAATTAAACCTACTACAAATCTCTAGTTAATAGTTTCAACGCAGCTTTGAATTTTGCAGCTGCGAAGCTGTAAGTTTCAATTTTTATCAGCAGAAGAAAAGTTCAATTTTGACTTTCAATCTTTTCTCCAAATGTCCCCGCAGAACGAAATGCAACTGTGGCTGAATCTGGAATCTGCGGAGATAACTGGATACCGGTTTGCTGTGAAGATAGTTTTAGGTCCCGATACACCCCTTTGTGCTTATTATACTCACCGACAGAAAAGCTCATTATCTATCTCAGATAAACCTAGTTTTGTCTAGGTTTCTCGAAAGACTCTAGTGGTATAAATTTATCAAAAGTAGTGCAATTAAGTATAAATATTTTCATCATTATTCTTACCACTCTAGAGAACTATCATCCCAACCATTTCCTGTACATCCAGCAACTTCAGGCCAATCGCACACCCCCGCAATCGGATTCCAATTCAAGTTCATTGGGCAAGTGAACTGGACAGCTTTACCGTCGTGACATTGCCAGAATTTGCAACAGTCGCTGTCGGGAGCGAATAGAAGTTCTGTGCAGTTTTTAGGACATTTTGCTAAAGAATTATTCATCAATAAATGTTGAAGAAATTTAAATTCTAAAGTATTCTTTTTAGTTGATACTTACGCTTGGCAGTTTCCGAGGACAACACATAAGATACGCACAAAAAGACACTTAAGCTAACTAATAAAAACTTCATTTTGAGGGTATAAAATTGTTTGTGTAAATAAATTTGTCCCAACATTATATTTATTCACGTCCATTAATCCGTTTTATCAATTTTTCACAAACAATTCATAATAACCTAATATTATGTTGCAAAGTTCGATTGTTTAAATTATCTTTTCCGGATTACATGGGTTTATTGGATTTTTTTTTCTAATTTTTGTTTACTAAATAAGAAAAGGTCACCGACTTTGGTGAGAAAACAATTTAGGTTTCCTATAAGGTCGATAAATAGTATTACGAAATTGCATGGACAATCCGGCCAGAGTTCTAGGAACCCAGTTGTTTACGTCTAGAGCATATCTATTTTGAGATTTTTTTTGTAGGTATTCGAGAAAACGAGACTTCTAATAAAATTTGGAAGTTAGTTCAAATACGAGATTTGATATCTATAACTGTTAATTAAGTGCATTTTAATAATAAAGTTTATGAAGTGAGTTTTAGTGGACCCGGAATCTGTGACAATACGTTGTATCATTAATAGTTATTAAGGTATCGAGGGTATTATAAGGATATTAACACACTGTATCATAAAGGTTTTTCACATTTTTGGTGGATTTACGTTTCCGAGGATATTCTCTCTGACCTCTGAGATTCGGCGAGCAGAGCGAGCAATGGGAGACTCAAAAATATTTTGAACAAGGACGTGATATATTTGAAGAAGGTTTTTCACGTTTTTGGTTAATTTGCGCTCTCGAGGATTCTCTCTTTGAGTCGCGGTTTGGCAAGCGTAACGAGCAATCGAAGACTCAAAAATAATTTCAAGGTATGTGCAAAATAATATTGAATAGGTTGCTGTTTAGAATGAAGCAGATTCCAAACATCAACAAGTTTAAAGCCCAAATTAGTAAGATGTTACGTTAGGTATAGTATTTCCAAACTCAATTGGAACAAGGTACCAACTGGTCACTGACAATTTCCATAAGAATACACTGCCACTAGTCAGCCACCAGTTATAATTTATGTTCACTTTGTTCCAATTGACTTTGGAAAAACTGTACTAATAAAGGCTTATTACTCAGTGGTCAGTGGACGAATTTCTTGATGACAATAATTCTACAAACAAATATTAGCAAGGCTGACTGCTGGTAGAATATGCGGATTCTAAAGTAATGAAACACCTTCCAGTAGGCGCACAATCGGTGGATGAAAAAGGACCTACTGGTAGGCGTACGATCGTTGGACGTTGGATAACAAAGGACCTACCCGTAAGCGTAGGGTTCACTCCCTTTGGTTTTTGAGGTAGGGAAACATTTTTTTCGTTACTATCTACTTCGTAACTTTACCCCTTAGCGAGGGTGAGTGGCACACCCCAACAATTTTGAATGGAAAAGGGGGTCAAGTGATACCTCTTGTTTAAGCTCTTTTTATTCTTTTTACCTTCTCCAAGTTTGAAGTCGCTCCGGCTATCGCCATGGATCACAAACTTCAGCCCGGTCGTTATTTTCTATTTATCGGCCTAGTAATGGCGGGTTTATCCAAAAAATAAATTAAAATAAGGATTGTACCTAAGAGGTATTATTTTATATGTGATAGTTCTACCAAAAAAATTAAAATAAAATAAAATAAGAGTTGGTTATCTTTTAACTTTCTTATTTCTTATATTATTTTATTTCTTAGTTTATTTTATTTGTTGGATAAACCCAAGAATCGTAAACTCTACAGGATTGCTCAATCGGCTAAATTTGTTCACAATTGCTGTGACGTCACGTGCATCCCGGATCTTCAAGATGGCCGCTGATACGAATGATGTTCAGTTTGTGCTAACAAATATTTTATCGTAAATTCGGATTTATCAAGTGTTATAAGTGTAATTTAGAGTTTCCATTTAATGTGTGTAAGCCTAAAAGACTCGTGGTTGAAAATACTCGGGAAAACCCCAAGCATTTTCTGGTTTTAGTGGTTTTATAGTAGGTACTGGATTAATTGTTGTATCAGGACATCGCTTTCTTTTATTCGTGTGTATTGCTAGTTTTCTACTGTTAGTATTTCCTAGTCAAGCATTTGTATTGCTTTTTTTTGTAAATCAAATATCTACTTAGTTGTAAGTTTCCTTTGCATGTAATTACTAAAAATTAGTGTTTGTGAAGAGTGAATAAATAAATATGTAAATAAATTCCTTTACTGGCGCGTTTACTATGAAAACGCATGGAAAATATGGGAAACTTGCAGTGTTTTTCTGGAATATGATTATGAAAATCTGAATTAGGTATCACTATTCGGCTTTGTGAAATAAGCTTACTTTGAATGTCCATATTAAATCGTTCTAGTACCTATTAAACTATTGAATAATAATTGAGAAGTTATAGGTAGGGGCAGTAAAAAATAAAACACACTATAGCAAAATTGATAAACAAAAACAAACAAACTCGTCTTTCTAATTAGCCAACCACTCAAGCTTCAAGGACACAAACTTTTGAAGTCTGCTAATTTTAAAATTAATTAATTAATTCCAAAATACAGTTTTCAAAGGAAATAACCTCAAAATAACAATTTTTCACGTTTGAAAATGCAAGGAAAGTGCACTGTCATAATAAAACACAAACTGATCAAGGACTGCGTGACGTCATTCGCATACCGCCATCTTCGATGTTTTTATGAACGTTTGTCTTATGGGATTGAGCAATCCTGTAGAGTTTACGATTCTTGGGATAAACCCATGCACCTTATTAACGTTAATAATTGCGTTATAACTTTTTTTTTTCTCAATTTTCGATCAGCTTACTAAACCGGTTTAACCCCAACACAAGGTTGAATGGTTTAATTTTTGCATTTCTAAATATCAAAACATAGAGCGAAACATGGTTGAAATCTTTGGATATTCATAATCATAATCATAATCCATAAAAATACTGTACGTTTCCCATCAATTCCATGCATTTAATGATAAATGATGCATTTAGAAGTAAACGCAACAATAAAGGACTGCAGGTGACGTCACCTCCAGCAAGAGTCTTCGCATTCTACCATTGTTATTGCGGGCAGCTGATCAAAGCCGATTCGTGTGTTCGTAATCGCCTTTTCGTTCGATACGATACGTATACGCTTCGAGTTTGCCTCCGACTCGGAAACTTTTACGCAACGGATGTTTAATCCGGAATCCGGCTCTGTGTTAAATTTAGGAACCTCGACTAACGTCCATCTTTTTTTAATTGAAAACGTTAATTAAACAAGTACCCAAAAAGTTATTCCGATCGAAAAAAAAGCGCGAAAACTACTGGGAGTGAGGCACTCGAAAACAAGTTAGAGTGTTCGGTGCACGCTCGAACACTTTAATAAATAACTAGTTAGCGAACGTCAAGGAGAATACACACTCTAAAGAGTGCTTATCGGCCTCGTTTTTAGTACAGTGAGTTTTTAGTAATCGCTGCCATATTGGTTTTCAACTGTTTTCAACCATTGCGAACGTCATAACTAAATCGTCAGCTATTTAAACAGCCTACGTCAAGGCGAGAAACGCCATGCTGATTACGTCACAACTGGTTGTTTGGCTAAGAGGGGTAGGGGTGGATTTGTTACACACAGGCCTTATGAGGGTAGGCCATCCTGTAGTAGTGTGTATCATCCATGATGGAACGTAGCTAAGAGCCGCTTTCCAGTATGGGAGTGTGACGCCCGGAGCTACTCGGGGCGTTGAGCTCTCGAGCTGTACGTACGCGTCAACCTGTCAGCTGTCACTTCCGTGGGTGGCTATTTATCTACTTATTTCTTGTTATATCGCAAGATTGAAAATTTTAAAAAATATAGTTTTGATTCTCTTTCATTTTTGATAAATAAAAAAACAAACTGCACAAACAAAAAAATAATTATTTTTAAAATTTGACATATTTGACACCAAGACAGGCGTCTCACGCGATGATACTGGAACGGTACAAATTTAGTGCGTGGCGCCCCTGAGGTGCTCTAGAGCGCGCCAGAGCGCCCCAATGTGCATACTGGAAAGCGGCTATAGTTGTATTCCTTTCACACCTAGGAGGAGCTCCGGAACAGCTCCGGGGCTTCACGCCCCTATTCCTTTCGAAAAGTGTTTGTTGCACCACGCATCTGTTCCCTGCAAATTGGGGGCTCCTGAACACCGGAGCGAGTAGCTCGAGTGTTTCAAACTCTTGAAAGGAATACAGCTTATGAGTGCTATGACACGACACTGACATTACATAACATAACCTCAAATTCCGACTTTTATTTTGCTTTGTTTTGTTTGTTGTTGTGTTTTGTTTAAAAATTCGTTATTGTATAAATTCTATTGTTTTTTATTTATTAGCAACAGTGAGTCAAATAAAAGTCAAGAAAAGCTGCAAGGTTGGTTCTTTATATGATCAGAGACCAGAGTCAAAGTACATATTCGAAAAAAGACTTCTTACAATTGAATAGCAAAGAAACAAAGCACCATCAATGTAAGTGAAATAAAAAATAGTAGGTACCTACATTATGTAATATGTTGTTACAAGACCAGAAGATAGTGTTTTGCAGGTCGGGACAAGTGTATGGAAGTTTCTGAAGAGAGTCTAAAGCCGGGTCCAGACTGTGTAACAAGACATGTTGATAACAAAGTGGGGTATACCCAAAGTGGTACAACAAATTTGTTGTACAACTTTGTTATGTAATTTTTAATAATATAGCAGAAGCATCCAGACTACATAACAAAAAACAAAACAAAATAGTGCCCATAATTTTTGCAGCATTCCAGCTGGTAGGGGGTGCTCAGTGCGAGAGAAATGTTTCAACAACAAAGTTTTATAACTTCCTTTGATCTTTACCGACATCTGATGGATAACATAAAACATGCTATATAACCAGCAAAATGTTGTCTAACACTGTGTTGTATAACTTTTTTATTCAAAATTCTCTAACAAGTTATAAAACTTTGTTATTTAACATGTTTTGTTACATAGTCTGGACCTGGCTTAAGAATTAAAAAAAATAGTTATTTATATTTCTGTACCTCAGAGGTAAACTGTATTAAGTCACTTGTTTTTCGAAAATGGGTTTTTAGCTGAATACTACTTCTAATAACTTACTTGACCTCCTGAAAAAATTTCATACACCTAGCTTTTAAGACAACCGAAATACCCAGTTGGAACCTGTGTCAAGTGACTCACCAGGCTTAAAGGTAAATTGTACCAGAATCACTGTGTCATATATTAAATTATAATATTATGACTTAATACAATTTACCTCTGAGGTACAGATTTATGTCATTACATTAGGTCAAGAAGTGGGTACAGAAAGACTTTCGAGGCATACAACATTTTATTTTAAAGGGACTGCAATATTTCCTTTCACAACTCAATCACTGACTGCTGTTTTCATCTTTTTTTGGAAAAATAAACTAGGGATGTCCAAAAATTATTCACTTCAATTTAATCAGTTATAACCAGTTATTTCACTATCCTCGATAACCCACATAATCGAGCATAAACTTGGGAAAAATTATGTCTCAAGAAATAACTTATGGCGTTTCCGATTGGTATATCTAGTGCGGAACTATTGCAATTTTTTTTATTTCTGTCTTGTTCTCCTACAGGTTGATTAAAAGTATGCAAATAGACTCAGTGCGCACTGAAACTACCAATCAGAAACGCCATTAGTATCAAGCTTGTTTGAAAGAGGTAGGTTGCCTCAAGATTAAGTCAAGAATTGTAAATTAAAAGGATTGCTCATCCTCATAAGGCGAAAGACGTAGGTTTGCCAACTCTCGGAAGGGCCTGCGAGTGACGTCACCACTATCAGCAGCTTATAGTGGTGACGTCACCCGCAGGCCTGAATGGGATGCTTGCGATTCAGACCGCGCTTGCGGGGGAGATTATAACATTTAGGAATTCGTTTTTTTAACCTATAGTGTTTTAAACTCTGCTAATGCTAAGAGTTGAGTTCTGCAGCTGAAATAGCAGACACTTTCAGCTCAATAAGCAGTCCTAGTAAGTGTTTTTGCAGTTGCCTGATAACTTTTATGACGTCATCTGGGTTTCCTAAACCAAGGTTCCTTAAGTTAATCCAGTGTTGCCAGATGACCAAAACCAAATTATGGTGCAATGCTGTGGAAATTATCGTTTTTTGCGTGATTTTATCGTACAAAACTGACTTTATCGGTGTGACGTCATCAGAGGCTGGTGGACCCCTTGGGTGGGGCCCCCTTAAATTAAATGGGTTGGGGTAGGGTTTCCATAGAGGTTTTTCGGACTTCAGGACAAAGGAGTCGAGAAAATCCGGACTTCGCCAAAATAGCTATTTATGCGAAAGGTGTGTAAAGTGAAAGACGAGTGCTCGGGCGAGTGCGACAAAATTCACATTCGTGCAGAAAGGTTTACTTACACACGTATTGCATGTAGGTACAAAAAAATTTCTACTACCAATAAAATATGTGTAACAAAATAAAATTAGACAAATACTTACGTAAAGTGAAATAGTTTACTAGAAAAAAATGACAGTGTCGACATCCGTCATTGACATTACTTCACGCACTAGTGTTTAAAGTGAATTACTTTACATAGTACGTACTAATGCGTGAACTAAAATTTCACGTCTTTTGAATAGTGCGTGAACTGAGTGAGTATATACGAGTGTTTTCACGATCTCCGAGTTTTCCGGACATTGTTCCGAATTCCGGCCGGACTCCCCCGGACACCCCAAAAACCCAAACATGTCCGAGCAAATCCGGACGTATGGAAACCCTAGGTTAGGGTGTAATTGCACAATAATTTTATTAAAAAAACATTTAGAAAAAATATAAAAGAAAAAAAATACTCATTTCTGTTATCCTCTACCCCTTGTAATAATTCAGGCACTGGAAAGAAGAGCTGGTATTTCAATTTTTAATGGAAGTCAGCGATTTTAGTATTTTTTTCTTTTTTTCAATTTATCAACATTTAGAAATTATCGTACATTTATCCATTATCGATCGTACATCGTACCCTCTTGTAATTATCGTACGTCTGGCAACACTGAGTTAATCTCTTTCATGCATCCCTGGCCGAAACATAATGCAAATCTCCATTAGGCACCGCAGATGACGTCATCTGGTTTCCCATTACCAGACAACCTATTAACTTTAGGAATCTTGATATAGTATCAAGTTTAATCAACTCAATTTTTATTTACAATGATTTTTTCTACTTTCACAATCTTAGCGCATTCACTATAAAATCAGTAATTTTAAAAAATCAGTTAACCGGATAACCTGTTAATTTTACTTCGGCTAACCGGGCCGGTTATTTTTGAATAAAATTTGCCCAGTTAATTGAATAAAGGTTATTTTCCGGCGGTTGAACATTTCTAAAGTAAACACCAAACCATCAGAACACATTTTACTATTCCGAACTTGGAAGTTTATGAAAGGGAGCAGACACATGAACTTTGTAATCAGTATTTATTTATGCTCGTACTTTTTTATGCAATAATTTAGCCCATAATATTGAACAAAAAATGTAAAGCGATCGTAAAGTTAATCGATTTTAATCTGATACTCCAAAGGAATGTGAGCTGGTTGCACCTTACATTAGAATGCCATTGGTCACTCGACGTTACTTACACCTGTTTTTGCTTCACCCCCTCGCTCCTCATGCGGAAAGTGTCAGATTAAAAACGACGAACAATACATATGTATCAGTGCAAATTATGAATAAATTATTCTCTTGGAGTATTTCCCGAACTAGGTTGTTGATGAGCTGATGCTAATTGCTACCTTCTACCGAGAAGAAAACGTAAAACAATTAATAAGAGCATAATAGCGCTGATAGACGCTGCTTCCTCTAGCGAGGAAAAAATGAACAAATTACCCCATACATAAAAAATTTTAGGGACCTAGAAACATAATGGATCACTTCTGTGTAAAGTATTAGTATTACCTAAACACAATAAAATTCAAATTATAGACCGCTTGAAGAGAACAACTTTATTTAAAATCAAAAGTAACATGAGAAAATATTAGCAAGTTGCTACAAGCTTTGAAAACAAAAGCTTAATATCATAAGTGCGGCGTTTTTCAGTATAAAATCAATGCTAGCTTAAATAGTATATTACATTACGAGTGTAGAAAGTGACAAATTTCACACGAGTGTTTTTTCGCGCGAGGCGGTAGCCGAGTGCGAAAATCACACGAGTGCATGAAAGACGCTTTCTCACAAGTGACGTACACCATTTTTCCTACGACCAGTAACCGATTTACATTAATTTTCTCTTATTTTATTTCTTTTCATTTTCAACACACGTGCTGAAAGTACTTTCAATCCACGTATTGAAAGTAAATTGTGATGCCAATCACAAATAATGTCATCAGTATTTTCCACACGTGTGCTGAAAGTACTTTGAGCATGCGTATTGAAAGTACTTTCAGCACGTGTGTGATATTTAGCGCTTTCTAAAGAACCAGCTAGTGCGGATTTTGTCATTTTCGTATGTGGTCGTAGGAAAAAGACGTTTCCTATGACGCACACGGCTGACGGAAGTTCAGTGTTTTCTCTGGCACGTCAGTCGTGTGCCATTTGATAGAAAGTGGATAGTTCTAGATAGAAATAAAATTTATCATGCGTTATGCGTGATGAAAACGAACTCTTATTATATTTATTATTGGAAGAAATCTACAAAGAGGAGGAAATATTAATGTAACTAAATAATGACAAAAAATTGCTGTCCATCCCGAGAGAAGAACTTAAGAAGTGAAAAGAAGATATGAGAAAAAATTAACAGTTCAATTGTTAACAGCCATTAATGTATCTAAATTCTTATTCTTTAGGGCCAAATTATGGACCAACTGGTAAGTGTCTGGTTGTTACCTAGCAGGTAATCTAGTGCATAGAAAGTACCTGCTAGGTAACAACCAGACTTTTACCAGTCAGTCCATAATTTGGCCCTTACAAATACAAATCATATGAAATGCACCGCTACCTGCTACCCTACGCTGCAGTTGCTGTGACTGCTTGTCAAGTGGTGTTGACGCAATCACTGGTCGTGGTCGTCGGCAATCGGCATCCTTGAATATTGCAGCGTGATCTGACCTCCTTTTTATAACTGTACTGTCACAAACAACAGATTGAAAGACTTCAGGCAAAATTCTTAATACCTCCTGTTCCAACACCATTTTCCCAAAACGCCGACCAAAGCATTAGCCTCCTCCTATGTGGCCTGTAATCACTAGAAAAAAGCCGGCGTGATAAGCTCCTACTATTTCTTTATGAGCTGGTCTGGGAAAAAATAACCTTATAGTCCTCTGCTTTACGAAATCATTGCCTGTGTGCTCATTCGACAAAACAGGCAAACCTAGCACTTTTTTGTGATCACTCACCGAACAAACTATGGCTTGGATGCATTTGTTGACCGCATGATGACTGATGAGCAACTGCGATAACCACAACGTACGCAGAAATCGACTTGTTCTCATCTCATCTCGTCTCTATACACGCTGAAGCGTTTGTTGTAGATATTCAACTTTTTTTTTATTTAACTGTTTTCTATGTTTTATGTTTCTTGACATTGTCCTTGTGGCTTGCGTTAGCTTGTATGTATTTTAACTTTGACTTAGTTTTAAGTTTAATTTTATTGTACCATAACTCGGTAGTGTACCACGCTCAACAAATAAATAAAATAAAGAATATATATTATTCATTGACCTGCGTCAAGGGTTGAGAAAAGGATCATGTACTAAAAAACCAGACAAAATCCTCTTCCTAGCCTTTAACACACATATATTTTTTATAGGCTTCCAATGCAACATACTTCTGATGTCAAAGAAGAAAAAGTTGATATTAAAAAGTTTTTTTCACTGGATTCCAATGATGGATGCTCACCTATCAATGCTCAATACCCTAATACTGACATCAAATGGGAAAGAAACACTGATAATTTGACTAGGTAAGGAAAAAATCTTCGTCGAGGGTATTTATTTTTCGTCAAATTATTTATTATTTCTTCAAGCATTTGTGAAATCATGCGATGCACACATACCTACACATTATAATTTCCTATAAAAATATTATTTTTTTTTAAATAATTTTTTCAGTTTTTCAATACAGCATACTCTAATAACTAATATCAAAGAAGAAACGGATGCGGAAAGTGGCATATCCCTGGAACCCCCAAATATATTATTTATAAAAGAAGAACAATGCTCAAGCATCAATTTGAAAACAGAAAAAGACTTGGCAGATTTAGACCAACAAGAAATCACATGCAAAATTGGTGATGCCAAGTTGAAAACTAAATCTAGATTGAGAAAACATTGTACGCTAAAAAATCATACAAAAACACATCTAGATGAATATAAATTTGAATGTAATATTTGTCATTTAAAATTTAAGAGAAAGGATAATTTCAACTCACATTTATTGATACATTCAGATAACTATTCGTTTAAATGTAATATTTGCAAAGCAAAGTTTAAACAAAAAAGAACTTTAAGTGGGCATTTGTTGACACACTCTGATAGATATCCGTTCGAATGTGAGTTTTGCCATTTAAAGTTGAAACGCAAAGATCATCTTAAGAAACATTTATTATTACATTCAGACACGTACGCTTTCAATTGTGAATTTTGTCCGGCGAAATTCAAACAGAAACAAGGCCTAAAAAGCCATTTGTTGAGGCATTCAGATAAGCGCGCTTTCGAATGCGATATCTGCCATTCGAAATTCAAACGAAGTGATCATTTAAATACGCATTCGTTCATACATTTGGACTCGTGCGGTTTTGAATGCCATTTGTGTAAGGCAAAATTCAAGCTGAAGGATTATTTGATTAGGCATTTGAAAACACATTCGAATCAAAGACGTAAAAATAATAAAATTAATTAATTTTTCTACCATTTTCTGAGCTTTTTTAATAGGTATCTACAAAGACAAAGCATCAAATTTATCATCGAAATTTAGGAAATAAAGCGCATACAAAATGGTCAATTGATAATTGACGGAAACTTTTGTAAAATTTTTCCATCAGATTGTAATAGCTATTTTCCTAACGAGTGCCGGAAATTTCTTCCCGCAAGAGTTAGGAAGTATATTTTTTCTACGAGCATACTAACGTTGATGTTACGAGAAGTTTAATCTAAATAAAATGCGATTGTGCAGAAGGTAGAATTAAAAATGTATTGAAAGGTATTTATAAAAAAAAGGTAAAGGTATCAAAGGTAAAGGTATAGGTGTATCAACAATACAAACAATTCCATTTCACAATGATTATTTCAAAGTCACTGAGTGCGGGAAGAAATCTCTTCCCGCACTGGTGCGGGAAAAAAGTCTTCCTGCACAGCAAATCGTGCGAGAAGAGCCATTTCCCGCACGCTCGTAGAAAAAATAGCTATTTTCCTAACGAGGTCGGGAAGAGAAATTTCCGGCACGAGGGTGCGAAGCGCCCAAGTGTCGGAAATTTCTTCCCGCAAGAGTTAGGAACTATAGTTTTTCTACGAGCATACTGAAGCTGATGTTACGAAGAGTTTAATTTAAATAAAATGCGATTATGCAGAAGGTAGAATTAAAAATGTATTTAAAGGTATTTATAAAATGGTAAAGGTACAGGTATAGGTGTATCAACAATACAAACAATTCCATGTCACAATGATTATTTCAAACTCTTCCCGCACTGAGTGCGGGAAGAAATCTCTTCCCGCACCGGTGCGGGAAGAAAGTTTTCCCGCACAGCAAATCGTGCGGGAAGAGCCATTTCCCGCACGCTCGTAGAAAAAGCTCTTTTTTTACTGAATTTATAGACATACTTATGTTCCTTGATTTTATTAGCTTTTAAATTGGACTAGATTTTGCAAATATTATCGATTTATGCCAATATAATAATATGGTTCTGTTTTTGTTTGCCAATTTATGGATTAATAATTGTTATTGTATGAAATAAATGGAGTTGATTGTAAACATAAACTATTAGTTTTTTTTTTTTATTCTATTGACTGTGGAAAGCCTCTTACATTCCCATGAATTTATCATTTTTATTTTCTCCCATTAGTTTAAAATAAGAAAATACCCGTTCTGTGATAATAAATTACATACTTTGTCCTCCCCCGACTGGAGTACAACGACGTTTTCGCGAAATCTACAAAACATATAATTATGGGAAAGACAAACTTAACAGAACACATAATAGACGTCGGAGAGGCCCGCCCAATAAAGAGCCGCCCATACAGAGTGTCACAAAAAGAAAGAGATTATTGACGAACAAATCCAGGAAATGCTCGATAGCGAAGTAATTCGGCCTTGCCACTCTCCATGGGCTAGCCCTGTAGTGCTAGTTAATAAAAAAGATGGAAAAACAAGATTTTTTGTAGATTACAGAAAGGTTAACACAGTAACAAAAAAATCAACATAGCCACTACCGCAGATCGATGACATTTTGTCATACTTGGGCAATGCAAAATGGTTCAGCACACTCGATATGTTTTCCGGATATTGGCAAATTCCAGTCGAAGAGAGGTCCAAGCAATACACTACCTTCGTGGCGCAAGGTCATGGGACTTACGAATTTAATGTTTTAAGTTTTGGATTATGCAACGCTTCAGCCACATTTCAAGAACTAGCAGACCAAGTCTTTGGGATATGAAATGGAAGGAAGTGCTAATCTACCTAGACGACATCATTATATTCTCACAAACATTCGAAGAACACTTGAGCAAATTAAAGAAAGTTTTTGAGCGATTGCGACAAGCTAACCTTACTCTAAAACCAAGCAAATGCGAATATTTGAAAAAAGAAATCAAAATACTAGGATTCAAAGTAAAGGAGCAAGGCATATTAGCAGATGAAGAAAAAATAATTTGCATAAAAGGGTTCCCGACGCCAAAGAAAATTAAAGATGTACAGAGCTTTCTAGGATTATGTAATTTTTATAGAAAATTTATACATAACTTCGCATCAATAGCAAGACCGCTACATGAAGTTAGAAGAAAGAACATAAGGTTCAAATGGGGTTCTGAACAAAACAAAGCATTTAACATCCTTAAAGAAAAACTGGTTTCCGCACCTGTGCTACAGCATTTCAATCCAAATAAAGATACAATTTTGCACAACGACGCAGCAACATGTGGAATTGGGGCAGTACTTTTACAAGAAGACAAGGGAGAAGCACATCCAATAGCCTACATAAGCAGAAGTCTTTCAAAAAGCGAAAAGAACTATTCAATTAGTGAATTAGAACTCTTAGGCGTAGTGTGGGCATTGAGCTATCTGAGACACTTATTTTACGGAAGACCAGTAAAAATCGTCACAGACCACTATGCTCTTTGCTAGATGGACTCCATTAAAGAAAGTAACAGACGCTTGGCCAGGTGGGCACTAAAACTATATAAAAAAGGATCAACACATAGCGACGCCGACTGTATGTCCCGCAATCCAGTGCTTCAACCAGAATCCCTGGAAAAAAAAAGAGGAGCTCCCCACATTTACACTAAAATCAGTGCAAACGGCTACATTACAGGAAAAAGACCCAAGTCTAAAACAAATATTCAAAGCTATAAGAAACCCAGACGACCCAGAAACTAATATTGGCATCAGCAGAAGAGCAAAAAATTTTAGGATTGAAAAAGACTTACTCTATAAAATAAATAAAACAAAAAAAGGCTTAGAAAAAGTATTAGTAGTACCAAAATCAATGAGAGAAGAAATTATGTGGGAGCTACATGCATCACCGACAAGTGAACACTTGGGACTGAGCAAAACAACGGACAAAATTGAAAACAGATTTTTTTGGGATGGAATGCTAAAGGACATCGAAAAGTACGTTAAGGGATGCCCAGATTGTCAAGCTAGAAAGGGGCAACCTTACAGAAAAACGCCAGGGATGTTACAACCAATACCGGTGGAAACAATTTTCGACGAAATCGGAATTGATCTTTTAGGCCCATTTAGAAGGAGCAGTTAAGGGAAAACAATGATAGTTGTAGTTACCGCCTCACGATATGTCATCACATCCGCCTTACCGAATGGAAAAGCCGGACCAGTTGTAAATTTTTCACTAGAAAAAGTATTCTTAATACACGGGATGCCAAGAAATCTGCTCAGCGACAGAGGAAAAGTCTTTCAATCGGAATTAGGAAAATTAATGGGAGTAAAAAGCCAGTTTACAACCGCATACCATCCTTGTAATGGTCTTACTGAAAGGCTAAATAAAGCAATAGCTGACATGTTATCCATGTATTGTAAACACAGCAAACGGACTGGTGTAGCTATCTACCATTTATAACATTTGCGTGTAATACAGCAATACAGGACACAACGAAATTTAGCCCATTTATGTTAACATATGCAAGGGAACCCACACTACCAGCAGAAGCTGCATTGTTGGACGCTGACAACGAAACGGACGCTCTGCAAATTAGAGAAAAGGCACTCTTAATAAGAGCCATAGCAGTAGAAAATATACAAAAAAGACAAGGAAAAGATAAGGGACGTTTTGTTTTACGAATTACGAGGTACAAAAGATTGGAAGCAGAAAAAAGGATATCTACGGTCCACGTGAGTAGGATGTTACCCTACTACGATCTATGGACAGAAGCTGCGCCTATTGAAGAAAGGGCAGATGAGATAGATATAGCTGAAAACGCAGAATCTAAAGTTGATGAGGATAAAGACGACGAAGATAAAATTGAAGAGGAAATTGGAAGCAGTGAAGCAGAGAACAGCTGACCTACCAAGAAGTATTTGGACACAATACAGAAAACAGGACCGGACCAAAAGAAAAAACCCATGGCTGAAGCGGTGAAGTTGATGAAATTTCTTAGTTGTAAGCTATTTTTTTTTGTAGTAACCTGAATAATAATGCAACCTCATCCATCCCACCATAAAAAAACTTTTGTTAATTTTAATTTTTAATTTTTTTTTCTCTATACGCGATATTTGGTTTATATAATTGTTAAGCATCAGGGATATTTTATAATTAGGCTATTATTGTAAAGAAGGGATATTTTTAGGATAGGATATTATTGTATTTTTTGACATTATTATGGTATTTGTATATATTTTGTTGTACATGTCTCTTCCAAGCATTGGGGTCCAATGCTTCATGGAGGGGGGCATATGTCAACTAGCTGCTAAGGAAAGGAGGACCCGGTCGGTATTCAACCTTATTAATTTAATTGCCGATTCGATCGAATGTTTATTGCAATTCAGCAATAAATTAATATAAATTGCGCTGCAAGCCGCAGCAAAGGCAGACTTAAACTAGTGCAAGTACCTCTCGTTGGGAAAGCCCCTCGGGGTATCTTCAGCCTTATCGTTGTCCAGTGCAATTACCCCTCGTTGGGAAAGCCCCTCTGGACAAGGCATAAGGGCGACGATAACTAATCTACAGTTCCTCAAGCAGCGTTGACGTGTGGCTCTCTATAAGGACCCCAATGTTCGAAGGGTCATGCATCTTACAGGATTAGCGTACATGTAAGGGCATATTTGGAAAAATATATACCTACCTATCTATATTTTTATATAACCTGAGCGAGTTTCTCTCCATCAACCCCCAAAGCTACAAACCCCCCATGTCACCCCCGTAAAGCTGGAAGTTGTGTCAATAATCCAGAAAAACACTGCAAGTTTCCCATATTTCCCATGCGTTTACATAGTAAACGCGGAAACTTACAACTAACCTTGCGTTCGTCGTTCGTTATTTTGCTCAAAGAGCAAAGCGTGTTGAGCGGAGCCGTAATCACGCGACCAGGACGGCGATTCTCCAATCGTGTGATCCCTGTTCTCATAGGAAAAGTACGTGTGGTTTCTATTAAAATCTATTACGATGTATTCTCGAAATTGGGGACCGTTCACTTCCTATGAAAGTTGAGAGAATTTCATTCTACTACTTTTTTTGAAGAGAACGTCTGTTCTCGAGAGAACCAAACGTCAATCATGCGCTTTTTGTCAATTCTACAGTCATCATTCATGGTATTTTCTTGTTTGTTTTGCAAATCATTTATCAGTAATTGCCAATTGGGTACATTTGCATATTGTGGAAAATATGGTCCAATACGAAAACGTGGGAAACCATGGAAGAAGGGGTTATAGGAAGAATTCTTGTACTGAATGATCTACAAGAAGCAAGAAGAAAGGCCTATAATAGACCGCCAGCTAATGACATATTTTGCTGACCGATTTTCTCTCTTCGGGGATTTCAACCACTGAAAATTATGTCAGTGCTGAGCTCAAAAAATTAAAATTTAACGACCGAACGTCTGCTAGGCATATGGAAAATGTTCTTTCGTTTTGCAGCGGCCGTAACATATACCTCAATAGCTGACCGGCTTATGGGAATTTTTTTTCTGGTTCCTACCGATATCAAATTTGATTGTCGCGCCCTTATTTCAACCCTTTCAGTACGTGCAAACCTTATGGCTTTGGTTTTTCACTATTAGACTGTTCTACAATGTTAATGTGTTAAAATGCCATGAAAGAGAAATTGAAAAAATAACCTATTTTTTTCTGCAAGAGGAAAATTAATTTTCCATATGCCTAGCAGACGTCCGGCCGCTAAATTTGCATTTTTTGAGCTCAGCACTGACATACTTTTCAGTGGTTGAAATCCCCGAAGAGAGAAAATCGGTCAGCAAAACATGTCATTAGCTGACGGACGGTCTATAAGGAGATTTTACAGAAGAGAAAATCCCTTTGATTTAACGGATAATAAATTTATAAAACTATTTAGATTAAGCAATGATCCTGGTCGAAATATAATTGATTTATTGACACCTTTTATACAGGCTCTAACTAGAACTTCATCATTAAAAACTGTGGTAAAATCGGAGGTAAATTTTCCACTTTGAAGTTTCTCATTTTGCCTTAAAAATTCAATGAGCATTTCTTTTTGAGTATATTATTTCGTTGTGCTGGCCACACGCCACTGTCGCCACTCTTTTGAAGGATATGAAGGGTTTTAGCTAAATGATTTATAGGTGAACATCTTGATTTTTCCAAATTCATTTTCCACATACGACCCAAAACACAAATAAAACGAATAAAACAAACTGATTTTCTTCTTTCTCATGACATTCGTCCTTTTAAGACACTAATTGTAGTTAATTCTACATATTACTGTTGGCAACAACGCATTATGATTCGACATGTTTTCTCTATTTCTATCATAATCCCATACGTTCGAGAATACCAACTTTGGCACCAAGAGAACGAGCGTGCGATGTGATCTCTCACTTCTCTTAGGGGAACATTCACTTCTACCAAATTCGAGAATCGACTACAGAGCGAACAGAGCAGTTGAACGCTGTATCAGAGTGCCAGAAATTTTAATAAACGAACGCGAATATGAGCCTGCACCGAGTACACTTTTCATGGTGCGTACGATTTTTCTGAACCGGTTAGCGTTAGTGCGGTGCAGTTATGTTTTGGAACGCAACCATCTAAACTACACTGGAAAATGAACGCTAAACGGTATGAATGGTGTAAAAAGTGCGACATAATGACGGGTCAGGGTAAAAAGTGTCAATAGTTCGGACTTATCGTACGCACCATCAAATAAACGGTAAATTCAAGCTTGGAGAACTCAGATCAAAATACCGAACGCACGGTAAGTAATTATTAGTCTGTTTTTTTTTAAAGATAAAAGTCAAAATGACATTATGTTGGCAATACAATGTAAAATTGTCAATGCTTTCAAATTTTTTATGTAGAAAAGGCTTGTGTTGCCAACAGAGTTACTAAATTTTTGACTTGAGGAATTATTTATAAAAAAAAACACACTTTAAATGCAGAAAAAAAAACAAAACAAATACTTGACTAGGAAATACTAACAGTAGAAAACTGAGCAAGAGCAATACACACGATTCACACTAATAAAAGAAAGCTTTGTCCTGATGCAACAAATCCAGTATTACAAAACCACAAAATGTTTGGGGTTTCTGCGATTATTTTTAGCCATGAGTCTTTTATGCTTACACACATTAAATGAAACTTTAAATTACACTTATAAAACTTTATAAACTTGGAATTTACGATAAAATTGTCAGCACCTTAGGTCAGCACAAACTGAACAATCAATCATCCGTATCGGCAGCCATCTTGAAAGCCCGGAATGCAGGTGACGTCACAGCACTAGTATGGACAGATACAGTCGATCAAGCAATACCAGGGCTGCGTTCAGATTGAACGTCGGGTGTCGCCCGAGCGCGTTCCGACCGTTCAGATTGCTTTGGGTAAAATTTACCCAGCCGTTCAGATTGTCAGTAGATTTTTACCGGACGACGCCCGGGCGCACACTTTTGCATCCCATAAAATAGCAAGATAAAATTTGCCCCGCATGCGCGTTTGTGTTCTAACCTTAAATAATAGAGGCAAATATTGTAAATAATTATTTTTGCGAGTAATGGTGGGTTTATCTAAATTCTTCGTTATCCTCATCAACTCTATTTAAAAAAAAGGTGGCCTCTTTCTTTTTTTTTGTTTAGTTTGTGATGCTAAATTGATAGCAATCACTGACACTAGCAAATCCTCGTCGTCTGAAGATTAAGCGTCCTCATCATTCAATAACTCTTTAAATATGAAGATACTCTGGCTTCTTCCATAGTTAGTATTTAAAAAATTATGAAGAAAACGGCATAAATGTTAGAATCATTGAGGTTATGAAGAAAGAATGCGTCTTGGCCGTTCAGATTGGGCGAATCGCCGGGCACTACCCGGGCACACTCGGAGTGCGCTCTCTATCGGGTGCGCTCTTCACTGGACGTCGTCCGGACTCTTCAATCTGAACGCGCCCAGGGGACGTAAATGGAACACCACCAAATTAGAGATGACGCAACGTCTCATACAATGGTGTAAGGACAGAGACTGAGACATGTCGACTAAAACTTAAACCATCAAAAAGGATGGGGTAGCACCGATACAAATACACGGTGTGAATACCTTTTTGAATTTTTAAACTCTAACAAAATAGACATAATCAACAAGGGCAGCAAACCACATTCATTGATGTGATCGTGATCAGAAAAGAAAAGAGGTCCAAACCCTGATCCATTCATAACACATAGGTACACATACAGTAACAAACTGGCACGTCTCTGACAAATTGGGTCTCCCAAAGACCATCGAATTGACACTGTCTCTCTACGAGGAGCTTAGGGGCTGCCTCACATAGTCTAATCAATTCAATCAGAAGCGCAATCTAAGGAAGCGCCTATGAAAGAAAACATCTGACTATCTGACCCGTAAAACGAAAGGTAGTCCATAGGGACGTGCCTTGGACTGTCCTTGGTGGATGGGAATTAAGCGGCCTAAAAGCAAAGGCCAGAAAGTCGTTCAATAAAGCTAAAACTACTGGAGACTGGGAAAACTTCATGACAGCCCTAACAGAGTAGATACAATTAATATACCCTTAAGAAAATCCAGAAAGGGAACTTGGAGATAGTTCTGCGAAGGGATTAATGAATTAGAATGTTTATGAAAAATCTAGTCGACTCGAATGGCCAGACGGAGAGTACTTTACTGCACGTCTGTTCGAAATAATTGATTTTTCAGGTATCAGTGCGTTTTTAACAGTTTTCTAGAGCAGTCGTAGAAAAATTAATTTTCAGCTGGACTATTTCATTGAAAATATTCAATCATCACCAAAGGCTCTGATTCTACAATCATTGAATTATTCTATAAACTCTTTTTGGTTACTAAAAATACGATGATACGGTGAAGTAATTGAATTTTGTACGAAAAATAAGCTTCTTAATTTGCATTTCATGTAGGTAGGTATAGAAAGGTTTTGCGAATAAAACCTTTTTTCCATGTTTCGAAATGTTTTCATTCTCCAAAGATAATATGAATGGGTTGTATTCAAAAGACTGATAAAATCTAACATAAAAGACTTATTAGACAAAAATATTATGTTTTTATGTAGTTATCTTTCTACGTCATTATATTAATTAAAAGAAGGCTCGATCGGCGCCTAAATATTATCATAATCAAATATAACCTTTCACCTTGACCCAGACCCAGATGATAACGAGGAAAAGAAGCAAGTCACCTTTAGAGAAGAGGAGTCAAAGCAGTCGCCTATTGCGATTTAACACATTTGAAGTGATTTTTCTCAAGTAAAAACTCTTTAATTAATTTTATAGTGTATTTTAGTGTCCAAAATCCAAAAAAATCATGACGCGTCCGTTGTTTTTGCCGGAGAATTCGAGGACAGTTCTTATGACAGCAAATGGAGTCGATGAACTGCCCGAAAAAAGACCGCAATTTGTTGCCTCTTTTGTCGGTAAGTAGCTTCCCCAAACATTTCTACTTTGCAATTACCTATACAGGGTGAATCTGAAAGTGAGGCTTTTTTTTCAACAGGATGTATATCTCACCAAAATAAGTTGTTTGACAGAAAATTGTTTATATAAAAAATTTAAGATAACGGAGGTACAGGTATTTTGAGGTTGAAGAAGACTTCCACTATAAATCATTTTGTTTACAATTTCTCAAAAAAAAGTCGCAAAAAAGCCATTATTAGTCCAGCATAATGAGTCTTATTCCATAATATGTACTCAAAGTTGCATTATTCTATCAGAAAAATTTTCATTTCCAACCTATCAATTTTCGTTTTAAAGTGAAACAGACAAAATTTAGGAGGGAAATGAAGCATCTGATAAATAGGGATAATTTTGAACAATTTTTGTGATAACTTTTATCATTTTTTCTACTAAATCTTAGATTATTATTGAAATTAGATTTTTAATGCACAAAGCCCTAAAATACCTGTACCTCCGTTATCTTAAATTTTTTATATAAACAATTTTTTGCCAAACAACTTATTTTGGCGAGATATACAGGGTGTCCGGAAAGTCAACGATAATACCGAAAGAGCTGATGGAACAACTCATTAGCATCCAGAAAAACATAATATGACCTTAGTAAAAAATCGATGGTTTTCGGGATAATGTCACTTTAATAAAATTCGTTAAAATGGTCTTGTTGGATCAGATTTTCGAGTGTCACATTAAAATTTTCATTATTTTCAGATTCTCTATTCAGTTTTGCAATGGTGAGTAAACATTTCATTTGTCATAGAACAACATTAAAAGTCAAAGTTGAAAACATTTACTAAAAAATCTTTTTAAAATGAATACTCCTGATACTTCAGTTTAAAAATATTTTTTAGTAAATGTTTTCAACTTTGACTTTTAATGTCGTTCTATGACAAATGAAATGTTTATTTACCATTGCAAAACTGAATGGAGAATCTGAAAATAGTGAAAATTTTAATGTGACACTCGAAAATCTGATCCAAGAGGACCATTTTAACGAATTTTATTAAAGTGACATTATTATCTCGAAAACCATCGATTTTTTACTAAGGTCATATTATGTTTTTCTGGATGCTAATAAGTTGTTCCATCAGCCCTTTCAGTATTATCGTTGACTTTCCGGACACCCTGTATATACCCGGTTAAAAAAAAAACCTCACTTTCAGATTCACCCTGTATAATAAAAATCCGACTATTCTCAATTCAGAACCTCAATAAAAGTGGATGCTTGGAAATCATGTATTCGGAAAGCTAGAAATCGCTCTAGAATCGAATTTGGTCCCTCTTATTCTAGGGAACTTTGATTTTTGTTCAAGTTTCTTGCAAAAAACTGAAAAAAATTGTTAATTTAACAGAAATAAGGCGCTCCTAGCTAAAATATTGTAAATTTGAGATTTCTCCAAGAAAAAGCGAGATATACCTACGATAAAGCAAAATAAGTAATTTTCACTAATCCTAAAAAATCTCATAAGACGGGTATTTGAATAAAAGTGGTTTTGAATGCTATTTTTTAGATTAAGATTATTCAGGTTTATTTATATGAACTTCTTGTTAAAAATAAACAAATATGTTTTTTATGTTATTTTGTTATTATTTAGGTACGTAAATTAGTTTTCTTTGATAAGTAAAACAACAAGTTCACTGACCGATAATTTGTGACAATTTGAGTAGGTACCTACCTAATTACACGATTTTTTTTTCAACTCTTTTCAATAACTACAAATATTTCTCATTTTCACTTTAAAATATTAATGCAACGTAATGAAAAAAGCTATGAGAAACACCTCTATCCAGTCCAAGTGGAAAGAGTAGGTCTTGTTACTAATAGATCAGAAATTGTAACACTTCATTTTTCTTTATCATAATCTCAATTTGTCTAGAAATAAAAACCACTCTGTATATCAAACACCTAATTAAATTAAAACTAGAACATGGTTTATCAACAATCAGCAGTTTAAGCAGGTCAACGCGTAAACTAATATTTACAGAAAATGGATATAAAAACCAATGGTATTGAGATCCATTTGGGTCCTTTTGGTTCACATTTCTCTTCTCAGGGTCTCGTTACCCAGGGGAGCATCAGCTGCACTTCTCTTCAGGGTCGCCTTACCCTTCAAGTCCACGCTACCTATACGTGTGCACCACGTTGCACCCTGTATTTCAGTCTCCAATGGACCTTTTCAGAACCAGATCAGCTCTGGTGGGTAACAAGATCACTTCTGGTAGGTAACTGTGGCAAATTGACTTCGAGAAGCCATTTTGATATAGTGAATATGAACGACCGTCGATGAAGCCAAAGTTGACTAGATATTCTCACTAACAAACTTTGTTCTACGTAATGTTGTTGTTGGGAAAGTTCTTAACTTAAAATCGATGGCATTTAAAAGGTCTCAAAATTTTAAACATAAAAAATACATCAAATTAATCAACAATATATCGACTTATACCTAACTGTAAAAATATTTTCCAGGTACCCTAACCGCAGTAGGCGTCGGGATGACCTGTTCCTGGTCCTCATCCGCCATTCCAGTGTTTCAAAGAGAAATTGGAGTGACGACATCGCAAGAGGCTTGGATCGGTTCCATTTTAGCCCTAGGTGGGTTCGCAGGTGCTTTCCCTACCGGTCCCTTGGCTCACTGGATCGGCCGAAAGCGCACTTTACAGCTACTGATGCTACCTCTGATTGTTTCATGGTTCCTATTGGCATATTTTTAGTAAGTAGACGAGCTCTAAGTAGAAATAAGTCAAATAAACAAAGTTAAGGTAACTTATTAGTCGTAGATAAAACGTGCTACTGGACTGAATTGGATTCATAATTTATATATATATTTTTTCATTTTCAGTCACAACTTATCGATAGTCTACCTGGGTCGATTTATGGCGGGCTTATCAATGGGCGGTGTAAGCGTTGCCGCCCCTCTTTATGTGGCAGAATTGGCACACATTTCAATTCGCGGCACGCTCGGTACCTTCTTCCAGGTGCAGATTACTGTGGGACTTCTGATGACTTACGTTTTCGGTAAATAATCTTCATGTAACTTGTAATTGATTCATGACACTAAACAAGATAGATAACCATCATTAGACGTCGACCTCATGAATATCCATCGTTTCAGGTGATCTTCTTCCGGATTTGAGATCCCTTTCTCTGGTGTGTGCGGTAGTGCCATTAGTTTTTCTCCTAAGCTCCGCTTTCATACCAGAATCCCCGGTATACTTGTGCGAAATATCTCAAATGCATAAAGCCCAAAACAGCCTTATATGGTTCAGAGGTAGTTATTTAATCTTTATCTGTTTTGAAAACCTTTACATTTTTTTTTTGTAGGTAGGGATTACGACGTAGAAGATGAACTTTTGAAAATAACAGACGACATTAAAGAGGCACGCCTCAACGAGGCAGGGTTGAGTGACCTCGTCAGCTGCAAAGCGACCAGAAAAGCGCTGATTATTAGTCTTGGTTTGATGGCCTTCCAGCAGCTGAGCGGCATCAACGCCGTCCTGTTCTACACCAACTCGATTTTCGAAAAGAGCGGCGCCGCCCTGTCGCCCGGCCACTGCAGTATCTTAGTCGGAACTGTTCAAGTCGTTGCTACGTTAGCATCCACCGCCCTGATTGACAAGTCCGGCCGCAAAATCCTCCTGATCTTATCCGCATCTATAATGTGCATCTCACTCGCCGCCTTGGGTCTCTACACGCATGCGGGCGTTACCTCTTACACTTGGGTTCCATTGGTCAGCCTCGCTCTCTTTATTATCGCCTTCTCTCTCGGCTTCGGACCAATCCCTTGGATGTTAATGAGCGAACTGTTCCCTCCAGCCGTCAAGGGCGTGGCCAGCTCCATAGCTGCCGCTAGCAATTGGCTGTTAGCGTTCGTGGTGACAAATCAGTTTAACGGCGCAAAGGAAGCGCTCGGATTAGGCCCGGCCTTTTTAATCTTTAGTCTGATTTGCGGCGTGGCGACTGGATTTGTGATTCTATTGGTGCCTGAGACAAAAGGGCGGAGCGTGGAGCAGGTGCGAAGCTTGTTGGTGGGAGGTGGAGGTTTTGAGGAGGCGAAGGAAACGACTGAAAAGATGACTACAAATGTTTGAACTGAATTACTCATGGTGGTAAAATGTATATAAAACAATTGTTTAGCGGTAATTTGGTAATAATAGATCTGGAAAAGTGCAAAGAAATAACCACAAAGCTAGTTTAATGTAGGTATAACTGAATTTATTTAAGGTAACAAAATGTAAATAAAATCCTAGTTTAGCTTTATTTGCTTATTTTCTTTGCGTCCTTTCACACTTGCCTGCTCCCTGCTCCTGCTCAGCAATGGTTAATAATTACGCAAAATTATTCTTCATTTATACCTACCAAATTGCTGATGAGCTGACAGAGGCGCGCGCCGACTTTTGAAAGTCCTCATGGGTGCAGAATAACTTTATAAATTTGCCTATAGGGGGAGGGTGAAGCTCGAATTTTTCCTACGGGCGTGCGAGAAGTGCTTTTTTCTGCACGCATTTAGGCACTAGTGCAGAAAAGTAAAATAATTATGCAATGTTAAGTCACCCTGGTACTTTCATGTCTTGAAATGCGTGCGGAAAAGTACTTCTCCGCACGGTCGTGAAAAAATAACGTTCCTTAATCATGCGGAAAATCTCTTTTCCCCATTTCTCATTTAATTGCTACGCACAGGCCCTAACTGACGTTTTGTTTCATTCTAGCCGCCTCTATCAACTGTCAGAGTGTCACTGTCAACCAATGAACTATTAGGTCTGTTCTCAGAGAAATCACAAACCAGTCAGAGTGAATCTCATTGGTTGAAACTAGTTTTCTGACTGTTTTTGATTGTTTTCAACCAATGAAATTCGCTCTGACTGGTTTGTGATTGCTGTGCGAACAGGCCTATTATTATAAAAGTTTCGATATATTGAAAAGATTATTAGATATATCGATATTTTTTCGATATATCGAAAGTATAATATCGATTAAAATATATCGATATAGTTTATGAATTTTTTTTTTTTTTGGGTTTGGTTGGCTTTGTGCATAGTGCATACAACCACTACAACTAACTTAATATAATATTTATGTAAACTATGATGCATGTAATTATGTGTTACAAATAAAAATTATTAGGCAATCTCATGACCTGTCAAACGAAATTCAATATGGAAGTTCAGGTCAGATACTGTGTTGTTTACATGGTTATTGACAGAAATCAATAAAATATTATTATTTTGTCACATTCTGGACATTTAGGTTTGACATTGGCATTGTCATATTGTCATGTTTGGTATCTACAACAAGGGCCCTGAACAGAAATGCTTTTTTTATGAACGTCACCACAATTTGACCTGAACGGCCATATTGGTTGCCTAAGGCCCAAATTCTGGACTGACTGGTAAACGTCTGGTTGTTACCTAGCAGGTACTTTCTATGCACTAGAGAATAGAAAGTACCTGCTAGGTAAGAACCAAACACTTACCAGTTGGTCCATAATTTGGCCCTAACCCTAATAACACCGATCTCCCAGAAACATCCTATTTATGTACCATTAAGGTCCTTATGTTTCCGACATAAATGGTACATCGCTGCGATGTTTGTAATGTAACATCTCTAGGATGATTGTCCTGAAATGTTTTAGAAACGTCCTTTCGAAAATATCTATCGACAAAAAGATTTTTTGTTCTCAAAATTAGATACTTAAGTATTACAGCTAAAAAATGGCTAACATTATTTTACAAAACTAGGTAGGACCTCAGACCGGTAGGACCCAGTATTAAATTTGCCAATTTTGTGTGATTTCTGAAAATGTCTCTAGCACACACACAAACTAATTTCAAATTCCATAATATACCTGTAATGTATATAGATAAGGAACTTAATATTAATTTTGTATTGTAACAACAGCAAAATTTAATTTTTCATTCAACTTGGAATAAAATAAAATATGTATTGATAAAAGTCTTCTCTCTTTTCAACTTTCAAACATCGTGAATATTCGTGAAGCCGAAGTGTATGGCGCAGGCGCGTGCTCGGGCATTTGTACTTGTACCTCTGCACGCGGCCACGTCGGCGCCGCAGCCAGCGCAGACGGGCAGAATCAGTCGAACGGGTTGTTCTGTGTGCTTCGCTTGTGTTGTTGGGCGGAATTTTATTTCGTAATGGCGTCGTGCTGTGTGGAGGATTTGTCAATTTGTGGTCTTTCGCTACACCTAGTTGTGCCATTTTGTGTTCGAAAGGATCTCTGCGACCTACCAGTGCTTATTAGTTGGTGAGAAAGATTATTTGTTGAAAGATAACGTCGCATAACAATCAATTGTTTAGTTTATTTAATTTCAATATGGCGTCGGTTAGGAAATTTCTAACTTTTCTGATAAATAGCCCCTAAAAACCCGAACTTATTATACTACATTATTTAGGCAAAATTGTCCGTCGGTTATTATTAGTTGATAGATAATCAATATAAGTATGCATGTACCTTATTTTTTCAATAAAAAATGTTATTGGAAACTGATGTGCCTACTTAATTTTATAATTTTCAATTTTTGTTTTTTTTTTGGAAAAAGTTCTATCTGACTTCCAGAAAATAGAACGAAAATTGAAAATTATTGAATTAGGTAATTTTTAATCCATAATCCTAAAATTCATTCACCTATTAAAGTCATACTAGAAACATATAGGGGATGTTTCTTACACCTGCCCCGGATGTATTAGGTACATCCCGCGTCATCTTAGAAACATCCCTGAGAGATGTTTATAGGACATCGCAAATGATGACACCGCTGTTGCCTGCAACATCCCAGGGATGTCCCCAGGAAAATAGGGACCTCCCAGGGACGTCTTCATTATCCCTGATGGATGTTTCTGGAATGTTTCTGCGATGTTACTGTGTTATTAGGGAAGGGCCAATATTTTTGCTCTCGATTAACGAATTTGATACGTCGTCAAAGTTTTGCATGGGCCAAGGTCTATGTATGATGTCGTTACAGCACATTCAAACACCTGATTATTTTTAACGGCTGTCAAATGAGAGCAAAAGTACCGGCACTAATTATTGTCTCAAATAAAAATGAAGATTCTTGAATTTTTTTTATCAAAACATAAAAGACAGGGTCACTCACTTCACGCCATAGGGTCTATCTAGGCGACTTTATTTAAACAAACAGGGGTAATCGACCAGGTAAAAAGGATAACATAAGGATCAGTACCAAAGGATAACAAGTCCCTAAAGCTTTCTCACATACATAATATTTTGATTTCTACAAAACATCGATATATCATTACCATCCCTACCCGCGCGTAAAACTAAATTATAGGCATACGGCCACTAAACGGCGCGCGCATTCACCAGACTTACCGTTGTGGGCCGGACCTTCCGATTATTATCACAAAGAATACAGATGGAGAATAGCAACATAAAGTAATAGAGAGCTCCGTTAAGCTGGCCCCCCCCGAATTGATTTCCGTTGCCAAAATGCTGGCACAGGTAAAATGTAGCTAGCACAACCTAGCACACCAATTTTTAACGCTAGCACACCCATAGTTTAGCAAAAAAATGATTTCGAATTCGGGGGGGGGCCAGGTTAACGCTAGCCCCCCCTGGTTGGATTTACTCAGCCAAAATGCTAGCACAGGTGCAAGATACCTAGCACAACCTAGCACACCATTTTTTAAAGCTAGCACACCCATAGTTTAGCAAAAAAATGATTTCGAATTCGGGGGGGGCCAGGTTAACGCTAGCCCCCCCTGGTTGGATTTACTCACCCAAAATGCTAGCACAGGTGCAAGATACCTAGCACAACCTAGCACACCATTTTTTAGAGCTAGCACACCCATAGTTTAGCAAAAAATTTATTTCCAATTCGGGGGGAGGGGGCAGGCTAACGCTAGCTCCCTCCGGTTGGATTTACTCAGTCAACTCAAAATGCTAGCACAGGTGCAAGATACCTAGCACTACAGTGCCTCTATAGAAGACAGTGGCGACAATAGAGGGACTCATTTTTGATTGGCTGCAGAATATCGGCTATGTTTTGTCGAAAGTTATTTGTGTTTACAGTTTGATTCTATGGAGATTTATGCAATTTTGTGTTAATATATTTTTGTTTTTGTTATTTGTGCCTGTTATTGACTATTTTGTGAGAAAAAATTAGAACAGAAAGAAAAGGAAGAACAAATACATTATTGAATGAGTTCGACAAAACATGGCGGGTGGGCGGAGCTTAGGCGCTATTGTCGCCACTGTCTTGTATAGAGGCACTGTACCTAGCACAACCTAGAACACCATTTTTTAGAGCTAGCACACTCATAGTTTGACAAAAAATTGCTTTCGAATTCGGAGGGCGTGGTTAACGCTAGCCCCTCCCTGTTCGATTGGATTTTCTTCGTCAAAATGCTGGCATTGATAGAAAAATACCTAGAACACCAATTTTTAGAGCTTGCAGATCTGTGGAGAAGCCAAAAATTGCTTCTAGATTCGGAGCGCGAAAACATCAAATGAATAATCTGATCGATTTGATTATTCCAATTATTATTGGTTGTTTGTTGTTTCATTAAATCGCAGCTAGGGTTGCCACCTCTCCCGGAGTCTACTGGTTTTTACATGGTCTTCAGTCTCCGGATTACTAGGTGTTTTCTCCGGGTAAAACCGCATTTAACACAAAAAAAAACGCATTTAAAAAAGAAAAATAGAATTTAGCAACCGCGCAATCCTGTTTGTGCAAATACGGTTTCTCTCGGAGAAATAGAGAAATTCTCCGACTCCGACATGCAGTTTGGCGATAGAATAGACAGCCCACGAACCTCAAAGCCTCATAATCTCCCTCAAGGATATTAAACACTACTACACGTCCGCTCATTGGACTCGATTTTTGGAATCAAGACTATAGTGTTGCACCGTTATCGAAGTCATCAACAGTGTCGTTAACTGTTTGCGTCAGCGGTCGTAGTGTCGTTATGAAGATAGGCTATTCTGTTTAGTGTGTAATATTCTTGAATCTTTTTCTCCAACCGTCTCAACTCCCAACCTCAAGCAAAGTTTCCCCAAGCAACATCCGGTGTTGCTGGGGAGGGGGGACTTGTGTATATACATATAGACAGATAGTAAAGTGTAATGCATCTGTTGCATTGTAGAGCTGCAGATTTTCTTTTTCAGCTTTCTTTCAATAATGGTTTTTTTTTCTCCGGTTCAACTTACTTTCAAAGGTGGCATCCCTAATCGCAGTTGTTTTTATAATTTTTTTCTACGAGCGTGCGGAAAAGTGCACCTTACCGCACGTTGAGGTCATGAAAGTATTACTTTTCCGCACTCAAGGCGAAAAAGTAGAATACCTGAAATTTTTGTATACATCAGGGTGTCCCAAAAAGATACCGACAAACTTTGAGGGGTAGTAAGGAACATCAAAACAAGCATTTTTGTTTATATAAACATATGTCCGCAAATAATCCATTTGGGCTGCAGAGCAAAAAAACTGTTTGGTACTCTTATTCTTCGCAATAATTAAATCACTGTTTACCTACTTATTAATTTTGCTTTATTAACAAATAAATTATGGTTTCCTCTGAGGTTTACAATAATTATTCAAAATGTTGACCATTTACTTCAATGAAAAGATTGCACCGTCGGGACATTGACTGAAAAGTTTAGTCTACGAAACACCTGTTCGTAATGAGGAAGAGCAGTTAGCAAGAGAATCTTAGGCAAGGAAAGAGAGGGGACTCGTATCACAGCAGGTGAAAATGAAGCAGTTTGCCACCAAAAAATGTCTGCTTTTTTCATAACATAACCTAGAAAGCATATTGTTTTTTGCCTGTTAAATGTAATCCCGTCGACTTTTTTTTCTCTGCGGGTTTTGCAGCCATATGCTAGCAATCCACCATGCTGAATATCACAAAAATGTTAGTCTGAAGTAAAATTCACATAGTGACACCATGAAAAATTGTCGCCATTATTTGGTGGCAAACGGTCACAACCAGCTGCTAGTGCAGGTAAGGGCGGGTAATATAAAACTGCTTTGAAAGTTAACTTGAAGTTAACTTTTTGAATTACATGTAATTCCAGAAGTTAACTTTAAGTTAACTCACAAAGAAGTTTTATAATGCTCGCCCTAAAGGATGTTACGCGTCCTCTCTCTTTCCTTGTCTAAGGCAAGGATACTGGCGAGTTGTACCCATGTAGAAGCTATTCCCGGAATATTCCGATAGTGCAATCTTTGCATTCCTACGTAGAGTAGGAACAGCAAATCTCTTTACGTGCCAGGTTTGTTAAATGTGTACCAGCATTTTGACGAAGAAAATCCAATCGAACGGGGAGGGGCTAGCCTTAACCACGCCCTCCGAATTCGAAAGCAATTTTTTGCCAAACTATGAGTGTGCTAGCTCTAAAAAATGGTGTGCTAGGTTGTGCTAGGTATCTTGCACCTGTGCTAGCTTTTTGGCTGAGTAAATCCAATTGGGGGGGGCTAGCGTTAACCTGGCCCCCCCCCCCCCGAATTCGAAATCAATTTTTTGCTATACTATGGGTGTGCTAGCGTTAAAAATTGGTGTGCTAGCTATGTTTTACCTGTGCCAGCATTTTGGTAATGAAAATCAATTCGGGGGGGCCAGCTTAACGGAGCTGTAGTAGAGCATAGAACTGACCACAAATAACGGAAGAACAGATGGACAGAATACCACACACACACCATACTTGTATAATTCTTATACAAAGTTGTGTACATTTAAAATTACATGATTCTGGATATTACCACATGGAAGGGAATGACCATTAAAAACGTTTGTATATACTTCTGTATTTCCCACGAGGGTTCCCATGGGTGCACCTGCCCCGATGCCCCCATGTAGTCGGCGCCAGTGAAGAGCTGAGCTTCACCCACTAAATTTTAACATTATTCCCTCTCTTCTTTTTGGTCCCTAACAAGTTATCGTTTCGGCGGGGTACCGGGTGTCAAGTTATAGAGTACCACCCCCTGTAACTTTTTAATGTACAATCAAAAATAAAAAAGTTACAGAGGGTGGTACTTTACAACTTGACACCCTAGTATGTACAATTATTTAGTTTAGCGCTGTGGTTTAGCTGTCGGTTATAGTTATTAATGATACAAGTTCGATATGAACGCCATAATGAAACGCGTGTAACGTTAAACCACGAGGCGTTAGCCGAGTGGTTTAGTTACACAAGTTTCATTAATAAAGTTCATATCGAACGTGTATCATTCAAAATTTAATCTACAATGGTTCAAATAGATTTGATTTGCCTTGAAATAGCAAAAACTTTTCAAATTAAAATTTGAAATTTAGCAGGTGCCCGTACAAGTCGAGAACCTGCTTGTTGGTTTTTAGAATTTTGACTTTGGCAGCTTCAATATTGGAGTCCATTTTTGTGCCATAAATTCAATTTTATGGTGGAAAATAATGTTATTATTGGTGAATCTGAGTTCGAAAGTGTCTCTTCGAATATAGAGACAGCATTATTGAAAAGGTTCTTCTGGCAACTAACTTTCTTTTTGTATATTTTTCATTTCAAAATTTGGGTGTTATTATGAATTCTTAAACGCACTAGTGCTATTATGAAGGACCTAATGACATTCAAATGACAATGCTAAATGTGTCATAATGACACCGACGTAGATTAACTAATAAATATGATTACTTTGAACGTCAGCTAGACTTAATAACCGTTCCGTTCACTGTTAAACCGGTCCCAAAAATATAGTTACCGATTTATATTTTTGGATGTTGTTCCATTATTTACAAATATTCCTACTGATTAGACATTGTGCATTAGTTTTGTGGGTAGAAAATAACACGATTCTAGAAGTGAAATTAAGCGTGCCCGATACAAAAGTTCAATTCTGGTAGTGCCTAATTACCAACGCACTAAAGTTCAATATGACGTCATGAGTTTATCGCGAAAGCGTTTGTGTTCCTCAAATCATGGAAGTAATTCGTCGCGAAAACTCGGTTTAAATGTCGAAGCTAGCGATCATCTGTTTGCTCCTTGGAAGTTACTCCCGAAGAGGACCAGTGCTGAGTGCACCTAATGCAGTTCGAGTTCGAATTTGTTGTTCAGGGCCGGTATTCTCGTCTCGTTTTCGAAAACGCTCACCGCTTTTTAATCACTCGGCTTTTCTAATGTAAATTTACATTAGAAGTGCCGAGCGACTGAAAAGCGGTGAACGTTTTCGAGAACGAGAATACCGGCCCAGGTGCAACCAACGATCCAACCGAAACAACCTGAAATCGCACGGCACCGCGCAAAATCGTAGAATTCACATCTGGGAATTTGATTTTTTGATGTTTGTTGTTATTTTGTCCAAAATAAAAAAAATTATAATTTTCAATTTTTAAGTAATTTTAATTTTTGAAAAAGAGAAAATTAGTTATTTAAAAATTTGCAATCAACTATGGTAAATAATATTATAATAGTTGTTGATAGTGAGGCAAATGAAAGTTATTAGAGTCTTTTTGTTTTTGTTTCGGCAATAGTAAACAATAGAACACATTTGTGCCCTTTCAAGTCCTCCAAAGATCCGCATGTAAGTTAAATAGGCTATAGTTATTCTGAAAATTTACTTGTTCATTGGCCTGTAAAATATTCTAACAAATTTCCCAATGCTCTTAGAGATCTTCCGCTAAAACAATTTAAAGGAAAAATAAAAACTATCTCAATTACCAATGCTTTTTATCCATTGGATGAATTTGAGTTGTGAAGAGTGACCTACCTGTTGTAATTTTTTTGCTAATGTAATTTTATCTACAAGCATGCAGTAACTAAGGTATATTACACAATTTTACAATTTTACCGCACACTCTACCTACATAGGTACCTACGTACCTTTAATTACCTACCAGAGATAAATTACCTACCTTTTTTTTTTCAAACAATTCTTTATTTATTTCAAGTTTCAATAATAAACTTAACAAGTACAAATCCTAAAAACAGTGCTAATTGCACTGGTGCTAAGGATACATAACAAATATGATGTGTACCTAACTTCAATTAAATTATAACTTATAGCATATTCATTACAAAATAAAAATATAAAATAAAAACATAATACTTATATAATATAACCATTAACAACAGAGAAAACAAAACAAAAAAGGAGAAAAAAAACTAAAAATAATTATAAAATAATAAATAATAATAATAACCTCACCCCTAAAATTATTGAGGTCACCCCTAAAACCCATGTGCAGCAAAAGACATATTATGTTCTACTTATTCAACCAGGTAATTTAGCATACTGTTTGAGAAATTATTAACTGAGCTCGCATGTTTAATCGTATCTGGCAAGCCCTTTGAATATAAAACTACAGGAAGGAGCATAACTTCGAATCTGCGCGACCAAAATATGTGGAGGTTGCATATGGCCGACTAGTATTTCCGGTTTGGCAGTAGCGTATATTTATTTAAATATGATTGTCAATATTATGACTCACTCTTTTCTCACTAATTCCAGTACTTATCATCACTTAAAACCGCTAAAATCCATTAAACATCCACTTAAATGAGGACACAGGGAACCACCAAAACAAATGATGAGTCCAAACTTGGAGGCTCAAAATGGCGGCTTCCGTCGCTTTTTTGTTTGCAGTGACAGATAGACAACGCTCCTTCCTGTAGTTTTATATTCAAAGGGCAAGCCATTAAATGTGATTGCTGCCCGATACATTGGATTGAGCAAACCTTTATTAGTCCTGACATTATTATCCCAATAGATATCATGTTGAGTCCTATATATTTTCCGAAAGAACAATTCTCACATTAGACTTCTGAATTCTATTGCTCACTTTAAACATGTATTTACTCTGTTCAAGTATAAGTAATTTTTTCAACATTAATACGCCCAGACTCTCATGCAGCTCCTGAGTGTGTGTACGCCAATCAAGTTTAAACAACACCTTTAATACCTTATTGTGCAATACCTGCATTCTATTAAAATCCACCTGACCACATGAACCCCATATGGGGAGTAGGTACCTAAAATGCGACAGGAAGAATGAATTGTAAATATACATCCTGCTTCTATGTGTCAAATAGTCTCGAACTCTATATACAGCGCCTAGCATTGGAACGATTTTACCAGTTATATGCATTATGTGATCCCTCCAATTCAAATTTTCATCTATAATCAGCCCCAAGTATTTAGTCCGTGTTACTTTTTCAATTGGAATATTATTTACTATTATAACTGGGTCTCTAGATATTTTATTCTTTTGTTTAAAAAATATGAAATTTGTTTTTGAAATATTGATCCTCAGCTTATTGCATAATAACCACTTCGAATATGTTTCAAGATCTGAATTCACAGCGCGCTCCAGGTCCTCAAGGTCCCCATGACCATACACCAGAGCTGTGTCGTCTGCGAATGTAAAATATCTACCAGTCAGACCAGCCCTTCTAAGACTGAGTACATGAAGCGAGTACAACAGTGGCTTAAGGACAGAACCTTGTGGCACCCCACACTCACTCATCTCAGTGGTACTAACTAACTGATCAACATTCACTGCCTGCCGCCTATCATATAAATAAGATTTTAGAATATTATATACAAGTCCTCTCAAGCCCATATTTTGTAATTTTCCCAAAAGTACATCCCAACTAACTACATCAAAAGCCTTTTTTAGGTCAATGAAGACAGCAACTACCATTTTTTTATTTTCTAATTGATTACTTATTTCGTTTACAAAATCCATTGTAGCACTTAGCGTATTACTATTTTTCAAAAACCCATACTGAAATTTATCCATCTGTACATATTTATTTATAAAGCCTAGCATTCGAGTTTTTAGTACCTGTTCTACTACCTTTGAAAAAGTACTTATCAGACTGATAGGTCTATAATTGCCCATGGAATCCTGAGAACCTGATTTAAAAATAGGCACAATCCTACTAAATTTTAGCTCATCTGGAAAAATGCCAGACACAAACACATTGTTAACCAATTTTGTAAGAATTACAATTAAACCTAAACCCAAATAGCGAAGATCATTAACTGTAACCTGATCCTCTCCAGGAGCAGAACTGCGCTTTAAACCATTCACGACATTTAATATTTCCTCATCAGTAACTACTTCTAAGTATAAACTATTTGCGCATCCAATTTCATCAAATTTCAAATCATTATCAATATCACTTAAGCCTTGAATTTCCTCGTGAACCTCATCGACAATACATTTACCTATACTTGCAAAATGATGATTTAGACAGTTTGCTATTTCCTGAGAATCTACCACTATATTATTGTTTACATTTAGCTCTTTGATCATGTTTATATTTACCTTTTTTCGATTCAATAAATTATTTATCACTGACCATTGTTTTTTTGTGTCTGAACCGGCGCCGTTCCATTTTTTTCTAAAATGCATATTTTTTAGTGATTTTATTTTATTAGTGATCCTATTTTTTATATTTCGAAACTGATTGACTATTTCCCCATTATTACCATTTCTTCGCATACCTTTATACAATCGATCCCGCTCTTTGATTAAATCTATAAGCTCTCCTGTAACCCAGACATTATTATTTATACATTTAATTTCCCGTTGGTATTCGGCTGTAGCCTTACTAGAATGTATGATGTTGATAAGTTGTTGGAAGGAGCTAATATCCACCCCGTTTATTTGTTGTTCAAATGATCTTCTAAATTTTTCATGGTTTATTCCCTTTAATGTACGCGTAGTTTTGACATTAGCAGGCTTCACCTTCTCATCTAAATAAATAATTAGTTTTTCATGATCAGATAGCGCATTGGGTTCGACTTCAACTGCACGCCCCACTTTGCAATTAAGATCAGTCAAGACATGATCTATCAGCTTACTAGTATTGCAGGTAATTCTTGTGGCATTTAGAATATTTATTTTGTTCTTTATGTGAAAATTATTTAGGGTTAACATATTCCTGTAGTTAATTATTTCCCTACTAGCATTATCTAACAAATCTAAATTAATATCACCCACAATAACATGATTATTTGGATAACACCTCATGATATTTTCGAATTTGCTCAATGCCTCATCATATTATGGATATGATGGTGGCCTATACACTAAACTAATATTTAAATTTGTTTGACCAATTTGGATACATACCCAACTAAAATTATCATTTTTTTCAAATTTCTGCTGTACCTTAAAATCTAAGCAATTTTTTACATATATAGTAGCACCGCCCCCTCTTTTTTCTCTGCACGAGTCTACTGATTTGTACCCATCTAACTCAAATAAATGGGTTTCCTCGTAAGAAAGCCAAGTTTCTACAAACATCAAAATATCAGCACTACACTCTTTAGCATAACATTGAATCTCATCAAACTTATTTCGTAAACTCTGTATATTTAAGTAGATCAAACTCAGCTTTCTTTCATTTAGTTTTTTAGATCGGATTCCTTACGAACTACCAAAGCCCTACTACCTTCATTTTTCTTTAGGAAAATTGACCCATTTCCAAACCAAAGATATTTATAGTCATTTTCCTTTCTAAATACTTGTGACTTTTTGAACAAATCTAGATTATGTTTGGTTAGGTCATGGTTCAAATATACCTTATGATCAGTAACAAATCCCAACGCTAAGGTATTCAAATTATACCTTCTTGGAGATTTCATAAGTCTTCTCTTAATATCCTCCTCCTTAAAGGTTATCTTGATAGGTGTCTTCCTTCCATCTTCCTTCGTTCCAATTCTGAAGGCAGTAAAATTGCCATCCAGCTCTACTTGCAGCTCACTTCCAATTCCTTTAACCAGTTGTTCTAGATTTTCTGTGGTTTTATATGGGACTCCATAAACAATAATGTTATTGGCGAGCTCCCTTTGGTCCTTCTTATTTAACTGGTCTTTTATATCACTAATTTCCAGTTTTAGTTCATCGTTTAGCTTGACTTGCTCTTCATATCGCTGGAAAAGGATGTCGTATCTCTTCTCCATGCTCTCATCAATGACGTCATCAATTGTGTAATTAGACGCCTTTGGCTCTGGTTTCTTACTTTTTTTTTCACAGCTGCTGCAATACCACTCTTGCGTCGATTTATTTAGCTTCTGAAAAAGTTTCAGTCCTATAGAGAGGCACTGTCTATGTTTCCATACAAGACATTTATCACACAGGAAACCGTCTTCATTTTCACCGACCGCTTTATTGCATATGTCGCAAATTTCTATTTCAGGCATTGCTAGAACAGTATTATTCGATTTCGGCTAGGAAGTCTGGCAACCTTGAACCAAAGGAACACCAAAAAATGTAAACAATTACACGTTTGTTAACACTTTTTTTGCAAGATAAATGATTTTTTTATATCAGAGCCTACACTTTATACTGTAACAATATTCGCAGCACCCTTTTTTATATTTAATTCGCCGTAAAACTTCACCAATTACTAATTATTTTGCACAGTTAAGTCAATTAGCTACACACCGTTGCCGTTTTTCACTACCAGTTCTCCAGTTTTCACTACCTATCACCTGAATTCTAACTTGTACACTGTCAAAGATGACGGAGGCAATTGTCTTTTTATAATTTTTTAAACCACTTTTAAACTTCTTTCGGATATTTTCGAGGATATTTTGTTACCGCACGGTTGTGGATAAAATACTGTATTTGATACGTATGGTAATTAGGCTATTACCACCCTTAGAGATTGCAAACCTCGCCTCACCGGCTCGGTTTGCAAATTTCCCTCGTGTGTGGTAAGTACCATATTACCGCACACTCTACCTACATAGGTAGGTACCTTCAATTACCTAAGATATACTTGCCGCAAAAAACAAATTAAAAATAATAATCCAGAACTTTTAGACTGTAAACACAGATTAGACATCTTATTAAAATTAAGTAAACATAATGTTGAGTATAAGGACGCATATAAACAAACCAAAAAAGAATATGATAATATTCTGAAAAATGCCCAAATTAAAAACTATGAAAATAGGGTTGCACGCTCCGACAACAAAACAAAATGTATGTGGACAATTAGTAAAGAAATAACCGGAAAAACTAAAGATAAAAACGAAATACAAATAGAAGGAAGCGCTGGAACAGTGGCAAATGATTACAATCAGTATTTAATATCAGTTATACCGAACTTGCTAAAAAACATTGACATCTTACCTCATTCTTGTAATATTCACACGAACAATCAATCAATGTATCTAAAACCTACTACTCCTAAGAAGATTTGTGAACTGGTCAGAAAGATCAAAAACAAACATAGTAGCGGAGTAGACGAAATACCAACAAGTATTATGAAATATTCTGCTTATGAAATAAGGGATGTACTATGTTTCTTAATTAATAGTTCCTTTAAAAATGGCAGTTTTCCTACTAATCTTAAAGTAGCTTTAATAAAACCTTTGTATAAAAAAGGGGATCCCCAGAACTTGGACAGTTATAGACCTATTAGTATTTTACCAGGATTTTCCAAAATATTTGAATTGGCTATGTGTAACAGAATCGTACAATTTATGAATGTCTGTCACTTATTCAGTAAAAATCAACACAGTCAGACAATCAGAAACTCAAAACTTTTTTATTTTTCCAGATAAACAAATGAAATTTGGTGTGTTTATTTATGACCCGGATATGCATTATTTGACGTATTTAATTTTTTACTATCACTTCCGGAAGTGACCCTAACTTTCTTATTTTAAATGAGACGCTAGGTATATTTTTCCTCATTTTAATAGAAAACTACATTACGAGTACAATGACACCTCATTTGTCACTTTTTGACATTTCATCACCAAATTATTTAAATTTTTACTTTTAAATCTAGAGCACCATGAATAAGTCAAAATGCTTAATTTTGCTCCTAGGAACATGGGAAAATTTGTTTTGAGCTTATTTTGAATTTTATATCCTCTAAAGGCTCATTTGAAGTTAGTAGCAGCGCATTTTTGGAATTATATCAATTTTTTCAAATGGAAAGGATATGGCTTATTAGCATATTTCGAGAGAGCATTTTCTAACAAACAATTGAGTACCACACAATCGCTAGTATATTCAAATATTGAACTAAAATTTTCCAAAAATATTTAGAATGCTAGAAAAATTCTTAATTTGAGTGATGGACTAGCGATTGTGTGGTACTGAATTCCTCGTTAGAAAACGCTCTTTTGGAACATGCTCATGAGCCATACCCTTTCCATTTGAAAAAACTGATATAATTCTAAAAATGCGCTTCTACTATCTTTAAATGAGTCTGTAGAGGATATAAAATACAAAATAAGATCAAAACAAATTTTCCCATGTTCCTAGGAGCAAAATTAAGCATTTTGACTTATTCATGGTGCTCTAGATTTAAAAGTAAAAATTTAAATAATTTGGTGATGAAATGTCAAAAAGTGACAAATGAGGTGTCATTTGTACAGGGTATTTGATTATATTTGGCACCATACCTACAGCCTTTACTATTTAAGATAGAAGAAAATTGTAAATACAAAATTTGACAGTTTTTTTTTTATATTTTCTCTTAACGTTATCAGAAAAAACAAAATCGCATCAGAAAATGGAGAAACGTAGACAACTTCGACTTTTTTAAATGGAACACCCTGTATATTTTGCGATAAAATGAAAGATACCGACAAACTTTAAGGGGTAGTAGGGGACATCAAAACAAGCAATTTTGTTTATATAAACATATGTCCGCAAATGAGTCATTTGGGCTATAGAGCAAAAAAACTGTTTGGCACTTTTATTCTCCGCAACTCACTGTTTACTTATTAATTTTGCTTTATTAACCAATAAATTATGGTTTACAATAATTGTTCAAAATGTTGACCATTTACTTCAATGCAAAGATTGCACCGTCGGGTCATTGACTGAAAAGTTTAGTCTACGAAACACCTGTTCGTAATGAGGAAGATCTGTTAGCAAGGATACTGGCGAGTTGTACCCTTGTAGAAGCTATTTCTGGAATATTCCAATGACCCGACGGTGCAATCTTTAAATTGAAGTAGATGGTCAACATTTTGAACAATTAATCATTTGTCAATAAAGCAAAATTAATGAGTAAACAGTGATTTAATTATTCCGAAGAATAAAAGTACCAAATAGTTTTTTGGATCTACAGCCCAAATGACTCATTTGCGGACATATGTTTATATAAACAAAAATGCTTGTTTTAATGTCCCCTACTACCCCTTGAAGTTTGTCGGTATCTTTTTGGGACACCCTGTATATGTTGACCATATTTGCGTCAGCCATTTTTGACATATCTTAGCTTAAATTATAACTAAATTACAAAGAAATTTTATAAAGATAGAGATCTTTATGGAACTTCTCTGCAAGTTCTTTATAATTTAACCTGAGATATGTCAAAAATTACTTAAGCAAATGTTATCAATATATATATATATATATATATATATTTGGAATCAGAAAGAATAGATCTTTCATTTTATCGCATAATATACAGGGTGTTCCATTAAAAAAAGTCGAAGTTGCTTACGTTTCTCCATTTTCCGATGCGATTTTGTTTTTTCTGATACCGTTATCAGAAAATATAGAAAAAAACTGTCAAGTTTTGTATTTAAAATTTTTTTCTATCTTAAATAGTAAAGGCTGTCGGTATGGTGCTAAATATAATCAAATACCCTGTACATACTCGTAATGTAGTTTTCTATTAAAATGAGGAAAACTATACCTAGTGTCTCATTTAAAATAAGAAAGTTAGGGTCACTTCCGGAAGTGATAGTAAAAAATTAAATACGTCAAATAATGCACATCCGGGTCATAAATAAACACACCAAATTTCATTTGTTTATCTGGAAAAATAAAAAAGTTATAGGGGTGAGCGGCTTTTGAAAAACACCCGGTATACCCCATAAAGGTGTTAACAAACTATGCAAATTTCATTAAATTCGTCCAACGCATTTCTAAGAAGTAATAAAAAAATTGTCTTTTTTTACAAAGTTTAACACCCTGTATCTGGAAAGCGAAGCATTTCCGAACACATGTTTATTTTAAAAAAAAGCTTAACTACTTACTACGAGATCTACCATCCCTAGAAGCTTGTAACAAACTTTTCGTGACACCCTGTATAATATACTATTATTTAATTTTATAATTCAACTAGAATTACCCTTCACGGCTTCGCCCGCGATTTTTCAACTTATTAGGCTATGTAGGTATTATCTATGGTATGTGTCTATGAAAAATGTTGTGTTTGACATTGCTTTTGCAGTAGGTATGCTTTGTTTTCGATGACGACAAACCATCGATTACTTCTGGGGATGCCTCTTGATATTACCCTACTCAGTTCAGATAATGACACCCTCCCGTCATAATCTGCGTGTTCGTATAATCGTCTTCAATGGCCTGGTTGATTATATTATTATTATTTACAATTTATATTAAATGCTGATGCCGTGCAGTTGGTGAGGTGACTGATTGACATAGTTTCGGACACTCTGCTGATGCTGAGCTACTTACTGAACGGATTGTGCTTATTGTGATTATGCAATGTTATGTATGTACGCTTGTTGGTTGTTGTGCCAATATCTTTGGTTGTGCCATGAAAGGATTTATGTATTCAAGTCGCTAGTTGATTCTGCTATGAAAGGATTTTGCAAAAATTTAATTTTAAACAGCGAAGTTGTTCCGTGTAGTGTAGACATGTTTCACATATTCGGCGAGCTAAAATCCGATTGAAGCCAAATTTCGTAAAACTGAAAAATTAGTTTTTAGATATTCATTTCAGAAGTATTTCAGAAAAAGAATGGCGTCGATATCTTATTTTATTATCAAGTTATGACAGCTTAAATGAATTTGTAACAAAATTTTTTGTGTAACCCTTTTTGCCCCTTCCACTTTGAATTTCAGAAAAAGCATGAATTTGTTTTTAAATATTTATATAAAGAATATTTTAGTACAAAAACGAAGTCGATATCTTAATTAGAAGCCGAGAAAACTGAAAAAATGTGAATTTTTAAAAAAAATTGTTTTTAACCCTTTAAAATTAAAATTTTTCAAAATCCTTTCATAGCACACCTACAAATACGTAACAGAACATATCCTGAAAATTTCATGTCTCTAACTTAAATAGTTTTGGCTGGGCGTTGATAATCAGTCAGGACAAGCTCTTTTATATATATAGATAATTAAGTATTGTTTTGTAAATGTCATTTTATCTTATGACTTATCTATAATTCCATTTGTCGACGTTTATTTATTATTGACTTGTGTAAGCTTGGTATTAAACATTAGTATGAATAAAGAGTCAGAATCAAATTTTGTCTTCTGTGAGCAGACTAATTGAAACAAAATATCCGGTATAGATCGGTTTTTCAGGCACCAAACATTATAGAACGTGTGACCAAAACCAAGGTTGGAAACGGAACGCAACCTTAATCTAAAACTATACAGGGTGTGTAGACGAAACTGAACAATGATGAATATTTTAGTGTTTTATACAATAACAATTCAGCTTGTGACATTGAGCCCCCACAGAGAGCATAATTTCAATGAACTGGCACTGGCACTCTACTGTCCATTCATCAAAGAAATAGAAGGTCTGTTCCAACCCTCCAAAAAACCGTCCCAAGAACGGTTTCGGAACCACTCTATGCACGAATTTCGGATTCTACGCAAAAATTTTGCGTTTCACACCTGATGATGAAATGATCAGTTCCCTGCTGGGTTGGAATAAAGCTTAATGTCTCTCAAGCTCGTTTTTTTGACTTAGAAATTTGATTTTTTCCAAAATGATATTGATCGACATTTTGCATGAGAACTTTGTTAATTTCAATCCGATCTTAATGTAATTAGGCTCAAATTAAGGTCAACTAAATTCTTTACAAATCATAGTCAATAGTTTCAATGCAGCAAGTTGTTTTTTTACTGCTTGTTGAAGAGCTCTGTGATCCAATTGTTTTATTTTAAGTTCAAGATTGAAATTTATTTGAATATTTCCCGTCAAAGTAACTTCAAAAACTTAATTTGATGTTTTTATTTTAGATATTTGACCAAAAAATACATTTTAGCAATGGATATTAAAATCAAAATCAAAGAGATAATAAATAATAAAATTAATGCATCAATGGCTGCTGATAAAAAGAACTTACTTAATGAAATACAAAACTCCAATATTGATGTTAAGGTTAAGATTGAAAAAGATTTAGCGGATTTACATAAGTAAGTACCTACATCATAATCAACCTCACAAAATTTGATGCAACAGAACAGTGAAAACTTAAGCATTTGGTTTTATTCGAGTTTTATCATTTCTGGAAGGGGAAGTAACTTAAGATTATTTACATTTTATGTTTTTTTTTTCTTTAATTTCAAGTCGCAATTATGTACCATTGTTACCAAAAGTATCTCAGACAAAAATAATGCATAATAATCCCCTGGACTAATTCTACCATCATTCATTTAATGATTCATAGTTTGACAAATATTTGACACTAAAAATCATATAATACATATTATGTAGTACAAGAGCTAATATGATGCTGTCCCAGTTACTTTTGGTTATCAGAAGATTGAATGCACCAAGTTTTTTCTTCCAATTTACTTGATGTATTATAATGATGTAAAAAAAACCTTTTTAGAGTTGATCTATTGAAAAAACATAATAACATTCGCATAAAAGAAGATCCAGACTCGACTAAGAATTTCAAAAATGAAGAAGAATCGAAAAAATCAAATCAGTAAGAAATTTACAAACAAAGTGAGTCATAATAATAAAAATTACTTTTCAGGTTCTCCACTGTTTATATTAAACAAGAAATTGAAGATGAAGATTCTGCCAAAGAAGAAAATCCCGATCCAACTGATAATAAGGAAAGCAAAAAAGAGGATAATAATAGGATAGCATCAAAATGTAAAATTTGCTGCATTTAAGTATAAATCTAGATTAACAAAACATTCAATGTGTTCTTGTATGTTGATAATTATTCGAATTTATATTACATTTAAAATTTTTGTATTGAAACAGTCGTGGTTAAATATTGTACAAAACTTGTGGGATAGAGCTTCTCTATCCTTTCAATTATTTTCTCTTTTTCTTGTTGCAGACAAGACAAGAACAGAATTCCAATACCGCGTCATCTATACTCCTCACCAACGGATAGAACTGGAGAAAGAATACTCACGGGAAAAATTTGTCAGTCTTCGGCGAAAAATACTTTTGGCCCGCGAGTTGGGCTTGAGCGAACGGCAAGTGAAAATTTGGTTCCAAAATCGACGTTCGAAAGAAAGGAAACTTAAAAAACGCAATAAAGCGGAGGAACAACCACAAACGGAACAAATTACTGACTTAAAACCACAAATAAACGTTACATCTATTGACCATATTAGAGATACTATTTTGTTCATGCAAAAATTACAGCAATCAGTTTTGGCGCGGTTTCTGGCCAATAGTAACCGTCATCAGCCAGAAAATTGAAAATTAGCTTTAAATTTGTTTAATGATCTCACTTCAACGTTATAAAAAGAATTAAGATACATTTTGGCAACGCTGTAAACTCTTATTCTGTTACAATGAACTATAACCAAAAACTGGAATGCTAACACATAATGACGAACGTGAAGCATAGTGCGGCTGCTGCGGAGGGGATACCTGTTTTTGTCGCACTCAATATGTTAAATGGCGAAAATTGCTTCCAACACGTATTCCAATTGATGAAACCTGTGAAGGGAAATATGACAAAACTTTCGAAAACGTCATATGTCAGCGAGCAACAGAAAAAAACAACATTCCCCCTTGTGCTGTCTTTCATGGCCTCATTTTTTTGGCATATATGGCAATGTGTGCGCATTCCAGTTTTTAGCTATAGTTCATTGTTCTGTTATGATGTTACCATATTTTCGCAGTGTTGCCAGTTGCCATGATACATTTAATATTATTGATAAGTTTGCTTTTTTTCTGATAACATTGAAGCGAGACAAGTAGGTATACACACTGGTGACGCACGGTATGTTTTGCTAATTGAAAACGCTATTAATGTATTTTTTAAAGCCTAGTACCCATAACTGCAAAGCGAATCACTGATTTTTATTTTACAGAACTTTTGCTATTGATCGAACATATTTGAATTTGACAAAATATTGGGGATATTTTCAACTCTTTGCGGGTAAAAATGATTTTCAACTATAGGTATGCAAAATTTGCAGTGGTTTTTGTCGCCATCTTTGTTAACTTTTTATTTTTTTCTCTCTTGCAGAGATAAAAACTGTCAAAAAAAAACGCAGAAGGCCCATCCTCAATCAATTTAGTAGCGAAGTGGCACTTCAGCATGCACGCTAGGACAATATTGTTTAATGTTTGCATCCTCAATTCAATTCCGTGCCAGCATGCACGCCGACTCCGAATTGCAAGCTGCAAGTGCCACTTCGCTATTAGATTGATTGAGGATGTAGCGAGTGCTGAATTTGTGGTTTATTTTCTAATGGAATTTTGACGGGGAAAAAAGTCATATTCCGCAATCCGCAGTTATGAGTACTAGAAAAACTGAAGAATCTGATATCTTTGTTAACAAATGTTTTTCAATTTCCTCTTTATTTGTTGTCAATAATTTATGTGATGAAGGTCGAATGATTATTCACCAATACATTTAGAACTAGAAGTATATTTTTTTTAATATTATTATTAGGTACCTATTAATAATTAGTTCTTAGCTCTAATACTTTCATTAAGCATTCATTATTATTCATTCACAAGAATAAATGTGATTTTAGCAGCTTAGCTTAATTTTTGTGATGTATGGATTACTGGATCATACAAAATTCCTTGGTAATGGAATAACGGAAAAATTTAAAAAAAAAAAGTGAAAAACTAAATATCCTCAACAAACAATACTTATTTACAGGGACGTAGCGAAGGCCTCACGTTTGGGGGGGGTGACATTCCTAATTTTCCCAACTTTATTACAACATGAAAAAAATCAAATGTAGCATCGTACACGTGTTAAGAAGTGAAATTTCTTAAAAACTATTCCTTTCCTCATAGAACTTTTGGACTCAGCGCATGAGTCGGGGTATAAAGACGGAAGGCTATATAAAAGATAAATGCGCATCTGTATTGACGTCACAAGGGAATCGGCGCTTGACAAGAGTAACCGCGCAATTACAATGGCACTTTTCACTTTGCAGGCAGACCCACAGTGCAGATAAAATGGTAGCTGCTGCTTTTCAGTTTTTAGTTTTTTTTTTCGCATATAGTCTCTATGGCTTGTATCATACAAAACTTGTCGAATCCGCACGGCCTCAATTAATTTCTGAAACATTCAAAACACGCACCGTGACTCTACGAGAAAAACTCCCGCAAGTACACTGCGCTCCGCAGGAACAAATCTGCGTCACTTCACGCTGCTGGTCGCTGTGAAGTCTATTCTTACTTAGGTTCACAAAAACTCGCCGTGACTCACGCTGTCTCACGTCACCAAGCTGCATCTCATTATGCGCCGAGCCTAATAGGTATCACACAAAATACAAGGGTATCAGCGTTTGGCAATCCTCTTTGCTTATAATCCTTGGTTTGTGTCAAGCGTTCCTCGTGTCATTGTCATTAGCTCGCTTTCGCCGTCTCTCTACAGTCTACGTTATATCTTCCTTCTCTCTCGTCTCTCGTGTAACAAATTTGCCAAAACGTGACGTTACGTGATGCATCTTTCAAATAACTCTCCATATTCTCGTCGAAATATCAGACCGCCGCCTAAAGGCCGGGACTTATCTATCATGTATTCTTCCGATCCTACTCTGATCATACAATCAGGGTCCTTATTCTTGGAACAAGGGAACAGCGTTCCCAGGAGAACGAGGGTTCCGTCTTCGTTACTCCTATTATCAGTTGAATTGAGAAAAACGGAACACTCGTTCTCCTGGGAACGCTCCTCCCTGTTCCAAGAATAAGGATCCTGATTGTATGATCGGAGTCGGATCGGAAGATTGCATGCTAGATGTGTTCCGGACTTAAGAAGTTTCACTTTAAAAACTGATAAAAAGTTTAACATGTTTATATTCCAGACTAGACCTACAAATTATTCAAATAAAATAACAACTGTATAAAAAAACGACAAAAACGTGTAGGTATAAGAAAAATGTTTGAAAAAATTAAAAACTATTTCTTCAACTCAAGAGCACCAGGATTCAGAGTTCTGCTGAAATCTGAATAGCGAATGAAGAATGCGCAGAACGCGGAAGGCAACATAATATAAGAAATTTGGATTATCTAATATACTATATAGCGCTAGTGGTGCTAGTGCTACTACTGCCACAAGTGTCACGTGCTACTGCCACAGGCTAGTGGCGCTAGTACAGTGAAAAGTGCGACGCAAGAAATCGCCGCGACCATTGGGATTTCGTCATTCTGTTGTCCGGTGCTTTTGCAATTCATTACGACACGTGACACGGTCCTAATGTTAATTTTAACCATTCCTCGTAATAAGGTGCGCAAATTTTTGTCTACCAATTTTTCCCAACTTTAAATTTTTCATTCAAGTTTTCCCAACTTTCGATATATTTCAGGAGCTTTGAGGGGGGGGCACCACCCCCCCCAGCCCTCCCCATGACTCCGTCCCTGCTTATTTAGAATCTGAAAAAAAAGATCTAATAGAAAAAAAATTATACAGGACTGTCATCATAGACGATCACTCTTACATTTTAACTTTTTTTTCTGGCAAACCATTGAAGGGAAAATTATGAAACTTCCAAGAGAAAAAAAGGAAGGTTAAGACATCATACAAAATTTCAAACTTATCCAGTGAGTGAAAAGTAACAAAATGGGAAGTTAATGAAAATCAACTTGTAATCCAAATTAAACAAAAATGCACCCTCTTGCATTTTAATTTTTTTTCTAGAAAACCACCGGAAAGAAAAATATGAAACTTTTAGAAAAAAAAACAGGAAAGTTAGGAGCACATCATACTAAAATTTCAAACTTGCAAAATCCAAATTAAGCAAAAATGCACCCGCTTGCACTTTGATTTTTTGGAAAAATTATGAAACTTTTAGAAGAAAAAGGGGAAACTTATGAATTCATTCTACTAAAATTTCAAAATGAATATGTACCTCTCAAAAATTCGTCTAGCAATTTTTACCAGAAGTGATGATTATAGGCTCAGACATTGTGACTTCTAATGGACTTTGTTTGCTTACAGGGGGGCTCACCTGAAAAAAATAACACAACCACAGAAAAATTGTTCGTAGATTTGTAGTTTGATGACTCAAATCAATTAAAATGTGCTAATAACATGGAAAAAGCATTTAAAAAACATCAAATACTTCAAAGTTATTTATAAAACATTAACATCAACAGAAGTTTAATGTACTTATAGTGGATCACCTTGTACTTAATTTACTTGTTTACATGAAAACCTGAGGCATAATCCAGGCATTTCAAAAATGCAAGTCAGCTTTAAAAGTTATGTTTTTGTTAATGAATGTAAAGAAAATACTCATATAAACATGTCAACACAAAGTTTCAGCTCGTGTTCCAAAGTGTCCAAATAATTAACTCAGCTCCTGGACTATTATTAGGCCTACTAATCAACTATCGACTGAATTCTCATAAATCCTTTAATGACTGGCTTTCTAAGAGTGCACCACTATGAGTGTCTCAAAAAAATTGAATACTTTCAAATTGCCTTTTTGAAAAATATCTCTCTAGCAATCAGCTAAAGAGTGTAATAATATGCACCTTCATATTAAATTCGTTTTGGAAATAGCTAAAAATGTTAGTGGACTACCATTAGCAATTAAACAAAGTTTAGGCTAGTGTTAATTTAGGTTAGTTGGGCTGTTGCTAGTGGTAGCGGTTTGAAATTTGCGATAATTAGAACTTATTTTGAGACACTTTAAGACATTGGAGCATTACACAAAAACATCTTTAGATGATTTCCAGTAACAGTTTTAGCTATGGATTTGTGAGCACTAGATGCATTATGTTTATTTCTGCGAAATTAATTACCGTTTGTACAGTTTGTTTGCTATTGGAGTTAGAAATATGCGGTATCCGCAAACGTTGTCTACTTTTTTGTCAAACAAAAGATGGGGCTAACAGAATTGTCATTGCTCTTTTTGTTTTTGAGATACAAGGTGTTTTTGAAAAAGTTGCATTTTGGGACACCCCTCGTATATCGGTTCTCTCATAAGTGATCGAAAAGGTGGCAACAGTTTCTTATAGATATTTTTACGTAGCTTCCAGTGGCGTAGCCAGTTTTTCTCTAGAAGTGATATTTTTCAAATTATGAACCAAACATACATTTTTTTCAAATGAGACACTCTTTATATTATAAACTCATTGGGTAATTCTGCTTTTGCTGATTTCAATTATATGAAATTCGATAGGTTTATCTCTTAACAGTTTTTGAGCAAAATTTTTTTTTCATAAGAAACAATGTGTTAGAAAGAGACCTTTCTCATTTTCCTTACAGATGCAAAGTCCTTTTCTGATACATTGTTTCTTATGACAAATGCAAACATGATCAGTGACGCACCCAGAAAATATGTTTGGGGGACCCTACATAGGTTGTGGCTTGTGACTAAAAATCTAAAAAAAAAAAATTAGGTGCCAGGGTGCAACGCCTTGATGTTGCTACATTTTATATACGTAAAAATACAGTTTTAGAGGAGTAGCCTAGCGGGGGGTTTGGCCCGATGCCCTCTCTTGGGTGCGCCACTGGACATGATAGAGATAAACCTATCGAACTTTATATCATTGAAATCAGCAAAAGCAGAGCGATTAATATACAGGGTGTCTCATTTGAAAAAAACGTATGTTTGATTCATAATTTAAAAACTATGACTTCTACAGAAAAACTGACTACGCCACTGGAAGCTATGTAAAAATATCTATAAGAAACCGTTGTCACCTTTTCGATCACCTATGAGACAACCGAGATACAAGGGGTGTCCCAAAATGCAACTTTTTCAAAAGCACCTTGTATCTGAAAAACAAAAAGAGCAATGATAATTCTGTTGGCGCCATATTTCGTTTGACAAAAAAGTAGCAAACGTCCGCGGAAACCGCATCCTTCTAACTCCAATAGCAACCGAGTTATCCCTTATGGATAACCAAAATGGGACACACTGTACATTAGTGCATGTCTCATGAATGATACGTAGATTATTTTCTAAGTCATCAAGTAAGATAATGAAGTACGTCGTTGTTGTCCCAGACTGCGTTATTGTCATGAGGTCATTAACTCGGGTTAACAAAGTTTCTTGGTTACTTTTGATTTTATTCAATTGTGTATCTTTATCTTCGGTCAATTTTTTAACAATTGTCTGGGTTGAAGATGTGTCTTGTTGTAATGTGTTTTGATTTTCTTGGAGGGTTCTGATGTAATTATCATAACGTTCTCCGTCATCAGCATCTAACGTGCCTTATAGGTATTTTTGAGTCTTTCTTAAAAAGTTGAAAAGTCCTCTTCTGGTTCTTTTTTCGTGGAGTTGTATAATGATCGATAAATAATTCGAAATCTAAGGATCTAATATTTGAATTGCTTGAAGTTTGATTAACTTGTAAAAGGGTAATTTTGTTGACTCTATGCAATCTTTCATATTAGTTAAATTTACATGGTAATAGACATGATGATAATTGGTTATGATATAACTAGTTCCTTGGTAGACTGGTAGCAAAGGATTTGTTATTTTTTCAATCTTATATTGAGCATTGATGAGTAGCGGAAGTACTGTGAAGAATGCGAAGATAATCTCCATCTTTTTTTTCTGAAAATTAGGATCTTCTTTTAATATACTTGTGATGTCTTTGATTTTTGAATATGGCTTTCTTATAGGTTGTATTTTCAAAGCTAATTTCCGCGGTGTACTTATAAGTTGTGGTGTAGCTTCGGATATTTATGGGTCATTTTCACGTTTTTCATTCCAATTTACTTTTTGCCTTTTTAGCATTTAATTTTGAGTTTATTTTTTCATTAAGTTCTTTAAATGTTAAACGTAATCAGTTTGTAGCTGATTTAAGTCTTTTTCAAAGTTTAATTGATAATTGACGTTTCCTTTCAGTATCTGAAAAGGGATGTGGTCATGTGCTGAATAAATACTGTTGTTAGAATTTAAAATTGCTACATCAATTAATTCTTGAATTGTTTTGGTACGATGGTCAATTCGTAGAGCTATAATGCTTTCTTTTATCGTTGAATGAAATCTTTTGATCGGCGAGTTTGAATTTGGATTATACGGTGTAGTAGAATGCAATTTAATCTTATACGTTCTACAGAGGTCTTATATTAGATTAGGTAGGTACTCTTGAAAATTTGTGCATAATAGGTCGGCATACACACACGTTATTTCGCGCGGTTTATCGTGGCGTGTTGGGATGTAGCGGTTTGCACGCGCGAAAGAACGGCGTGGCAAAAAAAGCGTCATGTTCCATACACTTGACAAAGTATTCAAATGATTTAGCACGTGATTACGCGCGGCATATCAGTTGGAAAGGAAAAACCGTATATGTATGGGTAAAAAGTGTCATTTATCGTTTCGTTTGGAAGTGCATGTTGTCATGTACTAATTTTCCACGGGATAGTTTGCTACGCGGCGTTTATTCTCCGTACTAGCCTCAAAACCGTAACGTGGAATGGCGTGTGGACATGGTTGTGAATTGCACTAATTGCACTATCATGTACCTACTTGAGTACTGACGTCACATTCCAGATGAAAGCACGTCTGAAATCCCTTCCCATTCTATCATTGCGTGTAGCCCTCCTTACTCACGCACATGATTTTCCACAGGTTTTTGCAGATGACACGATAAGCCACGCGAAAGAACGTGTGCCTATGCCGGCCTAATCCCCAAGCAGCACTCCCATGTTGGGCCAATATTGGGACAATAACTACGATTTATTGGCCCAAGTCAGATTCTCTATGTTGGCTCAATAAAAGATGTGGACATTCTGCAATATTTGTCCAAGAACGTATGTCAATATATACCCAAAAACAAATACCAACGTTGGTACAATAACGTAACCAAATTTTGGCCCGAAAAGAAATAATCAATATCATATCAAGAACTTTATGCAATATAGAGCCAATTGAAATTACCAATATTGGCCTGAAGACGTATGTAAATCTTGGCTTTTTATTATATTTAATTAATGTAACGGACCAATTATAAGGACCGACTAAGAAGTGTTTTCTCTCTGCCGGACCATCCGTGGACCCGTTTCGCTGTATCACAGCTCATCAGCACGGTTAAGTCCCGCCAGGGTCCCGCAGAGAGAAAACAACCAATTTTTGGCTTCATCCCGGAACCAGGTTTAAGACAGGTTAAGTGAAGACAGAGTCTCCATCTATTTTTTGGTCGGCACACCAAGTGCGCACATTGAATACCCTATATTGGACCAACATTTTCAATTCAGAAAATCTAACCTTGGTAAAAATTAGTAGGTAAATATTGGCCCTTCATTGGGCTTTTCAAAAAGTATCAATATTGTGAAAAAATTGAAAATAAATATTGGGTATACAAAGTTTTTGAAGTGAATTTAAATATCAATAAAAAATTGAATGCCAATATTGAATTAATATTATATCACAATATTGTTTCGATAATATGAAATATAATATTTGGCCAATATTTCATAAATCAATATTGTAGTGAGAAGTGTTGGGCCAATATTCAAATTAATGAAAAGTTAATTAATCTATGAAAACAATATTGGTACAAGAATATTTTTTAAAATTGTTTCCACATAGTTAAAACTAACGTTGCCCCAATATTGGTTCTGTGTTGATTTAGCAACAAAAATGAATAAATATTGGCCCAACTGAAAAACGATGTTTACCCCATATTATGTGCTACTTGGGTCAGTGGTAATTTTACTTGGTGAACCATCGATGTTCCATTTACCGGGTATGCTACGGCAAATTTAGAAAAATTATCTATTATTGTTAGATATTACTGTCCTGATAATGAGTATAATATGTCCCTATAGGTAAATATGCTGAAGGGGTTTGGATCCTGTTGGTGTTGGTTTATAAGGATGTCTCTCATATTTGTGTTGATTTCTGACATATTTCACATGTAGGTATTTAAAAAATTAATTACGTCTCTTTCTAGGCTTGGCCAATAATATCTTTGCTTGATATTTTCGGTCATTCCTCTATATGAAGTTTTTATTGTATGGTATCTATCTATTATCCCTTTCTGATCATCTTGGTGTGTTATATCTTCTAGTGAAGTGTAGTGTTTAAGATGACTAGTTTGTATAAATTGTTTTTGAATGTTTCCTGGAAAATTCTTATCACAGGTTCTAAATCTTTGTTAGGAAAATGTAGACAATAGGTATTTTGTGGTAAATAATCTCTTAAAAGTATTACCGGTGTGAAGTTAGCACACCGTTCTAGCACCCAAAACTATGAAGTTAGCACGCCGTTCCAGCACCCAAAACTGTGAAGTTAGCACCCATTTTCCGGCACGCCAAATATTATATTTCACTGATTAAGGTATAAAATATATTATTACAAGTGCGCCAAGTGGGGCATTTCAACGGGAGTACTAGTTTTTCAAATCTAGATGATATATCACGACCAGATTTGAAGGGATGTTTAATAAAGGGTTGCTTAATCACCCTTCAGAAGGAGATTCACTTAGCAGCCGTCCAAGATGGAAAAATCAACACTTATATGAAAAAATTTAATAAAAATCTGTGTTTTTTTCTAATTTCTCGGCACCTAGAAAATATATCACGACCAAATTTGAAGGAATACTTAATAAAGGGCTGCTTAATCACCCTTCAGAAGGAAATTGACTTAGCAGCCGTTCAAGATGGAAAAATCAACACTTATATGAAAAAATTAATTAAAAATCCGAGTTTTTATCTAATTTCTCGGCACCTAGATAATATATCACGACCAAAATTTGAAGGGATTCTTATAAACGGTTACCTACTCAATCACCCTTCAGAAGGAAATTGACTTAGCAGCCGATCAAGATGGAAAAATCAACATTTATATAAAAAAATTATTTAATAATCCGTATTTTTTTCTAATTTCTCGGCACCTAGATGATGTATCACGACCAAATTTGAAGGAATGCTTAATAAAAGGTTGCTTGATCACCCTTCAGAAGGAAATTCACTTAGCAGCCGTCCAAGATGGAAAAATCAACACTTATATGAAAAAATTAAATAAAAATCCATGTTTTTTTCTAATTTCTTGGCACCTAGATGATATATCACGACCATATTTAAAGGAATGCTTAATAAAGGGCTGCTTAATTCACCTTTCAGAAGGAAATTCACTTAGCAGCTGTTCAAGATGGAAAAATCAACACTTATCTACTAGATAAATATCCAAGGAGCTTGATAAATCGCAAAAAAATATCCGCAATGAGAATTTTACATTTTACGTGATAATTCCATCCCGATGACGATTTTGATAGACGTGAAGAGTTTGCATGCACAATGATGGTTATATATACGATCAAAATATAGAATTTTCAAATAATGTTATGTTTTGCGATTTCGCCACTTGTCTTATTGATCGACACGTAAATCGGCATAATTGTACTAATTGTAGGTATTGGGTCACGTAAAAATCCTCGTTGGATGCGTGAATCCCACGCCCAACAACCGAAAAGCTTAATGTATGGGATGGAATAATAGGCGATACAATAATAGTTGGACCGTTTTTCATTGAAGGAAACTTAAATGGCCCTTATAACAACATCTCGTCATAGTTCTACCAACTGCCAAAGGCTTGTATGAGAAAAAAGAAAGAAAAAAAATATGAATGAATTTGATAGACGTGAAGAGTTTGCAGACAACGATATTAAAGATTATTCGAATTAAACGAGTTTATTCAATCATAGCTATTTTAAGGTAGAGTCCGCGTCAGCAGTAAAGAGTACAGTGACGACACGGAAAGCTGCGCGAAGCGGGTCCGATCTCTCTCTCTCGTCTATCTCTCGCTGTCTGCCGTGACCTCGGCTGAAACCAGCAGCGGGGAATTTTTTTAGACAAAACTTGGATAGAAAATAAACTAAATAAATATGCCTGCTGGTCGTACGACAATGAACCACGTGCTTGGCGTTCGGCAGCAGCATCGAACAATACGATAGTTCGGTTAATCTTCAAAATTGGGTTTGTGCGCATTAGACGTCGCCGTACTCTTTACTCTTGACGCGGACTCTACCTATCGTTTTATAGTTTATCTTCTACACTGTTACAGCAGATGCTCAAAATATTGTCCGTTGTCCGTTTACTTCAATACAAGCCATGCGATTTCTAAAACTGCAATACATTTAGCAACGCCTCTAGTATACCCAATTCTTCTAATCTCTGTGGTAATCCTATCTCTTAACCGGTCAATATTGGCAGGTTTTTGTTTTATAAACGATATTTTTTATGTGACCTTATAGGAAATAAAGGGTCCATGTCGGGTGATCGCGGGGGCCATTCGATGAAATTACGTCTTCCAATCCATCTTCCGGGAATTCGGGAACCAGATTATTTAAAAAATGCTTCACCTACCGCTCATAGTGATGAGGTGGCATTTTGTTGCAGCCATATTCTTGTTCAGGATATTGTTATTGTCTGAAAGTTTCGAAAAAAAAAGACTAAATTAAAACGCAACATTTACAGGATAGCCTATATCCTCATAGTCATAACTCATAAGGCCTGTGTGTAACAAATCCCCCCCTTCTCCCCACGACAAATCACCAATCGTGTTTAGGCAGCATGTTATTTACTCGCCTTGACGTTTAAAGCTGGTCGTCCATTGGATGCGTAGTCGTACAACTTTGCGGTCGTGCGTAGTCGTCCGAATACGTCCGACTAATCCCCTTACATAGAAATAAATAGAACGCTCATCCACTACACGCGACCAACGACTGGTCCCATTTGAATGGGATTTGTCGGACGTTTTCGAACGACTTTGTCAGTATTCGCAATTTAGCCAGACCGAAAACTATTGTTATATTTTTTAATTGACTATTTCCTGAGTACAAAAATATGTTTTAAATTTTTCTCTTATGGTATATGCAGAAGTAACTCCTATTTTCGCCAACTGAGGCAAATCTGTTGTCTGATTTGTTTGATTGATAAGACATTAATATCTCCTGCTCTCCTCTATCGATTATTATATTATGCAAAAGGCATATGCATTTAACAATTTTATCAGCGAAGTCAGGATTTACATCAATCGCCTTTTGTAATAATCTCCATTTATTAGTTATGATTCCAAATGCACATTCTATTACTTGCCGAGCTTTGGAAAGACGCTCATTGAAAATGGTTTCTGAAGGTCCAAGTTTTGTCACAGGGAAAGGCCTCATCAAATACGGTTTAAGTGGGTATGCTTCATCTCCTAGCAAAACGTGGGGCATTCTAATGTCGGTTCCCGGTAATTTCGCTAGATTCTGAACACCTAACGCTCCAACTTCAAGTTTTGAGGATAGATTGGAATTAGAGAAAATACCCCCATCACTTTCCTTGCCATATGCATCTACGTCTATAGCTATAAATCTGTAATCAGGTCCTGCGACAGCTTGTAAAACTATTGAAAAATATTGTTTGTAGTTTCTGAACATGCTTCCTGAATGTTTAGGGTTTTTTATTCGTATATGTTTTCCATCAATGCAGCCGACACAATTTGGAAATTTCCATTTGTCCCAAAATCCTTGCGTATTTCTTCATTTTTGGGAAAGGACATATGCAAGGTGCGCAAGTTGTCCCAAATTGCTTCACACGTTTCTCTAACAATTCTTCCGACGGTCACATCAGAGATTCTAAATGAATATCCCAACGTCCTAAATGAGCTGCCCGTTGCTAAGTACCTGTAAACCAAATACGTGAAGTTAGAATTGTTATGATAGACGTTTTCTTAAGCATGTGAATAGAAAAGAAAAAATAAAGATTTTTTTTTTTCAGTTGAAGACGTGGAAAAAAAGTGGAGGGGACTTCGAGATGTCTTCCGAAGGGAATATAAGAAATATAAAAAACACAAATCTGGAGAGGAAGCACAATCAGAGAGCTATTCTACATGGGCATATTTTAATATGATGTTTTTTCTATCTCACGCAATAGACTCGAGAGAGCTTCAGGGAAATGTATGTCCAGAATTAAATCCTACAGAGACGCTCGATTCTCTTCAAGAGGATGATAATACTGAAGTTATTCAAGTCAATTCGGAGTCAAATGAGATCAAGAATCTTTTCAGTTTTTCAAAAAATTAAAACGACCTAATAATCAGTTACAAAAGCCCTCCACGTCAAAACAACGTGCTGAAACTATGAATCCAAAATCTACACCCACCACATCAAAACTGTAACGACATTTTAATATCTACTACACATGGTCCAAATTCCGGTTATCACAAACGTAGAAAACAAGAGAGAAGTTCTACCGACAAGCAGTTTCTTGAGATAGAAAGATCTAAATTAGAGTTATATGCCAAAGGTAACAATATGAAGGATGATAGTGATTACCAATTTTTAATAAGCCTGCTACCCTATTTGAAGAAGGTCCCAGATCACCGCAAGATGGTAATCAGAAACAAGTTACAGCAAGTGTTTATTGATGAGGATGAGTTTCATCCCAAAGCTGCCCGCACCCCATCTACATTCACAATCACTTCATCACCATCAGCATCTTTAATAACATCCGATGAATCATCTCACCAACAGAAAATAGGGAATTATCCAAATTATACCCAAGAACAGTTTTCCTTTGCAATTTTTCCCGCTCAGAATCAGAATAGCTACAACGAAATAACCGAGGACATAATTCCAACAACTGAAACAGATAGTTCTTTCGTTAGGTAATAAAGGATTAAGAGATTTTTATTCTCATTATGACAGTGAAGATACAGATAATTGAATTATTTACAGTTTGTTTAGCTTCATCTTTAATGACTTTCATTTCGTAATAAAGTTTTTCTGCGATTGACAAGAAATGACAGCATTTTTGACTGGTTGACAGGTCGCAAAACTCAATATTCTGTTATTTTAATTATGTTTCAATAGTTGCTAAGGAATCAATGGATAACAATACGGGAAACACTTTTCCGGCCTAGGCCGGGAAAGTGATTCTCGTACTGCTGAATATTTGGAACCAAAAGACAAACATTTAACAGGTATTTAACCGATCGCAGAAAAAATAGTATGTGTATTTCGGTGGAAAAGCACATTCTCGGCCTTCAGTGTTTGCCGGCCTCGGCTACGCCTCGCCCGTCAAATTACACCGTCGGCCGAGAATGTGTCACTTTTCCACCTAAATACACAATATACTATTAGTTAAATTAAAAAATAATCAAATTCTTGTTTTTATTTACCTTAACGTTAACAGTTAGGCGTTCCTCAGGCGAAATAGTTTCTCTAAAATTTGACCATTTTGAAACTGATGGACGTATTGCATTCAAAATGTATTCAAATGTAGGTTGGCTCATTCTGTAGTAATTGGAAAATTTAGCGGGATCTATTTCTTTTCGATAATATTTCGCTAACCCAGTATCTACGTCTTTTATTTTTTCTGTGGCGTCTCAAGCAGAACGAGTTTTCCAAAAAATATACATCTCAAAGTCCATTTTAATCATTCTTGCTCACACTACAAAATAAAGAAATGAAGAATCTATTCTATTTATCGACTAGAAATAGTTTCTGATGGACGAGGTGCACACAGGAGGTGCAGTCGTTCATATTCGTACGATCAAAGTCGTCCGATTATTGACGACCGCAAAGTGGTATGACTACGCATCCAATGGACGGCCAGCCTAAGTTCAAACAGCTGACGACTTCGTTATGACGTCGGAAATAGTGACACTAATATGGCGGCGATTACCAAAAACGAGGCCGCATAAGTAATCCTTTAAGTGTGTATCATCCTTTACATTTACTTGGGTTTGGAAATAACCGAGCCCACTCAGGTATAAATAATACTATTTTGCAATAACCATTCCATCCGTTCCATATTCAAAACAGTAAAACACCCTGTATTATCTTGTTGTATTTTGTCAAATCATAGAATGAACGGCAACGTTGCTGAATGACGTTGACGTCAACCATCGTGACTGTCAAGTATGTCAAAATTTAGAAGTACCTATGTGATTATTTATTTGCAATCTTTATTTGTAAGTAGAGTAGCCATAGCTAAATTTTATTGAAAACAGTTTAAACTGCCTATATAAACAACATTTTGATCACTTCTATTATTTGGAGAAAATTTCTTGTGTGTGTCCAGTGCACTAATGAGCACATTTTAATGACAATGACAATCAGTGAGCACTAATCGAGGTAAAAGAAAACCCCTAATGGCGTCTTTGACAAGTGAAAACACGTTAACGTCAACATTTATTAATTTTCGTTCTTTTTCTTCAAGAAGTTTGATTCGTGTGATAGTTTGATAAGTTATAAGTTTTCTTCCGGACCTTCAAAACGAAATAGATAGGTTCAATATCATATTTGCAAGTTTTTGTTTCAGGAAGTGTTTTTAATAATTAGGGTAAGTAAATCATAAGTAAATTAAAGCACGTTAATTTTGTATTTTCTAAAATATCTACCTACCTGTTTACTGGTATTTTTCTATGTGGATATTGGATATTGGGAAAGTTCCTACTAACTCAATGCTACTAACTAACCTAATAGGTATAGTCTGATAATGGTGTTTTTTGCTTTTGCCTAAGAACATTTCTCTAACTGGCTTGGAGAAACAAAATGGGGAACTTTCGAGGGAACTTTGCAAGTGAAATGAAATTTTCCAAATTTGGTTTTCATCGATAATTTATACTGCACAATATTTATATAACCAGTTTTTGTTTAACTGATACCACCCCTGTTAGACAAAAAATAAACACTAAATTTGAAATAAAAAATTTCCCGCGAAAACAAGACTTCCATGATGGCCAAGGATAATACAGAATACACACTACTAGGGCCGGTTTCTCACTAGCAAGTCACTCCCCGGTTTTGGTAATCGCCGCTATATTGGTGTGTCTGTGTCACCATTTCTGACGTCATAAGTAAGGCGTTAGCTGTTTGCACTAGCGATCGTAGTTTAGAATTTAAATTTATGAAGAAAATTATTATTTAATTTTGATTAACAAAATAGGCAAAGAGGAAGATGAAAACGAGATCTGAAAAAGAATTTTTTTAGAATGTTAATTAATGTAGTAAATAGTATAGTATATTACCTAACTAGTGCGGAAAGTACCACTTTTCCGCAAGAGTTAGGAACACTTTTTTTTCTACGAGCTGAAAGATAATATTTTTACCTACATATTTATCAATTTAAGATATTTTTTTCATTTTTTCGTACCTGTACTTGTAAGTACCTAGTGTACCTAAAAATTTCAGGTATTCTACTTTTCCGCACTCAGTGCGGAAAAAAATCGGAAAAGCACTAGTGCGGAAAAGTGGAACTTTCATGACCTAAAATGCGACTTTTCCGCACGCTCATAGAAAATAGTTATTTTCTTAACAAGTGCGCAAACTGTTACTTTTCCGCACGCAAACAGGAACAACATTTTTTCTACGAGCTTCATATCAGGTAGGTAACAACAAAAATTAAAAAAATAAACGATTTGTTTGTTCAAGTATTTTCAATTACCTTGAAGCGAACCTATTCATTCATCAAAAAATTACATAACAAAAAACAGAAAATTGAAATCCTCGTCAGAGCTGTTCATCTAGCGTTTAAATTTGATGAGAAAGAAGTTTGTAGATTCTTGCATGTAAATGGAAAACACAAATCTGACAATATGTCAAAGTTAATCATATTCAGTGTTTGTGTTGATGTTGGCTGATATAGAAACAGAGAAAAAATTTGTTATCATGTGTCAAAGTCGACAGGTGCATTTATTGTTGCTTGACAATTATTTTTACTTTTCGGCACTCACTGCGGATACGGGCCTTATTCGCACTGAGTGCGGAAAAGTGTAACTTTGAGAACGGTAATGCGTGCGGAAAAGTACTACTTTGCGCACGCTCGTAGGAAAACCAAGTATGCATAAAGCAAAAGCCCGCGGAATCATAACCTGTGGTGCAAACAGCCTATGTCAAGGCGAGAAACGACATGCTGGCTACGTCACAACTGGTGATTTGGCGTGGTGGGGGGTTTCAGATTTGTTCCACACAGGCTTTATGAGGATAGGCTATCCTGTAGTAGTAGTGTGTATTATCCTCGCATGATGACTACCTTTTCTGACGTCACAATTCTGTAAACAAACCTGTCAATAGGGAGATTGCAAGTAAAACAAAATTTACACAAGCAGTCCTTTACAATATTTTTCATCCATTGTAACAATTTCCACAAAAAGCAAACTTTAACATACTAAAGTTTAGTGTGCACTGAGTGTATTCGTGTCTTTTTGTACTAAATTGTATAAGAAAGAGATAAAAATGCATTTTTTCTAGTCTGATTCTACCAATAGAATTCCCTATAAGAAAGCAATCTCGAAAGCAATGAAATATGATCATAACACATCTTGAACAGCTATATGGTACTTAGTAGAAAAACGCGTGAACTGCGGTGGCACTGACAGCCTGGCCCCACTTAATCAGTGTTGCCAGATGTACTGATTTATCAGTAGATTTAGCCACTGGTCTACTGATATACTGATATCAATGTAAATTCTACTGATAAAAGCCGTTGTCATATAGCGTTATGCTATATAACTTACTGCAGCCTGTTTTACCTGTTTTTATAAGATTAGACTTCTACTACTGCATAGGTTCCCATTTGAAAAAAGCTAAAAGCATGCCATGCAACATTTCACATTTCTGACATTCAATTTTCCTTTCATTTACTTGTAAAGGTGAAGGGTGTAGGTGGGGTGTCAATATATAAAAAAACATTCTGTACTTGAACCACAGCATATACAAAAACAATCAGCAGGCTAACTCTCACGCGCATCTTTTCTGCGCATGCCGCCATTATGGGATACCATACTGTCATTAAACGGCAGGGACGCCGAAATTTTATTTTATTTGTTTATTTCTGACAGAGGTCATAGGCGTGCGGTGTAGAGCAGAATTTTAGTTATGATTTTCAAAGTGATTTTAGTATATTCGTGTTGTCATTTATGGTGTTATCTGTTATCATTGTTGTATATTTAATAATAATAATAAATTACTAATTATAAATATTATTATATGTAAGTAATAATAAATTAATTTATTTAAAGAGAATACGACTCTGTGACACGGAAGAAAAAACCTAAATTATTGTTAATCAGGCCCTGTCTCGTATCCCAAAATGGCCGCTAGTGACATCCCGACCATGAATTCCTTTATTACACGGGCTGTCACTCAAGTTAGCCTGCTGATTGTTTTTGTATATGCTGTGCTTGAACAATAACTTATTACATAAAGTCAGAATTTGTAAGATTATCCACTTTTTGTCAATTCGCCTGTCAACAGGAATTAGTGATGTTACTTTTATTATTCAAGTACAAATTAGTGAATTTTTACGGAACTTATGGGTGGACCTCTGCGGGACGAGCGCAGCGAATTCGGCAGCCATCTATTCATCAAATGTTGTTTAATTACGATACTGACCTGACTCAGTCAAATGTGAGTTACTTATTCTCATTAGTTTAAAAAGTACACGTTTCAGGTGAATGTCTTACTTGAACAGTTTAGCAGTATATTGGTGAGTAGATGGCTGCGGAACTCGCTGCGCTCGTCCCGCAGAGGTCCACCCATAAGTTCCACATCAATTCACTTATTTGTACAGGGTGTTTTTTTATATATCGACACTCCACCTACCTCCTTTACCTCCAGGCAGAAAAAAAAGTGTAAATAAAAAAGTTGTACAGTTTTGGTTGAATTTTTAAAAACCATAGTCAGAAACAAAATTTGAATGTCAGAAATGTGAAATTTTGCATACTTTCAGCTTTTTTCAAATGAGATGCCCTATATTTCATTCATTCTATATTCTTGTGAAGAGCACAATGCTCCGATTCCAAAAATATATAGTTTTCTATATTTGATTTAATAGTTTCTCATATGTTTGGCTTCTAAAATTGTAAAAATACTATCCTACTATAATGATTTTGTGAACTATTCTACCTGTACATACAGGTGAAAGCTGCAGGTAAAATTTGAGGTAGATACTTGGTTTTTCTGATAGTATTTTTAAAATGTTTAGAACCAAATATGTTGGAGCCGGCTCAACCAAATATAGACAAACTATATAATTTTGGACTTGGGAAATTGTACTCTTCAAGAATAGAACCCAATATAGGGCATCCCATAGGTAGTGAATATTTAATAGGAATATCTCATGTATTAATAAACTATCTCTCATAAGTAGTAGTATTATTGGTGCTTGATTTTCTAATGCAAATTTTCATAGTCTAATACATAGTCTAATGATTTGATGGTTTGAAGAAACGTAATTAAACTAATTAATTGAGTATACCCTAATGGTTTACCCCTTTAACAAGGCAACTTATCTGGTCTACTGATTTCTACTGATATTTAGACTGGTAATCTACTGACAAAACAAAATATGACCTGGCAACACTGCACTTAATAGACCTATCCATTTTACCAGACAAAGAGGTAATAATACGAAAACTTTATTAGATAGAAAAAGACGCGAAACGCTTATTGCGCAAGACGAGGCAAAACGTACCAAATTATGTTAGACTTACGTATAGCAATCCGTTCTTGTTATTTGCACGGGATAAAAAAGGAAGGAGGAAATGGTGATGTGCAACGTATTTGTCAATTAAAAACACAAACAATTGAAAATCGATTACTTGTCAAGCTACGTCAAGTTAAATATCAAGCATAATTTTATCCTTGTCGGACCACGGGCAATGAACAAGGACAAGGAGATACCCATTACCCAGCGTGCAAAAGGATTATTTCACACCTGTACTAGTTAGCCAATAAAAATACATTGCCTCGTGTTGCGCGCGCATACAGGTAAAAATAGATAGGTCTATTACCTTATCTGGATTTTCTTATGTGCTGGTGTATGTGTGTACCGATGTTGTAGGCTGTAGGCTTTAATTCAAAAAACTTAAGAAGTTAACAGAGAATTTATGACCATAAGACCATATATTATGACATCGACAATGCAACATTAATCAACTATCTTCAATCTTTACAATAAACATAACAAGTAAAATAATTATAAGTTAAATGAGGTAGAGGTGAAATTTCCGAATCCTTTATATAGAAAATGATACTTACACCTTCTTGACGAACACCATAACAAATCTTGGATCAAAATACAAAATTTTTATAATAGTGGGCCATTTCAAATTCTTCAAAATTACATGGTCAATTACAAATTTGGCTGGATCTGGATGCATTAGGAGATGGAGCTGTCAAAACATGAACATCTCGCCTATGGGAAAATCTGAACATGAGGTACTGAAATTAAGAATCCGGGTACCACTGGTTGAAGTGTTGATCCTCTAAGCACAAAAATCAAACAAATTATTACAAAAATGCATCGACAAGGCGGCGCCAGGATTCTGAGAAAACTACTTGTTTACGTCGGGCAGCGCGTTTTTCTTGGAATTCCATTTCATTTGATTCGATATCATTTTAGCTAGATTTGACGTGTGATGTCAACAATATAAATAGCGAGTAGGTATTTTAAGTTTAAGTAAGTTTTAAGTTGATACTTGTTGTGGACCTATGTTTCGATAAGTGAATTTTGTATAAAGTCAGTTATTTCAATAATAGTTATCTATTTATATTACTAGTATGTTATGAGCTTCATTACAGTAACGAGTGGGGAATCACACGAGTGGTGTAATGAGCGTTACCGTACATATGATATACAACATTTTATGTACGGCCCAGATTTTTTTCGTGTATTCGAAATGGTTTTAATTTTTCACAAAAGATTATATTTATAATTTTTGATAAATGAATTTTAAAAAGTGCCATTTTTCAATAAAAATTAGTTACGTAAGGAGCTCTTATTACATCACTCAGTGATGTAATGAGCTCATTACATCACTAAGCACGATAATGCAACTTAGTACGAAACTCAAACAGGCTAAAATGAGTTACGTAATAAGCTATTACAGTGTAGGTCGTACATAAAAGTTGTTACTGTTTGTTAAGTGAGTTTTAGTTAACCCGGAATCCGCGACAGTATTGTTTTTGCATCAGTTACCAAATACCTCTCCAGTGTTGACTGCGAGGACATACTGTGCGAAAAAACATGGAGACTGCCGGGGTCAACTTTCACAACCTAATATGTCGTGAAAGCTGACCTATGCAAGCCAACTCAGAAATCATCATAAGGAGATCAAACAAGCTTAAATCGTGGATTACCGATCGTCACAATACGGAATTGTAGGAGGAAGAATGCATTTTGGAAAAAATTCATTCGAACAAAATAATTCCACTGATTACAGAAAATACCGCAATTTCTCGAAAAACTTAACTCAGGCAATGCTGGTATATTTTAGCTAAGTTAGAAAACATTAAAAAGGTGCACAATACATGTTATTAAACCTAAACACAAAAGTCGGTATTCCCATTCACAAAACAGCCAATCAAAGGTACCTTCACTAAAGCCTTGGTTTCCTCGAAAGGGGCACCGTTAAATAGCGACCGTAAGATTACGGTGAATGACGTCATATAGCGGTGGAAATATTTTATGTTATTACGTTTACGGTGACTCACCGCTACTTTAGAAACCGCTTGCAATGAATAACATTGAAATTTTTTTTGTGACGTCATTTGTCGTAATATTACGCTCGCTATTTGACGCTGCCGCTTTCGAGGAAACCAGAAACCAGAAAGGAGGCGGAGGCACCCATTCCGACTACCCTTCAAATCCATACACTAGGTTTGTTCCAACCTGCAATAATATTACTGTAATATTATCGTCCGTAACCACGCTAATGCGACTGCGCAATCAAAAACAGTAATATTATACTAAATAACTTAAAAACTTGTTGGAACGTTTTTTGAACTAGTAGTATTCACAACACAAGATGAAAATAACAAAATCAACATAACTTGCATACTTGCAGGTGAATCATCTTCCACCACAATAAGGAATTCTTCTAAACCTAATATAAGACAAAAATCAGATTTATTAACTCTGAGAATAAATAAAATAAAATTACTTAACTTCTATAGCAGTCATTTTCAAATAAATAATTTAAATAAACAAAAAACTGAGGTTCTGAGTTATGTATTATTATTTATGTTTGTTGTTGTTCAACCACTGACCCGTTTTCGACCTCACTACGCATGCGTCTAATTTTAGAACCAACAGTTCTTCCTTTTAAGCAAGAATCGTTTGAACCGTAATTTTACTATCCGTAACTCCGGTTGGAACGACGAACTGTCAATTATCGCTAATTCTAAATTAGTAATTTTAACTGGTTGGAACAGCATTTCACAATTGCGCATGTGTGCCAGTAATATTACTGGAAATTACTGCCGGTTGGAACAAACCTAATAACAATACAGTCAGTAGTAACCATACGACTCATGCTAAAGAAGTGTGCAAAAGGCCACCTGCATCTCTTAGCATAAATCATGTGTATGTCCTTTCAACAGGCCAGCCTGACGACTGGACTGACTGAAAGAGGGCGTCAGCTACGCCTATATACTACAGTGACTCTATTAATCCACAGTGCGGTAACAATAATTGCCGTCTTATTTTTAATTGGTTCTAAAGTCCTATATGTAAATTGAAATTGAAAACGCCGCCATTTTGTGCCCCACCTCTTGCTGATTTTAAATATGAATATATAGGATTTAGGTGAACATCTATCATAGAACATGGAAAACAACGTACCTATATGATATATCAATACTATACTAGTCATCAAATACCTACGTTGTTTTCAATTTTTTATTATTGTCTCTAAAGTGGTAGGCGACCTTGACATGATTAACAGTTTTCAGTTTGAAACAAGTAAAGACAATATTTTGGGAAACTAGTTAAGAAATTTGAAGATCATTGTGCCGCCTACCCCTAGAAAAATGAAAAATGAGGGCACGTTAATCACACTACAGTGCGAGGAGAAATTTTATTTGTTATGTTTTGGAAATGGATTTGTTATGTTTTGACGCGTCTCGCATAAATAGAAAAAGACAGCTTCATTGTAATAAATACAAGTTAGAAAGTAATAAAAAATAACATGTGCGCGCAACTCGTGGCTGCAGTGTAGCCAGATTATATTGTTGCAGAACAAAATTAATGTACAGACAATACAAATCGAACATTATAACATTAAAGAAGTAATATATTTCAAGTGTTTTACAACGCCTTAAATCAGACAAAAGAAGAGCTTTACACCCATTTGCACCGACTTTTTTTTATGGGACCGTTAACAAACAGACACTTAAGTTTTAAGGGTCACCTAATTCAAAATCATTTGGACGAACCCCATTGTACCAAATTTTTACTAAGGGTCTTTTAACAGAATGTCATTTGCGGTACAACATGACACGTCGCATTTGTTAAGGAATTTTGCGTTGTGCTACTTATATTTATGTCATGTCAATGAGAGAAGAAAGAAGGAACCTTGTGGTTTTGATTTATTTATTATGATTTTTTGTTTGTATAATAATAAAAACAGTTTATAGTTTATAGCTTTGGCTTTTGGTTTATCCATAAGTACTATGAGTGAGGAAAATAAGAGGAAAAGGTCCGTGAATTTCACTATGAGAGAACAAATCCCCATTAACCGAAACCTTCTAAAGAAGCTTGGGTCATTCCTGTCATGGGAATAATTAGGTCGCTGACTGAGCCTGCGAGGAAGCCCAAAATCCATAAAGTCCAGGACTTCAATGTCCTCCTCAACTACATCCTCCTGTAATAGGTCGTCCATTAAGATTAACATATTCCATATTTTCTGTAACATTAATTGTTAATACATAATACTATCTAATAACTAATAACTATACTCTGCTTACGACAAATAAGACAGATATAAATATTTATATTTATATGGGGCATCAACAAAAAAAACTAACCACTAACCTAACAAATTTCAAAAAAATAAGTAAAAATTCACCCCAAATACCTAGATGTTTGCCCCTGATTTTTTTTAAATTTTAATATGTTGTAGAGCTAGGGAAAAGAAACAAAAGTTACCATGGGCCCATTGTGCCCCGACCAATAGGAGACCCAGTAAATGGGTTTAAAGAAAGCTTGGAAAAAGACCGAAAATGGCGCCCCCGCCCTTCTTCCCCAGACAAATTCGCGATTTTCAATTATCTTTTTTTTACGAAAAGGATGTATCAATAACCTAATAGAACTCTTAGGCATAGTTAGTCATATGAATGAAGTGTAGCAAATGCTTTTATTCTACTTCCGTCTATTTTTGTTGCATTAAAGCTGAATATTTTTATCTCAAAAAAACTTAAGTAAAAGCATCTGCTTCTGTTTCATTCATATTACCAATGAATATTCAAAAACCCTGAATATGCAAAAATTAAATCTACTGAAGATAAATTAAATAAATAAAAATAATTAATGTTGCAATGGTTCGCGCAAAGGCCGGTTTGCAGCATCTTTTGTAGCAAACAAAATGTTCAGAGGTGGATATCGAACATTATTTTTATGACGTGCATAACCCAGAAACCACAAAACGCTTGCAACATGGGAACAGCAACCCACAGTCCTTGCTCCCGTTTTACATGTGCAATAATACCCCGTTATTGGCTGTCTGTCATGTTCAAGGTTCTCATTGGGAATAAAGCTAATCCAGATGTTATGTCTTATCCTTTGTGTAAAACGGGAATACACTCTTGACCTTAGCAGACCAGGTTGTAGTTCGGTGGCTTGTAAAGTGAAGTGTTCTACTTCTTCTCGTTGCAGGCGATCTTGGATATAGCTAGGAGCCAACTTTAATTGGTATACTCCTACAGTCAGATCCCGAAGGTATTGTAGATCAAGGTGTGGAAAATTATTGATATTTAGTTCATCTAGATTTTGCCATCTGTCGTCTGGAATAATTTGTCTTTGTAGATTTTCATTATTCACTCTAGCTTGAAGAAGATTATCTCTCGCCGCCAATTCCTTCATTGCTTGTGCAGATTCTGCAGTTGCTCCATCCATATGAATGAGAGGAAAATACCGGTTAATAATGGAGCATATTATTCGGAGAAAGATATTCAAAAAAGATATATGCTGTACTGGCAATATATCTCTTAAGAAATTAGAGCTTTTCGGAATTTTGATATAAGTTCCATCGACATAGGCTATTGCCTTACGTGTTTCAGGATGATCGTTATACAGCTCATTCGCAAAAGATGTTACATGTAAGTCTATATAATTTTCTCTTTCTATTGCTCCTACACCAATATTTTCATCTAGAAATCTGCCACTCAATGATGTTCGAACTGCTGTTATTGTCAGACTCACATATTCAGGCCTATGATGTACCATTTTCTGTTATTTTAACAGCAACGTTAAGTTATCTGTCACTGTTTATTCTATACATCAAAATAGAGACAGGTATGCTGTTGAGCTATAACACAGCTGTTAAAATAACAGGAGAGGATACATCATAGGCCTGATTGTCTGCTAGGAAAACACATGAGCACCTTCAATGTACTATCCGACAAGCCAAGTTTCAGTTTAATTAAAAATGCTATGGCATCTTTTTTGGAAATATTTCGCATTGATCCATATAAAACAACATCATCACAATAGGTATACAAGTCGCGAAATTGTTCCTTATTGAGATTAGTCAATAACTTAAAATATTCTTCTGAAAAATGATTTTCTGACTCATACAAACCAGCCTTTTGTTGGATAACACTTTGACGCAATGCCTTAAACCATTGCATGGCTTCTTGAGCTGTCATAGCAATTGCTCTTTGAAAACCGCGAATTGGGGCTGTATCCTGGGATTTCAAAAAACCCTCATCATTATAATGCCGTAAGCAGCAAAGCACGAACAAGTCCCTTTCAATGTAGAAATTAATTCTAGCAGCAAATGTTATTTGTGCCAGTTGCCTTCTTCTACCGTCCAAACAAATGAAACATCTATTATTTCTTTGAGGAACTACTGTAAATCTGAAATGATCTTGGTTTTCCAGATTTATTTCCTTCAGTAGAACCCTGTGGCAGTTTCGATGAATCCTCTCATGCTCATTTATTTCCCTATCTGGCAGATCATATTCCATTCTAAAAAAAAAAATGTAAGAGGATCGGTAGACCGGGCTTAAATGGCAAAACATTGGTATCTTTCAACACAAATCATGCTCTTGTTTATTCACCTACCGTTTTCAAAAAACCTTTTGATATTTGGAATCCACAAACCTGTGAGAGTGTGGGGAAGTATTTTTTTCTACAGCCATGTGAAAAAAAAAATTCAATTACTACGAATTATGTAGGTATACTTACTCCCGCACGTGTGTAGAAAAACTGTTGTAGGTACCTAACACTTGCGGGAAAGGTTTTTCTGCACTCGGCTGCTTCACCGAACTCCGCTACGCGTCGTTCAATGAACGGCAGACTCGTGCGAAAAAAATCATTTTCCGTACTTTTTGGGTGAATATCTATTTTATAAAAATTCAAATTAGTGTGCTGAACAATCGCATATTCCGATTTTCACTGGACTGTTAAGCATGCTAATTTTAATTGTTACAAAAGAAAATGACTTCCCCACACTCTCACCGGTTTGAAGATTCTAAATATCAAGGGTTTTTTGAAAGCGGTAAATAAACAAGGGTATAGGATTTGGATTAAAAGGTAGGTACCAATGTTTTGCTATTCAAGCCCGTGCATTTTATTTTCGGCGCCGTCCCAATTTTTGTGTTGCTACCGATGCTTTTATTGAGTATGTAAGTGTGTTTTTGCCGCCACTTTTTGCGACTCTTTTGTTACATTTTATTTTTAAATCAACCTTTTTAAACACATGCGTACAACGTATCCTTTAAATGAAAAAGCAACTAACTTCAACTCACCTCATAAGCAGTGCAAGCTCTCTAACTCTTTGAACCTCCTCTAGATATTGGAAAGCCCTTGGCATTCCACCTTCATCGCATACAAAACAATTCATTCTGGGTGAACGGAAAAGAAAATATGAGTTTGCTGAAAATCAGATTTTTTGACAAAACTTTTAAACTATGGTGACAGCTACGATAATTATAGAACTGTTTTGTGTCCTGACTCTCAAGGTCTCAAGGGGGTCGGGAGCTCGCCTTCTTTACCATCTTTTTTCTTGGGGTAAAGGGGTAAATCCTTATATTTTATTCGAAAGAAACTTTCTAGCTGAAAAGGAAACAATAATTTTCGGTCTGTTTCCAAGCTTTCTTTAAACCTATTTACTGAGTCTCCTATTGGTCGGGGCAGAGTGGGCCCATGGTATCTTTTGTTTATTTTCCCTAGCTCTACAACATATTAAAATTTTACTGGCCTTTATTTTCCATATAATCCGTGCCATGTCCTTTGGCGATTTAGCTAAGACCGGTTTAAGGGAGACATAAAGAGTCCACTAAAGGCGGTGCAAAGCGTCAAAATCGCTAATGCATGGCGCTTTAAGGGACAATTAGCTTAAGGGTCTCATAAGAAAAAGTCGGTGCAAATGGGTGTTAGTGTATGTTAACATCGTTTGCACTTTTACTCGCACTTTTATTTTGATAAATGTTCCATCCGGCAACATCGCACAATGAAATTGCAAAGGAATATCTGCTATTTGCACCGCTACAACTTAAGATCAGCCTTAGTCTTAAGTGGAACTTAAACTACGATTTTGCTTTGCACCGTTGTTTAGGGTACACCTCAAGTCTAGTTAAGTTAAGCCCCGGATTTTCTCCGCTTAGTTGGATTCTAACCTCATTTTTGGGTTTTGTTTTCTTTTTTTGACAGAATTCTGGTTGACTTTGATTATCGATAATTTTGTATTTGTAATATCGTAATATCCAAGGTTCCAAGAGCCTTTTCTCCGAAGACTGCATGTTTAAAGCAAAAAAAAAAAAAATATATGTTTATTTTCATAGCAAAAACAAGTTTTCCGAAGTTTTTTTTATAGTTGTTGCTGTTATTTAGTTATTTGTTAATGCTTTTATTTTTCTGCGTCGGGTAATTTCTACAGAATTTTGCACAAGAATGCCAAAAGTATATTCAAAATAATATCCATGTGATATAACTTATGAAAGAAAAGACGAAATTAACGAAAATATTTATATTTTAATCGCAAAGATAGGTTAACGGATAAATTCCTTGCTTGAAATAGGTACATCCTCCTTCATTTCTGCCTTGAAACACGCATTTTTGCGCTGTTGCCAATAGCTTTCAATTCTTAGCTAAGATTTGGTCGGTGCAAAGCAACTCAACCTAAAGGTTCACCTTAAGCTTAGCCTCTACCTAACTTAGTTTGTTTTTAAGGAACACCGGTGCAAATAGCTGTATATCAAGTAGTGTCAAGTATAATCTAACATAACCTTAAACGACACTGCGGTAAGTTCAAGGAATACGTAAAGTATTAATTTGCTCTTTATCGAATTACACGTTACGAAGAAAGAAGGAACGATTAATTCTGAACTCGTCCCTGAATACGACGCAAGCCCGTAACAAACACGATTCTCATTGGACGCTCACCTGCAACCCACGAGTTGCGCGCGCACACTAGGTATTACCGTATTACGAGTCACGTCAATTTAAACCTAAAATGGTGCTGCTCTTCACCGGAATGAAGAGTCCTTCATCAGATTTAATAATATTATTTCTTATTATTAGATTATATCGGCTGCATGATAAAAGAACAGTCCTTCACAAGTTGAACCAAAATGTCCAAACTTCTTGATTCATCGACCAGGCGTATTCAAAGAGAACTGGCGGAAATGGCTCTAGATCCACTACCAAATTGCAGTGCTTCTCCTAAAGATGACAACATCCACAAATTGGAGTGCCATATCTCTGGTCCCATTGGCTCTGTATACGAAGGCTCGTATAGTTTTTTTTTTTAAATATTTCTGCTTCGACTGCTTCAAATAGGTGTAGTTATATTCCAATTTAGGGGTCGGTTCTTTATTCTAGGGTAAAGCTTCGATATTTTTTATTTCTCCATTCTATTGATACCAAAAATGGAGTTTTTTTATTCTCAAGTAACTTTACCAGTCAGGACTTAAAACATATCTTTAACCGGAGAATAATTTTTCAAACAAATGGTCCATTCCGGTACTTTCAATCATCTGTGATACAAAAAAACAAAAAATATATACTCAGCTGGTAAGATTTCTTGATTAATTATTTGCCAAGCTTTGACATCAGCAGTACCTAAATTAAGTAATAAAAAACATTTTTGCTATTCTATAATAATTTGCCTAAATAGTTTTTCTTTCCTAACATAAAAAATGTTTTAGGCGGTATATTTTCCTTGGATTTCCACCTTCCACCAGAATATCCATTCAGACCACCCAAGGTTACTTTCCGCACTAGAATCTATCACTGCAATATTAACAATCAGGGAAGCATTTGCCTTGATATTCTAAAGGACAATTGGTCGCCTGCACTTACTATTTCAAAGGTTCTTCTATCTATTTGTTCCCTATTGACTGACTGCAATCCAAGTAAGTTTTTTTCACTTTGAGTAATAGCTAAATGATTATTATGGACTAGCAAATATTTTTACTATTGGATTATCATCATGTTGAGCTGAATTTGAAGAATTTTGACGAAAAGATTTGCTATAATTTTATTCATTTGGTAAAATTTGAAGGATTTTTTATTTTCTATTTTAGATGATCCTTTAGTAGGCTCAATAGCGACACAATATATCAAAAACCGCAAAGAGCACGATTCGACAGCCCGTCGTTGGACAAGACGATTTGCTATGTGATTTATTTTATCATTTTATCTGCTAATGTTTGACTCACCAACTCACGAACGATTCCCATATAATTTTAATTTTATTAATACTGTTGATATTGTAAAGCAAAATAATTGTTTTCTTATTTCCTACACTAGGAAAAATTTCAAAGGTCCAGTTGCATTTGGCTAATATAATGTAGTTTTGTTATCTTAGAAATATAAGGTTAGACTAAGCTTGGCTTATTCATCTTCTGATAAATTTGTTGGTAACTGTCTAGAAGATAAATATACCTACCAAACTAGTATCCAGCCGACCAATAGGATCATGCGGTTTTATCTGTCAGATTGCATTGCCTGACAGTTTATCAGAAGGTGAATGAACCGGGCCTTAGAAATAGTTTTAACAATTCTAAATCCTTTCTCCAAGTCATCCCATATCCTTGGCCTGGGCGTCAATTTTGACTCGCCTCTCCATCAGCTTCTTTCCATTGCCTTCTTCTTTTCGTTTTGACAGTCGCCACATCCATCGACCATGGATGAGTAAATCATGATTAATTATGAAGGTTTATCAAAACAAATACACACTCGGACAAAATAACGTACTTTCAGATTTGTTCCTAAAGAAGGTGTTGTCGTTTTAAGAGACAATCGCTCACTAATATGAAAAAAATAAGGAGCTAAGTTAGAAGTTGGAAGCAGTACCTACCTTAGTACCTACCATATAAATTTGATTGTTTAATATTTCACTACATAGCAACATTGCACATTTTCGGTAATTGTTATGCATATTAATTAGCTACGATTATTGAAAGTTGGAAGTTTCAGATTATCTAATTATCTTATTTTGAGTTAATGGTAGCTATATTGCTCATTTTTGATTATTGTTCGAATCACAATGAAATTTATATCACATACCTATCATGTTTGCGTCATTTGAAGAGGTTGTAAGTTATTCAAAATTCTTTACAATCTTCTTTTTTCAATTTGTGCTGTGGAACCAGTTTAACTCCATCCTGACTCTTATCTGGGGCGCGTTCACAGTGGTTTTCCCTGGGTAAAACTTAACCAAGTTAAATATTTCACTGGTTGAAAAGGATGCGCTTGGGATGACAAATCCGTGAACGACTAACGCCTGCGCCATAACGAGGTAGGATTTGATTTTGTTTTCCTTTTGTTTACATACGTTGTGTTTCGAATGTTTCGAGATGGATCCGGGAATAATATTTTTTTAAAGTACCATTGAAACTTCTTCGGATTCGTCTGATACAGAGGAAGAAGTCAGCTATGCTGTAGCACAAGCTGTATGTGCTAGCGCTAGCAGTTTATGTTCAAGCCTAAAAAAAGGCATATTGAAAGACAGGATAATTTTATGGCAACAATACGCAATTATAGCGATAAGGAGTTTCAGGAAAATTTTAGAGTTTCCAGAGAAGCTTTCAACTGGCTTCCTGGAAAACTTGAAAACCAGTTGAAGTCAGCAATGCATGGCCCAGAAAGATTACCAACAGTATTGTTTATCAAATTTCAAATATTCTTGTAAAACGCCTGCGCGACAAATTTTACCCATGTCTCAGAGTGGGTTAAAAAGTTGTACAACCGGGTAAACTTATCATGGCTCTGTGAACGGAGCAAATATTTTAACCAGGTGAATTAGGTAGATCCGTGAACGACTTAACCCTGCAAAAGACGCGCTCGGTGTGCACTCGGTGAGCGTCGGCGTTCGACTGTGAACGCACTCCTGACCTTGCGGAGTTCTAGTATAGTATAGTATTTCTTTACTGATTGATAATAAAGCAAGTTTTCATCGAAATCGGAAAAAGCATATCAACATTTTTCTGATCTGCAAAGCTGCTTACTGTTTCCACCAAATCGGAATTCTGTACTGAAGTCACTTCAAAAATAGCAAACCATGCATAAATAAAATGGAAGAACTGAAGCTCAAGGCCGCCTTAATGGCCGCCATGTTTAAACTGTGATTGGTTGATTTCTCGAAACTTGTTTTAAGGTCTTTAAAAAAACGGCACATCAGAATTGGCTCAAATTTGGCATAAACATTATTTGATCGATTATCTACAATTCATTATTTTGGTTTTTCGATATTTAGCCTTTTTTTTTTAAATTCAAAAATCATGTTCGCAACCACCAAAACAATTAAATGTGTTGGTGGTTGCATATTTGCATGTTTATCAAGCTTGGATCCGTGAAAAGCATATTTTATTGATAACCACGAAAAACTAAAAAAAGCTAATTGTAGAGATTGTAGATAATATATCAAATAATGTTTATGCCAAAGGATTTTGGAAATTATTGCGGATTTTTTGAGATGACCTTAAAACGAATTTTGAAGGTGAAAACTATTAACTTGTACTAGCAGAATAAGTTAATATTTATAAAGGACTAGCTGAAGGTTTCAGGTTTCCAATAAACAACACAAAACAGCTTCTAACTGAAGACTTCTTTATTAATTAAGTGAAAAATGTAGAGCGCCGAAAACGTAAACAAAGAACGCCTTTTTGACAGACACGACGACTCAATGATTGACATTTGACAAATAAAATTAGGTTATAATCACTCAAGGAGTGCGTTCGAGAACAGGTTAAATTGTTCTAAACTGATACGTGTAAATCAATACTCCCCCTCAATTTAACATTTAAAACAGAAAAATATTCTTCTAAATACTACATTATTCTAATGAAAGTTACTTACTACATAATAAAATTTAACAAAGTTCGTAAGTAAGTAAACAAACACTACACTTCAATTACATTGAGTTTTTCTCTAAAATATAAACATTTGTTCTTATTTAAGGGGTTCGTAAATAAGTCAGCCACTGTTCTTCTGTTGAAATGTAAAATATAGCTATCTGAGAGTTATTTACCAAGTCCCTTAGAAAGTGATGTTTCACATCAATGTGTTTAGTTCTTTTAGATTCTAAAGTTGTTGCCATCTTGATACAAGCCTGATTGTCCTCGAATTTTTTTATAGGATAAACATTTACTTAAATTTAAAATTTCTTTTAAAATTTGTGCAATAAAAATACATTCACAAGCACAAGCAGACAAAGCATAGTATTCCGCTTCTGCACTCGACAAACTGACAACTGACTGTTTCTTTGTTTTCCAAAATATTAGGTTATTATAAAAATTTATAGAACATCCACTAATACTTTTCCTGTCAAAAGAATTATTTGCAAAGTCAGAATCAGCATTTGCTGTTAAAATGGGCTGATCTTTGTCTAGTGATTTAGTGAATTTTAATCCAAAATTTTCTGTTGACTTTAGATATCTAAGAACGTCTTTTAAAAATGTCCAATGTTCCATACTATAATTATTCTGAAACATGCTAAAATACGTACCTAACAGCAAAGCTTATATCAGGCCTACTACCCAGCATGATATACATCAAAGAACCAATAAGTTGCTTGTAGGGAACATTGTTAATCTTTTCATTAGAAAGTTGTAAATTCAAATTTGGTTGTATTGGTATATTTCTAGGTTTTGAATCTTGCATGTTAAAATTTTGAATAACTTTTCTAATTAAATCTTTTTGATTAACCAAAATGCAATTCTCAAATTTAGAAATATTCAAACCCAAAAACTTCATGTGATTCTTGTTTGTCATATCTCTCATTTCAAAAATATCCATTAATTTGTGTTTAATTTTATTTAATTTAAAAACTGAATTAGGAACCAAAATAAGGTCATCAACGTGTACCAATAAGAATAAATTTTTATCAAAATACAAACAAGGATCAGCTTTTGATCTGATAAAACCTATTTCAATTAAATGCTGATTTAATTTATCATACCAACACTTGGGAGCTTGGCGAAGTCCGTACAGAGCTTTTCTGAGTTTGCATACATAGTCCAGTGCAACATCCAAGCCATCTGGAATCTCCATGTAAACTATTTCACTCAAAACACCATTGAGAAATGCACATCTAACATCGAGTTGATGTATGTCCATATTTTCTTGTACACTTAGAGATAGAAGTAAGCGTATTGTAAGCATCCTAGTAACAGGTGAGTATATTTCTTCCTGAATGTCGGTCTGCAGGAAACCTCTTGCAACAAGTCTTGCTTTCTTGATTATCATTCCATCTCTTTCTTTTTCAGTGAAGACCCATTTTGAGTCTATCACTTCCATGTCTTTTTCTCTAAGTACATAGTCCCACGTCTGATTTTTCATATGAGCATCAAGTTCTTCTTTGATTGCAGCTTTCCAACCATTATCTATCTTTATGGCTTCTGAGTATTTTCGTGGTAAACTCGTAGCTGATAAAGCTGCCATAAGCTCAAAATCTTCATCAATGTCTAATTCATAGTCTTGTAATTTTCTTGGAATTTGTCTCTCTCTGTGTGGTCTCTCCATATTATTTAGTTAAACACATCTCGGCGTGTCTTCATATCTGGGTATCTCATTCGATGTGGGTATTTGGTTGGCATTGGGGGTCTGGTTGGCATTGGGTGTCTCTTGAGGTGTCTCAAATACCTATATCAATATTTCAATTTATCACTTCATGAACTCTTTCTTTATCATATTCTGCTCTTGCTGTTTGTTTTTCTAAGATCTTTGACTTTTCCTTTTCTTCAAATACAACATTCCGTGCTATGATAACTTTGTTTTTTTCATTGTCCCATAAGCGATACCCATTGTTAGCGTAACCCACCATCACCATTTTCTGCGATCGGCTATCTAGTTTGCCTTGTCTTTCTTCCTTTGGTATATGCATATATGCGTCACATCCGAAAATTCTTATTTTGCTCAAGTCTGGTTTTGTTTCGTACCAGATTTCAGCTTTTGGGAGGCATGAGGTCTCTGTCCGGTTGTAAAGGTAGACTGCTGTGTTAAGTGCCTCTTCCCAAAATTCTTTTACCAAGTCTGAGTCAAAAATAAGACATCTAGCTTTTTCTAGTATAGTTCGGTTAAAGCGTTCCGCTACGCCATTCTGTTCCGGTGTGTATTTCACAGTATATAGGCACAGAAATGCAATATACTATATTGCATTTCTATGCCTTTATTTGCACAGTACTGCTTAAATTCCTTTTAAAATGTACTCTCCACCACCATCACACCTAATTCTTTCTATTTTCAAATCAAATTTTGCATTTATCATTGCCATATAGATCTTAAACTTATCAAAAACTTCTGATTTTGCTTTAATAGCGAAACAGACAGCAAAATGTGAAAAGTGGTCGATAAATGATACAAAATATTTCTTACCGGAATGGCTTTCTGGTGTTATTGATCCACATACATCTGTCGATATGACTTGCAAGAGTCTCTTGGCCTTTTTGTCTTCATCAATCGACTTATGGGGAAATTTGGTTTGTTTACCTTGCAGGCATGTCTCACATAACTCAACACTAGGAAACTTCGAAGAATGTCCCATACGTCTGTGCCATAAATTCATCTCACTAGTAGTCAGAGTAGCTACACTACTGTTTCTTTTGAATTCAACAAGGTTTCCTTTAGCTGTTCCTTGTAATACTGTATCCTTATTTTTCTGTATATTTACTTGTCCGTTTTCAAATAGAACTGTGAGGCCTCTTTCTTCCATTTTTTTAACAGAAAGTAGATTATGTGACAGATTGCTACACATGATAACATTTTCCATTATAATCTGCTTACCTTTTAAAGGTTTTCTAGTCTCAATTTTCCTCTTTTTGTAGCAACAATGGCTTCACCAACTTTGGCAACACTAATTTTATGCGTATAATAAATAGAGCGCATATATGTATTATTAAATTTTGAATAAACATTATGTCACTGAAGTTGGCTTCTCTGACATTGTGCGACAGAAACACAGTTCAGCTGAACATTTATTTTATTCTTTTATTTTACAAAAAAATAAATATTTAGAACAAAAAGAGAAAAAAGATCTTTTGTATTTTGGACTTTTCATATTTTCGACATTATGCATTTTCGAAATTTCTCAATTTCCTTTTGTACCTATCTTATTATTTCAATTTTTTTTAGCTCACACTCCATAAAATAGTTAGTACCTATTAAAGGTCCATCGGGTAGTTTCAAAGACATTGGTAGTTCTATCTAACACAATAATTATTATGCCATTGTTTTAGTTGAAATTTTCATATACCTAAATAAAATTCTCATCTTTTATCTTCCCTTCCTTTGAATAAAAAACATTTTATTGATAATTAGTATCAATAAAATGCTTGTAACATACAGTCACATGAAGTGCCAACGTCTTGTTGCGATGCTCATATTTTGCTAACGCTTCACGGCACAGGGCACGAATCTAGCCGAATATCAGTTGCGTTGGCAAAAAATGAATATGCCACCCGTTCCGTCTCCGTCCCGCATCCGAAGAAAGCGAACTTTTAAGAAACTATAATCAATACAGGAACTAACCTAAACATACGTGAAGCTGAAGCTTAAAAAAGATTAATTTCTTCTGATACATATGAGCAATCCACTCCCATAATTATGAATTCACTTCTAAAATTCAGTATTATTTCAGGATCAGATTCTGTTCAACAAAACATAATTTTCATCACACGGATACAAAAAAAAAAGAAAAAAGAACCAAAGAAAAAAGCAAGAGTGTTAAGCAAAATATGTGCATTGTGCAAGCCTTTGTAGATGAAACAAACACTTTGTCTAATATATTATAAGGAATCAAACCTAAATCCACAATCAATAACGTTTAAACAGAAATAAAACAATGTTTGTTTTTTTAATTATTGATTGGTTTATGAATTGACAATCACCTCTACAGTGAGCAGCAATAAAGTTATCTTGAGAAAGTCTATAAACTGGAGGAACAACTCTAGAAACATGTTATGTTTATTAGTTTTGTCATCATCTATTGGTAGTTCCGGTATATTTTCATCGTCAAATTGTGCCAGTGGTGCAGACTCAAACGTGTCTCTATTAGGTCGAATTTCGTCTGATTTTTTTGAATACCTAGGCAACAGAGAATTTGAATCATCCTTTTTCAAATTATTAATTTTTTCACCGTCCTGCGAAGGCAGCACTTGATCTTTTTTCACTCCGATGTCCTCTTCGGAACAATTCTCTCCTTCAATAATTTCACGGCTGCTGACAGCCAATCCCATGTCCCTTGTAGGTACATTCAGTTTTTTTGTTAGGTCTAACACAGCTTCGTTCCACTCTACGATTTTGATATTGCCAGAAGTGGGAAATTTAGGCATTTTCAATTTTGCCCCTAGCAGAAAAAAATATCTTTGAAATTTGAAAGATTTTTTTGACACATTCATAATAAACTGGTTACGCCAAAGTATAAAATACTGTGGTATGAATACGTTCTGTTTCAGGTGATAATTACGGCTGAGGTGGGTGCATTATTGGGAAAGATGATTAAGATCTCTGATTAATAGAGACTGCTGTTTGGTCTGTTGCATTACTTACATTAAAATTACCATATCTGTGGACCAATTCTTGAAAAATATTACCATTTTCGTTTTCACATTTCAACTCCTCTTTTTCTACTCCATTATCAAGCTGCCCGCTTTTCCATTTGTTTTCGTTGAAAATAAATTGCGAGTTTTACCGTTTTTCTATAGTTGAAAAGTTTTTGGTATTTTTCAGAACTGTCGGAACTCGGAATTGAGTAGTTGAAGACCCATCAATATACCCTTAACTCTTCTCCAACTTAACTCCAAATTAACGAAGTGAACGTGCGTGATTTTGAGGCTGTGAGGAGTTAATTCTTCATTCATTGACATAAAATATGTTTTGTTTGTTATGCTCTATTGAGGAACATAGAGCATAACAAAACATATATAGCACAGGGAGACGCAAAAAGGATCGAATACCATAAAGCGATCATACACTAGAGGCGACCATAAGAGACTATAGATCTGTTCGTACAGCAATCACAAACCAGTCAGCGCGAATTTCATTGGTTGCAAAATGTATGTGGTTGCAAACAGTCAGAAAACTAGTTTCAACCAATAAAATTTACTCTGACTGATTTGTGATTTCTGTGCGAACAGACCTTGAATTTTGCAGTTGTGAAGTGGTGTATGCATATACAGGATGTTCCACCGGCGGGAACCAAATTGATCTATACCTAAATGGAAAACTGTATGCAGAAAATTTTTGAAAATTTAACAGTGAGTAAATTTTCAAAAGTGGGGGCAACCCGGCTAAAATATTTTCAAGATTGTGGCTCTTCCGGTTATACCGGAGGTAGACGTCAACTTGCTTATTTTAAATGAGACACTCTATATGTGATTGCATATTTGGATTCTACGTAAAATTCTGAGCATATTTTATGTGATATAGGTACTCTATACGTAAGCTCTGTTTTGGATATATTGACAGTTGAAAATTGACTTTTTGTAAGTTTGACAGGCTGTAATACCTAAACGGTTCATTTTAGAGGAAAACTGATTTTACATTCCTGTCTTAGATTTTCATAAACTATTATTTGACACCAATTTTGAATTTACCCGGAAATTAAATTTAATTGGAATTTTTTATCATTTACCACAGATCACCTAATACAGATGCGTAAGTACGTATACTTGCCGTCGACGATATTCTGTGACGAAGCCGGGCTGCCAGCAACCCCACGCATAGATAAAGATCGCCCGCGTCAGGAAAATTAACGTGGCCGAGTGCGCGAGCGTGTTCCAGCCTGTGTGTTTACATTTTTTTGCGGGTAGAAAAAAATATTTTACAGATATTTGACTGGTAGTAGAAAAAAATTTGTATGCAATACGTGCGGAAAGCACCTTTTTTCACTCATGTGATTGTCGCACTCACCTTCGGCTCGTGCGTCAAAATTCACATTCGTGAAAAAAGGTTCATTTTACACACTTGTTGCATAAATAACTATTTTTGCTGTTTGTGAACCAATTAAAGAAATAATATTATATTATTGAGCTTTCGCATTTATATCATAAATATTTTCAAAATACATTGATGCGGCATTGGTGCGGCCAGCCTATGTCTATCAAATTAATCTTGAACCACGAATTCGCCGCTCTTTCGCATCTGTATGTAGGTAATCTGTGCATTTACAGCCTATCAAAGTTGCAAAAAGTCAATTTTCAACTGTCAATATTTCCAAAACAGTTGTACTTAGGTATAGGGTATATCACTTGAAATCTGCTCAGAATTTTATGTAGAATCCAAATATGCAATCACATACAGGGTGTCTCATTTAAAATAAGCAAGTTGACGTCTACTTCCGGTATCACCGGAGAATCTACCATCTTGAAAATATTTTAACCGGATTGCCCCCATTGACATTAGTATACTATCAAATTTTCAAAAATTTTCTGCATTTCTGCAAATTATCATATACAGGGTGTCCACTTAGTGCGATATCGGACGATATCTCCTTACAGGGTGATGCAAGAAAAAAAATTTAAATTACAAAGTTGTTTGATACTCTAATATCCATTAGTTAAAAATATTTTTGAATATACAGGGTGCTCCGTTTATGGGGTATGCGATAGAACTTTGTTAGTTTAAATGGGACACCCTGTATATGATTGCATATTTGGATTCTACATCAAATTCTGAGCAGATTTCATATATTATACCCTATACCTAAGTTCAACTGTTTTGGAAATATTGACAGTTGAAAATTGACTTTTTGTAACTTTGACAGGCTATAAAACCTAAACGGTTAATTTTAGACGAAAACCGATTTTACATATCTTAGATTTTTATAAACTATTATTTGACATCAACTTTGAAATTAATCCATGATTAAAAATTCCAGTTAAATTTAATCTCCGGTTAGGTATAGGGCATATCACATGAAATCTGTTCAGAATTTTACTTAGAATCCAAATATGCAATCACATACAGGGTGTTCCATTTGAAATAACAAAGTTTTGTCACATACAACATAAACGAAGCACCCTGTATATTCAAAAATATTTTTAACTAATGCATATTAGAGTATCAAACAACTTTGTAATTTAAATTTTTTTTCTTGCATCACCCTGTAAGGAGATATCGTCCGATATCGCACTAAGTGGACACCCTGTATAGATCGATTTGGTTCCCGGTGGGACACCTTGTATAGAGTGTATTTTCATTGTAAAATTGTAAAAATGTTAGGCTTTGAAAAGGTAAAATGTAAAAGCTGAATTCCAAAGCCAGGACTATGGTATTGAATATTATGTTATCATATACATTATGCATTAAGATGCCTCCAAGTACCGGGTGATCATGGGCGCCGCCAGGATTAGTTTCAGGGAGGTGCATACGGGCAGTGGCGGCGTGTGGATTGTTATATTGGTTCAAATTACTAATTTAAGGAGGTGAATGTCCGACGCAGGAGCGAAAATTTTTCCGGGTGCTACGCCCAAAAACGGTTATTATGAGCTTTCAGAAATAGTATATTAAAGTATAAGTGGATATTAAGGACCAGTTATCCACGAATACTTTACACTATTTTTTTTTATTGGTATACGTTCAAATCATAAATTACTAATAATAATTGTAGAAGCTAAACTTGTGCTTGACACTTGTTACATTTTATTTGACGTTATCTACAAGTACCTAACCTACTCCTGACAAATCAATAATTAAAAAGTTGACATTTAGACAGGGTGCCACGCCATGATGTCAATTTTATTTCTACGTAAAAATACGGTTTTGGACAGGCGGTCTAGGGGGGGGCCTGAACCGATGCCTCACCCTAGGTGCGCCACTGCCCTTGTGTGTCACGTGTCACGTAAAAAGTTAGGAAAATAAAAATGCGGCCTGGAAATAGTGGTAATCAAATCACAATATATGGACTGTTGGGTCAGTCTGTGTTTCTCGGAATTATGGTCGGATATATTCGGAAGCGTTGCCAGATGCTCTCAACCACAGAAATCAATATTATTAGGCATGGGCGGTATGGTGAAGGATATTTTAGAAGATAGGAATTGATTCCTTATTGAATGAAGCTCAATTAAAATATTATATTTGTTTTGCATGTATGACATTTTTTTCTACATATTCGAAATTTAATTTTCCGCAGCATCGTGGGGCCGTTTTGGACCGTGGGCCCCTGGGCGGTGCACCGAATTGCCCGGTGATATGTCCGCCCCTGGGCATGACAGGTTTCTCGCAATTTAATACTTTTTTCGGGCTATCAAATCGCAGAAGTTAAAGAAATTTATATCAATAAACTATAATTTGAGTAAATTCGAAATTCCCGCCATTTTACAGGTTGATTGCGCGCGAAATAAAAATAAAATAACCCGATCCGAGCCGGAAGTGAGCCGAGGAATGTCGCGGGGAACAAAGAGTGTGCGAGGAGGCCATAGTTTCTCGTTTCGCCAATTTTTTCAAACAGTAACTATTGAAAAAAAAATATAATAAAATAAATAGTTAGGTATTTATGCAACAAGTGTGTAAAGTGAACCTTTTCAGTGTTGACATCTGTCATTGACATTACTTTACGCACTAGTGTGTGAAGTGAATTACTTTACGCACTAGTACGTGAAGTGAAATTTTACGTCGTCTAAATAATGCGTAAAGTGAATACTTTACGCATGATAGTAGAAAAAATAATTTTTTCAATGTATTTCTGACAGGGGGGTGCAAGTGCACCCCCTTGCACCCCGCTGCCGGCGCCCATGCGGGTGATTGTCTATATTTTGCACCCACACCTTTCTCACCTGTTTGAAGAGATACTCAGAAATGTCAAATGTGAAAGTTGTAGGTAATATCAGAAACTTTGCAATGAAGTTGGTTACAAGTATACAGGGTATCAAAAAAGTGTGGCGAAGCAAAGTTATACTTTCTTAAATGGAATATTCCGTATATTATTGATCTACTGGCAGTGGCGACGCGTAACTTGCAGTCTGGGGGGGGGGGGTAATGGGAAAATGCGACCTCTCGCTAACGCGCCGCAGGCGATATTTTTTGCAACTTCAATATTATTATGTATTTTCTTTTGGGCCTCGTGATTTTTCCCTTGATTATTGGATCCTGGAGGGGGTAATTACCCCCATTACCCCCCCGACGCGACGCCCCTGTCTACTGGCTTGGCCTTTCAAACCTGATTTCAAATATATTAGATTTTTTAGGTTCATTCCCCATGGTCCAGCCTTTGAATATCCTATTTTGAAAAAATAATATATGGATATTTTACTTGAATGATTACATTTATATTTTGCTGGTGGTCTCTATACTATACACCTTTTTCAATAAAAATGCAATTATTCCACTCCTTTTTTTCTTAATTTCTCTCGGACTGGCGCTGGTACAAAAGAACGCAGGTCAAAAGAGCGCGGACAAAAGAACGTAAGGTCAAAAGAGCGCAGGGTCAAAAAAGCGCACGGACAAAAGAGCACAGTGTCAAAAGAGCGCACGGACAAAAGAGCGCAGGGTCGAAAGAGCGCAATAAGCGCGCATTGATTGTTTGAACGTAATTAAGCATTTGAATAACATGGGCTACGTTCACCAGAACCATAACGGACTGTAAACAGTTTACAAATACCAACAGAATATGTTGGGTAAACTGTTGGTTCTGCTGAACGATTCAACTTTTCAATGATAGAACGTCACCTTCTGAATGACAGGTCACCACACAAAACACAGTGTTCAAAATTATAAACACTCTGAAATTATGCTTGCAAAAATGGCGACCGTTTGCAAAACATGTTTGGTTTTAACACAAATTCAACGTAGCATTCAGCAGAACAATCGCAAACCGTTTACCAACGTTTGTATCTGGTGAACGCGGCCAACTAAGGATGTTATTAACAAAAAATATATGTATACAACAAAATAAATGATATAAAACAATTCATTACATTACAAAGATAAATTATATGTAACTGAACGCAAATGTTCCACATTTCTAAAACTATAAACGTCTAGCAAATTTTTTATTCTTTTTTTTTGTTCTGCATATTTCGAATGACTTTTATTTTGTCTGAATCCAGTTCGGTACCGTAATATAAAAATTTCCATGATATTTTCTTTTAGCATTTGTTGGCACAGTTTATGTAACGAAGGGTTGTAATAATCTAAAGAATTTTGAAAGGATAAGTGCCATGCTTCCAAACTATTATTTGTGGTTGGTAAATCTTGCTGTGTTCTGTCAAATACATTCCACGTCAGGAGCAAAACCCCAAAAATCCCCCGTTAGTAAGCGCGATTTATAGTAAAATACTACTCTCTGTGTCTCAAGGCCTGACATGGTCTATATTATTGATTACAATTCATGTAATTAACCCCTAATTGTTGCAAGTCAAGTCACCTCGGACGAGCAAAATTATCGCCTACGCTTGTTTTTGGCTCTATCTTTCTCACTCTCGGCGGGATCCAACGCACCTGTATATCATTGTGTTTTTCTTTTAATCTCAGTGGAAAATTCCCTAGCTGCCATTGTGAATAGTGGTGATAAATGAATAAATAATCCCCTTGTGGATTTATCTGCATGAACCGGATCAAGCAAGTAAAACCATTACAATTTCTCTAACAGTCGAACAATAAATACTGATTCGCTTCTATAAATTGAAGTGTTTTCTAACCTTTAATGCAGAAATTTGGTTTTCACATTCGTGAAATTAACATTTGTACATTTGTATATAAGAACTGAGCATATAAAAAGACTTTTCTTGCACATATTGTTTACAGACTTCAGCAGAAAAGTGCTCAAATTGTTAACTCTCAATAAATAAAAGAACTTTCCAAGATCAATAAACATTTTGTGATTGCATTGAACTGATTGAAGTTGACTAATTATTTATGTTGTGCTCTCGTGCATTTAATTGGTTAATTTGTGTTCTCGTTCATTGAACATTTAACCATAAATGATATTATTATCATTATCAGATTTCCCTACTTTTTATAAATCAAGATACTCATTTACTTTAGATTAGTATAAAATTTGTAGTTCGACTGGACGTTCAATTAGGAATTTTTAAATAGGATTTGATTGCTGACTATACCGAATCACTTTCATTTATAAATAAATTGATAATTATTCTATTTCAGCGTTTTATTTGCATAAATGAGAATCAAGGCAACCTCTACCCCAATACAAGGCTTAATGGTTAATTTTTACATTCAGTCAAAGTAAAAACTTGTGGCACCCCTGGTGCGGTTTGACTAAAGCCCAAAAAAGGGCAATAGCTAGTTCCGTCACAACTCACGTTGGTAGTAGAGGTTTTTTAAATAGTGGTTTGCTTATGAATTCGAATCAAAATCAACCAACGATCACTATGAAGAAATAACGGCCGATGTTTTTGAAGACTACTTCTCTGGAATGATATCCTCAATTCGTAAAGGATTCGTCATTATTATGGACAAAGCCAGCTATTATTTCAGACAAGCAGAAAAATTATTCTCATACTTCTGGCGGAAGGGAGATATTCTTAATTGGCTAGATAAGAAAAGAAAAGAATACCTTATGAAAATGAAATTTTTCAAAAACGAGGCTCTAAAAATAGCTAAAGAACAAAAATCACAGTTCAAATGGCAAAGGAACGGGATATTATTAAACTTCGCTTGCAATGTGTATCAAATCCGATAAGGGCAATTTGACGTTTTCTCAATTCAATATGGCGCCGTGGGAACAACACACCTGACAACCATAAAGGCGCGTTTACATTTAATTCCCATTCAAATTGCAATCAATTAGAAATGAATGTGAAGGCACCTTCATGGTCGTCAAGTTGGTTATGCTCACGTCGCCATCTCGATTTATCAGCTGATTCGAATTGCCTTTGAACTATAATGGGTTAGCTCAGGCAAAGGGATTTACAGAAAGAAATAGCGCCATCTTCAAATTACAAGATGTACGAGAACTGTTAAGAATGTCGTTGAATCACGCAACTGCAGGAAACAATAATAATTATAACCTACTATTGATTTTTTTCTTCTTACTCTAATTTATTATTTACGTTTTTTGTTGCAATTAAAATTGAAAGAAGAAGACCTTAAATAAAGGATAAGACAATGCTCTGCATATTTAGTAATCTCTAACATCTAACCACAGCATCTAACGTAGTAATATTGACAGTTTTGGCCGAGATCCCTGTCATTTTCCTTCAGGGTGACTGGTAAGTAGACGTATTCTTTTGAGGAGGTAAAAGTAGAGCCTATTTGCTACCGATTGAACATCATTTACCACTTACCAGTCACCCTGTATATTACTACGGCCGTTAAACTTCTGAACATAATAATTTTAGTAATATCTCTACAAATATTTGGCTACTATACAAAAAATATTATAGAAAACACTAAAAAAAGTTAATGAAAGTAGGATTTTCACTCCCAACTGGTTAAACTTGTCAGCACATTAATATTGTCACTTCTGATTGGTTGGAACTAATAGGACGAAAATAAAGATGAAAAGCAATTCAGACAATAGTAGAAAAACAAAAATTTCATAGAGTAGAAATCAATCGAGAAGAAGCCACACGCGTTATCGTGTGTCTCACTTCAAATGGGACGGACCCAGAGAAAAGGAAATCTGCTTTCTTTGTCAGCGCTAACAACAGCGGCTTCTTCTCGTTTGATTTTTACTCTATCAGATAATGAACGCGTCATCGGGTATAGGAACCACTTACACAACTTCATTTGTGTCAAAAATTGATTGAAACATTAGTCATTAGTCCGTATTGTCCAATTTATCAAGATTTAATGAATTGCCTTTCACGAAAATTAAATATTACCAAATTATAAGAACTTCAATTCAACAAAGTAACCAAATAATAGATTTGTCATGATAGGATTTTTTCATAGGAGTGTTTTAAATGATTAGGTATATCGAGCTCAATCATTTTATATAGGAAAATTTGTTTTTAGTATCGAAATAACCTTCTAAAATGAACCAATTTTTATTCGTTTTGCTTTCGACAACAATCGTCATGTCAACAATTATCAAGATGCCTGGTAAAAATGATGCTTTCAGCGCAAAAGACTTGGATAAATATGTGTTTTATAAAATGAAATATTTTTCACATCGTTATTGCAATATTTTTACTACTCCTTTGACGATGGATTGTTCAAATAGGATAACAAAAATGGCCAACATGATGTATTGTGTTTGTTCTACATCTAATCAAATTGATAAGAACCACTATTTACAAGAAACAGTATCTACGACAACGTTTTTAGTAGTTGAAGATTATCAAAATTTTGCAAAAATATTTAATACATTTGCTAAATCTGATTATTATAGGAACAGAGGACATTTTGAAATTTTCATTTGCGATTCAATAATACATATGGAAGATGTTTTACGCATATCAAAAATTATTTTTCAAGCAAAATTATTGGACTATTCACTGATTTATCAAAATGAATCCCTGAAGCAATCATATTTCAATCCATTTTCAAATAAACTTGATATAAAGGACATAAATAAAATAAACACACACCAAGAGGTTTTCCTGTATCCAGATGTGCTCAAAGATATGCGAAAACATCCGTGGAGAGTTTTAACCCTTCGCAATTTGGAAAGAATGAATACGCCCACTATGGATTTCACTTTTATAAATTTTTTGCCAGAATATTTCAATTTAACACTTCGAAAAAATTATGTGAAAAATGAACGTTTTATTGAAGATCTCATTATTGATATAGAAAAAGAAGACTATGAAATGTTTACACTTACTGAACTGGTTAGTTACGACACTTCACTGAGAGAAAAATTTTTAGATCATACTTCATATCCATTTATTACAAATAATTATATAGCTTATGTACCAAAACCAAAAATGATGAAGCGATGGAAAGTATTTGTCAATTTCCTTTTCACCGTTTTTTTGCCTTCTTTCTTGGGTAGCTGCTCCATTATGGCTTTACTAAACAAGTACTTATCCAGGAATCGCAAAAACAATCAATTGGAATTACTTGGTTTTATGTCTCTTCAATTAAATATTTCGTATTTTCAATTTGAAAATGAAAAAACTATATTAAAATCAATATGGTTGTTCTGGTGTGTCCTTTCTGGTGCAGTCTATAATTCAATATTGTTCCGAATTTTACTGATGCCTCAATATTCATCTATAGTTACCAGTTTATCAGATTTAAACTCGACAAATATTATAGTTTACGCAACTGAATCTGGGTTTCCTTACAAAAATACAATTGTTTTAAATCCATTCGATTGGAGAAAGAAAATATATGAGAATAAAGGAGATGCAGTGTTCATTGGAGCTGAAGTAGTGTTCGAAACTATTGCCAAGACTTTTGAAATGAGAAACTTATATTTCAGCTATGAAGAATTGTCAGAAGTAGTGAGACCAGCGCTAGGAGGATACATTTTAAAAAGTCGTTCTCCTTATTTTGAAAAAATTCGAAGTTTGCAGTTCATCGTGACCGAGTTTGGTTTTACGAAGGCTTTAGCTTTCAGACCTCGAGAACGTCAGGTTGAAAGTTATTCGAATAAATTTATCAATTTTGAAGATTTCGAGGGTGTATTTATAGGGTTAATGGTAGGATTGTCTATAAGCAGTTTGGTATTTGCTGGTGAGATATTATTGTTTATTTATAATAAAAAGTTTTAACAATTTGGCACGTAAAAATATGTAGGTATAATAGCATCTTTCCTTGCTTGAAAACGTACATAATTTTATAATTAATGGAGGTGTGGTATGTGCGACAATGTTTCACTATTTGATGATAAACATTTATTCATGCTACCACGCATAAGTATTCACATACGTCAACAAAAAGAATAATAAATAGACATTAGAGAGTTTTCGTTGTATTGGCAAATTCGAACGGTTAACCATAACGGATACGAAAACAAAGCCGCTATATGACAGATCGTAAAAATAGTTTTCGTTCAATCCGCTTAACGTTAACGTTAAGTCGAATTCGACAAACATAACCTTTCTTTAATGGTTTGTGTTTATCATTGTGTTAATATACGTTTTGTACTTTGTTTTAATTTCTTAGTACCCAAAATTCATTAATTTTCCTTATAGGCTTTACAAAATTGGCTACTACAAAAGCCTATTTAGATGCATCGTCATATAGGAGGGGTTGTTGGCCAATATTTCTTCTAATGAAATAATAAATGATTAAGAGAAGTTCGTGTCCTATTGGTATCCAATGAAGAGGGGTAATTCGTAGGTTAGGACAAAAAATAGAAGGCCTGTTAAGTCTTTACCAAGTTTCGCCCAAAAGTTTAGGGCTTCATCAGGGCTTGTACTTAAAAAATTATGTGGTCAGAATTATAAAAAATAGTGCGAGATTTTCAGGATGGAACACTCGATTGCACATAATATAATAAATAATATTGTCCTCATCCGTGAAACGATTTCTCGATCTTTTGAGGGAATTTAGCATGATAATTTAGTATCTATTTCGAAAACCAAAAACATTTAAAAACAAAAACAAACCACAACAAAAACATAGGAAATACGCATGCTTTCCGTTTTCGCTATGGTTTTGTCTTCCGTCCGTAAGCTCCCGGCACTTATCGGTAACGATAACGATAAATGCTAGCTCAAATGTCAAAGTTGTCAAATAGCGGCTATCGGAATCGCTTTTAAAAGACAACGAAAACTCTCTATTATGGTAACACTTTAACGATATCTAACAATAAATTAGCCTATTTTATGTAAAATTTATTAATTAGTGTAGTATTAAGTAATATATTATTATATTTGAAAGTTTGTTAAATATACAGTTTGCAGTCAATTATTGAGACATTACCTTATAGAGGGGCTAAGACCGTTTATTATGAATTCGAGAAATTGTTTACCAAAAAAATCAATCAGTGAACAAAAACATCTTTTATTTGCAGCTATATACAGGGTTAGTAAAAAGTACTGCAACACTTTAATATCTTCAAAACTGCTTAAGCCGCGTTCACACAATTCGGAATCTGACAGTTTTTGGACATGCGGAATTCAACAGTGCTATTGGCAATGTTGCTAGGTTTCCCAGTTTTGCGCTACACGTAGTCTTTTTGTTATCTTAAATAGAATGCCCCATTTATTTTTATTGCAATGAATTGGACGTGTCAAGTTTGATAAGATTCCAAACTTTCAGAATTCTATCGCTACTAGTTGCTGAAATATGACAACACCGTATTTTCGATGAAAATTATAGCAACGCTTGAATATCTTCAAACGCCGCTTAAGCACATTGACGAAATTTGGTATCTCAGGGTTTTTGAGTACGCGAAATTCAACCGTGATATCAGCATTGTTGCCAGACTTCCCAGTTTTGCGCTAAGCGTAGTCTTTTTGTTATCTTGAATAGAATGCCCCATTTATTTTTATTGCAATGAATTGGACGTGGATGTGTTCAGAATTCTATCTTTACTAGTTGCTGAAATATGCCAACACCGCATTTTCAGTGAACGGAATCGCACCGCTTGAATATCTTTAAAACCCGCTTAAGCTCGTCCACTAAAGTCGGTATCTGGGAATTTATGGACAAGTGGAATTCAGCTGTGATATCGGCATTGTTGCCAAGTTTTCCAGTTTCGCGCTACACGTAGTCTTTTTGTTATCTTAAATAAAAAGCCCCATTTATTTTTATTGCAATGAATTGGTCCAAATTTTAATGAGATTTCAAATTTTCAATATGCTTCTTGTATTGTTAGATACTACTACAGGGTGTCCTTAGATAAACTGACACATTTTGCAGGTAAATATCTCAAAAACGGGAAATGATAACGAGATGCGGTTTGTTCTGGGAGAATAAGGATTTTTTAAAGTTTTTTTTTTCACATTATTGCCGAATCCTAAAATTTGCTGGAATTTGGTTTCACAGACATGCGATTTTTTGAAATAAAATGACTGTCTTATTTTTAATGAAACACCCTGTATATTTTGTCATCGTCAGAAAGCCTGATTTTTCTACTTCAAAAAATGTATAATTTTGTCGAAGAGGATGGTATTCTCTTTGACAAAGACTAACCAAAAAAAAAAAAAATTGATAATTAAGTTGTGTTTAATACTTTTATTAACTAATTAGCGCATAGTTAACTATGTAATAATACAAGTATTTAACACAAATAAACTAATAATGTAAGTGCATATAAAACACAAATTGATTATTATTTTTTTTTTTAGCCAGTCGATGGTACACGCTTCAACAAAGTGCAATTTTTACGATCCAATTTCGAGATAATTGAAAAAAATTGTACATTTTTGTGAAGTAGAAAAGTCACGCTTCCTGACGATGACAAAATATACCGGGTGTTCCATCAAGAATAAGGCAGTATGTAATTATTTCAAAAAATCGAATGTCGGTAAAACCAAATTTCAGGATTTGTCAGTACCATGAAAAAAAACTTTGAAAAATCCTTATTCTGCCAAAACAATCCGCATCCCGTTATCTTTTCTCGTTTTTGAGATATTTATCTGCAAAATGTGTCAGTTTATCTAAGGACACCCTGTATAGTAAGATTCATTCAGGGATAGTTATCTACCTTCCTACCTATTTCAGGAGGAGCAGCAAAGTTATCCGAAACGCCCGGATATATGAATACCTTATGAACAAGTAACGTGTATTTAAAAAAAAAAAACAAAACTATAAGCCACGAGCAAGACTACGTGTACCTAGCGCCAAACTTGGAAACTTGACAACAATGCCGATATAACAGTTGAATTTCGCTTGCCCATTAATCCCCAGATACCGAATTTAGTGGACGAACTTAAGCCAGGGTTGCCAGATCTATGAAATGAAAAAGCGGGACTGATGTTATTCAGAGGGAAAGCTCGGGAATTTTTTTTTTTCGGGTGCCATGCCGAAAAGTATAGGGGGGGAGGGGCAAGTGCCCAATGTGTCCCCCTCCTATGGACCCCCATGAGCAAAAGCGCAAAAAATTTTTTTGGAGCCACGCCCAAATTTTGTTAAGAATTCAACCAAAACTCGACCAAAAAAAAAATTCTCCTTTATTAAATAACAAAATAAACGCTTCACGACAAAACAACAGAAAACATCATTATTTATACCCTATAAATAAACGCAATACTTTTTCTATGACCATCCAGGGCCGTAGCCAGGGGGGGGGGCATTGGGGGGCAATGCCCTACCTTTCAAATGATCATGCCCTACCTTTAAAACGCAACATGCGTTAAGGTTTCTCTAGGAAATTTGAGAGTAGATAATGAAAGAAAAAGCCTGAAATCCAGTAAGTGCGAGGGTGTTTCCGAAAACTCCTAAATGTATGCAACAATGTTTGACGTTTACACAGAGGAAGTTTTTCGTTTCGAAAGAGTGCAAATGCAAGGATAATACGATAATACACACTACTACACAGGATTGCTTATCGGCCTCATCTGTGGAAATTGCGGCCATATGGTGTAACACTAGTGATGACATCATCAACTACGTCGTCAACTGTTTTCGCCAGCGGTCGTAGAGTCGTAGTTTAGAATATACATTCATGATGAAAAATGTTATCATGGTATCATAATCTGTGATGAAAACACCCTACGTCAAGGCGAAAAACGACACGCTGCCTACGTAATCACTGGTTCTTTGGCGTGGTGGGGGGGGGGGGCTTGAGATTTGATATACGCAGGCCTTATGATGATAAGCTATCCTGTAATAGTAGTAGTAGTTATGGCGAAGACCGCCATTGGTGAAATTAATGCAAAATACATGTATTTCTGTCACTTTCTTTTACATCATGCTAGTAAGACACGAATGCACTCAGTGTGCACTGAACTTACCAATGGATTTCACTATTTGTGTGTATTATTCTTGGTGCGAATGGTCCAAGGCGGCACGAGAATCAGCGCCATTTTGTTTACTTGCCAGGGATGTTATTTATTGAAAAATTTGCCTTCGGCGCCATTACCACCAGATTGTTTACCTATAATTTAAAGGTGGGGGGGGGGCAAGTAGTGTATGCCCTATGTCAAATTTGTCATGCCCTACCACACATTTGACTCTAGCTACGGCCCTGTGACCATCTTATGGTTTTTGCTGTTAAACTAATGTAATATTTTTTCACAAGGGTTCCTACTTCGTCTAATAGATGGCGCTTGAAAACGTGGATGAATAAGGTCACTGAATCCGTCGGCAATTTTTGCCTAGATAGGTAGCGACAAGTCGATGTCATAATGTTTAAAAACGAGGCAATAGTGTCAAATTTGATTATACCATAAACGTCGGAAATGCAAATTTAATTATATTTTTAATTTCCGAGTACACGCAGGCCAATGTGACTCGTTTTGAAAAATTTTGACATCGACTTGTCGCTACCTATTACCTATTACCTATTACCATGCTGCCAGATTATGGTTTTCGATCTCGGGGGATATTACTACATCGTCTAAGCAAAAAATTGTCCATCGGCAACTTTTTACGGAAAAAAATTCACTGGCTCTTAGACTATATATCCTATTCACAATCCGATATCCACAGGTACAGGTAAATTTATCACCTTTCCCTATCAAATAACATAGAAAGGTGATAAATTTTACCTGTACCTGTGGACATCGGATTGTGAATGGATAATATCTTATCTAGGCAAAATTGCCGACGGATTTAGTGACCTTATGGATGAATCAAGACGCCATCTATAAAAAGTTCTCGTTTTTGATTAATTTTATTACTATTATTTTGCTTTTATTACATTATATCATTGTATATTATAATTGGATTTGAAAGAATGTTTTTAACACGTAAAATCCTAATCATTCACTTTCGTCACTAGATATTTTATCACTAGTATATTGTAGTGCCGAAAGTGACGTTTTCGGCTAAGGTGAAATATGACGAAAGTTGTTTATTTTTTAATGGCCAGAAAAGAAGTCTTTGCAGATGCTAGTTTGTGTAGAATTTTCGACATTTTTATACCTACAACCTACAACATACAACATTTATCATTAAAAACCAAAAATCGTAAACTAATAGGATTGCTTATCCTGGGAAGGTGTACGTTCGCCGGTTCTCGAGTCCACAAGGTCTGCGAGTGACGTCACCACGTCAGCAGCTAATAGTGGTGACGTCACCCGCACACCTCGATGAAATGCTTGCGATTCAGGCTCGTTATTTGATTTTTGCGTCGATTTTAAATGAAGAAATAGTTATTTATGTAACAAGTTGTAAAATAAGCGTGTTTTTTGCACTAAATGTGAAGATTAGGTGGAAAAAGCGGGAAAACCGGGACAATTCACGTGAAAAGCGGGACCTGAAATTAATAAAAAAAAGGCGGGACCGATTAACAAAATGCGGGACTGTCCCTCCTAAGGTGGGACGTCTGGCAACCCTGGCTTAAGCGGGTTTCAAAGATATTCAAACGATGCGATACCGTTCACGGAAAATGCGGTGTTGGCATATTTCAGCAACTAGTGGAGATAGAATTCTGAAAATTTGGAATCTTATCAAATTTGACAAGTCCAATTTATTGCTATAAAAATAAATGGGGCATTCTATCCGAGATAACGTGTAGCGCAAAACTGGGAAATCTGGCAACATTGCCGATACCACGGTTGAATTCCGCTTGCCCAAAAACCCCCAGATACCAAATTTTGTGAACGTGCTTTAGCGGCGTTTGAAGATATTCAAGCGCTGCGATACGTTTCACCGAAAATACGGTGTTGTCATATTTCAACAACTAGTAGAGATAGAATTCTAAAAATTTGTAGTCCTATTAAATTTGGCACGCACAATTCATTGCAATAAAAATAAATGGGGCATTCTATTTAAGATAACAAAAAGACTACGTGTAGCGCAAAACTGGGAAATCTGGCAACATTGCCAATAGGACTGTTGAATTCCGCATGCCTAAAAACTGTCAGATTCCGAATTGTGTAAACGCAGTTTAAGCAGTTTTGAAGATAATTAAGTGTTGCAGTACTTTCTACTAACCCTGTATGTAATCTTGACATTACTGACTTTTTCAAAATTTGAATTCAACTTCCCTCAACGATTTCCCTCACTCTAATTTATTTACCTTTGCCGGGAACATTGAAAACTTGTCAGGTAAAATCGTCAGAACAGTAAATGTCAAGTTTTGGCATATTTGTTTTATTTTTTTAATATTAAAAATTAAATGACTTATCATAATTAATGGTGTGCACTGCAAATAAAATAGTATACAAACCTCGAAGGAAAGTTTTCATTTCTGTCTCGAGATTAATAGTCAATCTCTCGACAGTAACGAAACACTTCCCTATTCGGTATGTAATATACTATTATATGATTTTTAGTTGTTGATCTATACATTATATTTTTATTATTTGTGACAGTTTTGTCAACGAGATTATTTATTCTTATGGATGGCAATAATAGCTATTTATATAACAAGTACCTACATAAAGTAAGACTTTATAGAATGTGAAGAAAAACACCAAATCGTGGTCTCAAAATTTTAATGTAAAGGTTACATCTTTCGCCCAATAATGGGCATCATGGATTATTAGGCAATCCAACGATGTGCCAAATATGGCCGACTGTTGGCACACATATGCTCATAACCCTAAATTTCTTGTGTCATCAGTCATTGTCCCTTGTGTTTACCTTTGACGTTGGGAATTTTGAAATAATTAATTTCAGCTTTTTACAAATTTCCTTTCAAAATATTTCTAAAATCTGTTTTTTTTTAAAGATAATTCCCCAAGTCAAAAATTTAGTAACTATGTTGGCAACACAAGCCTTTTCTACATGAAAAATTTGAAAGCATTGACACTTTTACATTGTATTGCCAACCTAATATCAGTTTGACTTTTATCTTTAAAAAAAAAACACACTTTAAATTATTGTGAGTGTGGGTTTTTTTAGATCTCAAAATTAAGCAATAAGCAGCAAAATACGCAGTCAACACAGAAAACGACACACCGTGCATTCGGTATTTTGATCAGAGTTCTTCGAGCTTGAATTTCCTGTTCGTTTATTCGTGTACTCGAAGCAAGCTCATTTGCGTTCGTTTATCAAAATTTCGGGCACTCGGATACTGCTTTCAACTGCTCTGTTCGCTCGATGGTCACGTGATTACGCCTCCGCTCAGCACGCTCTGCTCTTTGAGCAAAATACCGAACGCCAGGACAATATTAGGCAATTCAAACCACGTGACATTCAAGATGGCGTGGCGGCCACACATGGGCCAAAATACACAAAAAAATATCTAGTTTCTGCTCGAATTAATAGTTTAGGTACCTAGTCAACAAATATTTTATTAAATAATGAAAATCAAAGTTGTAAGCAAAACTGTATGCAAAATAATTTAAAATACGCATAAAAACATATTCAAAACAAACTTGCTTGGCCGCCACGCCACATTGAATTTTCCTTTTTGACAGATGGATTGAATTGCCTAATTAAACCAAGAAAATCTTTTGTGTGCCAACAATCCGTCAAAAAAAGTCACGTGGTTTGGATTGCCTAATTGACATTTTGAATTTAAAAGCCTCTCTCTCTGGCCACAGACTGTCAGACGTCAAAAGGGTATGAAAACAAGTTCACAGCCGTTGTTGACAGTGATTTGTTTACAAGACTTTTATACATGTGGAAACAAGAAATTATTATTTTGTCAGTTTTTTCAAGGTTTTTCCTAACAATAATGATTGTGTGTAGTGTCCCTTTTCGTTAACATAATTCCTATACACCGGCGAACATGTCTTTCCATAGGTTTCCATCAAATCCTGCATTTATCAAAATTTGGATCCAGAAAATCAGAAAGGATACTCGCAAAAGAAAGGAAAATCCACAGCCCATCAAGTTTACGTTTGAGTTTAGTTTGCGGAAGCTGTTTGCAGTGCCGGCCCGAGGCTACTTTTAGTATCCCTGCGTTTTTATTCTCATCAAATTTTACCAATGGATCCACCATTCTATGTCGGTCATTGTCATTTTCCATTCACTAAACAAAGATAGCTAACTCATCGGTGAATCCACCGATGAGAATAAAAACGCACATTATGGAGCGAGATCTGACTTTGGCGCCCCTAGTTTAAATGTGATTCGCATATGCGAGTATGGATTTTGACCATTATCTAATTTAATAGGTTTGTTCCAACCCGTCAAAAAAACGTCCCAGAACGGTTTAGGAACCACTCTGTATACGAATTTCAGTTTCTATGCAAAAATTTTAGGTTTTGCGCAGAATCCTGACGATAATATTACGGTTTCCTGCTGGGTTGGAACAAACAAAAGTTCAATGTCTCTATTTATCTTACCAATTGTACCAAAACATTTCTGTTCGTTGGTACAAAGTTCTCTTATTTACTAACATTTAGTTCACATTCTTTGATGGGATCAATCAATAATCCACTTTGGTAATATCACTTATAACACTTATGGCCATTTCCACCAACTAGTTATTTTTGGGAAGCATTAAACGATAAGTATTCCCTAGACTGACAGTTTTCCATGGAGAAATGTCAGTTTAGGAAATACTTATCGTAATAGTAGAGAGTTCTCGGGCCGTTCAAATTTCAAATACCGTAATGCTGACAACGCTTGACAAGTATGACAGTTCTTACGGTATAAGCGTTAGCGGAGCCCGCTATTTAACGGAACTTACCGGATGCCTTACCGTAACGCTATACTCTGTCAAAACTAGTTTACGCTCGATTTATGTGTGCAAAAACAGCAACTTCTAATAATTCCTCCATAAAAAACACCAAGGGAAAATTATTCAAGCTCAGGAATCTTCAGAATAAATAAAAGTTAGAAAACAAGCAAAAAAAGTGAGGTTAGATTACTCAACTCAGCTGTCAAAATGTAAACAAAATAAGGGATTAGAGGATTTGTGTCTTCGTGCTCGAGAACTATAAAATACCATGTAAAATACCGTATTGTTAGCGGTAGGTACCGTATTAGCGTAGCATCTGACGCACAAGAACTTTCTAGTTTGTGGAAAAGGCCATTAGGGCCGGTTTATTCACCTTCTGATAAACTGTCAGGTATGCAATCTGACCGACCGATAAAAATGCAATCTCTAATTCCATTGGTTGTTTATCTGAATATAAATAAATTGGGCCTAATAAATATAAAAATCGAACAAACAAAATACGAAATGTTTGTGTGTTTGCATACTTTTGTAACTTTTGCATTAGCAAATTTATTTATGATCTCCTCATGTGACAATATCTGAGCTATAACATTTTCAATGGACAGCAGGGCTAGATCTGAAGGTTTCTCTTCTGCTAGAGTTGAATTGAATTAAATTGAATTGAAAATGTCTTTATTTAGGTGTACACAAAGTTTCATTACAAGAGAATATAGTAATACCAGGTGGCGATATTCGCTTAGTAGCGCTCTTCCATATAACCACCTTGAGCATCTAATAATATAAATAATAACAACAACCATGCTAAGTGACAACAAGCAAAACTAAATTATATAGGTAACCAAGTAAATATATAGATAATTTTACTAACCATTACAAGAAAAAAATTAATTTGTTCTACGGAAACTAAAAATAAATAAAATAAGGAAACAAAAGAAAAATAAAACAAAAAAATGAAACAAAAAAAATAATAATAAAAAGTAAAAAATAAAAGACCAAAAAATAAGAGTCAGAAGGACACCTACACACTTATTTGAATATTTTTAAATGGAAACTCTAAGCTGATTACTTGAAACAAGTCTTTTTACCTCCCTTTTAAACGACAAATCACTAACTAAAGATTTAATACGTTCAGGGAGTTTATTGTAAAGTTTCACAGCTGTAAAACTAAATGATTTTCTAAAGAGTGCTGTTTGATGATTTGGCACACGATAGAGACTGCGATGCCTAGTACTTCTAAAATGAACATCACTGCATCGAGTGAGCTTGGAAGAAAGGTAAGTTGGTTTTTTGCGTTTGTTTATTCTAAACATGAATGTTGCCAGAGAGACAATGTAGCGCTGATTCAGCTTCAGCCACTTAGCGTCAGCGAAACTTGACGAAACATGGTCAAACTTCCTAAGGCTGTAAGCAAATCGAATGCAAGCATTTTGGAGTCTTTGGAGGCTCTCCTTGTCCTTGTTCAATATGACGGGCCAATAAAGAATGTTACAATAGGATATCAAAGAAAGAATTAAACTATCACACAGCTTCAATTTAACATCCTTACTTAAAACCTTTTGATACAATCGAAGTGCTTTGAGTTTGCAATATGATTTTTGCATTAGATAGCTAATATGCTTGTTAAAATTAAGTTTGGCATCCATCCATACCCCCAAGTTTTTAGCAAAATCAGAGGCTTCCAGAGTCTGACCATTTAACACGATTGTAAATCTCTCATCCCGGACCACCTCAAGGCGCTTTGGGCCAAAGACCATAAGTTCCGTTTTGGTTTCATTAAGCGTCAAACCATGGGCAGATGAAGCTGTGGATATAATATTTAGATCCTCATTGATTTTCTGCACCGCACTTGGAATATCTTCAAGTGAGAAAGTAAAATACAGTTGATTATCGTCAGCGTACTGATGTGACTCGCAGTTTTTAAGCATTTTTGGAAAATCGGCTGTATACGCTGCATATAAAATAGGGCCCAGAATGCTTCCTTGTGGAACTCCTTTATCACAAGCACGAGATTCCGAAAAATTGTTATTCCAGATAGTTCGCTGCGATCTAAAACTTAAAAATTCCTTAAAGAACCTGAGTTCCACATTCTCAATTCCAAAAAATTCAAATTTGGTGCAAAGTACCCCATGGTCCAAAGTATCAAACGCCTTGCTGTAATCCAGGAGGAGAAGGCATGTATTAAGCCTCTTGTCCGTGGCTCGAATAATATCATCCGTCACCTTCAGCAGGGCAGTGGTCGTGCTGTGTGCTTGTCGAAAACCAGACTGAGATAAGGGCAAAATGTTTTACTCTTCCAAATAAATTGTCAACTGTCGGGCCACAATTTTTTCAACCACTTTAGAGAGAGTAGGTAAGATACTGATTGGTCGAAAGTCCGCCGCTGAGGATGGTGAAGGTTTTTTTGGGACAGGTGTTACATTTGCGTTTTTCAAACAGAAGGAAAACAGCCATTCTTGAGACAAAAATTAACTATAAATGTAACGTGCTTAGACAGAGCGGGTAACAGTAGTAACAACATTTTAATTCCGATTCCGTCAACCCCTCGCGCACCCGTTTTGATTGACCTCAATATATTTACGACCTCTTCGGAGGACGCCAAATTAAACTTAAAATTTTCGGTAAGTCCCGGAAAACGCTTATTGACATAATTGTTATGTATAAAATCTTCATCAATATTGTTTGTAGGTGCCGAGGTAAAAACTGTATTAAGCTCGTCTGAAGAGATTTCTAAATTGTTACAGCTCACCGAATTATTGTTTACGTTCAGTTTGACGAATTTCCAAAACTCCTTCGGGTTATGTTTAAACTTATAGTCAAAAAATGCTTTTTTCTCTCGTCTAATTGAGTTATTCACAAAATTGCGCATGTCACGATATTCATTTAGTGCTAGATCTGTTCTATTATGTTTGTACCTTAGTTTGGCTCTATCCCGTAATCTCATCATTAGTCTAATGTTATCGGTGAACCAGGGCGCTGGAGGTTTTTTAATTCTGACAGTTCTAATAGGGGCGTGCATATCAAATAGATTGGTTACCTTGACATTAAAACAATTTATAATTTGATCTATGTGAGTCAAGACAAACAAATGATCCCAATTAACTGCCAGTAGATCTTCATGAAATAGTTCGAAGTTGAACCGCGAAAAATCTCTATAAGTTCTGAACATAGTTGGATGTTTTTCTCTGTAAAATTTTAACTTACAGGAGACAAAATGAGCATTGTGAGCACTTCCACTTCCCTGCACAAGGTGGTATCGGAGATAACCAAAACATCCAGCAAAGTGCTAGAATTTTCCTTGACCCTGGTAGGCTCTGTCACAATCTGCTCAAGACCAAAGCGATTCACAAATTCAGTGAATTGTGTAGCTGTATTATTATTCGCCAACAGGTCAACGTTACAATCTCCACCAAAAGCTAAAAAATCATGCTGTGGTATCAAAAAGCTCAAAACATTTTCTAGTGCACTGAGAAATGTCAAAAAATTTATATTAGGAGCACGATAGACGCTACCCAAACATACCTTTCTTCCATTAAGTTTAGCGGTAACCCAGACTTGCTCAATAGCTGCACTATTTTCACAGTTAGAGATATTAATTTTTTGTATTTTAATGTGGCTCTTATAGTAAAAGGCAACACCTCCACCCCGGGTTGGCCGATCAATACGCAATATTTTATAACCACTAATATTTACAACGCAATCCGGGATGTCGGAAGACAGCCATGTCTCAGATATTCCCACAATGTCATACTCATTTTGAGATAAAAATTCGGAAAAAATATCAAAGTTCGACAACAAAGATCTAGCATTAAAGTGTGCAAAAGTCACTAACTGACTTCTCATTTTATCCTATATTATATTAGTAAAAATAAAAAAATAAATAGTTACCACAAGAAATAAAAAAAATAAAATAAAAATAGGATGAAATAGAAAAAAATATAAATAAAATAAATTGAGCTGGTTCCAGTCACTCGAATACCGAGCAGTAGTAGGCCCACAACACACAGCTCCCAACCAATGAGTATTAAGTAAGAACCGAACCAAAAAAAATAAAAATAAATTATAGCAATACCTAGTTAATTATTTATGAAGTAAAATTTCTACAAACTATACATGTTCCGATCCGCAAGTAATTAGCATATAAAAGGTAAATACACATTTGTATATTTAAATAGAAGAAAAAGCCAAATGGTATTGTAGGTACTTGATTAGTTTATCAAAGGTAATAATTAGTTAGTTAGAAAAGTCAACAATCCTTTTGAGGTAAATAAATTGATAAAATAATGGTAGTTTTTAATTTCATATTTAATTAATTAAATTTAAATTAAATTAAAGAGATTGAGGTAAAACCTAATAATAACATCAACAATAAAAATTTAAAAAAAATATATATATATATAAATAATACTAATAAAAGGAGAGGAAAAAAAAAACAGTACCTGAACATTCTTGTGTTCCAACAATTTACTGAAATTTAAAGCACTACTTTTTCCTTCTCTTAGGAGAATTAGGACGTCTTAGCAGCGTGCCAATTATTGCAGGATCGGTAAGCAAGAATTCAAGCAGGAACAAAGGTAGCAGATATGTAAGGCTTGACCGGGTCGACGGAGCAGCCAGGTCGTGGCAGTAAATTTATTAACAATCTGCTCAAAATTGGATGTTGATTTTTTTACCATTGTCAATTGCATAAATTTTTCCAGATAGTGTCCATACTGACTTGTTCCCATGCTTTTTCTTGGCATTCTGCAATAGGTCAAAGCGAGATTTTGTAAGGTCTTCAAAGATAGAGAACGCCGTGCCTTTGAGTTTGGATTTCGATGCATAAACTTGGCTGCGCAGATCGTTTCGAAGAAAGTTTACAATGATTGGTCGATTTTGACCCTCTGAAGATTGGCCAATTCTATATGCACTGTCAATGTCTCTGAGAGTGCAATCGATTTTCAGAGTAGTCGAAATAAACTCCGAGATAGCCTTGGACAACTTTTCATTATTTCTTTCGGGGAACCCATTGAATCGCAAAGCATTACGTTTTATATACTGCTGTAGGGCTTCGACCGTAGTTTCCACAGTGGAGACCCTTTTCTGGCAATCTTCGGCTGAGCGAATTACCGAGTTGATACATTCATCAAGTTGAGCGATTTTTTCATTAATTTTGTCTATTTTAACAGACAAACGCTCTTCTAGGTCCTTCAACAATTTGGCACAGACTTTCTCCATCGATTGTTCTACTTCGGATATTGTAGCACCACTACGCGTAGGGGGAGCCATTATTCAGCAGCGGCAGATCAACTGCAACAATTTTGCTGACCGAAGTATAATTATGCGAAAACAGAAATCGACGTCGAGATTTCCGTAAAAATTACGTTTGTTGACTGTTGACTCCCAATTTACAGTCCGGCAACGCCGAGCACACGCCGATCGAAGCAAGTCCCAAGTCCCAATTAAATCCCAGCTAAATCCCAACCTCACTTTAAGTAAAATTGACTTTAAAAACAAAGATGCGGTCGAAAAACAATTGTCTCACCCCAGATTTTCGTACAGTGGTGTTGATTTATCGTTCTTCTGTTAATTTAAAACTTCGGATCACTCACTTCTTAATAAAATACACTTAATTTTTGCAAAAATTGAGAGCTGTAGAAAGGCAAACACTACTCGTACATAGTTGCCAAATCTTATCAGTTGACCGCTAAGGTAAGTTTTAATTAATTTAAGCTTACTAAAGCTCCGTTCACCTTTCGGCACTGTAACAGGAATGGTAACAAAAATACGGAGAGCTGTCCAGATATAAGGAAACGTATCTTGCCAATTATTAAATGCTAACGCCTGAAGGACTGCTTTCGGGTGACTGTTATCACTATCCGAAATATCGTGATCAAATGATCGGGTAAGGGCGCCACCAGTGGCGGCTGGTGAGAGGAAAAGTTGGCGGTGCACACACTCAGGGGGGAAGCCCCAGAGGCGCGCAAATTTTTTTGGACTGACTCAAACTAACCCAAATTTTGATCTAAAAGTTGTAAAAAAAACACGCCTCAGAAAGTTTTTTCACTTATTCTCAATTCAAACGTGGGCATTTACCATTTCCTCGATGTATTATTTTGTTGTTCATTTTTTTATTTTGAAGAAAAAACTTTAATTCTTATTTGTGTTTTGTTTATATTTTGTGGGATTATTGAGATTATGGGAGGAATGGTTGCCATTGTTGACATAAAGACACTATCAAAAAATTATGGTGTGACCGGTGCGACACCTGGAGTGTGCCCGAAGTACTTTCTGAACGGCACAGAGTGCGCGCACTCGGTGTGCCTGTGTGCCTATAGCATTTATGAACGGCTAGTGCGTCGCACAGGTATCACACTCACACTGAGTGTGTCATTCCTGAATTCGCCCCAGAGATTTCCAGACTTTTGCGGACATTATCCAGACTTATTCAGAGCTTTCCAGAGTTTTCCAGATTTCATCCAGATTTATCCAGACTTGTACAGACTGATCCGGATTCTGGAAAATGATTCCTAGATCTTTTGGGACCTTTATCCAGAATTTTTCCGACCCTTGCAAGAAGTTTCCAGGCCTTTTCCAAACGTTTCCAGAGATTTCCAGACAATATCCAGACTTATCCAGAGTTTTACAGATCTCATCTAGATTTATCCAGCCCTTATCCAGACTTGTACAGACTGCTCCGAATTCTAGAGAATGATGCCCAGGTCTTTTGGGACCTTTTCCAGAATTTTTCCGACCCTTTCAACAAGTTTCCAGGCCTTTTCCAGATGTTTCCAGACTTTTCCAAAGCTTTCCAGAGTTTTCCAAACCATCCAGATTTATCCAGCCTTTATCCAGACTTGTTCAGACTGATCCAGATTCTAGAAAATGATCCCCAGGTCTATTGGGACCTTTTCCAGAATTTTTCCGACCCTTCCAGAAATTTCCAAGTCTTTTCCAGACGTTTCCCGAGACTTTTACAGACAATATCCAGACTTATCCAGAGTTTTACAGACTTTATCCAGATTTATCCAGACCTTATCCAGACTAGTAAAGACTGATCCGGATCAAATTAAATTGCCGCAAAAACTAATCCGGACCGTTCGATCAGGTGGCCCCGTTTATACGTATGAAAACAGCTGGTTACTGGGAGCGCGGCGTGACCTTCTCCAACGTAATTGCCGTGTTGTAGCGGGGCCGTTGTGAGATGGGCTCGGACGGATAGTCCAGCGAGTTTAGTTTAGTCAGTCGCCTAAATTATTGTCTAGGAAATTTAGGAATAATAACGACAGACATTTTTCCGTCGGGATCAAATTATAAAATGATAAGTAATTTGATCTGACGATTGTAATAACTATTGAACTACGAAATAAAATATTTTAAAAGGACCGACATATTTTGCGCCAGTGCCACGGCCCCTTAGGGACAGCCGCCACTGGGCGCCACCACACCCACGATCCGTGCGCGTCTCAAAAAAACGTCAGGACAGGTTATTCTCATACTAAGTAAGCACAAGCTTGCTCACAAGCAGAGAAGCATGATATCGAAAAGCAGAGACAGAATTCAAAGCGAAAATATACTTTTCCCTTTTTTTGTATTACCAAGGAACGAGTCGAAGGCGCCCCCCGAAGTCTGGCGCCTGGAGCGCTCGCTCAGTTCGCCTTATAGTAGGGCCGGCCCTGGCTGTTTGCTTTCGAAATATTCCATCGCCCTCTCCATAGAAAAGTTCTGCAAATGGAGCAGGTCTTCCATTGCTTTCCCCACATTTTTTCCCAATTTCAAATTGCTGAACACCCTACTCATCGACATTGACAAGCAAGCAAATGTTGGCGGGAAAATGAATGTTTTCTTACTATCGTCCATCTCTTTTGATTGAAAACGTCAATTCCAAGTATAAGGAGGACACGCGCAAATTTTTCGGAGCCTTTTCAATTACTAGAAGTTCAATTTGGAAAAATCAACTAATCAAGGCACCATTCTAAAGAAACATCTGAAAAATGAAAGGGAGATGTTGAATTCAAAAAAAAAAAGACAAATTTGTTCAAATTTGAAAGCAGTAGTTATATTGTGCCCTATAATATTAGATATACCTACTCTAAAAATTATTTCGACTTGTAGATTTTTTCTGTGTAGGTAAAATGAAGCTTATTTTATGGTGGTTAAAAGCATCATATAGGAATAAGTGCCTTTCAAAATCTAAAAACAACAAAGTAAGTCAAAGTTGATAAGGTCAGCACATAGTGTCCCAACAAGGATCAAACAGCGACTTGTTTTTTTGTTTTCCGTTGGTAACGATGATATAATTTGATATCATATTTATCACACATTTAACAACCCCAGAACTTATCATTCAATGTTTCAATTTCCAATTGGATTTCTTCACAGACCATCAGAGTTATCTCAAGACTTCTGAATTCTATCAAATTGGTATTTTGTTTTTTTTTTGTAAAATAAGCCCCTGTTCAGTCCTCGTCGGAACATTTTGCTTAAAATATTATGTTATTTCTTGTATTTAGCAAATGGAAAGCTTACTGCCAAAAAAGTATTCAATGAAATTTTCCCCATATCTCCAATGCTAATATACAGCGGCCTTTGCGCTCTAAGTATACATAAAGCAACATTTCTTCTCATATCAGTTGGCAGTTTGGTCCAATCCATATTGTACCACGAAGTGGCTATAGCTTCACTTTTAACAACCAAAGTATTTGCGCTGTTACAGTAAATAAAAATTCTGGCTATTAGAGTTAGAATGAAATGTCCCAGTAATATACATTGTATCACGCTCAAGTTTGTCTGGAAAAAATGAATCCAGTTTACGTTTCTGCCAACTTATATAAACTTACCATCATTTGGAATAATATTCCAGCTAACTGTACGGAGCTAGGAACAAGATCCATGAGCATTATATACTTTAAGGCTCCATTAAGATCTTTAACATAGCTAAAAATTTAATTTGAATTAATATTTATATTTCTGATTTATTAACGTACCTTATGACTTCTTGGTGCATTATTATCAATTCTCTTTGCAGTATTCTATAAGATTCATCTTCGGTGCAATTTTGCTCTTGTTTTATAATGTTGGAGTATTTATAAAAATTGGAAATAAAATAATCGAGGATATTAATTTGGCAAATAGCAAACATAATATAGCTAAAAAAGAAATCAAATAACTATGACCACTGATTTAACATTTGAAATTGCTTTATTAATTTCCTACCGTTTTTATACAAAATATTTATACGTTATTAATCATTAATCAATTACTAGTTTAGAGAAACCTCTAAAGACGTAGGTACTTTAAAATAAGTCACTTTGCAATGTACCTAAAGCCTGTTTTTTTTTAAAGATAATTCCCCAAGTCAAAAATTTAGTAACTATGTTGGCAACACAAGCCTTTTCTACATAAAAAATTTGAAAGCATTGACAATTTTACATTGTATTGCCAACATAATGTCGGTTTGACTTTTATCTTAAAAAAAAAACAGATTTTACTTCATTTTTCTTAATACATATTATCCTTTCACAATCCGATGTCCACAGGTAGGTACAGGTAAAATCACCTTTCAATGCTATTTGATAGGGAAAGGTGATAAATTTACCTGCACCTGTGGACATCGAATTGTGAACAGGATATATTACTTGTAAGTTTATGGATACCTGTAACAAGTCAAGTCAGTAGTCACAAAAAATATGGTTAAATATGCCCCTATTCCTGAGGTCCAAATATAAGAAAACCAGTAATTTTCTTCCAATGGTGTCCAAGAAGATAATGGCATTTGTTGGACGATAATGGTTTCATTGCCTTTCAATACAAAATAGGGATCTAAAAACGAAAATAGTTCAATAACAATCGTAGATGAGAATCTTATAGTTTTGGCAAAATTTTCTTCATTATCAGGCCAAGTTATTTACTTTCTTGAGAAGACACAAAACGAAAGTTAGGGTCACGAATTTCGGGTTTATTAAAACTCACGAATCAAAACTTGCCACGCTTTTCCTGTACAAAAAAAAATATGAAAAAAATAAAGTGCGTTGCAAAAAGAACTAGCTCAATAACTCCCAATTTATCTAGAAGTTTTATTCTCTCGAACCCAATTTAATTTCCAGACGTGCTTTAAACGTAACAAACTGTCTTCCTAGAATTCCGGCCGGGTTGACGATGCAATTTCTGCGTTCTGATCAATGGCAGCTACAACGCCCTGCAGACCCGTCTATCAGTAGCCAACCTAACTCCGTTCTTCCCCCAAAACTTTCGCTCCTTGTTGCTTGGAGACCTAAACGCTAGACACAGACTTTGGCGGAGTCATAAAGGAAATACCAACGGTATGATCCTAAATGATTTCGTCAACGACCGACCGGAATCGATACTCCTCAGTACTGAATCGCCCACCCACTACTCCAGCAATAACATGACACCTACATACATTGACCTTGCCATCAGCAAAGGACTCAGGGAACTTTCCGATCTTGTTACGATCAACGCCCTGAGCTCGGACCATCTACCCGTCTTCTTCACCTGGGGCGAACTTGATCCTTCCCGCCCACAATTTCGTCTAAGTTATAAAAACTTCAATTGGCCCCTGTTTCGGCAGAATCTCAATACCCGTACCCAAGCTCCTGGTCAAATTGACACCGTAGACGCTTCTTGAGCAAGAGGTATCAACCTTGACCAGGAACATCCCCTAACTCCCCTTGCTAACCGGGTAACTGTCCGTGACGAGCTCTCTCGAGAGCTCATAGATCTAATTTCTCTAAAGAATGGCACCCGGAGGAGGTGGCAACGCCTCCGAAGGGACGAGGATCGCCAACGAGTTCGGGAGCTCGAGGGTGCCATTGAAAATGCCATCAGCAAGCTTCGGAACCGTAGATGGACACAAACCCTCCAGAACCTACGTCCTCAAGACAACTCTCTATGCCGCCTTCAGTCCAAAATGAAGCGGCAAGCTGTGCGTACCCCTGCCATTACTAGTAATGGCAGGGATTGCGTCACTGCCCAAGACAAGGCGGAAGCTCTGGCTTCATTCATGGAGAGTATTCATTCCGGTCTCCCACCAAACTCCCCTGAACAGGAAGAAATCGAACGTACAGCGACAGCCCTTGCTATTCGGAAATACCCCATCCCCCAGCACTTGCTCGCTGAACTCATTGCCACGCCCGGCGAGATGACACGATTTATCCGCCGGCTCCCAAGCGAGAAGGCCCCCAAACTAGATGGCATCCCATATCGAGTCCTCAAAAATCTCCCGCATAAAGTTATTGTCCAGCTGGTACAAATAACAAACGCAATCCTCTAACTCCAGCATTTTCCCTTTCAATGGAAAATGGCTGTGGTGGTTATGATCCCCAAACGTGGAAAAAAACCATTCACTCCCATCCTCTCTCCGCCCAATCTCCCTTCTAAACTCCTTTGCCAAGCTGGTGGAGAAGTTAATCCTGTCCAGGGTCAACAGGATCGTCGAAAACTCCCCCATACTACCAAACGAGCAGTTCGGATTTCGCTCCCGTCACAACACCACTCTTCTTGCAGCCAAAATCTGCTACGACACTTTCTAAGCGTTCAACAGGCGCATGAACACGACACTTCTACTCCTGGATATGGAGCGCGCCTTCGATAGGGTCTGGCACGCAGGCCTTATCTACAAATTACTCGCAATTTTCAATTTCCCACTGCACATCATTTCCCTGATACAGTCTTTCATCAGCGGCCGCACTTTCTGCGTCAAACAAGACGACGCCCTCTCAAACTCCAAACCAATTCAGGCCGGAGTGCCGCAGGAGTCGGCACTCAGTCCGTTGCTGTATTCACTCTACACAGCAAACATTCCAAAATTCCAGAATACAAATCTGGCGCTGTCCGCAGATAACACCGCTGTTTACACTCAATCCTTTTACACACAAGCAACAAAATTTCAGCTAGCCCATCACCTCGCAATCCTTCAACCTTATTACGATCAGTGGAAGCTTGGTGTTAATGGTCAAAAGACGGAGCTCATATGCTTCCACAAGAAGCATACCAATAGCACCATGCCCACCCAACTTATCGTCATTAACATCCCAGTTACTCTGTCCCCAAAAGCCAAATACCTATGTATCATCTTTGATCAGAGAATGAAATTCCACCACCACGTTTCCCACGCTTTGGCTCGCACCTTCAGTGCGCAGCAGAAATTGTACCCACTCATCGGTCCTAACTCCCCCCTATCGCCAGGTAACAAATTATTAATTTATAAACAGGTCATAAGACCTATGCTCACCTATGGGCCCCTGTCTGGAATATAATCTCGAGAACACAGAGGAACAGACTCTAGCGATTCCAAAATCGAATCCTGAGGGAAGTGCTGTCGGAATCTGACTACCTCGATAAAATCAGCGACAAATTTTATTGTCAGCAAATTCACGGCTTCCCTCTAACTCGCGGAATAAGCGCACAAAGATATAATCCAGAGAACCCCATAGTACACGGTCCGCCTTACAAGAATCTACCTATCTATTTTGAACCCCCATGAACGCCTCCCTATCCCGAATCTGCTAATCACACACCCAAGTAAATAACCTACACCAATGCACAGCTAAAATCGTATCTTCAAGACACAATTAGACAAGAATTTTGGTGCTAGCGCTATCTGCCTTAGCCTAAAGCAGGAGGCTCTGGCAATCCCAACAAAGGTCTAATTTCTATCATCTATTCTTCGGAAAATTCCAACCAGCCAGCGATCTAGTGTGAAACATCTCCTTTATCGCTGGCTATGAGGAAATACACTTGTCTAATTATTCATCGGACAACCCCAATCTGACCACTACACTTAGGCGAAAACTACCCAATTTAGCTATTTTCAGCTAAATTGGTCCCAATCCCGGTAGATTCTTGCACCCAATCCTCTCAACCCTCATTCTCTGACATCCCTCACAAACTTCCTCCACCTGCACCCAAACCATTACCTAGAGACTCATTAGGTCTCAGGATTGGTCGGGGTGCAGGGCTGTCGACCCCATTTAATCCAAACCCGTGCTCACGCGCACATACCCTAGAGCTCATACTTTGTTGTTGAGGAAGCGTCCATGAACCATAACGCCCTACGGGGCACGACTTTACCTTTGTTTTATGTATGAGTAAGTAAATTGGAAGTGTGTCTTTTTGGAACTTTTCCCCACAAAGGGGGCGCTGCGCGCTCGGCACTCCACATCAAGTATTAACCCCTATTTTTTGAGCAGGCCAGTATAGTGGCCCAATGCGCGCCATCCGTGGTAGAGTAGAAATCAAACGAGAAGCCACACGGGTTATCGTTTGTCTCACTTTAAATGGCAGGGACGCAGAGAAAAGGAAATCTGCTTTCTTTGTCAGCGCTGATGACAGTGGCTTCTTCTCGTTTGATTTTTACTCTATTTACCAACGACCGAAAGGTCACATAAGAACGTGAAAGGGCAACCAGGGAACGTTGAGAGCAGATCCAATGGGAAAAGAACAGTGGTTTGTCGGCCAAAACATCGGCTAAGCTAGAAGTAGTGCCACACAGCGCGCAAGGCGCGCATGTGGCACGCAGTGTGCTGCGCACACTGAGTTTTTAGTTTATAAGTCATGTCCTTAGGCTAAGTAAATGTTATGTATGTTTTGTTTGAGGGGGGCCTCACTCCCCTACCCGTATGTATTATAACCTATGAATTTATTTAAATAAAGAATTTTGAGTTGAGTTGAGTTGAGTTGTGCGTTTGGGGGTAATCTTTAATGCACTCAGACGGTACGGGTTCACTTCCAACCAAGTCCTGTGTGCTTTTTTAATTTTTTAATTTGCCTAAATTTTATTTTATGTTTATTATTGTTAGTGTCTCATAACCCCAAATTATATACGTTTGTTTTTTAAAATGTAATCATCTGTGGTTTTATGAATTTTTAATTTATTTTTTTTTTGACTGAAACTTACAGGTGACCACGATCTTGACTTTAGCTCTACCCCTTGACCTTGAAAATGTTACCTGAGTCCGGTCAAGGGGGCGGAGCCAAGGTCAAGGTCAAAATGTGGGGGGTGGCTTCGGATCGGTTAATGCACACTACTGATTGTATATTTTAAAGAATTTTGAGAACCATTTTTTTATGATCCCATTGGGTTTACTTTATATTGGGGCCAAATATTTAAAGGATTTTCTAATATTCATTATCATCTAAGGAGTTGGATGGGGTTACAATAAGGAAATATCTTACCCCTGAATGTAGGTGCTGCAATGTAAAATACAACCGTTAAAAATATTCCGCAAAAATAATAGTGTTTGGTTCTTTGCACTGTCGATAGGACTTCTTGATAAATAAGGATAACTTCGCCATTTGCACTTCCATATACAGTTTTTTCGTAGTTTAGTATTTTTGTGATAAGCTTTGCTCCAAGTTTACCTAAAAGATACAAACATGAAAATCTTAATTTTCCAAAGCATCAAATTATTATTCTGGTATTGGAAGTCTTTTTTTTTCGGGAAATATTTGTCTATAGTCAGGTTGAACTTATGTTTGAATGAAATATTTAACTATTTTTATTTGCAATTATATATGTAATCTTGACATTATTGGTTTTTTGAAAATTTAGAAGTGTCACTTTACCTGTGTCACTTCCCTCTTCGATTTCCCTCACCGATTTCCCTATTCGACTTCCCTCACCGATTTCCCTCACTGTAATTTATTTACCTTTGCTGACAACAATGACAAATTTTGGCATGTTTGTTTTATTTTTTTAATATTAAAAAAATTGAATGACTAATCATAATTAATGGCGTTCTTGCAAATAAAATAGTATACAAACCTCAAAGGAAAGTTTTCATTTCTGTCTCGAGATTAATAAGCGTCTCGACTGACTATATAAATCTCTCGACATTAATGAAACACTTCCCTACTCGGTATGTAATATACTATTACCGATTTTAAAACCAATTATTTAAGGCCGTACCTATTCTAGAAGGCCCCGTTAAAAAACAATACTTACTTCTTAGGAATATACACTTTATCGTTGAAGTAAAATGAATCATAGTAATGACAAAATTTCTTATCAATTCATCAAAAATGAATATATCGTCCATAACAATTTGATAAAGTTTTATAAACTCTGTCAGAAGACCGAAATTGACAATTGAATAAATAAACAATGAGTAGATGGCGTAAGAGGTTTTGAAATGACGACTCTTATTTTCCAAAATATCCGGCAGCAGGGCAAAATAGTATGCCAAAGGGACGCAGATGCCTAAGAAATCATTTTTAATGGATACCTGAAATAAATAATAATCCTAATAGCATAACAATACTTATAGAATACTTAGGGCGGGTATTATAAAACTATTTTGACATATAATTAAAACTTAACTTCTGGAATTACTACACTGAGAAAAGTCCCAGGAGAAAATTGTTTGCTGGTTTTTTTTAGTTGTTACAGTGGAAAATGTTTTAGAGGTAGCAATATTATTTTGCTTCTACAGAAAAAACCACTTTGCTGAAACTACTTTATTGAAACTGCAAAGATATTTCTTATTCCAAAACCAAACTTTGCTGTTATAGCAAAATTAAAATTTTATGAAAATATTTCTGCTTCTCCGAAATAGAACTTTTCTAAGATAGATAGATACTTTACTGTTGCAGCAAAAAAAAATCCTGTAATTTTTGTTATTGTTACAGTAATGTTTTTTGCTACCCTAGCCAAATAACTTGACTAAAAATACCGTTCGGACATTTCCGTGATTTCTTCGGGTACAAAAAAAACCGATAAAATATGTTTCGTGTTCATTTTCTTCCATTTTAGTTTAGTAGCTAACGCCGTACGGTGTGGATCGTGGATGCTGTCGAGTCAAGTCGAGTGTCGGTCAGTGGGAATCTTTTTGGAAATGGTACCAGCGCATCCATCAAAACTAGCAGAAACAACTCTAGCGCCAAACTTTTCAGATCAGGTAATGAAAGTTTAGTGGTTTAAATAGAGTTTGTTTATCTCCTGGTTTTGTTAGAGTAGAAATCAAACGAGAAGAAGCCACGCGCGTTATCGTTTGTCTCACTTTAAATGGGAGGGACCCAGAGATAAGCAAATCTGCTTTCTTTGTCAGCGCTGATGACAGTGGCTTCTTCTCGTTTGATTTTTACTCTATGATGGACGCGCCACTACATATTTCCAAAGATTTCCAGCAAAATATTTTTGCTATTGGTGAGACAAATAACTTCCCATGGCTAATAAAACACTTGGCTGATTCTGGCAAGAAATTTTTTGTTCTGAGACAAACGCTTTCCTATTTCAGGAAACATTTCTAAAAACAACAACAAATATCTTTTCTGTCTTAGCAATCTACTTTTCAATAGCAAAAAAAGATGTTTTTGAGGGTATATAACCTCTTTTCTAGGACAGCATAGTTACTTTCCTACGACAGCAAAGTAGCTTTTCTATGCCTTGTGACCTTGTAGAAACTGTGAGTAAATTCTTTATAAAGTCACTTTGCTACCGCAAATAAACGGTGCCAGTAAAGTTATCTTTTCGGCGGTAGTAAAGATCTTGGCTGTCCCCTATGTAGCCAAAATTTTTGGCTACGGCAGCAGAAAAATTAGCTATGACAATGAAAAAAATTTCTCAGTGTATGAGAAGTAACGTCATTCCAGAAGTTAAGTTTTAGTTATTCTGTCAAAATAGTTTTATAATACCCGCTCTTAGCAGATCAGCTAAGCGAAATTTCATCATTAGTAATCTAAGTACTTAGTACTTGGAGTACCTATGTTAATCAGAATAGATAAATAATGTTAGGCTAGGATTGCTAGGAAAGTATCTATTTTTGAGGCAAATAGAGATTACCTAGCGCAGTAGCGCAGTCATCAGTAATAGACCTATCTCCCATGATTAGAAAAAGGAAGCTTCATTGTAATAAATACAAGTTAGAAAACAATAGAAGATGACATGCGCGCGCAACTCGTAGGCTGCAGTGTAGCCAGATTGTATTGTCGCACAACAAATGTAGACAATACAAATCGAACATTAAAACATTAAAGAAGTAATATAATCTCAAGTGTTTCACAACTCCTTAAATCAGTCAAGAGAAGAGCTTTAAAGTGGATAAACATCGTTTGCACTTTTATTTTGATAAATGTTTCATCCGGCAACATCGCTGAATGAAATTGCAAAGGAAAGGAAGTATAATATAACATAACCTTAAACGGAGCTGCGGTGAGTTAGTAATATGTAAAGTATTAGTTTGCTCTTTGTCAAATTACACGTTACAGAGAAAGAAGGAACGATTCATTCTGAACTGGCCCCTGAATAAGAATATGACGCAAGCCTGTCATGAACTTGCTTCTCATTGAACGCTCACCTGCAGCCTACAAGCGACGCGCGCAGTCCAGGTAATAGGAGATCGGTCTATTTCAAAAATAAAGTTTATTTTAACAACTGATTCGGTAGAATCCATAATACATTTGTTTTTTACTTACCATGATCGACATTAAAATCTGATAAAGTTCTGAAAGAAAACTTTTATTAGATTTAAATAAAAGTATGAAAATTATGAGAACTACTTGATAAATTTGATATGCTTACTCAACTAGATCTCAAAAGTTCACGACTATCCAGCCTGGTGCTGGTATAAGTCTGGTATGAATGTTCAAAGGATGCAAATAAAAATCTAATTACTCGTCATAAAATATGAATGAAGCTGGCATAGCATCGGCGCATATGATGGACCTTTAAGCTTAGGTACGCGATTGGATTTTCTTATGTATTTAATCTACGTCGGTGTCATTATGACACATTTAGCATTGTTATTTGAATGTCATTAGGTCCTTTATAATAGCACTAGTGCGTTTAAGAATTCATAAAAGCACCCAAATTATGAAATGAAAAATACACAAAAAGAAAGATACCTAGTTACCAGAAGGACCTTTTCATTGATGCTGTCTGGATATTCGAAGGGACACTTTCGAACTCAGAATCACCAATATTAACGTTATTTTCCACTATAAAACTCATTTTATGGCACAAAAATTGACTCCAATACTGAAGCTGCCAAAGTCAAAATTCTAAAAATCAACAAGCAGGTTCCCGACTAGTACGGGCTAGGTAAATTTTGCATAGTACCTGCTAGGTAAATTTTGCATTTTAATTTGAAAAGTTTTTGCTATTTCAACGCAAATCAAATCTATTTGGACCATTGTAGATTAAATTTTGAATGATACACGTTCGATATGAACTTTATTAATGAAACTTTTGTAACTAAACCACTCGGCTAACGCCTCGTGGTTCAACGTTACACGCGTTTCATTATGGTGTTCATATCGAACTAGTATCATTAATAACTATTAGAAGTTCTTAATATGTACTTGTTTTATCATAAAACTGTTTTAAAATGTATAGTATGTACTAGAGTTTATTACTTTCTTTATTGTATAACTTAAGGCTTCTGATACATAAATCTGAGCAGCTATCATGATGCCCTAAAAGGTAATCATTTTTTTAACATCCTTCTGGCTTTTGGGAACAAAACCTAAATCTACCGTTAAATTGAAATTGATAGCTTCCTCAATATTCTTCAAGGATTACACCAATGAGAACCGGATATTGTTGGTTGCATAAATAACTACAATTACCTACGAAAGTTTGGCGAATGCCCGAAAACAAGCCTAACACAAAAATAACGATTGACCATCTCATAAATTCAAATAAGCGCTATATTTGATAATAATTATGAAAGATATGGAATGTTTAAAAACACTAGAGGCGAAATATGGCGGTATTAAAAGTTGACTTTATGGGATGTTAGTTGTTGTTTAATAACTCAGCAAAAATAATCATTTTTTTCTGCCAGAAAAAATTAAACTCTATCTGGAAATGGCGGACTTAAAGAGAATTATGACGTTATAGGTACATTAACATATACATTACGTAATTTCGGAAACATATGTTATATATTTGTCCTGAAAAAATAATCTTTTGAAAATCTTTCTAATAGCAGCTGACAGATGTTTTTTATTTACTATAATACTTATTTATGTATCAAGGGTACTAAGTAGATGATTATGCCCTGAGGGCGACAGTCTTACAAAGCCGAGGGCCTCTGGCCCGAGGGTTCGTAAGTCGCCCGAGGGTATATATATCTATTAGTACCCGTAGTGCATACAAACTTTTATGTCATACCAGTTAGTTGTGAATAATAAATACCTGGGAAAAAAGTGTCACTTCGCAAATTGTCATCAATGTGCAAACATCATCATTTTTTGACAAAAATAATATGTTTATAAGCGTAAATTTATATTTTATTAATAAAGAATAAATTAATTGAAAACTGTTTTTTGCGTTTTTATGCCCGCGCGGGCCATAATGTGTACTTTATGCCCGCACGGGCATAAAGTAATGAATTATGTAGATGGTATCTAAGGTATAAAAACACAATAATGTATTGGTATGACATAATAGTTATTTATGTATCAAGGGTACTAAGTAGATGATTATACCCTGAGGGCGACACTCTTACAAAGCCGAGGGCCTCTGGCCCGAGGGTTCGTAAGTCGCCCGAGGGTATATATCTATTAGTACCCGTGGTGCATACAAACTTTTATGTCATACCAGTTGTCACTTCGCAGTCATACCAAAAGTGTCACTTCGCAAATTGTCATCAGTATGCAAACATCATCATTTTTTGACAGTTGTACAAAAAATAATATGCTTATAGGCGTAAATTTATATTTTTTCAATAGAGAATAAGTTAATCGAAAACTGTTTTTTGCGTCTTTATGCCCGCGCGGGCCATAATGTAATGAATTATGTAGATAGTTGTTATGTGCCAATTTGTTACGTGGCACAAAACGTGAGGGAGAAGTAAATAATGAAACTTGAAGGAAGTGGGACAGAAAATGGGTAACTATAACAGAAAGAATGGAAAGAAAGGGGTGGTTGGTGGCTGAAATCTAGAAACGTGATTTCGTGTATAGGGTTGCCGACTAGCTTCCAATACGGAGAGTGGTGTGGGTTAATTAATTAACTAAATATAGAGCGCCACCTACTTTTTCCCTGCAGTACACGAAATCAACCGATATAACGAAAGCAGGAAACTTCTACGGAACTATAGCAGCACAACCTGAAATATAAACGTAAACAAGAAGAAAGGACAAAAAGTGAAACGCTTTGCTAAATACAATCAGGTACGGGTTTTAATTAGAACCAGAACAGGTTGACTCTAGAACAGCAGTGGAATTCCGTTTCTCGATCTCTATCGAATCCGCCATATTTTTCCGATTATCGCGTTTCCGTTTCCCGAGCACCGATTCGATATTCGATTTTTATATTCGACTCACAAAGAGGAGTCGAATGTCGAAATAACTAATGACAGTCGTTAAAAAAAACTTCATTTGAGGTGTCAATTTATTAATTTTTTGATTCAAACCGGAGTTTGGTGGTAAAACGCTTTAGTGCAACACGTAGTTTCTTATAAGATGCATCCCTAATGTTGTAGTTAGCCTTTTTGGACCGATTTCAATATAAAAATATGCGGATTATATTAGTTTTCAAGAAAAATCTATAAATTAAAGTGGTTCAATTTAAAGGTGTGTTAGTTTGGGTTAGTTTGCATAGGACTAGTACGCATTACGTGGACGGGTTGGCTTGGGTTAGTTTGCATATTTTTGGTTAGTTTTCGTTACAGTTCGTATCTACTGGTTATAAGTGTACTGATTGAGAACACAGTGCGCGAAGCGGGCTATGTTTTTTAAATTGGTATGATTAGGGCTCTCGGGAACAGGGTAGAACGCATACTCCGATTGAGTTCATTTTTGGTATACATATAAAGGCCACTGGTAGACATTTTTCCAAGAAAAAATTGACCTTAGCCGCGACCTTGACCGTGACCTTGACCAGTGAAATTCACATAAATATCAATTTATCGTGCTGAAATTATGTATAGCGCCGAAGAGCATCATAAATAACCCACACACCGAGCTTTAGCCTTCAAGGTCATACATATTCAGAGATACGGCCACCCCGCATTCTCAGTTTGGGCTCTGGGGAATGGGCTAGAAGGCGTAGTCCAATCGAGTTCATTTTTGGTATACATATAAAGGCCGCTGAAAGAAATTTCCTCAAAAAAAATTGACCTTGGCTGTTGGCCGTGAACTTGACCGTGACCTTCACCAGTGAAATTCACGTAAATATCTATTTATCGTGCTGAAATTATGTACAGGGTGGGCCAATTTGGACACTTTTAATAGGAAACATCATGATTTTGAATATTAATTACTTATCTAAAACTGGATACAGTGTACTGATTAACAACGACAACCAAGCGCGACAAGCTAGATAAAATAAAAATGTTCAAGGTTACTAGCATGTATTTCAAGAATGGGTTAATTTGGGTTGTTTTGCAGTATTTTGTAATTCTCGATTAGATAGGTTTACGGGGACTAGCACGCAGTACAAAGACGGATAAGTTCGGGCTAGTTTGCATATTTTTTATCAGTTTCGATATAGCACAGTTATTGTCGGTTAAAGTGTGCCAATTTCAAAAGTTCAGTAGATATTATACGCTTTATCATTACTCAATAATGTTTTTTTTCAAAAAATGGTTTGAGCACTTAGCTCTTCTCTTCATTCGAATATCTACCACATGACGCTTTTTACGTTTATTAAATTTTTATCTGCCAAACAGAGCGATTGTAATATTAAGCTGATAAGAATAGATATTATATATTGATGTGTGTCAAAGGTCGAGAAGAGAATTCATTCAATATTTATAAAATCCAATTTATAGTTATTTGCGCCAACATTTTCGATCATAAAACAATATTTTGGGATCAAACTAAACTATCTATAATGAAGAAGCATGATATTTTTTTTGAAGGACCTTTACTGAACTGTTACCTTTTACGGCCTAAATATGTATACCAAAAATGAACTCAATCGGACTACGCCTTCTACCCTGTTTCCGAGAGCCCAAACTGAGAATGCGGAGTTGCCGTATCTCTGAATGTGTATGACCTTGAAGGCTAAAACTCGGTATATAGGTTACTTGAGATGCCTTTCAACACTATACAAGTTTTCAGCACGTTAAACTGCCATTTACGTAAATTTGATGGTCAAGGTCAGGATCAAGGTCACAGTCAAGGTCAATTTTTTTTTGGAAAAATTTCTTTTGACCTCCTATATATGTGTACCGAAAATGAACTTGATCAGAAAACGCCCTATAGCCCATTCCCGAGAGCCCAAAAATTACCATCAAATTCAATATCAACATACAAGGACTCGCACGCATTACGTGGACGGGTTAGTTTGCATACTTTTGGTTAGTTTGAGTTACAGTTCGTTCAATATCTACTGGTTATAATATCTACTGGTTTAATACCTACTGGTTATGTGTAAGTAATTGTGAATGTGAATATTCGCTTACTACGGCAAAAACCGTCAATATCCGCACTTAAATTGATACAAAACCAACTGTATAAAGGATATATCAACTAATTTTTATAGAAAATTTGTTAATTTTTGTTGCACTAAAGCGTTTTACATCCCGGAGTTTTTTTTATTGTGTGATCTTAAAACTGCTCAAAGTTCTACAAAAATAAAAAAAAAATGGCATTTAGAATGCGTGAACCGCATTGGGAGATGCTGGTTACTTTCTTTGAGGCCAACCAACGCATCTCTGGTAAGAGCCTACTGCATAGTACCTTAGAGCACAAAATATTTTTGACTCAAAATCAACACCTTTCATGCTCTTACGCAGTGGCGTATTTTAAAATTTGGCGCCCTGGGCCGATAAGGTTTGCCGCCCTATAGTTTGACAAAAAAAAATTAAATAATGAAAAAACACTTTAACAAAAAAAGAAACACTGGAAGTCAAAGTTTACTGCAGTGCATAGAATCATACGTAATACTATTTCTGTATGAGAAAATGCTTCCTTCAATTTCTTTTCCTTATTAAATAATATGTTCAGTTGCCTCAAACTCATTTTGTTGCTTTGTACAGTTAAGATAGCATTCCTAAGTGCTGGGGACGCGGCTTGTGCCGCCCCTGGCAGCCCTACCGCCCCGGGCCATGGCCCCCATGGCCTTATGGTAAATACGCCACTGCTCTTACGGTCTTCTAACAATGGCCTTACTCTTCTATTAAAGTTCGCACCAATCTGAAAGCATTAAATTTTATTACAAAACTCATAAGCATCATCTTGAACACTGTTGGATACCTCTTGTCCAGACGAAAAAGTTCTCTAAATCTTTGGTCAGGAAAATCAAATGGGTTTGACCTGGATCTAAGAGATATACGCCTTCGTATTAGTTCTCATCTTTGTCTTGCAATAAAATCCAATCACGTACAACGGGTAACATTTTTCACAAAAAAATTAATGCCTTTTATTTTGATTTTATGATTGTTTATGATTTTTCACTCAAATTGTGCTGAATGAGGTTGTTTTCATATTTTCTTCTATTTATTTTCTCAGTAGTTCAAAAATTCATCTGAATTTGACCTAAACCCCGACGATTACCGAATACATTTTCGATCGAAAAATGGAATAGCTTTGAACATTACGATCGACTAACCAATCGTAACGATATCGGATAGCTCGACGAAAAATGGAATTCCACTGCACAGGTTCAAAGAAGTAAAGAAATCGCCTAGACTAGGAGTACCTAACCTATATACTCTAAAAATAGTAAATACAAAAAAAAAATTAACTCGAGTCCCTTAAAGTAAAGAGTACCGTACAACAGCAATAATACCTGAAATATAAATGTTCAATATACAAGCTCACTAAATGCAGTACCTTCGTAAATGGCCATTTAACCCCAGTGTACAAGTATTTACCTGTATTCAGTGCAGCAATAATCAAAGTGGAAGTAACAATACGTAACCTGAAGGGCTTTAATATTATGTAACAATATAGGTAGTATAGATACCTAGATACCTAATAAAATTGAAGTACCTAACCATGCATAACCTGGAAGGCAAGTTTCATAAAAAAAAGGTGATATAGTTATAATTAATTAAAAATTGAAATAGCAACACATAATCTGAAGGATAATTGTTAAGGTGGTAAATCTGCGTCGTTGTGGTGTTTTACTCCAACAAGGGGTTGACAAGGTTTGATACTAGGACAATACAACACACTTGTCAAACCTGAGTAGTCCCTAATCTCTTGGGGAGAACCTGACAGGTGAGATCAATATCTTCCAGTGTTTCCAATGGCCTGGGACTGGATCAAGGCCGCAACAAGAAGCAACTGGCCCTGGGCACTAAGGTTTCCAATTGTCTAAAGGAGGCTGAAGATTGTAGGTCCTACTCGAAGTATACAGTAAGCTTAACGTATAACGTATAACTCTTTACTGAAAGTTAGGGACTGACGCGTGACGAATAAAAGGGGACATCTAAGGGTAAAGATTAAAGCGTAACTTCTAAAGGTGAAGATTAAAGGCCTGAAACAAATGGTCGTTATGAGACAGGGCGTGGAGCAATAGGTAGGTATGTCCGATATTCGGAATTTAACCGTATAATTAACAGAAACTATGCTTTTACATAGGAAATAGAGAAACAGAGAAGATTAATAAGAAAAACGACTCACCAAAATACTTTGGCCTTTAGGAACAAACAATTGGTCACGTTGCTTTTTCTCGACTCACAAAAAAAATCCGCACAAGGCGATTGGGTGCTAAAATAACGGATTAGCCACCCTAGATCTATGAGCGAAAACAAGACAACTCAGAAAATCGGCAAAATGTGCCTGAGGAATTTTCCCGAACACTTAATCGTGAAAAGTCCTCGACCTGAATGACCTCTGATTGTCCCTGCAATGTCCTTTAAAAAGGTTCTGTCAGAACTCCAAGGTGGAAGGTACTGGGGATTTTGATGGTAGTTGGGGCATGGTACTTATTCAAATTAAGTTAGTACTGGTCATTGACCCTATTTGGAGCGCTGTCAATCTAGTCAATCTACTCCGATCAGACAATCAGCTGTTCTAGTGTAAATATTGTGATTTTGTTTTATTAATAAATTAATTGTCTATTTATTTTAACCCTACTAACAGAAAATCAATTCCATTAATAAACCTCTAATTTAATGATTCTGGGAAAAATTAAAAGTTTGATGAAAAGGTTGGCCACAACTATTGAAAAGACAACAGTGGCTTGACGAAGGTATGCTATTCATTGAGGCGAATATGCTTATTTCCTTTCATTTTAACCCAGGAAAAATCATCCCGTAACATAGTATCTAAGATATAAAAACACAATAATGTATTGGTATGACATAATAGTTATTAATGATACTAGTTCGATATGAACACCATAATGAAACGCGTGTAACGTTAAACCACGAGGCGGTAGCCGAGTGGTTTAGTTACACAAGTTTCATTAAAAAAGTTCATATCGAACGTGTATCATTCAAAATTTAATCTACGATGGTCCAAATAGATTTAATTTGCCTTGAAATTGCAAAAACTTTTCAAATTAAAATTCTAGCAGGTATGCCCGTACTAGTCTGGGAACCTGCTTGTTGATTTTTAGAATTTTGACTTTGGCAGCTTCAATATTGGAGTCAATTTTTGTGCCATAAATTCAATTTTATAGTGGAAAATAATGTTAATATTCGTGATTCTTAGTTCGATTCGTGTCCTTTCGAATATCGAGACAGCATCAATGAAAAGGTTCTTCTGGTCAAGGGCGGTTTAAAGGGGGGGGGTAGAGGGGGGTAATTACCCCCCCCCCCCAGACAAAGTTTTTTTTTATACATTTATTAATTACAACAAAATTTCAACAAAAGACAAGTTCTACAAAGTAAAGGATTAAAGGCATCGTATGAATATGATAGGCTCACCAGTACCGACGTACCTACCAAGGTTCCTAAAGTTCATAGGTTGTCTGGTAATGGGTAACTTGATGACGCATCTGGGAGCCTCATGCAGATTTGCATTATCTTGAAGCACCCGAGATGACGTCATAAAGTTATCAGGCAACCTACCTCTCTCAAACAATCTTGCGTACTTACTACTATACAGTGCTATGGTTGTTTGAAATGTCTGGTTTTGTGTACAGTATAGTATTGCTAACGCACCCTGTAGAATGTTAACAGATTTTCATAGGACCATGAAGTAAATGTAAGTAAAGTCCGTCGTTTTCAAACTGACACTTTCCGTATGAGGACTATGAGGAGCGAGGGGGTATTTCATATGGCAAAAACAGGTGTGACGTCAGGTATCCATTGGCGATCTAATGTAGGAAGGCACCAGCTCAAATTCCGTTGGAGTATCAGATTAAAATCGACAGACATTATGCACTAACAACCTGCAAAACATTTAGCTTATAGGATCTCCAATGGATAGTTGGTTTTTGTTGACACATGCAAGCTGCGATTTTTTGAAAAATATTAAATATTTTTAAAACGATTGAGTTTTGGTATGATGATTCCTAACAAAGAGTATGTAGGATTTTTAGAACGATAGAATATACTAAAATATAGGGTGTTCCATTTAAAAATAACAAAGTTCTGTCGCATACTCCATTTACAGAGCACCCTGTATATTTAAAAATATTTTTAAGTAATGCACCTTAGAGAAAGAAACAACTTTGAATTTTTATTTTTTTTTCTTGCATCACCCTGTAAGAAGATATCGTCCGATATCGCACTAAGTGGACACCCTGTATAACTATTTTGACGGCATCGGGATACATATTTGCCTCAAGCGTGGTTTTTAAACGACTTTCGGGTGCAAATTTGGGCGTGGCACCCCCGTTTCGGCACTTGATGATTTTGCCGTCATCCATTACCCCCCCCCAGAAAATCATGTATGGACCGCCACTGCTTCTGGTAACTAGCTTTCTTTTTGTATATTTTTCATTTCATAGGTTGGGTGTTTTTATGAATTCTTAAACGCACTAGTGCTATTATGAAGAACCTAATGACATTCAAATGACAATGCTAAATGTGTCATAATGACACCGACGTAGATTAAATAATATTAAAAGGGCACATTTGTTTTACGACATTCAGTTCTTAATTTCATAACCCTATACAAAACGATTATGTGTTAATTAATAATTGATAATCATAAATTCTCTCTTGCCCCACAATTAATTTTTCTTTATCATTCCATATTCAGGCTTGGGCACGTTTAATTACTCGTTACACCATTATGACTTTTTAAACTTTCTTTGTTCAATTTTATTTTTAATAAAACCTTCCGATTTCCCTAGAAACGCCTTCATATTATTAGAGATATATAGATAATGGTCTTTCAAACCTACCTCTATTTTTATTATTTTTTCATAGGGTGCTCCACCAGAAGAAAATCGATCCATACCTATATACAAAATCGTATACAGAAAATTTTTGAAAATTTGATATTGATAGTATAGTAATGTCAATGGTGGCACTTCCGGTTATACCGGAAGTAGACGACAACTTGCTTGTTTCAAATGATATACCCTGTATGTGATTGCATATTTGGATTTTACGTTAAATTCTGAGTACATATCCTGTGATAAACCCTATACACAGTTTATACCGTACCGAAACAGTTGTACAACTCTCCATATTTTTTGAGACCAAATTCTCCAACCAATAGGAGCATTTTGTCCTATATCTTGCGCATGCGCTCAATGAGTGAGCAAATCCCTCAAATTGAAAAAGCAGTTCAGCATATACATGTCTTTTTCCAATTCTGCACGCAAAAAAGAGATAGAGATAGCTTGGGTGAGAACCCGCGAGAAATAACTGTCAAACGAGACACGCAACAGGATTGTATTACAAAAAAAGAAGAGAAGTTTTTTGACTGAAATTATGCAGGAAATTGAAAAGTTACCGGAAAATTAATCAATTCGAAATTCGAATTTGTTAAGAGTGTTTTGCTTTCCGTGCTATTCGCGATTTTTGTGTACTTGACTGTTTTATCGTTTATATATTGTGTATTATCATGGTTGCTTCCTGTTTGGTCTGTAAAAACAACACTAGAACTAGCCCAGGCTTAGGATATTTTAGTTTCCCGAACGATGAACGACTGTAGGTATTTATATTTACATATTTCATATTAGGTTTACTCTATACATTCACATAATCTTGATCTGAGGAAATAATTGTCCACATTCCAAAAATATCTAATACTGTGATGCAAATCTGGATGGGATTGAAATCCTGGCTGTGTCCTAATGGTCTAAGAGCCAGTGAGTTTTTTTTGCGTAAAAACTTAGTGATGACTAATTTTTTTTTTAAACTATGTAGTATTATGCCCCATTGCAGGAACCTATCGACTTGCAGCATGTAGTATACTAGTTTGCCGTATGCATAATAGTAAATTGGTTACTAAAAATCAATGAAATTCGGAAAAACTTAACTTATCATATGCGTCTTGCAAGGGTTTCGCGACGCCAAAATCGTCTTGCATTAGGTGCATTCGATTCGGATATTTTTACTTATTGAATTTAAAACAAAAATCAAGTTTCGTGAAGAAATTCAAAAATTGAATTGAATTGAAATATTATTCCGCAAAAATTGACCGTCGCTGAGATTTTCGAGTTTCATTGATTTTCAAAGAAATAATTAATTATGCGTAATTACGGCAAACTAGTATACTACATGCTGCAAGACGATGGTTTCCGGCTATGGAGCATAAAACTACATGGTTTAGAAAAAAAATTAGCCATCGTGAAGTTTTTACGCTAAAAGTTCACTGGCTCTTAGTATAATAATTTGAATTTAATTAAATCTATTGCAAATTATAAAACATAACTTGGTATGACAAAATTACTTTGATTGTACTTGTACATGAGAACTATTTCTTGTTTACAGCTGTGTATTGTGGTTTCAGGCCATTAATCAATCAAGGCTACCCATCCACACTGCTGACTTTTGTCACAAAAATATCAGGATATGTTCCAAACACTTTCGACCTCAAGATATCACTTTGAATAAGATAAGAAAAAGACTTCATCCTGATGCTGTTCCTATTCTAAACCAGGATGAATGACAATCCAGCAAACCAAACTCATCAAAAAAAGGTAAGTCCACTTGTTATGTTAACCTTCTTTTGAGAACCCCCAGCATTAGGATTCATATTGTAGGTAGGTATATGAAGGGGGTCTGTCCAATATATAGTAGTATATAGGATACAGTCTTTATGATGATGAATTAATACCACAGCCATCTTCTAGAGCTCGTTTGGATGAATCTCAGCACTCTGAAGAATCTGTAGTAGACTCATCCTTGTTACCTTCAACCTCTAATGCTGAGAATATTCCACGACCTTCAATTGCAAGTAAACTTTTTTCAACAATGAAAGGTGAGTATTCCAACACGAAACTCTGGAAAGTTCTTGAATGTCTTGCCAGATCTGATTTTCTGAACAGTTCAATCTATCGTTTTTTAGAAGCTTCTACTGAAACATCTGCATCTTTGACTTCATCAAGTCCACGAAAATTGGTTCTAGAGAGGAAACTGAAAACTCTGCAGCAGCAAGCTCGTAGAGACAGACCTTCGAAATCAACAGATGCCCAAACAGCTTAAATAGGAAAGAAAGATATTGTTCAATGTTTTGAACAAAATTATAACCCTCAGATTGCCAACTTCATAAGTTTGCAAATTAATCTGTTGGATAAAAAGTCAAAGGGTGCTCGTTACTCGAATGAATTTAAGCAATTTGCATTGACCTTGTATTTTCTTGGGACTAAATGTTATAAGTTCTTAGCAAAAACTTTTCGTCTGCCAGACAAAAATACTCTTGTCAATATCACGAAAAAGTGGCCCATAAATCCGGGTTTCAATGATTTCATATTTTTTGTTCTCAAAAATCAAGTGAGTGGTATGAACGACAAGAGTAAAGAGTGCGTTCTAAGCATTGATGAGATGTCCCTGCAAACTAATTTATATTACAACAGATATTATTACCTCAGATGAAATTATCGGTTTTCATCAAACAACAAACAAAAAAACTTTCCAACCTGGTAGGAATGCATTGGTTCTAATGTTAAGAGGTATTAACTCAAATTGGAAACAGCCCTTATCATATTTTTTTGTTAATTCGAGTTGTCCAGTTGTTGATCTGCAGGAAATACTGATAGAGTCGATTAATAAACTTCATGAAATTGGCTAAAGAGTGAGGGTTGTCATATCAGACCAAGGTTCAAACTTTCTTAAGTTGGCAAATGTTTTGGGAGTGTCCTTAGAAACTCCATATTTTTTTGTGAGAACTTGCAAAGTCTATTATATGTTTGACCACACTTGATAAAAAACACAAGGACAATTTTTTTAAAATATAATCTAAAGTTCAACAACCAGAAAACTTATTCTTTTCGCTTGACTCCTAAATTAACAGACGCCCATATGAACCCTACAAACTTTCAGAAAATGAAGGTGAAATATGCTTCCCAAGTTTTCAGCGCAACGGTTGCCGCCGCGTTGAACACTTACATTTCTTTCGGTGCATTGAAAGCTGATGCAATATTTACTGTCGATTTTATCGACAAAATGGACAAACTTTTTGACATTTTTAACTCATCGAGGTTCAAGGCAAAAAAGTGGTTTAATAGGCCGTTCATGGGGACTGATCAGCAACTTGCATTTTTAAATGAAATGAACCAATTTTTTGAGCAACTCAAAGTCATCGACAAAAACGGGAAAGTAGTCAAAGTGAACTTTGTTTATGGATGGAGATTGGCCATTTCAAATTTGAAAAACCTTTGGAATGATTTGAAAGCAACAAATATTAACTATATTTTCACAAAAAGACTAAATCAAGATTGCCTGGAAAACTTTTTTGGAAAAATACGCAAACAAAATGGCAATTGTCAGAATCCCTCTCCAATCCAGTTCTGTAGAACTTTTAAAAAAATGTTTTCTTTGCAGTACTTTAATTAGGCGGAAGACAGTAACTGTATTGAAGAATTTGACCAGATTTTAACAAATCTCACTGTGGAAAAAGTTAAATCTTATGAAATTTCATTTCATGACGAATCAGAATTTGATAAATTAATCTTAGACACAACAGATTATAGGCAATTGAATTTCAAACAAAAAAACGCATTTTTTTATATTGGGGGTTATGTTATTAAAAAATGTCTATTAAAACATAATTGTGAGATTTGTGAAAAATATTCCAAAGGAACTCGAGACTTATCAGAAGACTCTATATATACTAGTTTCAGAGCATATCAAAATGCCGCAAATGATATATTCGGTAACCTACGCTCCCCAGATCAGAGTTTTTATGACTTTTTAGGATCATGTGAAAGTGTTTTTGTGAAAAATTTCAAAATAAATTCTATTCTGCTAAATGTTGGCAAGAAATTAAGAGATAAAATTTTATCGCTCAATTTTCCACATCCATGTGAGAGTTTTCCTAAAAAGTTATTTCGCATCCCTATTCGTTCGAACAAGGATATTTTATACTTTGAAATTTTTAAATAGGGATTTGCGTACACCAAAAAAAAAAGTATCAAAACTGAACATATTGAGGCACCTTTAGTTCTGACTTTTTCTATTATTTCGTTTGTCTTCTAAATATAGAGTCCGCCTCACGGAAGATAAAGAACGATGCCTGAAGGGGGGGAGAAAGAAAATATAGTACCGACAGAATTTACGAACTTAGCAAACTAACTAAAACGGCCAAGAAATACTGAGTAGCCTGTTGGCTGGACAAAGACAACAAATAATGCAGAGGAATTGTGTTTGTTCACGTGCTGGGAGGTCGCATACTTTCGGTCCTTTATCTTCCGGGCGGCGGACTTTACCTATTATTGAAAGAGATCCAAAATTATTTCACTATGTTTAGCCCTAGATATTTCATAGACAATACTCTGTGTAAATAAATGTTGTTAATTTTAAGATTTACATTTTTTATTAATTTATTTTTTAGCTTAAACCCTATAAATTTGGTTTTGTCAATATTAATTTCTAGTGTGTTTGTATAAAGTCAATTAATATAATCTTCTAGGTCTTGAATAGTTTCTGTTTCTATCTAACCTTGTGTTACTTCATTATTTGCCGAAAAAATGTCACTTTCACATTCCTCTAACTTAAAAAAATGTTTGCCTATGACATGAATATTTCTTGATCAGAAAAAATATTCCACAAAATTATCAATTTCTTTCTCTATTTTTTTCAGCTCGTTTTATATTTCAAATTTAATTTGAGATTATGTTTATAAAGATATCTGGAGAAACTTCCTCCTGATTAAGATAAGATTTGCAACTGCTTTTCACTAATTGAATTTAGAATAATTAGGTATATGCAAAAACACCCGTTTATATGATATTTGATTGCAAGAAAAGTTTCAAATAAATTTTCTAATCTGCGTTATATTTATTTATTTCTCAAGTGACTTTTGGTTTTCAGATATTTCTCTCTATTTATTTTAAGTTTAAGTACCTATCTATCTTTTTGATAGATTTAGTAAATTTTTGCACATTGGTTGCGTGCTCCATTTTTCTAGAACATCACATCATCATAAAACAGCCAAAAAATCATTATATTATTTGTTTCGGAATTACAATATGATCCCGTTATATTCTCAATGTTAATCCACAAAAAATCCTAGTCCGGCTCTGTCCACGGCCCAGGATTCGTTGTTTCCGATCAATAATGCGCAAGCGCGAGATATAGGAACATAAAATTTGGCTTCAAAAAAATCAATGGTTTGTCAACGGAGTTGAACAACTGTATTGGTACGGTATAAACTGTGCCCTATACCTAAGTTCAACTGTTTTGGAAATATTGACAGTTGGAAATTGACTTTCTGCAAATTTGACAGGCTGTAAAATCTAAATGATTAATTTAAGAGGAAAACCGATTTTATATTCCTATCTTAGATTTTCATAAACAATCATTAGACACCAATTTTTAATTTAACCGGAGATTCAATTTAATTGGAATTTTTAATCATGGATTAAATTCAAAGTTGTTGTCAAATGATAGTTTATGAAAATCTAAGACAGGAATGTAAAATCGGTTTTCCTCTAAAAGTAACCGTTTAGGTTTTATAAACTGTCAAAGTTGTAAAAAGTCAATTTTCCACTGATATATGATCTTAAGGCGGGCACAGACATGCGGTACTCGGCGAGTCTCGCATCACAAATATCTGCTAAGTATTCGGCAAGTAGCTATTAGTGTGTATGGGTTGCTCGGGCGAAATTCCCATATTATTGCCCGAACAACCCATACACACTAATCGCTACTTGCCGAATAGCAAATATTTGTGATTCGAGACTCGCCGAATACCGCATGTCTGTGACCGCCTTTACACAAATGGAATGTAAAAGTGTAAGGTTGTAGTTGTTTAATGTTTATGCTACATATGTGATATGATAACGGAGACAAACATGTCACTGGACAAACCTTCCTTGGGATAAACGATAAAAAACGTCACTGCGCTGGACTTCTCTGAAATGTCTGAACAGGTAACAGGTGCGACAACTGAATGAACCTGTGTGGAAGGAATGCGGGCAAAACCTTCCTGATTGACCCCAGATCAAATGTATACAGGGTATTCCATTTAAAACGAAACAGGCTGAATATCTGATGCCACTTTTATTTTTTTTTTTCAATCGGTCATATACGTAATTTGATTGTGTAAGTGTTTAAAACATTTTCAGCACTAACCTAACCCTCTAGGGGGGCTAGGACCCACCCTTACCATTCCAAATGGAACAGGGAGTCGAGTGATACCTGTTTCAAAAGACCGTTCAATTTGTTTTCAAATGACATCAAATAAAAGAGAATTGAATGCTCTTTTAAAAGAGGTATTACTCCACCCCGCCTAGAGGGTTAAAGCTGAAGTGCTAAAAATGGTCGCAGAAAACTTCCCTCTTTGAAAATCAAATTACGTGTACGAGCGATATTTTAAAAACTAAACGTGACATCAGATATTTAGCCTGTTTCGTTTTAAATGGAATACCCTGTATATTTTCGCAATGCCCCACGTCGAGGACCCGTCGCGTCGTATATTATAGGTTTTCGTTTTCCCCTCTGCTACTTCATACGTCGCCAAGATTCATTCAGTTGTCGCACTCCACATAACAACTCGCATGAAACAAACTTACCCTACCATGCGTCAAGAAGTTGTTTCACTTCAAAAAATTATATTTTGTGTTTTCAAATTTTAAATATCTTGAATAGTGTCTAGATTGGCTATCCTTTCCTACAGCCATTTCTACTAAAACTCGTTACTTCTAGGGTATCTTCAAACATACACTCAATAATAAGTATATCACAAAATTGCTAAGCTCAAAACCTTTGGACGATTAGTGAATAATGAGTAGTATTAATTCGAGGAAGACAGTTATTATGAGTATATTAAAAGACAATCGTGATTTCTTAACATAGTTATAAAACATGAATTGCTACATAAAAATGTGAATTTAACATCTACATTATGGCATGGGAACTCTTTATTTATCTAGAATCTAGAAGCGATACAACCTTAAATTAATTTAAAAAAATAGGTAATTTGTACATTGTATAGATTATCTATCTCCGAAATCTTAAATATATATCCTGTTCACAATCCGATGTCCACAGGTGCAGGTAAATTTATCACCTTTCCCTATCAAATAGCATTGAAAGGTGATTTTACCTGTACCTACCAGTGGACACCGGATTGTGAACGGATAATAGGAAATAACATTTTGTTCCGAGACTAATAGAAAGGCGAAACTGAAACCAGTTGAATTTTTCTTATTCTTGAAATTCAAAGTCTCTAAGTACATATATTACATTGACAAGTTTCAGTTTAATAATTAAATAAATTAATAAATAAATATATTATTATAAATATGAATTTGGTAATATGGAATTTATCGAATGTAATACCACAAGAGGTTTCAAGATTACCGTATAATACTTTTACCTGTTACGAAACGCGTTACGCGTTGAGTGTCAGGTAAAAGTATTAGGTAATCCTGAAACATCGAGTGGTATTGAAAAGGTTATACAACGAACTAAACTTTAATGCGTTATTCATTTTTATTATGATTAATAGCATATTGCCACTAAGCGCGATAATCTCAAAAGGCTTATCACTTATTAAGCCTCTCGTGTCATATGGGTATAATGTACAGTGAGTTGTATAATCGCTTTAAACCTGTATGGTGTGTGGGCACCGGTGATTTATATTTACTTCTGGGTGGTGACAAAAATTTATGTGGGTGATATTTGTGGGTGTCAGTGAAAGAACTATGGTGCTAAACTTTTAAATAGATACAATTTTTATTACAATAAATGGCAAGCATCACAACTCTTCTTCAATATAGTTAATCTAAAATTAAGTAAAATGCAAAGGTGAACTTTATTTTTTGTTGATAAGTAAATGTTTTTATCCTTGATATTATAAGTTTTCTAATAGGTATTTTCTGTTGGAATTGCTGTCACATGCTTAATTAGTTTGGACGATTTGTTAACACTTCCAGATAATACTTTAAATTTTTCCTTCATTCGACTTTTCACTACTCGTACTTCATTGACCACTCTAAACCATTTTATGTTCCATTTCCTTTTATTTTGATTTTATATTAATCAAAATTTCTCCCCAATTTCTGAGAATTTAGAGACACCCGCCGCTATGGATCCTTCATTTCCGATGCCTCTCTGTTGTTTTTTTTTTTGTATAGGCTTAATCAGAGTCTCTGATTCAGAGACTTGAAAAATGCATTCACGACCTGAGTCGTGAGTGCGTTATTGATTGCTTCTTCTTGAAGCTTCGAGATTTTGCATCATTTGAGCTATTCTATGACCTTCAAATACACCGGCATTTGGTCTTAATGTGAGCCTCCGTTCTATTCAAGTGTCCCCATTTTCTAAGATAAACATTTTTGTTTTGGAATTTTGACGATCAGATCATGTTAATCATGTGCTTACTGTGCACGCTTAAAAATTGCAAAACATAGACAAAATTAGCACTAGTAGATATTACTCCGGATTGACTTACTCTTAACTTAACTTGACTTACTTTTTTCTATTTATTTGTCACTTGAAATGCTTCTTAATTACTCAAACTCTACATCAATTTGTTGTTTTAAAGAAGAACAACCTGTTATCACGAATAGATGTAAATGCAACCCAAGCAACACATAAATTTGATTAATTGTATAATATAAGTATAATCAACCATTTTTAGGTAATATTTTAGTTTTGGTATATTTATTAAACGTTTACAAATGATTTATCGTCAACGTATAATTTGTAGACCTTAAATAAAAATATATCATATACTACTTTATTACCAGCAAGTGTAGATTTGGGAAAACTAGATATGCTGTCACGAAAATTAGCAGTTAATTGTTAATAAACAATGTCACTATTTTGTTAAATTTGACGAAAGGCTCATTTTTCAACATCATGATATTTTAAATGTATTTAATAGACGTATTACATCCAATAAAATTTTACTTGAAAATAGATGTCTATGATAGACGGAAAATTAGGGTACATTATGGGTATATAATAGTATAAATATATACTTGTTTATTATACCTGCTATATTATATGGCCATACACAACATTCTTTTACATTTTACTCACGATAAGGGGTAAATAATCCCGTTATGATTAACTAACTGAGGCAGTATACCATGTATTATATTCGTGTCAGAAGTTTACTGAAAATCCGGGCATAAGATAGTTTATAGTTTATCATATTTGTATAATCAAAGTATAGGAGCGACCAGCGACAAATGAAAATTCAAAGGAAGGCGGCAAACATGCGAACTAATATTTCTATCACGCTCTATTCCATCGTAACTATGTGTATTTCCATATCGTTTTTTCCTCCTCCTTCACCTCAGACCGAAATACTTTTCTCTTTGTCAGTTGCCATCGCAATTGCCATGCCAACCTATCCTATATCCTATGAGTATTTTTAATACCCCATCGGAATTTTCATTTGTTTTGGAAAATATATTACCTACACTGAATGATAACTCGACGTGCCTTTTTTTCTAGTGATTTTATGTCCCATTCAGTTTTCATTTGAAAGAAAAGGGAGCAATAATTGATTAAAATTCAAAAATTGTATATTTCCCGCGCTTGTGTAACCAACATGGAGTGCTGAAAGCACAGACCGGCCAACCAATCAGGTGCTGTCTGTGGCTGAACTACGCACGCGTCGTGCCGATCGCCTTCATCTTCATCGATTGTGATCCATTTTCGTTAGTCGTTGTTGATAGACGGTCTACAATGTGCCCGTGAGTGCGTAGTGCTTGCTTGCATGCTGTGACTTGTGAATCGTGAATTTTTAGCTGCCCCTGTTAATAGCAGACTAATGAATCCAGTAAGTGGAAAATTATTGGTTGTTTAGAATTATGAATATTTATTTGAAAAACCTGGCATGTGTGCTATTTTTTTACAAAATTCAGCCATTTCAATACTTGATTTACAAGCTGATATTTCGTCGTTTCGTTTTCCACAGAGGTACAAACAATTGACCATTCCAGTATTCCTCAGGCTGAGGGAAAACCGATATTTTTTTTGTAAATTTTGAAGTTTCCTAGGTTAAAAACTTATCGGAAAATGCCAAAATTGTAGTTTTTGGTTATATTATTTGATTATGTGTGCCCCCCAGAGCAAATTGTCATAGTAAAGTCATCTCATCTGTACTGGAATGGTCAATCCTTGTCGATTTTTTTTTTCCGTTAATTAATTATAAATGAGTCGCGGGATAAATCATGTAGGTAGACAGGTACATAGGAAATATGTTTTTTTTTTCAATACTTAGGTATAAAGTTATTGTTGTTTTTTTGAGAATGGTATACTTCAAACGTAAAATCTACGTATTAATACTGTCACAATAAGCTAAACGTCCGCCAGGCTGTCAAGAATCGATCGCGGAAATACTAGAATCTAGCGAATTATTCTACTTTAATCTGGAAAATTAGATTATCGTGTGTATTCTAGATTTCACAGGAATAGATTTAGGGATATATAAGAAGGCCGGCATTGGTTTGTAAGTTAGTTTCAGTTCGAGTGTGATACAATTTAAATAGTGATTGTAAAGAGTTTAATTGTTGAGTTTGTTAATAAAGTAATTAGTGTCAGAGTGTTTTGTTAAGTGGAATAAATTATTGCTGTGTTAATTGGACTTTGATTTTTGGAATAAACGAAACGAACAACGAACCCAAGATTTTTGTCAGCAGGCAACCCAAAGCCGCGACAGTGGTGTCAGGAGTGGGATATAAAGGACTGCAGAGTGAAATCCAATTACGGAAGTGCGGGGACACTAGTGTAGTATAAAAACTGAACACTAAGTGAACACTGGGACAGTTAGTGCAGTGCAAATAGTGACAATCACAAAAAGAGACTTAACCGATCGTGTGAATTACCCCGGAAGTGACTCTATACCCGATTTAGACTGTGATAGTGAATCTTCGAGTGAGTTCTAGAAAATTCTATTTGGAAACCAAAGGAGATATCGAAATTGTGACTTCACCGACGTATTTGCTGTATCAATCGACATCTAGAAAAGAAGTTTCAAGAAAATTCCAGAACATTCTATTCTAGAATAAAGCAAGTTATCCAATTTGTGACTTCACCGGCGTGTTTGGAACTTCGAGCAAAGACCAGAAAAGATATTTGAAGAAAGTTCGAGGGAAATTCTAGAACATTCTGTATATGCCTATCACAAGACAACAAGCCAAAATGGACGAACAAAAAGTTGAAGAACTTCTGCGCAAAATGTTGGAACTTCAAGAGACCAAACGACAACAAGAAAAACAAGACGAAGAAGCTAGACGACAACAAGAAAAACAAGACGAAGAAGCTAGAAGACAACAAGAAAAACAGGACGAAGAAACCAGACGACTACAAGAAAAACAAGACGAAGAAGCCAGACGACTACAAGAAAAACAAGACGAAGAAGCTAGACGACAACAAGAAGAGGCTAGAAGACAACAAGAAAAACAAGACGAAGAAGCCAGACGACAACAAGAAAAACAAGAAGAAGAAGCTAGGCGACAACAAGAAGAAGCTAGGCGACAACAAGAAGAAGCTAAGCGACAACAAGAACGGCAGGAGGATCTTGGAAGACTACAGAAAATATTCCAAACCATACAAGGAACTGTCGCTAACCTAGACCAGAAGATTGAACAAGTTAAAGACGATGTGCAAGAAGTTAAACACGACGTTCAAGAAGTAAAAGCTGAAGTCAAAACCGATGTTCAGCAATTAAGACAAGAAGTTGAGGACCAAGTTCAAGCACTCGAAGAAAAGATGCGTAGATTAGAAATACAGTCCATCAATTCAGCTAGTGTTGGAGCATTCTCCAGTATGAAGATAAAACCACCAACTTTCGACGGCTCTACGTCCTGGACCATGTATATTCGACAATTTGAAGCTGCTGCAAATACCAACGGATGGAACGATCAAGAAAAAGCTACAGCACTGATAGTGGCGCTACGAGGACCAGCCTTAGATCTTCTTCAGTCCATTCCTTCAATCTACCAACAGAATTACCAGCATCTTAGTCAAACTTTAGAACTGCGCTTCGGAGACCATTACAGACAAGAAGTATTCAGAACTCAAGTTAAATCAAGAGTTCAAAAACCCGACGAGAGTCTACAAGAATTCGAATCGGAAGTTAAAAGGCTAGTGAGTTTGGCGTTTCCTGCAGCTGGGGAAGACATGCAGGAATGGATGGCAGTATCTGCGTTTATTGATGGTCTCAGAGATTCGAAGATCCAGGAAAACCTAAGAATGTCCAAGTTCAGACAAAGTAGCGAAGCCCTTGTCCGAGCATTAGAACTGGAAGCAATCTTTGGTGCCTCACGACCCAGAATACGAGCAGTGTCCATTGAAGACCCAAAAGATAAACAGTTGTCAAAAGAGGATGGTAGCTTCGAAACTAAAATGAGTAATTTCATGGAGAGAATGGAGAAACTGTTACTAGAAGATAGAAAAATGGGAAACGATTCCAGACAAACACCAACCCCGAGAAACCGAATAGAGTGCTATCGGTGCCATAAACTTGGGCATATTCAACGAGATTGTAGAGTGAGGATGTCCTCTCCATCAAGGGATCGTTTCCAACGCTTTTCGAGATCGAGAGACGCCAGCCCTAATAACAGACAGGGAAACGAGAACTAACCAGTATGGAGGGGCGAATGCTGGTTAGTAATGACGAAGCCCCCAGGGTTGTTTACATAAAATCATTGGGCAGTCATTATAGAGGATTAAAATTCGAAGGACAAATTAATGGAGAATTGAAAACCATTACTTTTGATACGGGTGCTGAAGTTTCCATAATTAAAAGAACATTAGTCAAGTCTCGGGCAATCCAACCGCTCACTAGAAACCTGTCACTACGAACAGTCACCGGCGAATCTGCAGCAGTTCAAGGAGAAGCTATGGTTGAGCTCACTTTTGGATCTACCACCTTCAGGCACAAAACATTAGTCGCCGATATAGAAGATGATTTTATTTTGGGAATGGATTTGATCGGCCAACATGGTTTCTCTTTTGATCCTTCCATGAATATCCTTAAATTTGGTAATGAAGAAATTGTCCTAACAACACAAGAAGAATCCGATGCCGTTAAGATCCTGGCCACAACCCCAGTGAGGATTCCTGGAAGTACTGAGAAGATCATTTGCGGAAAATTAGAAACAAACCCTGGGTGTTGCGTTGGGCTAACACGTAATTTCATTGGAGATAAACCAGAAAGATTTCTTGTTGGAAAGACCCTAGTAAGAACAAATGGAGACATTATGATAAGAATTGCCAATGTTTCTTCCGAAACAGTAAGAATAAAAGAAGGAGACATTATTGGAGCTCTCGAACCAGTGAAGCAAATATCGAACTGTGACCTACCAGATAAGCGACATTTTGTGAAATCCAAATTAGATACAGACACCTTGATGCAGACCTTGGCGAAATCATGGAAACATCTCGATCCAGATAGACTTCAAGAAGCCACAGATTTCATTTTGAAAGAAGCAGACGTCTTTGTGATGGACAATCAAACCGGCCGAACCAGCTTAATTCAACACAAAATTGATACTGGATTGGCACACCCAATTAGACAACCACCACGACGTATGCCAGTAGCGAAGCAACAGGAAGTGGAAAACCAAATTGATAAAATGCTTCAAGAGGGAATCATTGAAGAGTCAAATAGTCCATGGTCCGCGCCAGTAGTATTGGTTACGAAGAAAGATGGGAGTCTTAGATTTTGTGTGGACTACCGAAAGCTTAATGACGTCACCAAGAAGGACAGCTTCCCTCTCCCAAGAATAGACGATACACTAACAACTCTATCGGGCTCCAAATGGTTTTCCACCTTGGATCTCAAAAGTGGATACTGGCAAGTGGCAATACATGACGATGACAAAGAGAAAACTGCCTTCAGTACCGGTAGCGGACTATACCAGTTTAATGTAATGCCTTTCGGATTGTGTAATGCTCCAGCTACGTTTGAGCGACTGATGCATCTTGTTTTGCGAGGCCTTACATGGAGAACTTGCCTGGTATATTTGGATGATGTCATGATTATGGGAAATTCGTTCCAAGAACATCTCAATAACCTAAAAGAAGTTTTTGACCGCTTCCGGAATGCCAACTTGAAACTCAATCCAAATAAGTGTTTCCTATTTCAAAAGAAAGTGGAATTCTTGGGTCACGTGGTATCTGAAGAGGGCATACAAGTTATGGAAGGAAAAATAGATGCTGTCAGGGACTGGCCAAAACCACGCGACACACATGAACTAAGGAGTTTTCTAGGATTATGTTCTTATTATCGAAGATTTGTGGAAGGATTCGCCAAAATAGCTGCTCCACTTCATCGATTGACAGAAGAAAAATCAACATTCAATTGGACCCAAGAATGCGATTCCGCATTTAGAAAATTGAAAGGAGCATTATGTACGAGCCCAGTGTTGTCCTATCCTGATTACAAAGGCATGTTGATTTTGGACACAGATGCAAGTAACACCAGTGTTGGAGCTGTCCTTTCACAAATCCAAAACTCACAAGAACATGTCGTGGAGTACTACAGCAGAACATTATCAAAGCCGGAACGAAATTATTGTATCACCAGAAGAGAGTTGCTTGCCATAGTAAAAGCAGTCGACCATTTTCATAAGTATCTCTACGGACGCAAGTTTCTAATTAGAACAGATCACGCAGCTCTAAAATGGCTTTTAGAAATGAAAACTCCTGAAGGACAGCTTGCTAGATGGATTGAGAAATTGCAGCAATACGATTTCCAAATTAAACATCGACCTGGAAACCTACATAAAAATGCTGACGCTCTGTCTAGACGGCCGTGTAAAGAAGATTGCAAACATTGTCAAAGAATCGATATACATGAGAAAAACACTAGTCCAGCTGTAAGAAGAACGGGCCTGATCGTCGATGATAAATGGACTACCAAGCAAATGAGAGAAGATCAGGAGGCAGACCAGGACATCGGGCAAATTCTACATCTTAAAGAAAACGATGAATGTAGGCCAGAATGGAGGGAAGTGTCAAACAAGAGCTTGATTTACAAAGCGTTGTGGGCCCATTGGAACTCTCTGGCTGTAGAAAATGGTTTGCTCAAAAGAGTTTGGGAAAGTGCCGATGGGAAATCCACTAAGAGCCAACTGGTTATCCCAAAAGACCGAGTGGAAGATGTATTGAAAGAAATACACGACGGAACCTCAGGGGCACATTTCGGAGTTAACAAGACTTTGGACAAAATTCGGGAACGTTTTTACTGGGTTCACTACCATGAAGACGTTAAAAGCTGGTGCCGAAAATGCGACATCTGTGCTACCAGTAAAGGCCCTAAACTAAGATCTCGGGGGCCCATGAAACAGTATAACGTAGGTCTTCCATTTGAGAGAATAGCGATAGATGTAGCAGGACCGTTCCCAGAGTCAGAGCGTGGTAACAAATACATCTTAGTTATCATGGATTACTTCAGTAAATGGCCAGAAGTTTTCGCTATTCCCAATCAAGAAGCCATCACTGTTGCCCAGGTGCTAGTGGACGAAGTTTTTAGTCGTCATGGTGTGCCACTAGAGTTACATTCAGACCAAGGACGAAACTTCGAATCTGCCATCTTTAAGAAAGTTTGTGAGATCATGGGCATTCGTAAGACAAGGACAACACCTTTACACCCTCAGTCTGATGGCATGGTAGAACGATTCAATAAGACCATAGAGGAACACCTGACAAAAGTGGTCGCAAAGAACCAACGAGATTGGGACAAGCATTTGCCTCTCTTTTTAATGGCTTACAGAGCGGCTGTTCACGATTCAACAGGTGAAAGTCCGGCTAGAATTGTTTTTGGAAGGGAACTCAGGCTACCTTGCGATCTGATGTTTGGAGTACCCGAAGAAGAACGAAGAGAAATCCGAGATTATGCCGACGAAGTAAGGGCACGACTTCTGGGTATCCATGATTTTGCTCGGGAGCATATTCAACTAGCCAGTGACCGAATGAAGACCAGATACGACTTGAAGGCCAATTCGGTCGGATTTCAAGAAGGTGATTTAGTGTGGTTGTATAACCCAGTAAAGAAGAAAGGAGTATCACCGAAATTGTCTTCAGCATGGGAAGGACCCTATAGAGTAATCAAGAGGATCAATGATTTGGTTTATCGAGTCCAGCGCAACACCAGGAGTAAAATGAAAGTTGTACATCTGGACAGGTTGGCGAAATATCATGGGCGTGAAGTTGATCGGGACGATCAACCTTAAGAGGAGGGCAGTGTCACAATAAGCTAAACGTCCGCCAGGCTGTCAAGAATCGATCGCGGAAATACTAGAATCTAGCGAATTATTCTACTTTAATCTGGAAAATTAGATTATCGTGTGTATTCTAGATTTCACAGGAATAGATTTAGGGATATATAAGAAGGCCGGCATTGGTTTGTAAGTTAGTTTCAGTTCGAGTGTGATACGATTTAAATAGTGATTGTAAAGAGTTTAATTGTTGAGTTTGTTAATAAAGTAATTAGTGTCAGAGTGTTTTGTTAAGTGGAATAAATTATTGCTGTGTTAATTGGACTTTGATTTTTGGAATAAACGAAACGAACAACGAACCCAAGATTTTTGTCAGCAGGCAACCCAAAGCCGCGACAATACCGTACAGTTACACTGCCATGAGTGACCCTCATGGAAAATAACTCACTTATAATATGTAATTATTTTCAGAAGCTACAAAAATTTACTTCCAAGGAGAGGACCAAGTGGGCATCACGGCAGGAGACATAACAGATAAAAATATTGGACAAGCATGCCAAGATTTATTTTTTTAAATTTTTTGTAATAACTATGCAATAACTTTTCGAAATATATTATTTGTTCCATAAATGAACTCTTCCATTTATTTTAGTTAATTAAACGTTACTGATAAAGAACAATATAAACTTTATCAAATTCGTTGCTTCAACGTATGATATAGTTTATATTTCAATGTTTAAATTATATCAAATTATAACGTATAATAATATGATTATTAAACGTATCACATATATAATTATCATTGGTGTATTATATCAATTGAATTAACGTAAGTTTTAAATCAAATATACACGTTTTAAATAGTAAATTATTAAACATAATTTCTATACATTTATTATAAGTACATCATAACAATTAAATTAACGTAAATTCTATGATAAATATATACGTTTTATACCATAACCTCATAAACATATTTTGTATACGTTTATATTTGGTACATAATTACGGTACGTCATATCGACCTATATCAGGCGGACATTTTAACTTATTATAACAGGCAATAGTAAACCATAAATATACTTGTGGTATAAACAAAAATTATAGGTATATTAAACAATTTTGTGTTGTTTGGGAAGTTTTGATATTCAGTCAAAATTTTCACTCATAAATTTAACAGACAATTATTCGTGCAGATTATTTGAAAGTTGTATATCAATCCTTTCAGGTGCCATATTTTGTTTGTTATAGAAATTGAATAATATCTCAGCGGCAAATACTGAACTGCTTATTGCCAATCCAGCTATTAACGTTATAAACACACCCTCAAAATCTTCAAAATTCACGAATTCATCTGAATACCTTTGATCTTGACGTTCCGGAACTCTTATTGCTAGCGCTTTCGTGAAACCATTCTCCTGCACAATAAACTGTAAATGTCGAAGTTTTTCATGATACGGGGAACGTCTTTTTAAAATGTATCCTCCTAGCGCTGGTCTCACTACTTCTGGCAGTGCCACATAGCTGAAATATGAGTTTCTCATTTCAAAAGACTTGGCGAATGTTTCCAACACTATTTCAGGACCAATAATTACTGCATCTCCTCCATTTTCCAATACTTTCAACCCCCAAGTTATTGGCGTTAAAACAACTATATTTTTGAAAGGAAACTCTTTGTCAATTGCGTAAACTTTCACATTTGTCGAGTTAACATCTGATAAACTCGTAACTACAGAGGAATATTGAGGCATCAATAATATTCGGAATAATATTGAGTTAAAAACTGCACCAGAAAGGACACACCACAGCAACCATATTGATTTTATTATAGTAGTTTTCTTTTCGAAATTAAAATACGAAATATTTAATTGAAGAGACAAAAAACCAAGTAATTCCAATCTATTGTTTTTGCGATTCCTAGATAAGTACTTGTTCAGTAAAGCCATAATGGAGCAGCTACCCAAAAAAGAAGGCAAAAAAACGGTGAAAAGGAATTTGACGAATACTTCCCATCGCTTTATCATCTTTGGCTTTGGTACAAAAGCTATAAAATTATTTGTTATAAAAGGATATGAAGTATGGACTAACATTTTTTCTCTTGGAAAATTGTCGTAACTAAGCGGCTGAGTAAGTGTATACATTTCAACGTCTTCCCTTTCCATTTTATCAATGATATCTTCAAAACTAAATTCATTTTGACTATCATTCATATAATTCGTTTGAAGTGTTAAATTGAAATACTCTGGCAGAAAGCTCATAAAAGTAAAGTCCAAAGTGGGAACAAGCATTTTATGCAAATTTGGAAGGGTTATAACTCTCCACGGATGTTTTCGCATATCTTTAAGCACATCTGGATATATAGAAACCTCTTGGTGAGTGCTTACTTTATTTACGTCCTTTATATCAAGTCCATTTGAAAAAGGATTGAAATATGATTCCTTTAGGGATATATTTTGATAAATTAGTGAATAGTCCAATAGTTTTGCTTCAAAAATAATTTTTGATATACGTAAAATATTTTCCATATGTATTATTGAATCGCAAATGAAAATTTCAAAATGTCCTCTGTTGCTAAAATAATCAGATTTAGCAAATGTATTAAATATTTTTGCAAAATTTTGATAATTTTCAATTACTAGAAATGTTGTCGTAGATACTGTTTCTTGTAAATAGCTGTTATTATCAATTTGATCAGATGTAGAATAAACACAATTCATCATGTTGACCATTTTTGTTATCATATTTGAACAATCCTGCGCCAATGGATTAGCAAAAATATTGCAATAACGGTGTGAAAAGTATTTGATTTTATAATACACATATTTCTCTAAGTCTTTTGTGCTGAAAATACCATTTTTACTAGGTATCGTTATTGTTGACATGACTATTGTAGTCGAAAGTAAAACGAGGAAAAACTGGTTCATTTCAGAAGGTTCTTTCGATACTGAAAAAAAAAACAACTGTTTTTATGTAAAATCGTTGACTTTCATAATCATTAATTGTATAACACTTCCGTGGAAAAATCATAATGTTAAATCTATTATTTGGTACTTTGTTAAATTAAAGCACTTTGTTTTGTAATACCTACCTACCTATTCCAATTTTCGTAAAAGCAATTCATACAATTTTGATATCTAAATTGGACAATTGTTTTTTTTTTATGTCAAATAGGTAAGTGATTCGTAAATTGAATTGAAATAATGAATTTAATTTATAATTATTTTTCTGGATTTCCCTCTAGCTTCACAGAAATGGACGTGGATTTTTTTTTTTGAGCAACAAAGAGAAGAAAGAAAATATATGAAAAGACTGGTCGAAATAATACAAATAATCATCTACATATTTTAGTACGGAAGTTCAATAATTTGTATCGTGACACCATCACAGATGTTGCGTTTGTTTGGTGTCCGTCAAACAAGATGGTCGCGATAGCAATATAAATAATGTGCCCTATCGTCGCTGCTATTTAACCGATTTTTATTTTCTTTTAGCTTGTTAGAAAGGTAATGTAAAGAGGAAAAGAACATATTATTCTGGAAGTATTGCGAAAAAACAATATTTCTGTAACTGGTTGGATTTTAAGTGATCACATTGAAAAATATTGTAGGTGTTAAGTACCTTATTTCTATCAAAAGGAAAATATGATCTATGTTATATTAGTATATATGTCGTAGGCATAATACACATTTAGGCTTTTCCTAAAATGCCTAGGCATTTTACAAAAAGCCAGTAAAACGCAAGCATAAAATACATTTTTCGTTATGCCGACAACAATTCAGGTAAACTGATAAAATGCCGGCAAAACAAAAACAGAAGAATATATATCATGTTGTGACTGACAATTTTCAGACATTTTACAATTTGCCAAAAACGGTACCGTCAAAACAAGAATAGATATAAAACAACTAAAACAATTCGACTTTTTTCGATTGAATAGTACATTAGGTATTAGGGTACTTATCTATTATCCGTTAGCCAATCCGGAATTGTTAATTTTTTGTAGGAAGGTATAATTTTAGTCGCTAATCACAAATCTGAAATCCGTTCTTGTCGCTCGCATTCCGTTTCCGCTTTGCGCGCTTTGTTATTAACCAGTACACTTATAACCAGTAATAAACGAGCTGTAACGAAACTAACCAAAAGTATGGAAACTAACCCGTCCACGTAATGCATACTAGTCCTTGTATGTTTTGAAAAACAAAAACACGCTTCGCTTTTAACCAGTACACTCATAACCATGTACTAGCTCTGGCTCCTTTGATTTCCAGGTTATGCTTTTACGACAGTTATCTAATGACTTGAATGTTTGTTCACTGATCGGACTCGTTTCAAGTTTCGAATGAAAAATCAGTTCGTAGTAGTGTTTTTTTTTGGTATTGTATTTTGTTACGAGCAATGTAAATAATTGAGCAATAAATTTAAAATTTAATGCTCGGGCAATTTAGAAAGTGCCCAAAGAGATATGACAAATTTATGAATTATATAGAAGATATCAATTATTATAATATTACCAGCTGACCCGGCGAACTTCGTACCGCCTCTGAATTATTAAATATACCTATTAAATGTTGTGTTAACATATGTATTAGCTGAATTAAATTCAGTTTTTTTCGATGGTGAATTTGGCTTTGGTTGAAGAAAATTAATGTTTACTCTCTGGATCAGAAGTCACCTAAAATTAAAATTTTACATCATCCTTTTTTAGGCAGCTTGTGGGCATTATTCTTGTAAAGTGTACCACCAAATAAATAAACTTAGGCACAGGAATGTTCAAAGCATGTAAAGAAAACAAAAAAAATCTCTAGCGCAGCCCTGTTTCACTCTTTCTGCACTGCACTACTCCATCTGTTTTACTCTATCTGCACTACTCTATCTGATCTACTCTTTCTGCACCACTCTATCTGATCGGAATAATGGAATAGTTCTGTTCGAAATAGCTCCACTTCCTGAGCAGCATTGTTCTACTGTATCTGCAATGCCGAGCTTCGTTCCAGGTATCAGAGATGGCGCGGTATACAAAATACAAAATAAACTTGGTATCGGTTATAAGAGATGGCGCCGTATGCGGGCTTAGTAAATTTTTTTCATAAATGAATAAAATAAGTAATGAAATGACCACATTAATGACATAACAACATGATGGTACTGTCAACGCTGAAAAAAGTTTCAATTTGGCAGCAAAATCCCCATTAACAAAATGATCCTCCATTTATTGAATAATGGGGTAGTATACAAGTGATTTTTAACTACTACGCAGTGATATACTCGATGTATCGTACTATTTAGTGTAATCAGTTGCTTTGTAAAAACCGCAATAGCCTGAAATTTTATTTTTTTAATTTCCTCTTAGCCCCGCCCCTACGTGAAAATAAAAGTTCGTGACGTAATTAGTTTTTCCAATTTGGCAACAGATCACGGTTTTGAGAACACACAATTTGCACTGACATTGACCGTCAAGAACGAAACATCAAATTTACTAATCAAACAACGAAAACAAGTCTGTGACAATGTCACATTTCACACGACACCACACGTCGTTGAACTGTTGAAGTCAGCTGTCATTTTGAGCAGCGTTGCCAGATGGTCAGCGGCTTGAATACTATTGGTCGCCGCTGTGGCGCCAAATTCAAATCACAGTTTGTTTTTCTCTGACTAATTCTATAGACACTATGCTAGAAAATAATTTAGTACCCCACTATACCATCACCATTTAGCCTATAGAATAATGTCGAGCAGTTTTTTTACTGATTTTTATACATAGTATACTACCCCATTCATTTATTACAAAAAATGTGATAAATGAAGAACCGCTCGACCGATTTTGTGCAAACTTCACATAAACCATCTAATAAATAGTCCGAACAAAGCCTAAATATTTGGTTTGGCTAGGTGAGCCCGTTCTTGAGTTATAAAATTACAACGAAAAGTGGCATTAATTTTTATATACATATAAATGATGACCGGGTTATTATCGGTAAGTTTGATAATGTCTAAATAAAATTGCAAACTAACCCAAACTAACCTGGTTATTATCGGTAAGTTTGCCAATGTACTCCGAACTTTTAGAGTAGTCCGAACAGTTAGAGTATTCGGAGTACTCCAAGCAGTTAGAGTACTCAAACAGTTGGAGCAACCGGAGTATTCCGAATAGTTGGTGTAATCGGAGTACTCCCAACAGTTGGAGGTACTTTGAACAGTTGGCGTACTTCGATCAGTAGGAGTACTTCGAACAGTTAGAGTACTCCGATCAGTAGGAGTACTCCGAACAGTTAGATTACTCCGATCTCAGCAGTACTCCAAAAAGTAGGAGTACTCCGGTCAGTTGGTTCATGCCAAACATTTGGAGTACTCTGAACAGTTCGCGTACTCCGAACAGTTGGGTAAGAGCACTCCGAACAGCTGTTATTGAACTACCGTGTAGTAGAATTTGTGATAGATTTTCCTACCAGTGTGCGAGAAACACACACGCATTTTTGTTTCAGTCCGTTATCATTGTCAAACTTACCGATAATAACCCACTTGGTTTGGGATAATTGGCAATTCTAATCAGACATTATCAAACTTACTGATAATAACCCAGTTAGTTTGCAATTTTAATCAGACAAGTTATCCAATTCACTCCAGCATTAATCATAATGCCCGGACAATGTAATGATATTTTCTAATTCATAATTTTGTCACATCCCTTTGGGTTTTTTTTTTTTAAATTGCCTGGGCATTATTGATAATGCCATATTATCTACATTGCCCATTGCCCGTGACATACGAAAAAAAATTAGAGAATGTACTGAGTGCACTCACCGGTCACCGAGTAAGTTTTTCTTTTAAATAACCGCGCCAAATCGAAGGTGCCAAAGTGCATTTTCATCTGTAGCCACGAATGTCTTTGAATGTTGATATGAATTGTTGTCAACCAGTACACTTATAATCAGTATTAAACAAACTCTAGTTTTATTTCTGTTAGGTAGATAGTGTTAACTGTTTCTTTATGTTTTCTAAATAAAAAGATTTACTGTAACTGTATTATTTATATTTGTGCAAAACCACATAAGGGAAGATAAATAACTTGATAATTAGTGGACTGTATAATTAGGTGGACTGGATGCTCGACTGGATAGTGAACTCAAACACACGCGCTTTTCATTGACACTATATTTACAACAATTTGCAATTTATACAATATTTACACTATTTACAATTACTACTACAAGATGGCAAGAAGCCAGAGCTTGCTTAGATGCCCAACAGGGCAGAGCTAGATTCTAAAATTTATTAAAATGTGAAAAGGTTTCTGGATGCTTGTTAACGTGGACAAGCTCCAAGCTACACTGCTGCAATCACAAAAAATGGCGCGCAATATATTGACAGCCATGACAATGACAAAATAGACATGACGACAAAGCTGCAGTGTTGCCAACTTTATATGTATAAAAATATTTTGCCATCAAAAAGAGATAGCATGATTGTTGGAACATGTTTCCAACAATATTTAATAGTATTTTCGACTTTATTTTCACGTTTTAACGGCACCGTTTTTGGCAAATTGTAAAATGCCTAAAAATAATCAGTCACAACATGATATATATTCTTATGTTCTTGTTTCGCCGGCATTTTATCAGTTTGCCTGAATCGGTGCCGGCATAACGAAAAATGCATTTTATGCTTGCGTTTTGCTGGCTTTTTGTAAAATGCCTAGGCAAATTATAAAAAGCCCAAATTTGCATTATGCCTACGACATATATATTTAATAAAATTTAAGTAATATATTTGCACATACATTTTAATAAAATTACGAATCGACCACATCACTTTATGCTTTTACTAGCATTTCAAATAACACTTATAAGCCGATAACCCTTAATATTTCACAAACATTTGAGGTAGAACCATTTAATCGAGAAGAATTGGAAAAAATAGATGTAAATAATTTCGAAGACTCACTTGATTGCAAACCCAATTTTGACTGTTCTCAAATTCGCTACGATCACCTGAATGCAGAATAAAAATCGAAAATCATCAAATTATGTGAATGATACTCAGATATATTTTATCAAGAAAACATGCCAGAGATATTTACAAGTGAAACAAGACATTCAATTAAAACCACTGATGAACAAGCTGTACATAGTAACACCTATGGATACCCTTTTATACATAAAAAAGAAGTCGAATTACAGATGAAAAAAATGTTGGACCAAAAAATCATTCGCCCAAGCAACTCTCCTTGGTCATCGCCAATTTGGGTGGTTCCAAAGAAAGCGGATGCTTCTCGAAAGCAGAAATGGAGAGTAGTAGTAGATTTTCGTGGCGTTAATGCAAAAACCATGTCAGGCAGATACCCGCTACCGAATATAACCGACCTATTAGACAAATTAGGAAAATGTCAAAATTTCACTACATTGGACTTGGCCAGCGGATTTCATCAGATACAGATAAACAAAAACGACATAGAGAAAACCACATTTAATACGGAAAATGGCCATTACGAATTTCTGCGTATGCCATTTGGGCTGAAAAACACCCCCGCAACATTCCAAAGGATCATGGACAGTATAATACGAGGAATCCAGAACGAAAAATAACTTTTATACCTCGACGACATAATTATATTTTCCACGTCGCTACAAGACTACCTACTTAGAACGATTCAAATTGGTTTTCCAAAGATTACGTGAAACCAATTTCAAAATTCAATTGAACAAGAGTGGATTTCTCTGAAGAGAAGTAGCAAATTTAGGTCATATGCCATATAGTGACACCAGAAGAGTACGATCAAATTCAGACAAAATCAGAGCCATAAAAATTACCCAATTCTTGAAACTATAAAACAAGTTAAAAGCTTTCTTGGATTACTTGGATATTGTAGACGTTTTATAGATAATTTTGCAAAAATCATAAAACCCCTCACGAAATGCTTGAAGAAAGGCGCACAGATTAAACACAACCAAGAATTTATTGAATGTTTTGGAAAATGCAAGAAATTGCTTGTAAATGAACCTATACTACAATACCCAGACTTTTCGAAGATATTTAACTTAACATGTGATGCTAGTAACGTAGCCCTAGGTGCTGTGTTATCACAAGGGCCCATTGGAGAAGATTTGTCAATAGCCTACGCATCTCGCACCTTGAATGATTCAGAACAATATTATTCCACTATTGAAAAGGAGTGCCTGTGTGATGAAGTACTTCCGACCGTACCTTTACCGACAAAAATTCAATATCATAACGGACCATAAGCCTTTGCAATAGCTCTCCAATTATATATACCCCACATCGGAAATGGAACGTTGGCGAATCAAACTACAGGAGTTTGATTATCAAATTATTTATAAAAATGGTAAACTCAATATAAATGCAGACGCCCTAAGCCGTATTGAATTAGATACCAGAGAAACCGGCAATTTATCGAATCTAGCATCATATATTGAAGAATTCAATAAGGAATTAGAGGTAGAAGCTAGAATGGAAAATAACCCAACGACCAACAAAGAGATTGAGAACTTAGACCAAATATCAAGTATGGCGCAACCTGACCTCGAAGCAACAGCTGAAGACGATGATGAAACTATCCATATTAATGCTGAACAAGACCCTATAGTCCTATAGTATAGGAGCTGGCAGGTTTTTCGGTGAACGATATTGATCAAAATTTTTATTAATTAATCATGATTGAGGGTTATCTGGACATACCAAAACTGACCGTCTGCCGTTTCAGGGTGGCAGCTTTGATCGGGGGTGAAATTTTAAAAAGGGATGAATTTTCATTTTGGTGAACGATATTGATCAAGATCGAAATTTTCGGAAACGAATCAACAGTTTGAGGACTTATCAATATTACACAGGCAGACGATTTGTTTGACAGCATTACTTCGGCAGACGCCTGTCAAATTTGTAATTTTCAAGTTTTAGTGAACGACATATATCAAATTCAATTTTTTTGCAAATCGATTCCTTTACTAACATACTCTCAGAAAAAATATCGGCAGACGAAAAAGACGGCAGCGTTTTTTTGGCAGACGCTGGAATAATGACAAGTTGATTTATGGTAAACAATACTGATAATAGCTGATATTCATGAAACCGTTAGAGCAGCTCTAGTGTATTCAAAATTCAAATAGGCAGAAGATTTATTTGACAGCACAATTTTGGCAGACACTATCAAATTTTGTCATATACAGGGTGTCCCAGCTGAGAGTGACCCATTTGAAATGCTTATAACTTCTAAACTAGTTGTGCTAGCGACTTGCGGTTTGCGCCATTCGACTTCTCCTGGCCTAAAGTTTTTTTAGTAGGTTAAAAATTTTATTGCCTCTCATACAGGGCGAGTAAAAAAAAATCCGTTTTTCAACATCGAAATTCTCCTCTATCTTTAATACAACACCCTGTATATCACAACGTCAAAAAAAAGAGTCATGCTAAAGGTATCCATGTACCAATAAGCATCATCCTTGAAACTTAAAGTTTTAGCCGTAAAATATTGAAATATAAATCCTGGTATTTTAGCATAAGCATGGCAGCTTCATGTTGTAGGTATGTACTGTACTTGCTATCACTTTGGCAAACACTGCCATCCCTAGCCATAGTACCTTATATCCAAATGTACCAACTCGTCCTCTGCTGCACAGCAATATTCACTCAATCCCGGAGCGTCCTAACATTGGCAACGACGAAGAAGATGAAAGCACAGACAGTTCACCATTAACTTTATCAATGTCAGATTTCAAAGCATCTAGTACATCATCACAGCCACACAAGATAACGCAAGCTGAGTTAAACGATCTCGTAAGGGACTAAGCATTGCCAAAGAGCAAAACAGAATTTCTAGGCCGTAACTTCTTTCCGTACTAGACAAAAAGAGTTGATGCAATATCTTGCTATGGTGGACACTTTAGTTTTTTGTGAAGATGTCAGTGGTTTGATGAGAGCACTTAATATTTTTTATGTATAAAACGAATGGAGACTCTCCATAGATAGTTCAAAGCTAGTTTAAAAACTGTTTTGCTACATAACGGAAATATTTTACCGTCGTTTCCTATTGGTCACGTAGTCCATATGAAAGAGTCTTATGAAAATATGAAAAGCCTTTTGTTGCGGATTAAGTATGATGAACATCGATGGCAAATCTGTGGAGATTTGAAAGTCGTAGCTCTTCTGCTTGGTCTACAAATGGGCTACACGAAATAGCATCAGTCCCCTCAATAGAAATGAAAACCATAGAACAATTTGTTTCAAGTTTTGATATTATCTGAAATGTATAGTTGTCTTTCAGTAGGATACCCACTCCACCACCTCTCTTCTGTCTACTTATATAAATTGTATTATATCCATTAAAATTAAAATATTGAACTTCAGTTGGAGATATCCAGGTCTCAGTAATTACAATTGCATCTGGAAGATCAAAACTATTAAATAGTGTTTCCAACTCACCAAGCTTGTTCCTCAATGATTGAGCATTCAGGCATACAATATTAAGGTGTGATTCGATCAAACACCTTGTAGTTATGGCTAACTTAAATTCTGAAATATCTTTGTATTGTTTGACACTCGGTTTGATATCTCGATTAAATGCAGACATTGTGATAAGTAATTTCAAGATGATTATTCAAAAGATCAGAAGACTACTAAATTTGTTAATGTTGTAGTCTATTGAGGACGTCCTCATTAAAAACAAGAATTGCTTGGGAATCATCACTCTTCTTTAGATAAACCTTTCCATTCTTTGTCAAGCAATATTTAAATTGTTTCTCTTTCTTGATCTTGTATGCCATATTAAACAAATTTTGGTTGGAAAAAGTTAATTGTTCGTTAATGTAAATATGATTGCTAGCTTTACCTTGATTGTGCTTAAGCATGTTGGATTCCAGTTTGCGTCCTTTTCTTTGAGAAAGAAAATGGGTTTTCTGCTCAACAGTTGAAAATTTCACAATAATTGCTGCACCTTTCTTGGACTCCCTCTTATAACAAACGAGCATTTCTGGGCCGTTAAATTTGCAGTCCAGCAAGTCGTTCGCTATCTCCATAGCGATATCTTTGGGATGTTCATTCTTGATTTGGGATCCAATTATTTCCACGTTACACGACAATTCTTTTGTTTCCAGTTCCTGGACTCTTTTCTCAAGATCATTCATTCTGGTACGCAGCCTTCCGTTCTCCTGTTTAACTTCTTTTAGCTCCTTAAGCGCATCTTTATTTTCCCGCGTAAGCACATCAAATTTTTCGCTCAAGAAGGACATGGATTCTTCCATCCTTTTCATGGTCTCCATTATATTTGGGGAAACCACAGATGGGTCAGCGCTATTTTTGACACAGACTACGGCAGAGTCAGCATTTGAGTTTAATCTTCCCTGGTTTGATTTACGCAGAGTCACATTCTGTCTCTGTTTATTCTTCAATGGTTCCCGGTCTGAAGTACGAGGATAGGTTTCTTCCCGCTTATCCGAGCTACTGCCATCTTCAGAGCAATCAGAAGAACTACTTCTTTGACCTATTTTTGATAATCTGCGGTTGACCTTGCCTTTGCACGTTGTACAAAAATATGAAGTTTTTCCACTTTTTATACTTTCCAAATCGCTCTTCTCCAGCCCCGTGCATTTCAGATGCATCCAGGTTCCACATTCACCACTACATTTCACTTTATATCCACTCTTTCCAATTCTACTATTACAAAGCTTACAACCCAAAGACGCCATGTCCACCACTCGCTATTCTCACTGGAGCTTGTTAAGTTTGTTATGAGTAAAAAAAATTATAAATATTTGTTATGAGAAAAAAAAATTAAATATGAAAATTATATTGTTTCGCTGCAAAATGAGTGGAATTCTAGAAATAATGTTAGCTAAAAATGCACTAAACCAAAAGTTTACCTAAACGGTTCGGAACAAAGGCCCTTCCTAGCTAGCTATGCCAGTGGAGAGTGGTCGTGGGTAAATAGCTCAGATAAATTTATAATAGCGCCACCCGTTTTCACCCCTACAGAAAGGTAATCGTGCTAACCAACAAAACGGGAAAGAACCTAAAGTAAGTAATAAACCAAGGGAAAGAAACACTAAATTCAAAATATGAAGTGGCAGCTTTAATTAAAGAAGTGTAAATAATCACCAGTGATTAGAAAATATCGCGTATATGCATATATTTGGTGTACATTCGTAAGGTTTTCAGCACTTTATCGAAACAACCAACTTAAAAACTAGAAGGCGCAAAAGTGGTAATAGTACACGGCCAGTTAAATACGTATGTTACCATTCAATGTTTTTCAGCCACGCTGAGGGCTTGAGATAATTCAATTATATAAGAAAAATGGAAAGATCTGACCTTATGGGAAGCAGGAGCAGTTCAGTACAATACACAAAACCCGTTCAGGTAGGTACCATTTTCTTGTCCATTTGATACTGTCTGTACCCCGTAATTCCGAATCTGATAGGTATAAATTGTGGCATCCGACGTAAAGAAATCCCAGGATACTGAGGCAAGTGCATCAGTTTCACTATAGTTCCCTTAGTTCTGAGAATGACAAGGAAACTGGTCAAGGTGGATTTTCCCAGCAAAGGAATAAAACAAATCGCAAGATAAAAGAAGGAGAAGGCCTATAAAAAAAAACGAGTATCAGCAGCGGAACAGGCTAGAAAGAACAAATGAGACTTACCGAAAGTTCTAAGGTGGCCTTTCAAAGAGAAACCATGTGGTTTTGTAGTTAATATCTTAGAATTTCCAATATTTTCCAGGTTTTTTCCCAATATCACATCAGCAAACTATGCTTAGACTCAGAAAACTATTCTGCAATTAAATTGGGAAAAGGAAAACCGATATTCTAATGTAAAATCAGCAAAACGTGCTAGCGTCAATCAAGTAGCTTTCGCAGCCAAAAATCGAATGATCAACCTAATTTTTTGCAAATTCCTGAAATTCGGTACCGTCCCTGCTAGATAACAGCGATGGAAAATAAGATCGGATGGGTTTTTCTTTTAGATTTAAGGAACGGTGAACGCCAAAAATACTCAGTGGACAAACTGCTCATAATATTCAATATCAAATTGCTTGGAAAGCGATACCAATTCAATCTCTGAAAATAACCCGTAACAAGTTCTCGTGGAAAATTTATTTTAACTTAGTTGATGTTCAACTACATACACATTTAAAAATTGTTTGCCACAGTGATAGCAAGTACATACCTACAACATGAAGCTGCCATGCTTATGCTAAAATAGCAGGATTTAGATTTCAATTTTTTACGGCTAAAACTTCAAGTTTCAAGGATGATGCTTATTGGTACACGGATACCTTTAGCATGACTCTTTTTTTTGACGTTGTGATATACAGGGTGTTCCATTAAAGATAGTGGAGAATTTCGATGTTGAAAAACGGATGTTTTTTACTCGCCCTGTATGAGAGGCAAGAAAATTTGCAACCTACTTAAAAAAAACTTTAGGCTACGAGAAGTCGAATGGCGCAAGCCGCAGGTCGCTAGCACAACTAGTTTAGAAGTTCACTCTCGGCTGGGACACCTTGTATGTGACAAAATTTGATAGTGTCTGTCAAAATTGTGCTGTCAAATAAATCTTCTGCCTATTTGAATTTTGAATACACTAGAGCTACTCTAACGCTTTCGCGAATATCAGCTAAGTATTTTTTACCATAAATCAACTTGTCATTATTCCAGCGTCCGCCAAAAAAACGTTGCTGTCTTTTTCGTTTGCCGATATTTTTTCTGAGAGTACGTTAGTGAAGGAATCGATTTGAAAAAAAAACAAAATTTGATAAATGTCGTTCACTAAAACTTGAAAATTACAAATATGACAGGCGTCTGCCGAAGTATGCTGTCAAACAAATCGTCTGCCTGTGTAATATTGATAAGTCCTCACACTGTTAATTTGTTTCCGAAAATTTCGATCTTGATCAATATCGTTCACCAAAATGAAAATTCATCCCTTTTTAAAATTTAACCCCCGATTAAAGCTGCCACCCTGAAACGGCAGACGGTCAGTTTTGGTATGTCCAGGTAACCCTCAATCATGATTAATTAATAAAAATTTTGATCAATATCGTTCACCGAAAAACCTGCCAGCTCCTATACTAGAATTTGAAATAATAGTTATTTTTCTACAACTGTCAAAAAAAGATGATGTTCGCACACTGATGACAATTTGCGAAGTGACATTTTTTTTTTCCAGGTAGATTTTTCATAACGTTCCTATGACGCCGTGTGCGAAAGGCCTAGTTCGCACACTCAGGTAACAAATACCTGACACCTGACAGGAAACCAAAAATAAATAAAATTCACCTGCCTTTCGCTCACTAGATACAAAAATAACTATTTTGTATGTATGTCGCTGACGCATCCATGGTTGAAGGGATAATTGATTCCAAGCAACCATTAATTGCGAATGTGTTAGCTATATTTTCTAACTCACTCCCATATCAAGGGTAACCGCACACACTATACAATATTGAAAATTTAATAAATAAAACTCAAATAATATTATGAAGCGCTTATCGAGTTTAAACTAAGGTCATGGGTCAGAAAACCAGTGGCGTAACTTCAAATCCGGGGCCCGCCCGCAAGGAGTTTCCCGGGGCCCATCTTTTATGTATTTTTTTTTCTTTCTAACTTTGCTTTATACAGGGTGTCCGTTTTAAGTGATACCACTATTGCTATCTCCGAACCGGTAAGAGGGACGAAGTAGGTTAAATTAGATAAAAGTGGCAGATTTTAGTATCCATTGAAGGTAAGTACACAGGGTTGCCAAGTTTTGATTCGTTTCCGAGATATAAGGGAAAATGTTAAAAAAAATTAAACTTATTTAATGAATATTTCAAAATCTATTAACTTTAGAAAAAAGAAGAAAGATTCAAGATTCTTTCTTCTCTACAAAATGGTGTCACTGGGTGGTATAAATAAAAACGAAGTACTTGCTACTACTACAAGTATTAGTATGTTCTACGTAGTATTTACTTCAAAACGAAGTTAGATACTACATTTCGAAACTACCCGAAATTAGTAAATGCTTCTTTCTGAAGTAAATACTGCGAAGCATATACTAATACTTGTAATAGTAGCACGTACTTCGTTTTTATTCATACCACCTATTTGTTATCTTCACACGGCTCAAAACAAACTTATAAATAAGCTAATGGCATGGCCAAAAAATTAACTACCTATATACAGGTTTGACAGGTCAACAACAGGCTAATTTTAATGCAATAGAATGAAATGTCTAGAAAAACTCTAAGGTTGAATAGAGAACGAAAGATAACGATTTCCCCTGTTCCACCTCCAGCATTCCCAGTGCTTTTTAGCCACCTTGTTGTTGTCTCCCTCCGCTTCGCGACGGGAGGCAGACCACATCTCGCTCTAAAATCTAATACTTTTTTCTCTTGTATAATGAATAACTATTATTGATGGGATGTTCCATCTTTTGGTGTTAAAGTTGCTCAATATATTGGAATATAGAATATCATCCATAACTCTTTGGAATATAGCTGGCGCGTTCTTCAAACCAAAGGGCATGCGTAAGAACTTATAATGCCCGTTTTCTGTGCTGAATGCGGGTTTTTCGATGTCGTTGTCCCAGTTTCTTCAAGAGATCCGTTATGTTGGGTAATGGGTATCTGTCAAACTGTTTGTCAAAGTGGTCATAGAGAAAGTGGCTATAGTAGAAGCAATAAAAACATAAAACACACACGTTTGATATAAAAATAAATAGTTAGGAATGTTAGGATCAGGAACTCAATATTTTTGTACCTACTCACTACACCCACTACATACAATGCCAAAATCACTATGGGGGCTCCGCCACCATAGCAAATTCACAACGGGGGCTCAAGCCCCATTGCCCCCATGGTTCCGGCGCCTATTTGTCTAAACATTTCTCTCTGAGATCTCTTACATTGGTTAGACATACTTTTTCAATGGTTTTTATGTATTATGAGGTTCAAAAGTTAGGTTTAAGTATTTTCTTTTGGTTTATTAATATTCTTGTCACCAGTTTAGTACTTTCTTGTCGCCTGGTCTGGGGCCCTGCGGGGCCCCTAAGTAACAGGCCCCCCCCCGCAACTGCGGGCCCTTAGTTACGCCACTGCAGAAAACTTGAAATTGCTCATAATTATTTATTACTTGTATTATTGGTCTTTCCTAAATTTTCAGGTTGTATTTAGATAGCAAAGATTCTATTGAAAATAAAATGTCATAGTTGGGCAAAATACAGACAAAACTACGAGTTGTATGCTGTGTGGTTTTTACATGTCACTTCCACATAGGTAAAAACTATACAGTTTAGATAATCAAAAAAATCTATTATTTTATCACTTTGTCAAATTAAATGTCATCAAATTTAAATAAAGTGGACAATAAGTATAGTCTGGCAAGTGGTAACTTGGTAGAGACGAAAGAGGGAAGAAAACTGGGGCGTTACCTAAAAATATTCACTGACACCTCAACTGACATCGTCTGATGACAGCCATGTCTTTGAGTTCAGTGGCACCGAAAACACCAAGGAAATAAACCAATAAAATTATTAGAAAAAAGATTCTCTAGTTTCGCCAATAACCACGCCACTGCGTGCTGTCATTCAGGCTCTAACCAATAGAATCTTGTTTCTGAATAATCACGCCTCTCCACTTCCATCATTTCGCAATGTTGCCTGATTTTTTCCTATTTCAAAATATGACACATGCCCATATAGCAAAAAAAAAAAATGTCACCAACTTGTTTATTATTTTGTTTCTAATTTCCGTCAAGTTTGGCAAAGCAGCAAATTCTTTTGCAGTTCGCCGTTTCGCTAGCCAGACTATACAAAATCATATTATTGTTAGTTAATAATTCATATTTTATTTTTGGATATATTGTTTTTTTTTTTTTAATAAAGATTTAAGTGGGTCGCATCAGGGGCTGTTCACAAGCAATGTTTTGTCCATCTATTCTGGTATTCCTAGAAGGTAGTAGTGTTAAGTGTTAACCAATCAGAAATGAAATGAAAACTAATTTAATTTTCTGGGTTTGTCTATAAATTGAATTTTATTGTCGTCAATATTCGACATTTTAGTTATTTATGTCCTTAGGCCCAGAAGTGAGTCTTTCTGCGATTAAATTTCTGTTCAACAGACGGCGTTTTATAATTTGTTTTAATGCACCTAACCTCATAGTGTGTCGGGAATTAACCAACGGCAGAAAAATAATTCACCGCCTATGGTTATAACTTCCCTATGGCTTGCCTAGTCTCAACAGTTCCAGTTGAATCCTCCTCCGTATGAATGGTGGGATTTTGGAAGTTGACGTAGTACCAATGGGAGGACAACAGGATTACATCTAGGAGAGTGGAGTGGGGATGTGTATGAGGGGCGAGTTTTCCGCTAGCATTATAGCAGACTAAGCTGGAAATGTGCTAAGACAGCTCTAATTTTATGATTGTCTCTTTTTAACTTGTGTTTTAAGCAGCGTTTTCCTAGCAACGCACATTTTACGCGGCGTAGAACGTAATACGGCCGACGCAACGCAACATCCAATGCGCTGCGTAAAAGTGTTTTCCTAGGATTGTCAGTTGCGTCCGGATCGTCCCGATGGGTATATCAAAAAAAAGAAATTCTGCGCTAGTCAATTATTTCAAAAAAAAAGAAGCGAAGGAGAATAATACTTATCCATAGACATCTGCTCGATGACGAAGTTGCAAGACAGCAATTCTCATTTCTCCTCGATCTTTTGGGAAAAGATTTAAGTATTTCGCTACCTGAAAAACTTGGCCTAACATTGAGGTATATAAATATAATACAACAGGAGCACTTTCTTTGCCAACACGCAGTGTACAACTGAATAGACTGCTCTCAGAGCAGTCGTCCAGTTGCGTCGACCGTATTACGCTAGCGCAAGTCGTTTTTACGCACTGTAGGAAAACACCTTCACTTGATTTTCATTAGACATATTCTCAGCGTTTTATGCCGACCGAATTACATTCTACGCCGCGTAAAATGTGCGTTCCTAGGAAAATGCTGCTTAAGGGATTAAACATGTTATTTATTAATTTTGTACAAATGGTAACAAATTATGATACGACACTGAAGGTAGGATAGTAAGGGTAATTTTTCTGGCGGAAATTTTGTATAAAAATGCATGTTGGCGTAAAGTGGGCAGCTCTTACTTAACTCCAGGGCCGCCGCTAAGGTGTTGGCCGCCCGTGTGCAACTCAATATCTGCTGCCCCCTTCCTGCCTGGTTTTTTTCTTCTCAGAGCGGGGGTGCCTAATCCCGCCGAGGCGCCGCCGGAGGCAGAAATTTTTTTCGGGTGCCACGCCCAAAAACGTTTATTTTGAGCCTTCAAAAAAACATTTGGAAAATCTTTTACGGCAGGGGTGTCATTGCCTTCCCTGACGAGCCGCCACTGCTAGGTACTAATATTTAACAAAATTTATAAAAGACGCATAGTTACTTTTTTCAAATGATATATCAACAGTAATAGTTGAATAATTACTCAAAAGTTTGAAGTAATATCCAATATTCGGCAAAGTCGGCAGTATCAGTATCAGAGCTATATGCTTTTGAGATATTATTGGCGTAGCATTATCCATGGAAATTTGACAGGTTGACCCTCGTATAATAATGACATTTGATGACAAAGTAGTTTTTAAATTTCAGGGTTATAAAACAGAAAGCCGAGTTGCCAGAATGCGTAAAATATCATTTGATTCAATTCCAAAATATTTTTCCAAATTAATTTTTTAAAAAAATGGGTACTTAGTAAAATTATTTAATTTATTTGAAATAAAATAAATCCAACGTAACCATAACAGTAAGCTTAACAGCCTAAATATGATTTCGCAGTTACTTTTTTCTCGGGTTTGGTCCAACAAAAATATTGGTTACTGGTTGTAAGAAATGGCTTTACATCTATATTTAAACTATACCTACCCCAAATATATCTGGTTGTTCGGCTTCAATTATTATTTCCTGAAGAAACCTCTGGTTTGCTTTTCTCGAAATAGCCGTAACATTTTATTATTTCCTATTTCCCTTATTTTCTCTTGAGAAATTATTTTGGGCATCTTAAATATGAAATAAATTTGACAATGCCGAATTTTGAAAAATGTCAATGAATTTTGCAGGTATGCAGAATAGTAAGGTATCGTTTAATATTGCACTAATGGAAAATATATTGACAAATATGTCAAATTTGATTGGCCAGATAGGCCAGAGAACTTTAATACTGCGACACTTACGGAATTATGTGAAACACGCTTAAAACTGTCTGGAATTTGACATATAATGTCATTATTATACGAGGGTCAACCTGCCAAATTTCCATGGATAATGCTACGTCAATAATATCTGAAAGGCAAATAGAATTATATTTCTGTTTGGATTAGGATGAAAAAAAGAAGGATACCTAAATAAAATGCATGCATTTCAGTATTTTCTATGCAGACAAAGCCTATAAAATAATTATTGTTGTATAAATATTGGAGTTTACAATAGTATATTACATGCGGAGGTGGGAAAGTGTTTCATTATTGTCGAGAGATACAATCAATTATCGAGACAATAATGTGAAAACTTTCCACCGAATTATGTACTATACTATTTTATTTTCTACTTTACTATTATAGATCCATAATACCTAGGAAACGAAATACGTTAACACACCTATAACAACCTGATCCATAACGCCCGCTTTTGCGGGCGTTATGATCTATAACGCCCGCTTATAATACCTTAAGGTGTTTTTGTTGTTGTTGTTCTATTAATTTGCACTTTACCCTAGGCAGCCACTAAATGTCTGACCGAAAATAATTTTCGGTCTAGCCAGGATTCGAACCCGGTCTACCATCAATGTTTCCCATGTAGTCCAGCGCGTTAACCCACAGGACCACCACCGTTGCCTTACCTTATGAGATGTTTATAGATATATTAATTTATTTCGTTTCTATGTACAGGTCGCAGGTACAGGTACAGGTCACAGGTACAGATACATGTCAAAATACAAAACAATATTCTGTCACACAAGTTTAACTGATTTTGTTAATAACAAATTGATGAAAAAACATTGTGTTGAGTAGAAAATAAAGCATTGTATGCACCACGGGGATTTCAAGATTATAATGCCCTTCAGGCGAAATATATCCCTCGGGCCATAGGCCCTCGGGCTAGTTTCGCCTTCGGGCATTATAATCTACATAATCCCCTTGGTACATAAATAGCTATTATTTTGAACTAATAATTATTGAAAAAAATAAGGTAAACATATGACAAAATTTTAATTTGAACTGACAGTCTGACACCGACATTGACATCTTATGAAATTTGAATAATATAAACACATGTGACATCTACTTCTAAATGCAAACATTCCACCTGGATTTGTGTTTAGGTGTGTAAGAACAATTTATCAAGGCCGATAGCGACAGGAGAACAGTCACTTTCGGCCTGCTTTAAAGTAAACAAAAGTAAAGTGACATTTTCGAAGCTTCAAGCCAGTAAGGAATGTGAAAATTACATATATGGTTCAAAATAAAATCATTATTATTTAATTTAAATGAATTTTTCTCATTATTTGGAAAGAAAAGTATGTATTAACAGTGGGTTCTGCTTTGGTCGCCCCTATTTTTGGCCGCCCGTGTGCGGTGCACACTTTGCACACATGGTAGCGGCGGCCCTGCTTAACTCTTCCAGTGCAGAAAGTTACTCTGCTAGTTTGCATTCTGAAATTAGTAACTCAGTTAAAACCATTTGAACTAGTGATGGAAGTCTACAACTTCATCCCAGAAAAAATCTACTTTCTCCAACACCGTAAGTGGTATTTTATTTATTTTATCCCATTTTGACGTTTAAAAATGACATTATTGAACGCATAACAATAAAGGTAAGTAGACGTTTATCACCTCAGTGATTTTATAGCATTTTTGACAGTAATGTGATATATAACTGCATTCAAAATTGAGTGGTAAAGTGCCACTTTACCTCGATAGCAACACTTTACCACATAGCAACGTCATTGATAGCAACCATTTTGTAAATCAATTTTCATTTGTTAAGCCTTATTCACAGTGTGCGAAATTGCAGCATTTCGCAATTTCACGCCAATCAAATAAATTAAAAATAGGAAATAGTTATTTTATTTCTGGTTATTATAAAAATTGATAATATAATTATTAACTTCTATTTTTTCCGTTTGCCGGATAGACGAATCGGAATGTTGATCCAGGGCAACCCCGCCTGAAACAATAAAAAGCGAACGTTCTTTAAAGTGTCGTGTAGAAGAACCTTAAACCTTGACAATGTCAATGTCATGAAAACTAAATTTATATTTCAAATTTCTATCAAAATTTAGGAAAAAATATCTTATGAACACAGGATTTGAAACAGTTATATTTAATTGATTTACCTTTTCATAAAAAAAAGCCAACATGAGGTCCTCATTTGGCACTTCTTCCACGTTATTCATTAATTTCCATTGACGGAATTGGTCATATTCTTTCTCATACTTTGATTTTGATTTCTCAGGCAGCAGCCTTGCTGTAGCAGCACGAACTGCTTCCAATATCTTCGGATTCATTTCACTGGACGCCATAGACTGGACGCGGTTCCGAAAATTCTTTCTGATTTTTTGTTTGAATAATGTCACTGGTTTCTAAGTTACCGAAAAGAAAAACCAGCCAGGCATGGGCCACCAGGCACAGGTCTGTTATGATTTCAAAACGTATGTTGTCTTGTCAAAAATAAGAACATTTCTCAATTATTTGAAGACAAAATGCGATAAAATAGTATAAGCAACGCATTTGCAAAGGGTTTTACCAATATCGTGAGGCCTTAGAGCACTCGCTCGCTTCGCTCGCTCGTACACAAAACTGGCCACACTCAATTGGTAAAACCTCACTTTACTAAACTTGTTGCTTAATATACTATTAACTCACTCTCGGCATTTTAAGTCACTCTGCCCAACTAAAAATCTGAAACCTCAATGATTTAAAATATTTTTAACTCGCTCCCGGCATTTTTTCTTGTACTTTATTTTTGAAATTTTGTATACATCACGTGAGTTAAAATGATTATTCATTCGAAGAAAAAAACTTTCTTCTCATGAATAAAAATTCATTTAACTCACTTGGTGTATAAATAACTAATTTCTTTCTTAAATTGTAAGATTTAGAAGTTACATATTTTTGCCTTTTATTAAATCCCATTATTTTAGCAAGTAAGAACTTATTTGAAACTCATGATTATCTTTATTATTTAAACTCAATATCCAATTATCTATCAAATAATTATAGGTATTTTCCCTTTGCTTCGCTTCGCTCATCTTATAGAAATACATTTGATTTAAACCGATTATCTAGTTTCTTTTGAATTAATGGTTATCAGAAGTTTTAAATAGAGAAAACAAGAAAGATCTTGGTAAGAAAATATAAAAGTACTTATATTTTCACTTTAAGATCGGATTTCTAACAAAAGTCCGACCCGACAATAGCGTGCACAAAATCTCGCGGGCAGTAGTTGTAGATATTTCTTTAACACCAGGAGGAGCTCCGGAACAGGTCCGGGGCGTTACGCGCTTATTCCTTTCGTGTTTCCTGCACCCCGCATCTTTTCCTTTCAAATCGGCGTCGCGTCCACTAACACCATAGTACCGGAGCGAGTAGCTCGAGTGTTCCAAACTCTTGAAAGGAATACAACTAATGGCTTGAGGCGTTTTTGCTCAATAATTAGGGAATCCAAACCACGTGACTTTTGCCAACCAGCGGGCATTTTGAAATTTTTATGAGGTTAGAATACGGGTTGTTACATGTCAGAAAAGTGTCAGATTTGAGAACTCGCCCCGTGTATTGATTAGGCCGAGTATTCATAACAGCGAAATTCGTTTTTTTTTACATTGCTTCGACAATTTGACGTTTGATTCACGCATAAAACGTCAAATTGTCGAAGCAATGTCAAAAAAGAGCGAATTTCGCTGTTATGAGTACTAGGCTTAATCATGTCAAAAAAAAACATATGTTTTTTGTTTATTGTTTGCCAACCAGACGCCATTTGGACAGGTCGTTGGATTGCCTAATTGGTTGAATATTGACGTTTAAATGACGATCGATCTTCACGTTAAATGAAGTCTAATATTGAAATCATTTTGACGTTAACATTTGTTTGTATGAACGCTTTCTTTTATTCAGCGCTAGATCCATCGATGACCAGTCTATCTTTGTCTAGTTCATAGAAAATCGGAATAACTGTCTCATAATGCTGGCAGCAGATGGATCCTTTGCTAAATAAAAGAAAGCGCCCTATCTAAACTGTATTTTACAATACGGCCTAAGTGTTTGGGGTGGAGCGTGGAGCTTATAAATAGGTACCATCTGGCTAAGCTACAAGTCATACAGAAAATATGTATAAAGTTTATGTACTGTGTGTCCCATTTTGGTTGTCCGTAAGGGATAACTAACAACTGAAGGGTAAGCTCCCAAAATTCAAAATAATCGACATCTTCATGATTTCAACAAACATATATTTCATACTACCCTTTTTACAAAATAACCTGCCAAACCTAAACTAGACCCTAAGAACTTCGTCATGCCGGTTTTAATGCGTTTGGTTATCGACGTCTCTAAAAATGGAATTTGGCATGAGAGTTTGTTTCTTGTTAATTTTCCTTTTACACTTACCATGCACAAAAAGCGCTTAATACGTCCTGCAATTTTAGAAAAAGCTTCACATAGTGCCACATTATCTAAACTTTCTGTTATAAATGTAAAATAATATCTCACCACAAAATGCTAAACTGCTTATAGATAACCCAGCGATTAACCCTATAAATACACCCTCAAAATCTTCAAAATTCATAAATTTATTTAAATAACTTTGATCTTGACGTTCTCGAGGTCTAAATGCTAGCGCATTCGTAAAACCAAACTCGTGCACGATAAACTGCAAGCGTCGTATTTTTTCGAAATATGGAGAACGCTTTTTTAAAATATATCCTCCTAGCGCTGGTCTCACTACTTCTGGCAGTACTTCATAGCTGAAATATAAGCTTCGCATTTCAAAATACTTAGCGATAGTTTCCAACACTACTTCAGCTCCAATGAACACTGCATCCCCTTTATTCTCAAATATTTTCTGCCTCCAATCCAATGGCTTTAAAACAACTGTATTTTTGAAAGGAAACACAGTTTCAGTTGCGTAAACTATAAGATTTGTCGAATTTAAATCTGATAAACTGGTAACTATAGATGAATATTGAGGCATCAGTATAATTCGGAATAATATTGAATTATAGACTGCGCCAGAAAGGACACACCATAACAACCATATTGATTTTAATATAGTCTTTCTATTTTCAAATTGAAAATATGAAATATTCAATTGAAGAGACATGAAACCGAGTAACTCCAATTTATTGTTTTTGCGATTCCTGGATAAGTACTTGTTAAGTAAAGCCATAATGAAGCAGCTACCAAAAAAAGAAGGCAAGAAGACGGTGAGTAGAAAATTGAAAAATATCTTCCAACGCTGTTTCATCATTGGTTTTGGTACATAAGCTACATAATTATTTGTAATTAACGGATAACTGGTTTCGACTAGCTTTTGTTCTCTTGGTAAAGTCTCATAACTAATTGGTTGAGTTAGTGTAAACATTTCCAAGTCTTCTCCTGCTATTTTTCTAGCGAGCACGTCAATAGCATTGCCACTTTTGCTAGGCTTAAAATACCTCAATTCAAGGGTTAAATTGAAATACTTTGGCAAAAAATTTACAAAAGCAAAATCCCAAGCGCATACAAAAATTCTTTCTAAATTTGGAAGGGTTAGAATTGTCCACGGGTGTTTTCGCATATCTTTCAGGACATCTGGATATATAGAAACATTTTGGTGAGTGTTTATTTTATTTACATCCCTAATGTCAAGTTTATTCGAAAAAGGATTGAAATATGATTCCTTCAGGGATATATTTTGATAAATTAGTGAATAGTCCAATAATTTTGCCTCAAAAATTATTTTTGTTATACGTGAAACATCTTCAATGTGTATTAGTGATTTGCAAATGAAAATTTCAAAATGTCCTTTGTTAATATAATAATCAGATTTGGCAAATTCATCAAATATTTTTGCAAAATTCCGGTAATCCTCAATTACTATAAATGTCGTCGTGGATATTGTTTCGCGTAAATAGTAGTAACCATGAATTTGATTAAATGTAGAATAAACGCAATACATCTTGTTGGCTATTTTTGTTATTATATTTGAACAATCTTGGTCCAAAGGAGTGGTAAAGATATTACAATACCGTTGTGAAAAATATTTCATTTTATGAAATACATATTTGTCCAAGTCTTTTGTACTAAAGATATCGTTTTTACTAGGTATTGTGATTCTTGATGTAACGATTGTTGTCAAAACCAGAACTACGAAAATTTGCTTCATTTTAGATGGTTCTTTCACTTACTAAAGTAGGAAAACGATTAATATTTGTCAAGCCATGAAATTTCATCATGTATAACACTTCTATAGGAAAATCCTATTAAGCTTTAGATAAAATCTATTATTTTATTACTCTGGTAAATTAAATGTAGGTACTTTCATCAAATTTCAATGAAACGGACAATAAGTACAAAATCATGTTATTGTTAATAATTCATATTATTTTTAGATATATTGTTTTTTTTTTTTTATTAAAAATTTAAGTGGGTCACATCTTGGCCTGCATTTACAAGGATATTTTTTGCTAAACCTTGAACCCTTTTTGTTATAGTAATTAACAGGATGTCCATAATATGCTCAGTTTGTTCGGCAAATGGGTGGGTCAATAGATTAATAAGTACAGAATGGCAAGGGCGCCACTGAATTTGAAAAATAAAATAAATAATTAAATTACATAAAATATTGAAGTGTAAAAATTCAGAAACACACCTGACACTGAACTGGTGACAAACACAAGCGCGTGATTGTTTACATTCCGTGAATTCTTGTATCGTATAGGCGATTTTTTACCGGTTTCATAGGCCAAATATTTAACATTTAGTGGATGTAAATTAAATCAAATTAGTAGAGGTTTCTTTCTTTCGTTTAAAATGGCTTCTCCCCCCGGTGGGGAGGGCACTAGTGCACAGACACAAATAAATAGTAGTGAAAAAGCTGTTGAAACAATGGATGGTGACTTCGGGGATATTAGCACGGATAAAACACAAACCAAAAAATGTTTTAATACATTTACGGATAAGTACAACCTCAGTTGCATTTATGTTATGATAGAAAATACTTCAAAAGAAAATTTTGGTCGTGTTCATCCTCTGAGAGTAGGACACATATTACATAAAAAACTAATGATACAAAATATTATTGAAGTTAAGCCCGTGGGAAAAAATAGAGTTAGGGTACAACTTAAATCTCTTAAAGATGCTAATCTATTAATCAATAATGTAGCTTTGGAAAAAGAAAATCTTAGAGCTTTTATTCCTAACCACTTATTAGAAACTAAAGGGTTAATCAGAGGGGTTGATACGTTTTTTGAAGAAAGCTACATCTTACAAAATATAAATTCTAGTAGTAAAGTTACAGAAATTAAGAGATTCACTAAAAAAGTTTATAAAGAAGATTCGTCATTTATCGTGAAAAAACAAACTGTTCTTATTACATTTGAAGGTAACATTTTACCGGCAGAAGTGTCTATAGATACAGTTTTTTTTCCTGTAGAAATGTATTATGGAAAAGTGACACAATGCTTCAAATGTTTAAGCTACGGTCATATTTCTAAGCAATGTAAGTCTAATAAACATCTATGTGTTTCATGTGGAAAAGATAAAAATGAGGATACTGAACATTCTTGCACTGCGGTGGATATACATTGTGTACACTGTAAAACAGGCACACACAAATCATATTCTAAAAATTGCCCATTTTTTGAAAAACAAAAAAGTCTAAAAAAAATAATGATTGATAACAAAATAACTTTTAAAGAAGCCGAAGCTCTTTACAAAAATTCCTACTCAGGAATAATAGTAAATAATAGGTTTAGCCTATTAAATGATCCCATAAGTTATGATAATCAATTTCCATCCCTACCCGTAAATCGATTAGGTAACAATGCGTCAAATAAAAAACCCCCTGCACAGAGAATTACAGCCATATCTCAACCTTTACCTAGCACTAGTAACAATAATTATAATTTTAAAAAAAGAAAACAAAATTTTTCCCCATCTCCTCAAGCACAACCGATGTTTCCATTTGTGTTTGGCTCCTCAACCCCCCTCACTCCTATGGGAAACAATAAAGAAACGTCTGATGAATTTACTGAAATAGGTACACTACTTATTAATACTTTAACTGAGTATTTTGTTAATCTTGTTAAGAATTGTAACTCCTTGGATGATATCAGAAAGATAAATTTTGAAAATATAAAAAGTAAATTAAGCGATATCATAAGTGAAAGTAATCCAACAAATAAATAGACAAAATGGCAAATAAAAATACATCCAATAAAATTAACATTCTGCAATGGAATTCACAGTCTGCAGTTTCCAAAAAAAGAAGTTTAGAATTATATCTTCAACAAAATAACATTCATATTGCCGCTATTAATGAAACTTGGTTTCAACCAGGTAAAAACATTAATTTTTCTGGCTACAATATTCTAAGACAGGATAGAGCTGATGGAAGGGCAGGAGTTGCAGTTTTTATTGATAAAAGCCTTGCCTTTTCTTCAGTTAATTTTATTCAAAACTATAATGCTGGTATAATGGTATGTGCTGCCTCAGTGTTTATAAAAAATGAGAAAATTACTTTTGCTTCAATCTACAGACCTCCTAATGTTAAGACTAGTTATAGTGATTGGATAAATATAGTAAATCAAATTCCTTCGCCATTTTTTATATTAGGTGATTTTAATGCCCATAGTAAGGTATGGGGCTCTCAAAAAAATGATCTTTTGGGAGAACAAATACTACGTGTAATTGATGACACTAACCTAATAATTTTAAACAATGGATCGTCTACTAGAAAAACCCGCCCCAATGAACTGGATTCTGCTGTTGACATCAGCTTTATCTCACCTGATTTAGGATCACGGGTTAATTGGATTATTGAAAATGACTCTCTTGGGTCAGACCATTATCCCATTTTGATTAATCTTGAATCAAAAAATCTCTTACCTATCACAATAAACCCCAAAGTCAAATGGAATACCAAGAAAGCTAAATGGCTTGACTATACTATATTTATAGAAAACCGCTTTTTGAATAGCCTCATACCACATACGACGGAAGAAAAATATAAATTTTTAATTAGTACGATAAACGATGCAGCAAAGTTATACATTGCGGTTAATAAATGCAGACCATATACTAGACCACCCCCTCCGTGGTGGAACCCCTCCGAATGTGACCCTGTCATTCAAAAAAGGAAAAATGCACTTCTGCAATATAAACAAAAACCATCTCTAGAAAACTATATATTATGCTCCAAGGTCGAAGCTGAAACTAAAAAATTTCTCAAACAAAAAGCTAGAAATTCATGGGTCTCATTTTGCTCCAATTTAAATAAAAACACAAATTCAACCGAAATATGGCAACAAGCTAGAAAAATGGCTAGGCAAAACATTAAGTTAAAACCTTCCTCTAATATTTGGTTAGAGGAGTTTTTTGATAAAGTTACTCCTCCTTTAGTTAGGAAGGAACCCAAAAATGTTAATCTGAACTATCCTGAAAATCATTTCTTATGTCGGCCTTTTAGTCTGGATGAGCTTGAGTGCTCACTTAAAACCGCACGCAATACAGCTCCTGGAATTGATGACATACAGTATATCATGCTCTACAACTTACCCCACATTGCCAAGGTTACTCTACTTGACATTTATAATGATATATACTTACGTGGCAAAAAAATTGAAGAATTTGAGCACGTTGTAGTAGTCCCCATACAAAAACTGGGTAAAAACCCCGATCTAGGCAGCTCCTATAGGCCTATTTCCCTGTTATCTTGTGTGCTTAAAACCTTTGAAAGGCTTATTAAGTATAGATTGGAATTTTGGCTAAAAAACAAATGCCTCTTACCACCTAATCAATACAGTTATAAAAAAGGCTTTGGCTCCTTAGATGCTGTTGCACACATAACTACAGACATTCAAACTTGTTTTTCGTCAAACGATTATCTTGCTGGCCTATTTTTAGATATTCAGGGTGCTTATGACTCCGTAGACCTAGATATTCTTCAGGTCAAACTTATTAATCAATTTCTAATACCGGAAAATATAGCACAATCTATTGTGTCACTATATCGTGTAAGGCAAATTTATATCAGAAATAATGATAATGAAAAAATTGGACCAAGATTTGTCTATGATGTAGGGCTACCTCAGGGGTCGGTTTTAAGCCCCCTCCTGTTCAATATAAACACTGCAGATTTACATAACATACTTCAATCATCCAGCATTATCCAATATGCTGATGATTTTTGTGCCTATAAAGTATGTAAAAAATATGAACAGTGTACTAGCAGTATACAAATGTTATACCGTCAAATATCTAAGTGGGCTCTGCTAAATGGTTTCAACATATCATTAGAAAAATCTAATGCATGTATTTTTACTCGACATAATACCCCTATAGTGAATTATGTTTATGTAAATAAAGACATTAGAATTCCATGCACAAATCAAGTAAAATACTTGGGAATAATTTTAGACAAAAAACTTAGCTGGAAAGATCACATTGATAGCATAGTTATAAAATGCGAAAGGGGTTTAAATTTCCTAAGATGTGTCACTAAAACTTGGTGGGGATGTGATGTTAAAACGGCTTTAATTTTTTACAAAAGTTATATAAGATCGATTATTGATTATGGGTCCTGTTTCTATGGATCGGCTGCCAACAGCTTACTTCAAAAAGTAGATCGCATTCAATATAAAGCTCTACGCATTAGCCTGGGGGCCATGCGCTCTACACCCATTAGAGCCCTTTTAGTTGAAGCGCTAGAGCCTCCTCTTGAGTTGAGGCGCATCATGATTAGTGCAAAGTTTCTTTCAAAGCATAAATTTTTAAACACAAATTTGGTGGACAAAGTAATTAAACTAAACATTCATGATTTGACAAATAAATACTGGCAAAAAAAAAGATCCCCTCCACTCTGTGAGGCGTTTCGAGAATTGCAACCAATATGGGAATTTATAGTGCCTCTAGATTTCTTTGATTATGATTATAAAAGTTGCATACAAAATAAGTCAATTAGGTATCCCCTATTTACTGACAATCCTGCCATTAATAAAAAGTTAATTAAACCAGAACTAATGAAATACTCTACATGTATACATATATACACGGACGCCTCAAAATGTGCTGAAGGAAATGGTGCAGCATTTTATATTCCTAGCTCAGATATAAAACGTCAGTTCTCTATTAACACACACTGCAGTATATTTACCTCAGAGGCTATTGCCATCAGGGAGACACTTAAATTTTTGTTAAGTAGTAAATCCAATGATTTTGTTATTTTGTCCGATTCCATGTCTGTACTTCAAGCAATTGAAAATAGATATTCATGGTCTTATAAAATAAATCCTGTCATATGGGAAATAAAAAAATTGATTTATCGCCTGTCCCTTTTAGAAAAGAATATTAACTTTATATGGGTTAAAGCCCATACAGGCATACCTGGAAATGAAATTGTAGACCAACTTTCCAAAAAAGCGGTCACCTATGGCATTCCAGTACAAGATAGCTTATGTCCTACTGATCTTGTCGTAGAAATAAAAAGAATTATAAGTGATAAATGGAATCTGATGTGGGAAAAGATTTGTAAAGAATCCCCTACAAGCTATTGTAGATTAGTCACAACTATACCTTCTAAATACTGGCACGACACACTTAATGTTTCAAGGCGTTTTTTGACTACAATAATAAGAATGAAGTTTGGACATGCTTGTTTTCCAGCTCATTTAAATAAAATTCATGTCTTAGAATCTGATAAATGTAGCTTTTGTAACACAAATGGTGATTTAAATCACATTTTTTTAGAGTGTAAACAATACAGTCATGAAATTGACGAACTACTGTATAAACTTAGGATAGAATGTAATGTGGCTTGTCCCCTTAATATTACGTACTTACTGGCACTTAACAATGTAAAAGTATTAACGGCTCTTATGAACTATCTTAGTAATATTGGTCTAAGTATTTAAGTGTAGTATGGTACAATAAATAGATTAGGATTAGTTAGGTTAAATAGATTCCACTACTCCCTTTATGTGAATACCCTTTCAATCCGTGGTCTATTCTTGTGTTGTCAAAAAAAGTCGCCCTGATGGACCCCAGAGGCGTGAAAAGAGTGTCCCAGTCTGTGTCCCTTTATGTCTGATTATTGTAGAAATAGTATACTTACTAATGGAAGTAGTTGAGACATATATTTTATCTATGTATATACTTATGTATGACTTATTTCATATTATAAAAGTATCAGTCGAAACAGCTCTCGTACTCAAATAGGTTAGAATATTTTAAATTTCTGAGATTTTGGTATGTAGATTGAAGCAAATAACTATATTTGTTGGGAAAAAAAAAATTTAAAAAAAAAAAAAAAAATATATAAAAAAAAAAAAAAAAAAAATATTTTTTTTTTACAAAACTAAGCGTATATGTCTTAGTTTCAAAAATTGCAACTGGCTGTATGGTAAAGGCCGCATGCCAAAAAAAAAAAAAAAAAAAAAAAAAAAAAAATTACTCAAAAGTTTGAAGTAATATCCAATATTCGGCAAAGTCGGCAGTATCAGTATCAGAGCTATATGCTTTTGAGATATTATTGGCGTAGCATTATCCATGGAAATTTGACAGGTTGACCCTCGTATAATAATGACATTTGATGACAAAGTAGTTTTTAAATTTCAGGGTTATAAAACAGAAAGCCGAGTTGCCAGAATGCGTAAAATATCAGTTGATTCAATTCCAAAATATTTTTCCAAATTAATTTTTTAAAAAAATGGGTACTTAGTAAAATTATTTAATTTATTTGAAATAAAATAAATCCAACGTAACCATAACAGTAAGCTTAACAGCCTAAATATGATTTCGCAGTTACTTTTTTCTCGGGTTTGGTCCAACAAAAATATTGGTTACTGGTTGTAAGAAATGGCTTTACATCTATATTTAAACTATACCTACCCCAAATATATCTGGTTGTTAGGCTTCAATTATTATTCCCTGAGGCCTGAAGAACCTCTGGTTTGCTTTTCTCGAAATAGCCGTAACATTTTATTATTTCCTATTTCCCTTGAGAAATTATTTTGGGCATCCTAAATATGAAATAAATTTGACAATGCCGAATTTTGAAAAATGTCAATGAATTTTGCAGGTATGCAGAATAGTAAGGTATCGTTTAATATTGCACTAATGGAAAATATATTGACAAATATGTCAAATTTGATTGGCCAGATAGGCCAAAGAACTTTAATACTTCGACACTTACGGACTTATGTGAAACACGCTTAAAACTGTCTGGAATTTGACATATAATGTCATTATTATACGAGGGTCAACCTGCCAAATTTCCATGGATAATGCTACGTCAATAATATCTGAAAGGCAAATAGAATTATATTTCTGTTTGGATTAGGATGAAAAAAAGAAGGATACCTAAATAAAATGCATGCATTTCAATATTTTCTATGCAGAGTTTACAATAGTATATTACATGCGGAGGTGGAAAGTGGAAAGTGTTTCATTATTGTCGAGAGATACAATCAATTCTCGAGACAATAATGTGAAAACTTTCCACCGAATTATGTATACTATTTTATTTTGAACTAATAATTATTGAAAAAAATAAGGTAAACATCTGACAAAATTTTAATTTGAACTGATAGTCTGACACCGACATTGACATCTTATGAAATTTGAATAATATAAACACATGTGACATCTACTTCTAAATGCAAACATTTCACCTGGATTTGTGTTTAGGTGTGTAAGAACAATTTATCAAGGCCGAAAGTGAATTCTCCAGGCCGAAAGTGACAGGAGAACAGTCACTTTCGGCCTGCTTTAAAGTAAACAAAAGTAAAGTGACATTTTCGAATCTTCAAGCCAGTAAGTAATGTGAAAATTACATATATGGTTCAAAATAAAATCATTATTATTTAATTTAAATGAATTTTTCTCATTATTTGGAAAGAAAAGTATGTATTAACAGTGGGTTCTGCTTTGGCCGCCCCTATTTTTGGCCGCCCGTGTGCGGTGCACACTTTGCACACATGGTAGCGGCGGCCCTGCTTAACTCTTCAAGTGCAGAAAGTTACTCTGCTAGTTTGCATTCTGAAATTAGTAACTCAGTTAAAACCATTTGAACTAGTGATGGAAGTCTACAACTTCATCCCAGAAAAAATCTACTTTCTCCAACACCGTAAGTGGTATTTTATTTATTTTATCCCATTTTGACGTTTAAAAATGACATTATTGAACGCATAACAATAAAGGTAAGTAGACGTTTATCACCTCAGTGATTTAAAAACATTTTAACTCACTCTCGGCATTTTAAGTCACTCTGCCCAACTAAAAATCTGAAACCTCAGTGATTTAAAATATTTTTAACTCGCTCCCGGCATTTTTTCTTGTACTTTATTTTTGAAATTTCCACAAAATGGAATAAAATTTTGTATACATCACGTGAGTTAAAATGATTATTCATTCGAAGAAAATTAACCCACTCGCTAGGGCTCGTGGGTTAAACTTTCTTCTCATGAATAAAAATTCATTTAACTCACTTGGTGTATAAATAACTAATTTCTTTCTTAAATTGTAAGATTTAGAAGTTACATATTTTTGCCTTTTATTAAATCCCATTATTTTAGCAAGTAAGAACTTATTTGAAACTCATGATTATCTTTATTATTTAAACTCAATATCCAATTATCTATCAAATAATTATAGGTATTTTCCCTTTGCTTCGCTTCGCTCATCTTATAGAAATACATTTGATTTAAACCGATTATCTAGTTTCTTTTGAATTAATGGTTATCAGAAGTTTTAAATAGAGAAAACAAGGAAGATCTTGGTAAGAAAATATAAAAGTACTTATATTTTCACTTTAAGATCGGATTTCTAACAAAAGTCCGACCCGACAATAGCGTGCACAAAATCTCGCGGGCAGTAGTTGTAGATATTTCTTTAACACCAGGAGGAGCTCCGGAACAGGTCCGGGGCGTTACGCGCTTATTCCTTTCGTGTTTCCTGCACCCCGCATCTTTTCCTTTCAAATCGGCGTCGCGTCCACTAACACCATAGTACCGGAGCGAGTAGCTCGAGTGTTCCAAACTCTTGAAAGGAATACAACTAATGGCTTGAGGCGTTTTTGCTCAATAATTAGGGAATCCAAACCACGTGACTTTTGCCAACCAGCGGGCATTTTGAAATTTTTATGAGGTTAGAATACGGGTTGTTACATGTCAGAAAAGTGTCAGATTTGAGAACTCGCCCCGTGTATTGATTAGGCCGAGTATTCATAACAGCGAAATTCGTTTTTTTTTTACATTGCTTCGACAATTTGACGTTTGATTCACGCATAAAACGTCAAATTGTCGAAGCAATGTCAAAAAAGAGCGAATTTCGCTGTTATGAGTACTAGGCTTAATCATGTCAAAAAAAAAACATATGTTTTTTGTTTATTGTTTGCCAACCAGACGCCATTTGGACAGGTCGTTGGATTGCCTAATTGGTTAAATATTGACGTTTAAATGACGATCGATCTTCACGTTAAATGAAGTCTAATATTGAAATCATTTTGACGTTAACATTTGTTTGTATGAACGCTTTCTTTTATTCAGCGCTAGATCCATCGATGACCAGTCTATCTTTGTCTAGTTCATAGAAAATCGGAATAACTGTCTCATAATGCTGGCAGCAGATGGATCCTTTGCTAAATAAAAGAAAGCGCCCTATCTAAACTGTATTTTACAATACGGCCTAAGTGTTTGGGGTGGAGCGTGGAGCTTATAAATAGGTACCATCTGGCTAAGCTACAAGTCATACAGAAAATATTTATAAAGTTTATGTACTGTGTGTCCCATTTTGGTTGTCCGTAAGGGATAACTAACAACTGAAGGGTAAGCTCCCAAAATTCAAAATAATCGACATCTTCATGATTTCAACAAACATATATTTCATACTACCCTTTTTACAAAATAACCTGCCAAACCTAAACTAGACCCTATAAGAACTTCGTCATGCCGGTTTTAATGCGTTTGGTTATCGACGTCTCTAAAAATGGAATTTGGCATGAGAGTTTGTTTCTTGTTAATTTTCCTTTTACACTTACCATGCACAAAAAGCGCTTAATACGTTCTGCAATTTTAGAAAAAGCTTCACATAGTGCCACATTATCTAAACTTTCTGTTATAAATGTAAAATAATATCTCACCACAAAATGCTAAACTGCTTATAGATAACCCAGCGATTAACCCTATAAATACACCCTCAAAATCTTCAAAATTCATAAATTTATTTAAATAACTTTGATCTTGACGTTCTCGAGGTCTAAATGCTAGCGCATTCGTAAAACCAAACTCGTGCACGATAAACTGCAAGCGTCGTATTTTTTCGAAATATGGAGAACGCTTTTTTAAAATATATCCTCCTAGCGCTGGTCTCACTACTTCTGGCAGTACTTCATAGCTGAAATATAAGCTTCGCATTTCAAAATACTTAGCGATAGTTTCCAACACTACTTCAGCTCCAATGAACACTGCATCCCCTTTATTCTCAAATATTTTCTGCCTCCAATCCAATGGCTTTAAAACAACTGTATTTTTGAAAGGAAACACAGTTTCAGTTGCGTAAACTATAAGATTTGTCGAATTTAAATCTGATAAACTGGTAACTATAGATGAATATTGAGGCATCAGTATAATTCGGAATAATATTGAATTATAGACTGCGCCAGAAAGGACACACCATAACAACCATATTGATTTTAATATAGTCTTTCTATTTTCAAATTGAAAATATGAAATATTCAATTGAAGAGACATGAAACCGAGTAACTCCAATTTATTGTTTTTGCGATTCCTGGATAAGTACTTGTTAAGTAAAGCCATAATGAAGCAGCTACCAAAAAAAGAAGGCAAGAAGACGGTGAGTAGAAAATTGAAAAATATCTTCCAACGCTGTTTCATCATTGGTTTTGGTACATAAGCTACATAATTATTTGTAATTAACGGATAACTGGTTTCGACTAGCTTTTGTTCTCTTGGTAAAGTCTCATAACTAATTGGTTGAGTTAGTGTAAACATTTCCAAGTCTTCTCCTGCTATTTTTCTAGCGAGCACGTCAATAGCATTGCCACTTTTGCTAGGCTTAAAATACCTCAATTCAAGGGTTAAATTGAAATACTTTGGCAAAAAATTTACAAAAGCAAAATCCCAAGCGCATACAAAAATTCTTTCTAAATTTGGAAGGGTTAGAATTGTCCACGGGTGTTTTCGCATATCTTTCAGGACATCTGGATATATAGAAACATTTTGGTGAGTGTTTATTTTATTTACATCCCTAATGTCAAGTTTATTCGAAAAAGGATTGAAATATGATTCCTTCAGGGATATATTTTGATAAATTAGTGAATAGTCCAATAATTTTGCCTCAAAAATTATTTTTGTTATACGTGAAACATCTTCAATGTGTATTAGTGATTTGCAAATGAAAATTTCAAAATGTCCTTTGTTAATATAATAATCAGATTTGGCAAATTCATCAAATATTTTTGCAAAATTCCGGTAATCCTCAATTACTATAAATGTCGTCGTGGATATTGTTTCGCGTAAATAGTAGTAATCATGAATTTGATTAAATGTAGAATAAACACAATACATCTTGTTGGCTATTTTTGTTATTATATTTGAACAATCTTGGTCCAAAGGAGTAGTAAAGATATTACAATACCGGTGTGAAAAATATTTCATTTTATGAAATACATATTTGTCCAAGTCTTTTGTACTAAAGATATCGTTTTTACTAGGTATCGTGATTCTTGATGTAACGATTGTTGTCAAAACCAGAACTACGAAAATTTGCTTCATTTTAGATGGTTCTTTCACTTACTAAAGTAGGAAAACGATTAATATTTGTCAAGCCATGAAATTTAATCATGTATAACACTTCTATAGGAAAATCCTATTAAGCTTTAGATAAAATCTATTATTTTATTACTCTGGTAAATTAAATGTAGGTACTTTCATCAAATTTCAATGAAGCGGACAATAAGTACAAAGTCATGTTATTGTTAATAATTCATATTATTTTTAGATATATTGGTTTTTTTTTTTAAATAAAGTGGGTCACATCTTGGCCTGCATTTACAAGGATATTTTTTGCTAGACCTTGTAACCCCTTTTGTTATAGTTATTAACAGGATGCCCATAATATGCTCAGTTTTAGCGAACTAGAAAACCACCTGAATCAATGAGATAGGTCACATATATTCGACAGTTATCGATGAAGAACAAGATAGTGATCCTACTACTAACTGGAGAGCAGGTCCTCAGTCGATCAGATAAGAATTATTGGCTCTCCGCGATGAAAAATGAGTACCTATGATGCCTTGAATGAAAATGCAGAAAATGGTATACTTGGGATATAGTACCTAGTTCATTTACCACCAAGCAAAAAACCATCGAGGTAAGTGGGTGTTTAAAACCCAAAGAAATGAAAAATGAACGCGGCCAAGTGTCATCGATGTAAAACATGACTAGTTATAAAATAATATGCACAAATAAAAGAGGATGATTAGAAAGAAAATTTACTCCCCTGTAGTCAGATACAGTATCAAATATTTACTTGATCTTGCAGCTAAGCACGATCGTGAAATCGAACAACTTGATGATGCAGTAACAGCTTTTTTACAAGGTGGTCTGTCGAAAGAAATTTAAATGGGTCCTCTAGAATATTTTTCCATTACCAACAAGATTGGTCGGTTGAAAAAATCATTGTATGGACTCCAGCGAGATAGTCGTGTTTGGAATTTAAAACTTGATATATTTTTGAAAAAGATTGGCTTAGAGTAGTCAGCGACTGAGCGACCCATTCTTGGATATATTTTAGGATTATTGAAAAAGTAATGATAATTTGGGCCATATGCGTAGATAACATGATCTTGTTATGCAACAACTAGGCCAGGAAAGAGAGGTTGAACCTCGCAAACTCGACACAACTTCTGTTTTATTTTTTTTTCTGGTAGCATGAGGGCTGCTTATTATGGGTCTAACTTTTTCAAACAAAATTTCACTCTGGAACATCCCCTTTCATCCCCTTAAAGATGTTTTTTTGTAGTTTTTCCGAAACGTAGCGCTTCCGCTAAGTTTTACAAAAAAATACTCTCTTAGCAAATTAAAGACGACTGAATTCTCTACAATTTATCCAGCGACAGCATATGGCGCTCTAAAGTTGAATAACCTTGAAAAAAGATGTTTTGGGAATTATTATTTTTTTATTGAACAGTAAAGCGAATCCACCACAAACCATACAGCAAATACTCATAAATAATTGGCCGATTTTTTGGTATATGTTTTATTTAAAAACAGTAACCCGTTTAAGATATACAAGGTGTTGAAATTTAAACAACCCCCTTTCATATCATCTGAAGGGCTAATGCTAGGCTGTTCAATTTTTCAGGGATTATTGATGTAAGAATGATATTGAAAAATTTGCATAATGCATCCCTATTTTCTACCTGGAACCACCACAAAAAAAAAAAAATTTGAAAAAAAAAATGCATTTTTTTTTCATTTTCTCGCACACAATGCCCTCCACGTAAATGGTTCAAATATTTTTCTGTGCACACCTTCGACATACATGCATAAACAGCAAAATCATTTTTCTAGTACAACCTCAGTAGACGGAAAAAAATATATTAAGGGGATGAAAATTATTATTATTATTTATTTTTTGGCTTTTTGTTTCACATAGGTCAGTAGCGCACTAAATAAGCTTTCCAAAAATATATCTACTTATTGCAACATCCCTCTGGAAACTACCCTTGCACCTTATGGAAGTTGTCGCAACCACTCTTTAGCGATTATTTCGTTACCTATGCATTGTATGGGAAGGAAATTTATACGAAATTGAAGACCACCATATGCTCTACAGATAAGGTCTTGATGCATTTTCTTTATATTTGCAATCGTTACGCTACAGTGGCGTCCCAAAGTTCAGCAATTTAGAAGTGGATTCCAGTTTTATTCCATTATCTCGTCACCTATACATTTTATCGCTAAAATTCATTTGCTAAATTGAAGGCCAGAAATTTGTCTACTCATTATGCCCTATGCACTTTCTATGTTCTTGCCACCTTCCAGCCACAACGGTAGCCCAAATGTCGGAAAACGTCACGCAAACTCCATTTTTGTTTATTTTTTTTTTTTTTTCGTCAATGGTCTTCAGATCATGTTATAAGGGCCTATCTAATTGATTTATTATGACAGTATTAGGTATATACCAATTATATTTCATGCAATTTAAGCTCTATGGTCCAACCGATAAAATACAGTGGCGACATCGACAGCTTGTAGTTGTTTCCACACCACCCAACAATGGTGTGGGAACCATGTAGGTTAGAGGTGGGAAACTATCGAAGAATCTAACTATCGATATATCGATAGTAACGAATAAAAACTATCGATGTATCGATATAACTATCGTTCACTAGAAGGGTTTATGTTTTGGACCCATAACACAACCAGGATCTTCAGAAACAATACTCAAATGAAAATTAATATCGTGAATAACAATGTTTTATTACACACGTTTTTTATTCCTTAAACTGGAAGTTAAAAACAAAAATAAACACATCTGAAATAAAGTGTAGTTGAGTTGTAGCACGTTGTAGGTTTGTTGTTAACTGATTTTAACAGAAAACGTTAAACTCATCTTCATCTCTTTCAATTTTGATTCAACTACCTACCAAACCAACCAAAATAAAAACAATCATGAAATTCGATGAAAGATGCAATATAAATGATAAGAGGACTAAGAGGACTGCTATCAATTGTCCAAGTAGAACTATCGATAGTTCGATAGTGTAGCAAACTATCGATATATCGATAATTACCATCGATAGTTTCCCACCTCTAATGTAGGTACTCTACCTCAGGAGGTGCGTTTTTTTATTGTGGTGTCCCCAGTAGGCCTACTACACGTTAATGTATGAATTTTTTTTCTCTCAACTCTTCGGTTGGGGGGTGCCAAATAGGTGGCGAGATAATGGAATAAAACTGGAATTCGCTATAAAATGTCTGAGCTTTGGGACGCCACTGTGGCGTAACGGTTGCAAAATATAAAAAAACGCATTAGGAATCTATTTGCAGAGCAAATGGTGGTCTGCAATTTCGTGTAAATTTCCTTCCCATACAATGCATAGGTAACAAAATAATCGCAAAAGAGTGGTTACGACTACTTCCATAAGCGGCAGGGGTAGTTTCCAGAGGGATGTTGCAATAAGTAGATATATTTGTGAAAAGCTTATTTAGTGCGCTACTGACCTATGTGAAACAAAAAGCCAAAAAAAAAAATTCATTTTTTTTTACCCCCTTAATATTTTTTTTTTTCGTCTAGTGGGGTTGTACTAGAAAAATGCTCTTGTTGTCTATGCATGTATGTCGGAGGTGTGCTTAAAATATTATTTGAACCATTCACATAGAGGGCATAGTGTGCGAGAAAATGAAAAAAAGCATTTTTTTTGAAATTTTATTTTTTTTGGGGTGGTTCCAGGTGGAAAATAGAGGTGCATTATGCGAATTTTTCAATATCATTCTGACATCAATAATCCCTGAAAATTTGAACAGCCTAGCATTAGCCCTTCAGATGATATGAAAGGGGGTTGTTTGAATTTCAACACCCTGTATATCTTAAACGGGATACTATTTTTAAATAAAACAAATACCAATTATTTGTGAGTATTTGCTGTTTGGTTTTTGGTGGATTCGCTTTACTGTTCAGTAAAAAACAAATAATAATTTCCAAAACATTTTTTTTCAAGGTCATTCAACTTTAGAGCGCTACCCCGACTAAAGGGTAGGTGATAGACATATGCTGTTGCTGGATAAATTGTAGAGAATTTAGTCCTCTTTAATTTACTAGCAGAGTATTTTTATGTAAAACTTAGCGGAAGCGCTACGTTTCGGAAAAACCACAAAAAAAACACCTTTAGGGGGATGAAAAGGGATGTTCCAGGGTGAAATTTTAATAAGCAGCCCTTGTCCTACTAGAAAAAAAAACAGAACTTGTGTCGAGTTTGCGAGGTTTAACCTCTCTTTCCTGGCCTAAACAGAGATGCTAAAATAAAAGTTAAAATCTATTTGATGAATCAGTTCAAGTTGAAAGATCTTGCACAAGCAAAATCGATCGGGCTCCGCTGTCAATTAGCTTACCATCTCATTGTTATGCATATTGATAAGCGGGGTTGGTTTAGATTTCATCAATGGCATGAAATTGGAAATTTCTTCACTGGAGGAAGTTTTCTTGATTACTTAGAACGATTTCTTGACTACTAGCCTTAGATTGAACCAGCAATTATGGTTCGCATGATAGATCATCATGCGACCTCGAGCACAGATCTGGTTCCTGGTGTTGTTGCCCTTGGTTAATTTATGGGCACTGGGGGCAGGCCTAAGCCTGACAGTTTTGGGTACTGTTATTAAGTTGTGGCCGTCGTTGCCGACCTTAATAGTTAAAACTAACTTCAAATTAAAATCACGTAAAATTTCATTAAAACTCTCTTCGGTTTAATTTTTTTACCATGTTACTTATAGTATAGGAGCTGGCAGGTTTTTCGGTGAACGATATTGATCAAAATTTTTATTAATTTATCATGATTGAAGGTTACCTGGACATACCAAAATTGACCGTCTGCCGTTTCAGGGTGGCATCTTTGATCGGGGGTTAAATTTTAAAAAGGGATGAATTTTCATTTTGGTGAACGATATTGATCAAGATCGAAATTTTCGGAAATGAATCAACAGTTTGAGGACTTATCAATATTACACAGGCAGATGATTTGTTTGACAGCATTACTTCGGCAGACGCCTGTCAAATTTGTAATTTTCAAGTTTTAGTGAACGACATTTATCAAATTCTATTTTTTTGCAAATCGATTCCTTTACTAACATACTCTCAGAAAAAATATCGGCAGACGAAAAAGACGGCAGCGTTTTTTTGGCAGACGCTGGAATAATGACAAGTTGATTTATGGTGAACAATACTGATAATAGCTGATATTCATGAAAGCGTTAGAGCAGCTCTAGTGTATTCAAAATTCAAATAGGCAGAAGATTTATTTGACATCACAATTTTGGCAGACACTATCAAATTTTGTCATATACAGGGTGTCCCAGCTGAGAGTGATCCATTTGAAATGCTTATAACTTCTAAACTAGTTGTGCTAGCGACCTGCGGTTTGCGCCATTCGACTTCTCCTGGCCTAAAGTTTTTTTAGTAGGTTAAAAATTTTATTGCCTCTCATACAGGGCGAGTAAAAAAAAAATCCGTTTTTCAACATCGAAATTCTCCTCTATCTTTAATACAACACCCTGTATATCACAACGTCAAAAAAAAGAGTCATGCTAAAGGTATCCATGTACCATCGTCACCAAAAGTAACTGGGACAGAAAAAGTTCATAATAATCTCCTGAACTAAGTCTCCTGTCATTCATTTCAATGCATTTAATTCATAATTTGACAAATATTTGACACTAAAATCATATAATAGTACAAGAGCTAACATGATGCTGTCCCAGTTACTTTTGGTGACGATGGTACCAATAAGCATCATCCTTGAAACTTAAAGTTTTAGCCGTAAAATATTGAAATCTAAATCCTGGTATTTTAGCATAAGCATGGCAGCTTCATGTTGTAGGTATGTACTGTACTTACTATCACTTTGGCAAACACTGCCATCCCTAGCCAGAGTACCTTATATCCAAATGTACCAACGGCTACTCGTCCTCTGCTGCACAGCAATACCCAGATAACACAATGTGCGTCAATGTGCTCGAAAAGTTCCGGCCGACTTCAGAGAAAATAGCATTTGAATGGTAATGCTTCAGAAGTATGTTGAAAGTGCGTATAATAAAACAAACCAAATCAAAGTAAGCTAGCAACATCGAAAAAATGCTCTTATTTCAACTTTTAAATTGAATGATCTGTGAAGTGCAGGGAAACCACTGCAAAACCGCATTATTTTAGTGTACGAATTAGCGGTACGCTAACAGCACTTCCTGAACACTTACCAAGATACCAGAGAGAGTAGAGTTTGCTCTGAGTGCTCTACATGCGCTGCCTGGAGTGCCCGCAGTCGGCAGTGATTAATTACAGATTTAGAGATACTCCGATCGTGCAGGAGGTGTACTACAGAGGTGCACCCCCCACCACAGATATCAAATGTGGAAAGGAAAGGGATAAGGAAACGGCAAGAAGGCAAGTTGAAGCAAGGAAGCCTGAGCCGAAGCTGCCGGCTGCCGCCATTGCGCCATTTTTAATGTTTAGATTTTTAGGTCATTTAGTTTCGTGTTTGGGTTCTTGTGCGTGTTTTCGGTTTCACTGGAAGAATAATGAGTTCCAAAGGGTAAGTGAGTAATTATCAAATATTAGTTAGGGGTTAATCCAAGCAATATTGTTCTGTGCTGTATGTGGTGATTGTAGGTGCTAATGCATGCGTGGTGGGTGACGGGTGTGTTGTGTTTTCACTGTTTAATTAACGAAATTCTGCAAAATCGATTCAATTCTTTTTAGAGCCTTTTCGACAAGATATTGCAAAATAAGTTCACTTTATTAGAGCCACCTTTTCCCCTGTAGGTACCCGACGAGCAGAGCTGGGCAAGCTACTTGGAAAAAGTAGCTAGCTACAAGCTACAAGCTACTTTATATTGTAAGTAGCTAAGTTACTCAGTAGCTCAACTACCTCTTTGAAAAAGTAGCTAAGCTATTAGTAACTTAACTACATTTTGAATTAGTGAAAGCTACTATTTAAGCTACTTTTATCAATGTACATGCCTTACCTAATTTAATTTCATAATATCATCATACGAAAATAATATATTAACTTTTTCTAAGAAGTAGTATTCATATTTTTGTCAAAAACCACTGGACATTAATTTATTAGGTTCACTTTGATTACAGTGATCTACGAATGCGAGAATAAAATAGGACACATAAAACATAGGTACCTACAGAGATAACTAGAAACTAGTCTAAGCAAGGCAGGATAAGAATTTTCCGGAAAATGATAATTGTAGCTTGAGCAATTAAAGTATAAAGTTACTTTTATCGAGCGGTAAATTCAAACGCGGGCGATAGGTTGGTGGAAACGTGCTTTTATAAGGGGAAAATTGTTTATTTTTGAAAACAATGTCGAATGGATGCCATTATATTATAGGTATAGTTATTTTATTTTTGAACTAGAAGAGTTCGCTGCGCATAAAACGTAATAAGTATTTTGGGCGTTATGAGTATCGTTAACCACACCCTCGGGCGGTAAATGACACTTTCCGCCATTAATACCTAAATAAACTATTAACTATCTACCAAAAGTAGCTTAAGTAGCTTGTTTTAGTAGCTAGCTACTTTTCACAGTAGCTTATGAATACTTGAAACACATTACCAAAAGCTACAGCTACAAGCTACTTTTTTTTCGAAGTAGCTTGAATAAGTTATTAGCTACCAAAAAAGTAGCTAAGCTAGTAGCTTAACTACTTGGTAGCTAGCTATTGCCCAGCTCTGCCGACGAGGCTGCCAAATTTGAATTGTGTCATCCCCAAAACGACTTCGATATGTATGAATCAATAGGCCTTTAATTGCGCAACTTATTTTCTTATTTGAGCCACCCCCTGTACTTTTACAGTTTGCAAAAATCCCATAAAACTCATTTTATTTGGTGCCCTCTGTGTAAGAGATTTTAATTTAGGTATAATTTCTTTTTTAGGTACCAGAGAAAGCGAAGAAGATTATTTAGAAGAAATTAATATACATATTTTATTTTATTTTTTTATTTGTTTCCTATGTTTATTTATTAAAAAATCATAATTCCACAATGTTTGTTTTTTATTTGCAATGTCTATCAGTGAAATAAAAAATGTACTCAAAAAATACTTCAATGAAGTACTTTAGGAGTACAATATAAATTTACCAAAAAAGATGTTCTAGTGGTGGTTTTTCTCTGTCGGAAAAGTGCTTTTGTGAAGCATTTCGCAAATACTTCCAACGCACGTTTGAAGCAGTGGCGGCTCGCGTTAAGGGTGGGCGACAAAAATAAAAAACAGCCATGAGCAATTTTTTTTTAGATTTTCAAGGTCGAGGCCTTTTCAAATATTGTATTAAAACAAAGATAATCCTACTCCGAAGTAGGATTATCTTTGATTAAAGATATTTTTTATTTTTCCATTTTCTCTCCAGATTGGCGGTGCCCACCTTGCCCATATAGGCGAACCGCCACTGGTTTGAAGCACTTAGAGCACTCCATGTTGGAAATGCGTAACTGCAGTGCTTCTATGATTGCGTCTTTTTTTTACTGGCCGGCTGGACATCCCAGAAGCGGCTGAGTGGTTTTCACAAGTACTTCTCAGATATGCAAATGCGAAAATACAGCACAATTGAAGTACTTTTCATGTAGTTTTGCGTTATCTGGGTATTCACTCAATCCCGGAGCGTCCTAACATTGGCAACGACGAAGAAGATGAAAGCACAGACAGTTCACCATTAACTTTATCAATGTCAGATTTCAAAGCACCTAATACCGAGTACATCATCACAGCCACACAAGATAACGCAAGCTGAGTTAAACGATCTCGTAAGGGACTAAGCATTGCCAAAGAGCAAAACAGAATTTCTAGGCCGTAACTTCTTTCCGTACTAGACAAAAAGAGTTGATGCAATATCTTGCTATGGTGGACACTTTAGTTTTTTGTGAAGATGTCAGTGGTTTGATGAGAGCACTTAATATTTTCTATGTATAAAACGAATGGAGACTCTCCATAGATAGCTCTAAGCTAGTTTAAAAACTGTTTTGCTAAATAACGGAAATATTTTACCGTCGTTTCCTATTGGTCACGTAGTCCATATGTTCGCGCCGAGTACTTTGAAATAAATGTGGATTTTGTGGCGTCATTGTTCCGCGAGTCCGTTGTGCTCAACCCTGGATGGCTCAACTATTGTGTACAACCCTGGCGGCCTGACTTGACGTGACAGAAGACAGCTGTCACAGGTTGTTGTTTACTTCAAGTCAGCTTGTTGCCGCGCAATGATGATATCGTGTTGTTGTTAAGAAAATAAAAGTATTTAGATTTATTTGTATGTTCAGTGCCCAGAATTAAACCGAGTTATTAGTAAAACAGTGTTTTCATTCGCTGGTGATATATCAAGCAAACACATAGCAGTAGTAGCTATAACTGGTGACCCCGACGTGATATATCTCCGCGAACCACTCGGCCTCTAACCTAAAACACGTGTCTGACTACTAAAAAAAATCAAGATGCAAAGCAATTTCGACTCCTCAGTAGATCCTGATCAGCAATTGGCTGCAAACAGCTCTTTTACCAACCAGCAACCAGACAGGAGTTCTTCAGTGAGTATTCCTATGCCCCAACCTTCTGGCCCTCACGGCAGTACAGCATTTGATCCCGCGGTGCATTTTAATCCAACAAATCACCCGGTGAGCTATCAGCAAGCATATGCCCAACCAGTAGTAAATTCGTTGCCAGCCCTCATGATGCTCAACCAGCAGCAGAGTTATGCCATTGACGCAGTTTACAACTGCAATCTGCCACCCTTTTGGCGTTCTCATCCAGACCTATGGTTCCTGCAGATTGAATCAGTCTTTCAAGCCCACCGTATACAGTCCGATAGCATCAAGTACTATCAATTGGTAAAATCACTGGACCCGGACACAATCACGGAAGTTGCAGACATCTTGAAGGCTCCACCACCTCAAGATAAGTACCAAAATCTCAAGTCTAACCTAATAAGTAGACTAACAGCCTCCGAAGACTCTCAGATGAACAAACTGCTCACTGATCTAGAACTAGGTGACCGAAAACCCTCACAGTTGCTTCGTGAAATGCGAGCCCTTGCCGGCAATCGTGCTACAGAAGACGTGCTCCGCATACGATGGCTGGCCCTTCTGCCTGTCAGCATTCAGCACTTGCTGAAAATTTTCAAGGCCAATTCACTTAACGAACTAGCTGCTGCAGCTGATGAGCTCATGACAAACATCCCTGGTGGCAGTGTCATGGCCGTCAACCAGAGCTCTCGCCAGCATGGACATGGTTCTTCAGTAGCCTCCGAGCTGAACGAACTCAGACAAGCCATCACAGAACTAACCATTGCTCAGAAGGACCTCACTTCTGCCATCAGACAGAGTCTCACCTCTGCCAGTCGACAACCACGTGAGCGTTCTGTCACTTCCGGGCTGCGTTCAGGAATGGCTACAGCCAAGCCAAAATTGGCATTTTGCGTTCGAGTTCGGCTCCAACCTACATGGTTCGGCATTACCTGTGGAGGGGGAAAAGTAGGTTTTGGCATTAGCATTGCCGTCTTTGAACGCACCCCTGGAGAATGCCGATATCATCGAAAATTCGGTGCCCGGGCCCAAAAATGTGTGCAACCCTGCACATCTCAGCTGCCACTAGCATCTCCGCGCCAGGAAAACTAAATATGCTGTCGCCTGTTCAGGTGGTAAGCGACAGCAATATCAACAGCACCTGTCTCCCATCTAAAGAAAGTCGCCTGCACGTCATAGACAAGGTCACTGGCATGAAGTTCCTTATCGACAGTGGTTCCGTTGTATCCTTGATTCCAAGAAGCTTCTTTCAACGAAAACTTCTGCCTGCTGACCTCATGCTATATGCAGCCAATGCAACAGTTATCAAAACGTATGGTCAACACTTTCTTAACCTCAATTTTGGACTCCGCAGATCCTTCAAATGGGCATTTATCATTGCAGACGTCAAATCAGCAATCATAGGTGCCGACCTGCTTTCACATCATGGCCTCCCTCCTGATTTAAAGCACAAGCGCCTTCTGGACTCTCTCACCTCACTGTCTTCTCCTGCTGAAATGCATGAAACCGAACTTCATACTGTTTCCACTGTCAATATTGCAGAATATGCACCTCCTACACTCAGTCAACCCTATAGCAAGTTGCTGGAAGAGTTTATTGACATCACCCGTCCAAGGTCAGTCCCATCAGTGGACGCCCCTACGGGAACTCATCACCACATAGTCACCACTGGACCGCCAGTCAATGACCGTCCACGTCGGCTAAACTCAGAGAAACTAAAGATTGCTAAAGAGGATTTCGACCTCCTGTTGCATCATGCTGTTATCCGTCCCTCCAGCAGTCCATGGGCCAGTCCTCTACACATGGTCCAGAAAAAGCAAGGCGGATGGCGTTCCACAGGTGATTTTAGGAGGCTCAATTCCCAGACTGTGCCAGATCGGTACCCCATACCACTACCAGAAGACATCTTTCAGCGGCTGCATGGGAAAACTGTCTTCACTGTCATTGACCTGGTTCGAGCTTACCACCAAATTCCTGTAGCACCAGAGGACATACCCAAAACAGCGATTACTCCTTTTGGGCTTTTTGAGTTCCTGGGTATGCCTCCAGGCCTGCGCAATGCCACTCAGACATTTCAACGTCATATGGACAACCTTCTCCGTGGTATTAATTTCGCAGCATGCTACATTGATGACTTGATAGTGTTCTCGGATTCCCATGAGGAACATCTGCAACATCTACGCAAAATCTTCAATGTTCTGCGTGAGAACAAAATCACTATCAACCTCAGCAAGTGCCAAATCAACAAGTCAGAAGTTCTGTACCTCGGCTACTCCATCAACAAGCTCGGATACAAACCACCTGATTCCAAGATCCAAGCCATCGCTTCTTACCCCAAGCCAGAGACCATCTCTGACCTTCGTAAGTTTTTGGGAATGCTCAATTATTACCGTCGCTGTATTCCAAAGGCCGCTGAACTTCAAGCCCCTCTCAATGCATTTATGAAGGGTGCCAAGAAAAAAGACAAACGGCCCATCCCTTGGACACCCAGCTCAGAGAAGGCCTACCAAGACTGTGTAGAAAGCATTGTCAAAGCGACTTGTACCAGCTTCATCTCACCCTCTGCAAGTCTCGCCCTCGTCACTGATGCCTCGGACTTCGCTATTGGAGCTGCACTTGAACAGCTGATCGACGACTGCTGGAAGCCCATAGGTTTTTTTTCCCGCAAGTTGAGTCCCACCAAAACGCGATACAGCACCTACGATCGCGAGCTGCTAGCGATTTTCGCTGCAATAAAGTTCTTTCGTCACCAGCTGGAAGGACGCCAGCTCATCATCAAAACTGATCATCGCCCACTGGTATACGCCTTTGCTCAGCGCGCTGAAAAAGCATCCCCCAGACAGCTCCATCAACTGGACTTTATTTCACAATTCAGCACAGAAATCGTCTATGTCAAAGGAGAACACAACGCCGTTGCTGACGCCCTGTCTCGTATTAACGCTATCTCCATGCCAACGTCACTGTCTCCTAAAGCCATCGAAGCCGCACAGCTTGAAGACCAAGATACGCCACAAGAATCATCGCTCAATCTGCAACAGCTTGTTATTGAAAACGCCAACGTCCTCTGCGATGTCTCTTCAGATCGCATCAGACCCTACATTCCGACAAGTCTCCGACGCAAAGCTTTTGATGTTGTGCATGGTTTGGCACACCCCAGCGGCCGAGTCACTGCTCGAATTCTCAAAGAAAAATTTGTTTGGCCTGGAATCAAGAAAGACGCCCTCCAGTGGTCCCGCCAATGCATTCAGTGTCAAAAATCCAAAATTCAACGACACAATCGTCTCGCACCACAGCACATCATCGTACCTGACAACAGATTCGAGCATATTCACCTAGACCTCATCATTTTACCACCAGTCAACAAATTTCGTTACTGCTTAACCATAATCGATCGATTTTCTAGATGGCCTGTTGCAGTACCCCTCCAGAACATGGAAGCTGACACCGTCTCGTCTGCTCTCTATGTCAATTGGATTTGCAACTACGGAACGCCACTATCCATCACAACTGACCAGGGCACGCAATTTGAGTCTTCACTATTTTCGGCTCTTGCACGCCTTGTAGGAGCGCGGGTAATTCACACCACGCCCTATCACCCGCAGTCCAATGGCATCGTAGTTCACCTCTGAGTCACCCTCAGCTGATCCCCAAGTCTTCCTCGAAAAATACCGGGACCACATCAGGAAAGTCCGCCCAACACCTACGGCTCACCATATCAAATCTCGCTGCTTCATCCTCAAAGACCTCGCAACTTGCAGTCATGTCTTCCGCCGAGTGGACTCTGATCGTCGCCCGCTCGAACCGCCCTACATTGGCCCGCATGAAGTCGTCAAGAGAATAAATGACCGAGTGTACAGCATTCGAATCAATGGCGTTGAGAAGACTGTCTCTGTGGACGCCCTGAAGCCAGCCTACACCCTTAAACCCGATACCGTTTCATCCACCCTGGAGAATCACCCAGCGTCATCCTTCACCATGGACCGCCCTCTTCGCACTTACTCAAAAAAGAAGGTTTCGTTCCTCCCACAAGTGGCTTCGTCACTGGGAGGGGAGTAGATGTGGCGTCATTGTTCCGCGAGTCCGTTGTGCTCAACCCTGGATGGCTCAACTATTGTGTACAACCCTGGCGGCCTGACTTGACGTGACAGAAGACAGCTGTCACAGGTTGTTGTTTACTTCAAGTCAGCTTGTTGCCGCGCAATGATGATATCGTGTTGTTGTTAAGAAAATAAAAGTATTTAGATTTATTTGTATGTTCAGTGCCCAGAATTAAACCGAGTTATTAGTAAAACAGTGTTTTCATTCGCTGGTGATATATCAAGCAAACACATAGCAGTAGTAGCTATAATTTCAAGCCTAGTGACTCCATCTGTGAAACAGTGATTAAATTAATCTATTCTGTTTACCCGCTGTTGCAAGTAGAAAGATTTCTTTTGTTATGACGTTTCAATATTATAAATTATGTTATCTTTTTGTGTAATATCCTTGGTGTGAAGAAAAATAACAGTTCTGATTGTCAGGTCAAGAATGTTGTTCGATATTCGTTGTTGAGTTGTTGTTACCAATTAAAAGTTCAAGTTGTAACATAGGTAACCTTTTTTGCAGCTAGTAAAATTATGCAAAAAATCAAGTAATCTTTTATTTTAAAAGTAAAAAAGTTGAAATACAGTCCCCAGTACATAACACCATATGAAAGAGTCTTATGAAAATATGAAAAGCCTTTTGTTGCGGATTAAGTATGATGAACATCGATGGCAAATCTGTGGAGATTTGAAAGTCGTAGCTCTTCTGCTTGGTCTATAAGTGGGCTACACGAAATTTTGTTGTTTTTTTTTTTGTATGGTTATTGGCTTCTGCTCCTTTCAAGGGCAATTTGCCAGCTCATTTGTTCTTGTGCAGCAACCTTATCTGGCTCTTGACCATCGTCGTTGCACTTTCATCTTCTTCACTATCTGTGTGTATTTCTTTTTGTGTTATGGATTCTGATAGTTTGATAGTTTGGGGTTGTAAGGCTAAAGCTCTATCTTATTGTGTTTCAGAAAATTATTCAATATATTAATTGTATTGTTATTCAGTTTTCCTAGTACAGTGGTCATTGATAGAGGTGTTGCATGATCCTCTTCCCTACTTAAGATGCAGTAGAGGTCGTTATTTGCTATAGCATTTATTGGGCATTCCAGGAATATGTGGTTTAGGTCCTCAACCTGGCCGCACTCACAGTTTGGTGATTCTTTGATGCCTATTTTGTGGAGGTATTCTTTGGTTAGGCAGTGTCCAGTTCTCATTCTTGTTATTGTTGTTGTGTGATTTCTGTGCACGTATGGGAATTTTTTGTACCATGGCATTGTAGGAAACTTTTCTTGTATTTGGGCATACCATCTGCCTTTTTGTTTGAGGGATGCTTTCCAGGCTTCGTTGTGTTCTATCCATATTTTTTCTTTTATTATATTGTATATTTGTCCATTGTTTAGGGGTATTCTTTTTGGGACGTATAGTCCTCTTCCTATGTTGGCAAGTTTGTCTGCTGTTTCATTCCCAGGTATATTTGCGTGTCCAGGAATCCATGCAATTCTGATGTCCTTTTCATTTTCGTTTGCTGCTTTTATTAATGCTTTGGTTCTTAGGGTGAAGTAGTCGATTTCCGGGTTGATGTATGTTTGGTTGAGTCTGTCTATTGCACTCTTTGAGTCTGAGAGGATTATTGCATTTTTTATATTTTTTCTGATTATGTATAATGCTGCTTCTTTAATTGCCATTATCTCTGCTGTGCATATGTCAATTTCATTCGGGAGTCTGCAGCTGAAGTTGTGGTTTTGACTGGGACAGTGTATTCCATATCCTGTTTTTTTGTTTTGTCTTAATCCATCCGTATAAATAAAAGTGTAATCCTTTTCGTATTTTTCTGTGTTTGCGATGAATGAGATTCTTGCATATGGATCATTTTTCTTTAGCCCTAAATCTATTGTGGGTAGTTCACTAATTTGTGTTTCGAATTTAATTATATAGCATGGTAATCTATCTAGTGTGTCTGTTTTGTCTTTGTATTGATATAGATAGTCTAAGGACTGTACAAGGAATGGGATGTCTTTTCTCCTCCAATAATTGGCATGATGCATGTATTGTAACTTTATTGCTTTAATGATTGCTACAATGGGGTGGTTATTGATATTGATGATCTTGGATAGGAATTTGATTCCCAATAATTTTTGTCTATGTTCCAGTTGCATTTGTTTGGCCTCTGCCAATAATACGTTGGTTGGAGTTGTTTTTGTGCATCCTAGGACTATTCTGAGAGATTGGTATTGTATACTTTGTAGTTTTTTTTTTATTTTTTTCTGTCAGGTTCAGTAGGAATGCTCCGTATTCAAGATGTGACATAATTAGAGCGGAGTGTATCTTTATTAGGGCCATTGGGTCGGCACCCCATCTAACCCTTCCAAATATTTTGATTAGGTTTAGTCCATTTTTGGCTTTTGTGGTTATGTGTTCTATGTGTTTATTAAAGTTGAGGTTGCTATCCAATATGAATCCAAGATATCTGACTGTTTCTGTTAGTGGTATATTTTCATTCTGTATTTTTATGGGAGGGTATACTGTTTTCCTTTTTCCCTTTGTGAAGATCATGGCTTGGCATTTATTGGTAGCTAGGGTTAGTTTGTTTGTGCTCAACCAGCTTGCTGTTGTGTTCAGTGATGTATTTATTTTGCCTATTATCTGCGGTATGTGTTTTCCCTTGGTGAAGATTACTATGTCATCTGCATATGCGCTCATGATTATGTCTTTTTCTATGTTTTTGAATATGTCTCTGATATAAACGTTAAATAGTATTGTGCTCAATGGGGATCCTTGTGGAAGTCCTCTGGTTGCTATTGATGGTCCTATTAGTTTGCCTTGTGTGTTTCTGATGAATAGTTTTCTATTTTTTAATATTTTGTATATAATATTGCATAGTTCTATGGGAATTTCTATGTCTATTAGTTTTTGGTAGAGTATATGTATGTCTACAGCATCAAAAGCAGATTTCAGATCCAGGAAAACGGCTACCACTGCCTCGTTTCTGGCGAATGCCAAGTTAATGTAAGTAACTAGATGGCTTAGATTGTTGTGTACACTATTTTTTTTCCTGAAGCCTGTTTGTGAGTGCGTTAGCAGTTTTTTATTTTCTATATGCCAGTCCATTCTGTTCTTTATCATTGTTTCTAGAGTCTTAAGATAGCATGATGCTAGAGCTATTGGTCTATAGCTCTCGCTTGTTTCTGGGTCCTTGTTTGGTTTGTTTATGGCTATAATCAAATACTGGTTCCATGTTGTTGGGAGATTCTCGCCTTCCATGATCCGGTTGTATTTATTTAGTAGTATCTGCTTTGCGTTGAATGGAAGGTTGCTGATCATTGAATATGAGACTTCATCTATTCCCGTGGCTGTATCTCTTTTCCCTTTTATGGCTAGGTTTAGTTCGTTAGATTTGAATTTTTGTATATTTCCCATATTTTCATTTGACATCCTGAATTCAGGGTTTATATCTATTATTGACATTCTGTCTAGTATTTGCTGTCTTATGTGGTCAGGTGTTATCTTGAATTCTTTCCTGGTGTAATTTCCTGAGAATTTTTTTAGTTTTTCCCAGATTTTTCTGCTGTCTGTTGTTCTGTCGATTTTTGCCGTATATGCTATAAATTTTTCTCTCTTTTTCTTTTTGAAGTATCTTCTTGTTTTTGCTATGGTGTGTTTCAAATTTAGGTAGTTTTCAAGTGTGGGGTCGTATGTATAATTGTTTAGTGCATCTTTTCTTTCTGTTATTTTCTTGGTACAGTCCATGTCCCACCACGGGTTTCCGGTTTTATTTTTTTGTGTTTCTTTTGTTTTTGGGATGTTGTTATTTGCAGATTCCTGGATAAATTCTTCAAGAGTTCCAAAGTTTAGGATCTTTTGTTGTACTTCTTCTCTTCTTATTGCTGTGTATATGTCTTGGTGGTAATTGGGCCAGTTGGCACCTGCAAAAGACCTTTTTGAGTGATATTTTGCTATGTATTCGTTATTGTTTATTTGTGTTATTTGTTTTATTTTGACGATAGTTGGTAAGTGATCGCTGTATCCTGGATCCTGTGTAACTTGCCAGTTGCATTTTGTTGCTATCTGTGCAGTGGTGAGGGTTATGTCGATTGGACTTTTATTATCTCGTGGTGTATTTATTCTGGTGGATGAACCATCGTTCAGTATCACCATGTCGTTATTGTCCATTATTTCTGCAATTTGTCTTCCATTTGGATTTATGTGATTGCTGCCCCAGTCTGTATGATGACCGTTGAGGTCCCCCATAAGTATTATTTCGTCTGTCAAGCTATCTATAATGTCTTGTAGTTGCTTATTTAGATTTGGAATCTGGGATGGTGCATAACTTGTTATAATGTTTATTTTCTTTATTTTAATTATTAAGTATTCCAGGGCGTTGTTCTGTGTTGTGTTGGGTGTCTTAACTTCGTTGTATATGAGGTTCTTCTTTATGCATATTGCGACGCCTCCGTATCCGTCATCTCGATCCTTTCTCAGTACATTATAATTTTTAATGTAGAATTTTTTTTCTTTACTTAACCATGTTTCATTTATTAAGATGATGTCGGGATTGTGTTCTTGTATGTAGTTGATTAGGTTGTCTCGATTGGGTATAATGCTTCTAGCATTCCACTGCAGTATGGTTATTTTTAGTTTGTTGTCTATTTTTTTTTTTTTTTTTTTTAACTAGAAATTTGAATCCTGATCTGTGGTACTCATGTTATCTCCTTGATCAGATATTAATCGGGTTAGTCTATAGTATATTTCTTGTTGTGTACTTGTATTTAATTTACAAATGAATTCTTGTATTTCTCTTGGCGTGAAGCTGTCTATCGTCTGTATTGCACTTTCAGGCTTGTGGGGGTGATTTTCTTCTACTGGGTGGGTTTGGGAGGTGGTTGGTTGATTATTAATGTATTCATTTGATTTTTGGTATTTTGCTGGTCTTGAATTTGGTTGTATTAGTTGGGCATTGTGTTTTTCTCGATCGTATCCGTAATTTTTTTCTGTTATTCTTTTTTTTGAGGGGTTGGTGATTGCGTGTTGATCTGTTCTTTTGTTTTTGTTACTATCTCTTTGCACCTCGATTCTTCTTTGATTTATTGCTATTATGTTGGATTCTTTGTTTTCTTTTATTTTGATATGTGGGAAGTCCCTATGGTCGAAGGTAAAAGTGTTTGGGTTTTCATTTTTGCCAATATTGTTTGTTTTTGGGCACATAAGTGATGCCTCGTAGTACGATATATTTTCATATATCATATTCTGTTTAATTGTCTCTTGTCTTATATATTCTGGGCATTTTCTTGAGTTAGAGTTGTGTTCGTTCGATTTACAGTGATAGCATGTGTCTTCACATGTGTTATGTTTTGGATTTTCTGGGGTTAAAGTTTCTGAGCATTTGAAGCACTTTTGTTTTCCTTTGCATTGAACTTTAGTATGTCCATATAGAAAGCAATTGTAACATTGCGTCACCCGTGGTATGTAGGGGATAACACGAAGTCCTAATCCATACATACATACACATCTTGGTAGTTGTGTTCCATCGAAGGTGATTAGTACTGATTTTGTCGGTATGTATTCAAATTCTTTTTGGGTGTTTGTTTTTAGTTGTGAGTTTGCGGCAGCTTTTCTGTTGAGTCTTACAGCACTTATGATGTTGTTGTAATTTTCTTCTCCAGGAACATGTAGGTCATTCTTTATGGTTTCTGTAGTGAATTCAGTGTCTATGCCTCTAATTATTCCTTTGCATGAGGTATAGTTATAAGGAATGTAGGTTTTTAGGCCCTTGCTTGCTATGGATTCGTTTTCCAGTAGTTCGTTGGCTGCTTTGTGCGTGTGGAATTTCACGCCTATTTTGCTTTTTCCTAATATTTTGGTTCTTTTTATTTCATTCAATTTTAAGTCGAATATTATTTTTGCTATTTTTAATTGGGAGTATTTTCCAATATTTTCTCTATCTGATTCCACTGTGACTAGGAATATTGTGTCTTTGTTGTTATATAATCTTTGGAATCTGGGTCTAGGAGTGTTTTGCACCATTTTATTGTTGATTTCTTCATTTTTATTAATCAGTGTTACTGTATTATTTATCTGACTTTGCAGGTTATTTTCAGAGGTTTCAGAGATTTTTTCGATTGTTTCACCTATTGGGGTTTGATTTGAAGGAGGGGGCTTCGCCCCCCCCCTTCGGGGTGGGCATTTTTTAAGGATTAGTTTGGATGGTGTGTTTTTGTGTAATAATAATAATTAAAAGATTTATTTTGCATATGGTTTAGGATGTGTGTTAATAGAATCACCACTTACTCGTCTGTACTATCTTCGATTTTCACTTTTCACCTTTGGGCACGTTTTTGCAATTTGGGTAAAAAAAACACAGCTGCTTCCACCTGAGTTTTCACAGCGAATCCAAGTGGGAGTTAAATTTTGTTGTTTTATTTGCGAATGAGATAGTCGAGATAGAAATGTGCATTAAGCTGGGTACGCATATGAGCATGAACGCGAATGAGGCAATCCGAGGCCGAACCATTTGCCTCGGATTCGGGAAGAAATAAACTTGACCTGAATAGTGGACGCACGAGGCGTTGTACGGAATCGATCCATAAATATGTGGTGAGCATTCTTGTTGTTATTAATTTAAATTTTTAATCGCTTTCATCTCAAAACAACACGTGGACTGCCTCGACCTCGAAATGAATTTTTAAAAAATTCCATCCACACTGAGCACACATGAGCAGCGGACGAGCAGATGCCTCACTTTGATGTACCGCCAACAAATGGATCGGATCGAGGCCAAATGCATGCGGGTTCAAACAAATTTGCACGCCTCGTTCAGACGTACACATACGTATGCTCATGCGTCCTCGGGCTGCCTCATTCGGGTTCATGCTCATATGCGTACCCAGCTTTACATAAAAAACGTCTGGCGATGTCATTGGTCTGGCGTCATCGTCAGTCACTTCAACCTGGGCAAAAAAATGACCCTTTAGTTGACCCACAAATAGTATTATTGCCACCGTTGCATATTAACCTAGGGCTTATGACAAATTTCGTAAAAGCAATGAACAAAAATGGAGCTGCTTTTCAGTACAGCAGAATATAAGAGAGCAGCGAAAAAACCACGTCGCCATTCCGCAAATGAGTTAAAAATTTATAGTTTCTGTTAATTTTTTGAAAAAATGGATTTTTTTTTTCTACGAAACTAAACTAATTTGAAATATTTTTATCATTATGATGTTTATCAGATGAAAATTAATAAAAAAAGTTACTTTACGCAATAAATACTACTAAGAATTTGTAGACCTGGTGTAATAAGAAGCCAGTTTAAAAAACGTAGTTAAAAAAAAAAATAAATCGCGTAATTTGATAATATTGTTAAATGTTAAGTGTCAAAATTTAATTATTAAGTTTATAAGTGTTTGACTATATTTAATTGTATTACCTAATTTAAACCACTTATTTACAGATGTTATTTCCGTATTTTTCCTCAACAGAGATTCCACGCCAAACTGTTACTTTTGGGGTATCTCGCTATTCTCACTGGAACTTGTTAAGTTCTCGTGGAAAATTTATTTTAACTTAGTTGATGTCCAACTACACACACATTTAAAAATTGTTTGCCATAGTGATAGCAAGTACATACCTACAACATGAAGCTGCCATGCTTATGCTAAAATACCAGGATTTAGAATTCAATTTTTTACTGCTAAAACTTTAAGTTTTAAGGATGATGCTTATTGATACATGGATACTTTTAGCATGACTCTTTTTTTTGACGTTGTGATATACAAGGCGTTCCATTAAAGATAGTGGAGAATTTCGATGTTGAAAAACGGATGTTTTTTACTCGCCCTGTATGAGAGGCAAGAAAATTTGCTACCTACTTAAAAAAACTTTAGGCCAGGAGAAGTCGAATGGCGCAAGCCGCAGGTCGCTATCACAACTCGTTTAGAAGTTATAAGCATTTCAAATGGTTCACTCTCGGCTGGGACACCCTGTATGTGACAAAATTTGATAATGTCTGCCAAAATTGTGCTGTCAAATAAATCTTCTGCCTATTTGAATTTTGAATACACTAGAGCTGTTTTTAACACGCTTATATTATTAGCTTCACCTGTATGTATGTATGTTTGTATGTATGTATGTTTGTAAGTAACATTGAAAAGGTTTATCGCACGGGCACATAGGGATGCGTGCGAACTTTTGGACCCTTGGGAAGTGTATGAACAAGAACCTGGAGCAAGCCAAGTGAGCTGGAACAAGTCTGGATAAATCTGGATGAAGTCTGGAAGACTCTGGAAAGCTCTGAATAAGTCTGGATAATGTCTGCAAAAGTCTGGAAATCTCTGGGGCGAATTCAGGAATGACACACTCAGTGTGAGTGTGATACCGGTGCGGTGCAACGCACTAGCCGTTGATAAAGATGAATGGTGCAAAATATAAACAAAACACAAATAAGAATTAAAGTTTTTTCTTCAAAATAAAAAAATGAACAATAAAATAATACATCGAACTAAAAAGTGAAAAATAAATATAGTTTAGAAAAACTAAAAAACACGCTTTTATAGTAAATTGGACTAAAAAGTGAAAAAATAATTTTTAATATAAACAGAAAATATTAATGAACAAAAAATATTAGAGTTATTGTGAAAAAAGCGTGGGGTGCTCAATGTACGAGAAATGTGGAACAAAGCACCCCACGCTTTTTTCACAATAACTCTAATATTTTTTGTTAATTAATATTTTCTGTTTATATTAAAAATTATTTTTCACTTTTTAGTCCAATTTACTATAAAAGCGTGTTTTTTAGTTTTTCTAAACTATATTTATTTATTTTTATTCACACTACTGGGTATTTGAAGAGCTTCCGATCAGTAGGTATATACTTACTGAGTTAACTGATTTTTTTTTATCTTCTGTCCAGATTCAGAGTTAGAGTTAAACGATAGCGTAGGTATGAAAAACTAACATGAGAATATGTTCACTCAAAATCAAACCGATTTTCCACCGTCAATATTTCAAAAACATTTAAATTTTAGATATTATAGAATACTGTATTCTTCATGAACTATGTAGGTATAACCGTTGATCGTTGGAGATGCGCAAATTAATATCAAACAAATTTTGTTCAAAACCTGCTTTCATAAATCTCTTTTTTTTTAAGAATATTTAGGTTTATATGCTAGCCTCACACGAGCCTCGTCCGTTACAAGATTCCACGACCATTGCCATCCTAATATTGTGTTCTGAGAGCTACCTAGTCGGAACTGGGAAACCCAAAAGAAATTCATAAATGAACACCATTCAAAAAGAAACTGGAGGCATTTTTGAAACCTACCAATAGAAGTATTCCTGAAGGTTGCCATAATAAAATCAAAACTATATCAATTTGTGATTCGAGCAAATATCAATCATTTGGTTTTCATTGCAAAAAGGAATTATTATTAAGTTCAAATACACCTAACTTCAGTTCAATTTCTAAAAAAAAAAAACAAACGCAAACACTCAAATCCAACCATTGTCTACCAAAGATAACCTGATACTTTAATCATCCTCATTTTTAAACTAAACCGAAGTCAATTATTTATATTAGGCAAATATTCAAGTTTAAAAAACAATATTAATTATTTTTTATATAAAAGACTTTTCACTGGGTTGTAAAGGCAAGTTTTTTAAAAAAAATGGCAATGTTTGACATAAATGGTAAAGTAGCCCTTATTACTGGAGGCGCCTCTGGTATGGGTTACATATTCGCCTTGGATTTACTAGCTAAAGGTTTAAAGGTAAAATTTGTTTTGTGAAATATTAATAATTCCATCAACGGTAATTTTTATAAATGAGATGATTCAATTTTCACATTTTAACTATTTTTGGCTTAGGGCGTCACTTTAGCAGATGTTGCTACAGATGTTGGAGAACGAGCAATTAAAGAAATTGAAGCTAAATTTGGTAAAGACAGAGCAATTTTCGTAAAAACTGATGTCACTAATGCTAGTGAATTTGAAGGTAAGAGTCCAAAAAGAACTAAAATTCAATCTAAAATTTTGAAAAAAGTCTTTTTGTTTATATTTTTTCAATTCAATTTGTAAATTTTGTATTCTATTTTAGAGGCTTTTCAAAAGACAGTAGATAAATTTCAAAATCTTGACATTTTGATAAACAATGCAGGCATCGCTCTTGAAAAACGCTGGGAAAAATTAATAGATATTAACTTGGTAAGTGTCTATTATTTAATTGAAATTACAATAAAGATGGGAATCTTAAACTTTCATAAAATCTTATTCTAATGAATTACTAGAGGCATCACAATCCCTGAAAATTTCAGCTCATTGGGAATTATATAGTTCCAGAAATACAAAGTACAAAACCGTTAAGGGGAAAAGAATGAAATTTTATCTTCTTTCCTATACCTAAGTATGAATAATCTCACTTCTTATGGGATTTCTGACCGCGGTCAAATTTAACCAAATTTTAGTATGTTATAGATCTGACCTTTGTCATCAATAACTATCACGGGTACAGCTTAATCCTATATGACTAGTTTTTGAGGTACAGGGTGTTCAGTGTGAATGTCCGATATGCATTCAATCAGCCAACTCATATTCGTGTGAAAATTCAGTCAAGGCGCAGAAATTAGAGAGTTATTGGAACTAATAAATACTGCCTCGCAGTATTAAGGATCTACGTTATTTTATTAGTGCATCAGCACTATTTTTCCAAGAAAAAAACAGTTATTGGAAGACTGTAGTAGGTGCTAGAGTATTACCTTATTTTGTATTCACAATTTTGACAGCTGATAACTATGTTTATAAATTTCAACCTCAAAAAGTGTTTATTTTTGTTTGTGATTTTCTGCCGATACTCATTTTTCGATGCTACCTACAGTAAAATGGAAAACTACTGTAAAAAATACATTTTCCAAGCCAAGTAAAATTAGGTCACCGTCGAAAAGCGAAACGTCAAAGTCGTCCAAAATGTCAGAAATTTGAAATAAGGGAAGTTTACTGCCTCGCACTAACCATACACAAATAAAGACAAGCAGTAACCTTATTAAGGAAATCCTTATTTTCAGACCCAAATGCGCATGTGTAGATGTCAAAATAAGGCTAATTTAAATACTGCTTGTCCTTATTGCACGTCCAATAACTCTCTATTAAGTGAAATACCAATAGTTATTTATGCTCCTAGAGGCATAAGTTCATGTACAGGGTGTTCCATTTTGCTATAGGTATGTCGTGGTGTTCATTATTAGTGGACTGTATATTGAATTCGTCGCTGTTTTTATTGAAATTAAACGCTGGTTTTGTCTTATTTACACCACTAACTATTTATTCACAGAACTACTTCACTACTTTACATGACTATTTACAAATTTACAATTGTGTGAATGATTTTTTGACCGCAGCCAAAAACAAAACTTCAAAAACTGAGCTTGCCACGACGCTCTTATTAATATTAGAAACTCTTGCGCGTAACTGATTAACAATGCGACTCCGTGGTCTCTTTTACATACTCAGGGAAAAGCCTAGAATTCCGGAGTCGTGTTCGACCAATCAGAATTGAATTCTAGATTGCGTTCGAAGAATTAGAATTGCTATCAAGTGGCGCGGCATATTGGGTGTTGTTGCTATGGAAAATTTTATACCTCTATTATTTAATATTTAAAATAGAATATTCTGGAGAATATTATTATATTCGAGAATATATTATTTCGCCATACCGCCCCCCTTGAAAGGATTGCTTTCAAAAATGAAAGTACAAAACAAAATAAGTTTTTCCTGAAAAATTTGAAACAAAATCCTACACAATAGTAAAGTATTACATAGTATTATAAACACTTACTCTACTGAACATGAAAATCGAATAATAAAAATAAAGTAAATTATCCTCAAAAATAGCATTGATAATAATATAACAAATATCATAATATCACCTATATAAACTAAACAAATTATTAAATGCCATTATCGTTAACAAAATGTTGAATAAAGAAAAAAAAAAAAAAAATTAAGAATAATCATATTAAATAAACAAATCATTCATCTAGTCATCTATAGGTAAAACACACACTTTTGACACTGCTCGCTTTACTAATCCGTTCGTAGTTTTCACCAACACTACGCGAACTATATCGTCTGATCCAGGATACACATTTTCAATTCGTCCCATCGCCCATTTTAACGGTGGGAGATTTTCGTCTTTCAATACGACTAAATCTCCTACTTTAATGTTAGAATCTTTATGACACTTCCACTTATTACGCCTATGAAGTTCACATAAGTACTCGCGATTCCATCTGTCCCAAAAGGTCTGAACAATAAATTTTAAATGCTGATATCTACTTAACCTACTACATTTGAGATCCCGTACATCAGATTCTGGTAGTGTAATCAATGCTTCGCCTACCAAAAAATGACCTGGCGTTAAAGGCGATAAATCTGTTACATTATTTGATAAGGGACTTAAAGGCCTAGAATTCATACATGCCTCAATTTGACAAAAAACAGTCGTGAGTTCCTCAAAGGTTAACGAAGCATTTCCAATTATTTTCCTTAGATAATTTTTAGCAATTTTAATGCGAGACTCCCAGAGCCCCCCGAAGTGAGGTGAACGGGCTGGGATAAAGTTCCATTTTATCCCATCATGAGCCAAATATTCAGCAATTTTACTGTTAAAGTCTTTGTTATGTACTAATGTGAGAAACTCTGACATTTCATTTTTTGCCCCCACAAAATTAGTTCCGCAATCGGAAAAAATATTCTGGCACCTGCCCCGTCTTGCGATAAATCGTTTGAGTGCATTGAGAAAAGATGGAGTGGACAAATCGGATACGACCTCCAAGTGCACAGCTTTGGTCACAAAGCATATAAAAAGGCAAAGATAAGCTTTAACTATTTTAGCATTTCTAAGAGTTGAGGTTTTAATACTGAATGGGACACCATAATCTACACCTGAATTATAAAATGGTTTAGCAGGGGTAATCCGTTGCTCAGGCAATTCACCCATGAGAATGTTAAGGCCTCTTGGCTTTACTCTGAAACAAATGATACAAGCCTTAAGAACTCTTTTTATTATGTTAATGCCACCAAGAATCCAAAACCTTGTTCTTATATTTGATAATAAATTTTGTGGACCCATATGCAAATTTCTTTTGTGTTCATTTTTAATTATAATTTCACTTAATTTATGAGCTTTATCTAAAATCATTGGATGTTTTTGTGCAAATGGAATTTCGGATTTTTTCAATCGACCCCCTACTCTTAATATTTGATTTTGATCTAAAAAGGGATTTAATTCAAGTAATTTACTATTTTTTGCGATGGGTTTTTTCGATTTTAAACAATGAATTTCGTCAGAAAATGAAACAATTTGTGACATACGTACCAAACAAACCAATGATTGTTCTAATTCAGACACTGATAAGGTTTCGTCTAAAATTTTATTTTGAGGAAATAATGTGTTTTTGTAAAATCTTAAAATATAGGCTACTACTCGTTGTAGCCTAGAGAATGTAGAATATCTTTCAAAAATGTCTTGTTCCAAAATATACGTAAATACTTGCCTTACAACACGTCTTTCTGGTGTATCTTCTAAATCATCCAAATATGTTGTATTTGACGGCCACTCTTGATTTTCTTGACATAACCAAGAGGGTCCCTTCCACAACAAATTTGAGTCAATCATATTGCTTGGGCTACAACCCCTGGATAATAAGTCCGCTGGATTTTCGCTGCCTAATACGTGGTCCCAATTGTCAATGTTCGTTATTTGTTGTATTTCTGCAACACGATGTGCTACAAACACATTCCAAGTTGCAGGCTCTGCCTGTAACCAAGCTAAAACTATTTTAGCATCAGTCCAATAGTGAATTTTTCTTATATCAACATTCAGCGATTGCACTGTCTTAACCATCAATTTTGACAGCAACAATGCCCCGCACAGCTCTAATTTTGCTATTGTTAAGGTTTTTATCGGAGCGACCCTCGACTTGGCACACAAAAGGTACGTATTAATACACCCATTAGCACTTATTGATCTCACATATATACACGCTCCGTAAGCCTTCTCCGACGAATCGCAGAATCCGTGCAATTCTATGATACATGGCTCATCACAGAATGCATGTCTAGGAATATTAAAATCATTTAATCCAGGCAAATCGTTATAAAATTGTGCCCACATCTCAATTAATTCTGGTGAAAGTTGATCATCCCACTCTAATTTCTTACTCCACAACTTCTGCATCAATATTTTGGCCTTCACTATGACAGGTCCTATAAGACCAAGTGGATCAAACACCTTGGCTATAATTGATAAAATATTTCTTTTAGTTGGTCTAAAATTATTATTCTGAACTACTGTATATTGTAAGATATCATTTTGTATATTCCATGCTATTCCTAATGTCTTTGTGATCGTTTCTTCAACTATGTAATGCTTGATATCAACATCATATTCTTCTTGATTTAAAACTTCTTTTTTATTTGAAACCCACTTTCTAAGAACAAATCCTGACTTTTTCAACACTTCCGAAATTTGAGTTTTTAATTTGATCGCTTCGTCTATAGATTCTGCTCCTGTCAATAAATCGTCTACGTAAAAGTTTTTTCTGATTTCTTCACATGCCCTTGGATAATTATTTTGTTCCTCATCTGCTGCCATATGCAGGCTGCGAATTGCCAAGAATGATGCAGGTGTTGTGCCATAAGTCACCGTATTGAGTCTATAATGCTTTAACTCATCATCCGAATTTATTCTCCATACTATCCTTTGAAGATCTCTTTGCTCCTCCTTTATCCACACTTGCCGATACATTTTCGCTATGTCAGCTCCTAATACTACATTATGCTGTCGAAATCGTAACAGTATAGAAAATAATTCATCTTGGATTACTGGGCCACTTTTTAGTTTATCATTTAAACTTATTCCCATATTTGTCCTGGCACTGGCGTCAAACACCACCCTCAACTTGGTGGTGGTGCTCGATTCCTTTATAACCGGATGATGCGGTAAATAATAAATAGGTCGATCATTTATTTCAATTTCAGTACTGGGTATCAATGACATGTGTCCTAGGGCTTCATATTCTTCCATGAACTCTACATATTCTTTTTTGATTTCCTTATTTAATTCAAGTTTCCTTTCCAATTTATAAAATCTTCTTATAGCCATTTCTTTAGACTCTCCTATTTTTTCAATTCCTTCTGTTGTTGGCAATTCAACTATAAATTTTCCATCAGATTCATGTTTGGTTGTTTTTACAAATAACTCCTCACATTCATTTTCTTCCCTTCTAAAAAATTTCAATGGCTGAACCTCGTCAACAATCCAAAACTTCTCCAATTGATTTTGTATGTCATTATTAGATGTAAAATTACAAATTGTTTGAACACTATTCACTGCAGATTTTGTTTTATTAGTCACCGAGTTAGCCACATAAGGAACACATCCTGAAATTACCCAACCTAGTCTAGTTTTTTGCATTATTGGCATTTCCTTCTCTGTTCTAATTTGTCCCGCACACAAAATTTCGAAAAATACATTAGCTCCTAAAAGAATATCAATTGAACCCGGTATATTAAATGTGGAATCAGCCAAAAAAATATTTGAAGGAATTTTAAGAGCCTTCTGATTAATAGGAATTGTTAGTAAATTATTGGCAATTTTATTTAAAACAAAGAATTGCAAATTTGCTGAAAATGAACAATACTTTGACTGAATTGTAAGTTGTACAAATTTTGAAGATTTCGTTACTGAATTATTTATTCCTGATACCGACATATTTATTTCATTCATATTCAAGCCTAGGTTATTTACTAAATCATTTGTGATGAAATTTGACTGGGAGCCACTATCTAATAAGGCTCTCACTTCATGTAACTCTCCATTCTTATCACTCACTAACACCCTCGCAGTCGACAGCAACACTTCACCACCACTAACCTCATTTAAAGTGTGAGTATTAACAGATTTATAAACAATATTTTCACCGCAATCACTTAAATTAGCGCTTTAATCAGACGAATCAGAGGGTATAGCTTCGCACGATGTGTTTACATGAGCGTGTGTTTTATTTTCTGAACCACTTCTATTTTTTGAGACGTTATCTTCATTTTTCTTTTCAATCCGAGCCTCAGGCTCTTTATTTTTGGATAAGTCATGTGAAAAATGTATATGAAGCAAGGTATGATGGGGTTTGCTACACTTTCGACACCCACCCCATGTACACTGATAACTCAAGTGATTTGGCTTTAAACAATTTAGGCAAAGTCGCAATTTTTTGACTTCATTTACCCGCTCTCGTTCTGAAATACTTAAAAACTTAGAACAATTCCAAATAGAATGTTCGCCGTTATTACAAAATAAGCACTGAGAATTATTAGAACCTGCCAAATAGGCACGAGAGCGTATTATGGAAGGTTTTATTTGGGGCTTAACAAGTGTCTTTACTACAACTGATCTACTTGCTTCCACACTTTCTAATACCTGACATCTTTCTGTGAGAAAATTCATGAAATCATTGTAACTTGTAGAATTATTTTTTAGACTAAACATTTCCCATTCTTTTTTAGAAATTACATCTAATTTAAGGTTTAACAAAAAAATTAAAATTGTATCCCAATAATCAACTGGTTCATTTAAAACCCTTAATGCCCTTACATTTTTTTGAATTGTATCCAAAAATTTCCTTAATTCTGAATGACAGGCTTTATTTATTGATGGCATATCAAAAAGAGATCTTAAATGACTTTATATTATTAATCTTTTATTTTCATAACGCTCACATAATATCTTGAAGGCAATTTCGTAATTTAAATCTGTGACTTGTATTGAGCTAATTACCTGAGTCGCCTCACCCTTAAGACAAGACTGGAGGTAGTAAAATTTTTGTACATTACCTAAATTATTATTGGAATGAATAAGAGCCACAAATGTGTCAAAAAAGCAACTCCAATTTTCATAATTACCATCAAATTGAGGTAAATCTAAAGGTGGCAATTTCACTACGTCAGAAACGGTTCCAATTTTGCCTTGAGAAGAATTAGAACTATTTAAATTATTACTACTAATATTTGAATCATTTAATAATTCCTTGAACATGCAAATCGTTTCAAAATATTTATTTTCAAATAATTCCCTATCTTCCTGTGCTTCTGGAGTGTCCTCTAAATATTCCAACTCCATTTGAATTTTATTAAAATCATCCCATAATTGTTCACACTTGGAGAGCCTTTCTTTTATTGTTAATTGATTTGTGAGTTGATTACATGACTTAATGAATGTGTTAAACCTCTCCAACTGTGAAACTACTTGTTTGCGGTCGCTTTTGAGCTTTTTAATATTAGCCTTACTCATTTTTATTATTAATTAATTACCTAATTACCGATCAAAAGTAGCCAAAATATGTTAAAATACATTAACGAGTAATAATTGCTGAATATTTGTTCATTTAAAAAAGGGAAAATAGGAATTAAAAAAAAGACACTTTATATTTATTTATCCAAAAAAAATAAAAATTGAAAATGACTTACCAGGCCTTCAAGTCCTTACCGTTTCCAAAATCCAAAATATTATTAAATTAAACAATATTATGCTCATTTATTTTATTTTTTTATTGTCCAACCACGGCGATGACGTCGACGCCAGGTGGCCGATCCTCGGGCCAGGGAGTAGAGCTCCCCGAAAGAACAAATTTTTCGTCCTTATCATTCTTGTTCACTTTTCGATAACGTTGACAAGGACAAAACATTCGTTCTATCGGGGAGCGCTACTCCCTGGCCCGAGGATCCGGCCGCAGGCCGCTGTCCGCTGTCCGCTGTCCTTCTCACTCCTGGTGGCCGATCCTCGGGCCAGGGAGTAGAGCTCCCCGATAGAACGAATATTTTGTCCTTGTCAACGTAATCGAAAAGTAAACGAGAATGATAAAGACGAAAATTTTGTTCTCTCGGGGAGTTCCACTCCCTGGCCCGAGGATCGGCCCGCTGGGGACAAGCCTATCTCAATCCCTCAAATCGCAACACAATCACTTTCAGTTTTTATTCGACGACTCCTTCAACCTTCAATGGCTAGGCTAGGGAAACTCGCTGCTTCTTGCTTCTGAATTTATTAGGTATTTAATTTTTAATTTAATTCTTGCACTTGGTGCACTTTTAATTTATTTACTCCACGGTCCAACGTTCCACTACACCAATTTTATTGTATTATTATAGTAAATACTAGGTACATGGACCTCTATTTACCTCCATTCACGTCTTTATTAATAACAGCAATAGGTACATGGACCTTTATTTATTCACTTATTTTCATTTCATCCGGTGAGCTGGACCAAAATGTAGTGGTGTTCATTATTAGTGGACTGTATATTGAATTCGTCGCTGTTTTTATTGAAATTAAACGCTGGTTTTGTCTTATTTACACCACTAACTATTTATTCACAGAACTACTTCACTACTTTACATTACTATTTACAAATTTACAATTGTGTGAATGATTTTTTGACCGCAGCCAAAAACAAAACTTCAAAAACTGAGCTTGCCACGACGCTCTTATTAATATTAGAAACTCTTGCGCGTAACTGATTAACAATGCGACTCCGTGGTCTCTTTTACATACTCAGGGAAAAGCCTAGAATTCCGGAGTCGTGTTCGACCAATCAGAATTGAATTCTAGATTGCGTTCGAAGATGAGGCGGCCAATCGGGCTACCTCAGTTGTTCCAATTTTACCATATTAATATCAATGTAAATAAGAATTGCTATCAAGTGGCGCGGCATATTGGGTGTTGTTGCTATGGAAAATTTTATACCTCTATTATTTAATATTTAAAATAGAATATTCTGGAGAATATTATTATATTCGAGAATATATTATTTCGCCAAGGTACATAAGGCTGTATATATGTGAGATCAATAAGTGCTATTAGAGTTGGAATGATGAGGTTTTCGCGGACTTTGGCTACTTTTCTGTCAAACGGAAGATGGCGCCAACAGATTTGTCATCGCCACTTTGGGTTTTTCAGATACAAACTGTTTTTGAAAAAGTTGCATTTTGGAACTGTGATATATGTGCATAACGTCTCTAATAACTCTAAATAGTCGTGTATGCGCTAGCTCACTATTAGTGTATTGTTAGATTATCAATGGGTTTTTTGTGACTAGAGTACCATTCCTTTGGGTACGGAGAATTGAATATTTTAGTAATAAATAGACCATCACTCAAATTAGTGTGTTTCATTTATAGTATATTACAGTGGCGACGAGGATTTAAAAATAAGGAACCTGTCTTAGTTTACTTTCGGAAATTTTCACGAAAATAGTACTATCGGGTTGATCAGTACTTCTTAGTGTGCATTAGTGTGATTTTATAACAAAATGGCACCGCCATTAGAAGCCAGTGCTGTCACCATTAAGACCGAATACGTCGGACTTTTGGGGTCTTTGAATACGTTTGACCCCAAAATATCAAATTTTTCGGTGTTTGTCGAAAGACTTAAGCAATTTTTTATTGCTAACAATATCACGGATAGTGACAGGAAACGAGCAATTTTACTGAATACTCTTTCTGAAGATTGTTACGTTTTGGTGAGGAACTTGTGTGTTCCTGATCCGCCTGAGTCAAATAGTGTTGAGCAGCTCATGAAGATACTTACTGATCATTTTTCGCCTGTCAAGTCATACTTTGCTGAAAGGCTAAGGTTTTACAATTGTAAACGTCAGCAGGGTGAATCGATTGCTGATTGGCAAGCAAAAGTAAAGAGTTTAGCCGCCAATTGTGGTTTTGGTACAGAGCTTTCTGTGGTAATGCGCGATATTTTTGTCACAGGAATTAACGATGACAAAATTATGGATCGTCTTTTTGAGGAAGATGCCTCAAAAACTACCTTCGAAAAAGTGGTAAAAATTGCCCTTAGTAAAGAGTCAGCTTTAAAGGATCATGATGTTAGAGGAAACCTAGGTGTTGGTATAAAACAAGAGCCAGTATACTTCCAGAAACCCAGACGTCAAAACTTCCCAAGATCCCAAAATGGAAATGGGATAGGTTTTAAAAAAGGAAATTTTTCAGGTGCAGGAGGAAGTGATACAGCCCGGATTAAGTGCACAGTGTGTGGTCGTAAAAATCATTCTATAAAAGATTGCGTTTATAAAAATTGTAATTGCCATAACTGTGGCATGAAAGGTCATTTAGCACCCCAATGTAAACGTAGCAGTCGACATAATTTTTTACAAGACAATCAAGACTCTGAAGAATCTATATTTAATATTCGGGACTTGGATGTAAATAGGATAGAAAGTTCAGGTAATATCAAGCCATTTTTTATTAACTTAATTGTTGAAAATATACCAATAAATTTTGAAATTGATTCTGGTTTCGCTCATTCAGCAATCTCAGAGAAATTATATTTTAAACATTTTAGTGGCAAAGAGGTATTTACTAACGATTTGTCTTTAACTGATTATATCGGCCTCACCTTCAAACCAATTGGTTATTTGAAATTAAATATTAAATTTGAGAAAAAAAAATATATTCTAAAAACTTATGTAATAAAAAATGGAGGCCCTCCACTGATCGGCAGAAATGCGTTATCTATGCTTAATTTTGGCTTTTGTAAATTAAATACGGATAATTCTAAGCTTTTAGAAAAAAATTCCATGTATACAGTATCTAGCATATCACAAGGTTGCACGGATTCTTCCACAAGTATTTCTAGGTTATTAAAAAATTACCAAGAAATTTTTGATTCAAAGATTGGCACATTTAATAAATTTAAAGTTACCATAAATGTAAAAAATGGAGCAATTCCAAAATTTTGCAAAGCAAGGCCAATTCCTTTTGCTTTAAAGCCTAAAATAGAAAAGGAACTTGACCGTCTTGTGCAAAATGGTGTATTAGTAAAAACTGAATTTTCAGAATGGGCAACTCCTATTGTACCAGTTTTAAAAAATAATGGGGATATACGCATATGCGGAGATTTTAAAATAACATTAAACCCTTTTTTAGAAAATGTTCATTTTCCTTTACCTCGCGTCGAATATTTATTCGCACAATTACAGGGTGGTCAAAAGTTTTCCAAGATAGATTTGTCTGAAGCTTATCAGCAGATTGTGCTTACAGAAGAATCTAGGAAACTTGTGACAATTTCCACACATAAGGGTCTTTTTTCTTACACCAGATTACCGTTTGGAATAACGAGCGCTCCGGCCATATTTCAAAATATAATGGAACAAATATTTATATGTCCGGGAGTCGTTTGTTTTTTGGACGATATTTTGGTCACTGGGGAAAACGATTTTTCACACTTGGAGCGCCTAGAGTATGTTTTCCGTCGACTTCAAGAATGTGGTTGTATTGGAACAATCCTTGTATCTCGGTTCTCGAAAGTGATCGAAAAGGTGGAAACGGATTCTTATAAATATTTTTTTCTGCGATTGACAAGAAATGTCAGCATTTTCGACCGGTTGACAGGTCGCAAAGCTCAATATTCTGGTATTTCAATTATGTTTCAATAGTTGCTAAGGAATCAATGAATAACAATACGGCAAACACTTTTCCGGCCTAGGCCGGGAAAGTGATTCTCGTACTGCTGAATAATTGGAACTAAAAGACAAACATTTAACAGGTATTTAACCGATCGCAGAAAAAATAGTATGTGTATTTCGGTAGAAAATCACATTCTCGGCCTTCGGTGTTTGCCGGCCTCGGCTACGCCTCGCCCGTCAACTTACACCGTCGGCCGAGAATGTGTCACTTTTCCACCTAAATACACAATATACTATTACTGGAAGTTTTTAAATTATAAACCAAACATACATTTTTTCAAATGAAACACTCTGTATATTAATAGCTCATGGGATAGCTCTACTTCTGCTGATTTCAATAAAATAAAGTTCAATAGGTGTATCTCTATCATGTGTGAGAAAAGAACTTTGCATCTGTAAATGAAAAAGGTCTCTTTCTAATACATTGTTTCCTATAACAAAAACAGTTGAAAATATTTTTTGCTCGAAAAGTATTAGAGATAAAGCTGTCGATTTTTATATCATTGAAATCAGCAAAAGCAGAGCTATCCAATGATTTTATGATATACAGGCTGTATATTTTAAGTGATACCACTATTGCTATATCCGAAACGGTAAGAGCTACAAGGTCGGTTAAATTAGAGAAAAGTTGCCTTTTTTGATGCCCATTCAAAACTTGTTTACAGTGTTGTCAAATTCCTTTTAGTTTATGAAATACAGGGTGATTTCTTAAAAACGCCAAAAACTATTTCATCAACTATTTCAAAAACTATTGATATTCGAGAGACAATTTAAATTTGAAAGTTTTATAATTTTTTTCGCTCTACAACATGGCATCTTCAAATTTTAAACCCGACGTTTCGTGATCGAGCTTCCATCATCAACTTAATTTTTTTTAATACGGACCTGGTCTTTTTATATCATTTTTACAAAGGGAATAAAAGGCACTTTCTAAAAATGACATAAAAAATCCAGGTCCATATTTAAAAAAATGAAGTTGATGATGGTAGCTCGATTACGAAACATTGGATTTGAAATTTGATGACACCATGTTGTAGAGCGAGAAAAATTAAAAAACTTTCAAATTTAAATTGTGTCTCGAATATCAATAGTTTTTGAAATAGTTGATGAAATAGTTTTTGGCGTTTTTAAGAAATCACCCTGTATTTCATAAACTAAAAGGAATTTGACAACACTCTGTAAACAAGTTTTGAATGGGCATCAAAAAAGGCAACTTTTCTCTAATTTAATCGACCTTGTAGCTCTTACCGTTTCGGATATAGTAATAGTGGTATCACTTGAAATATACACCCTGTAGAGTGTCTCATTTGAAAACACTATGTTTGGTTCATAAATAAAAAACTATTACTTCCAGAGGAAAACTGACTACGTCACTGGAGTCTACGTAAATAGTACATTATAATACAAGTTTCATAAGACGTCATTTTATCGCACGAGCCCTATATTAGAAAACGAGCCGGAGGCGAGTTTTCTAAAGGGCGAGTGCGATAAAATGTCTTATGAAACGAATATTTTATACTATTTTTTCTATTTTGGTATTGTTTAATTAAAAAAAAACAAATTTTTCTTGGAAACTTTATTCTCATATTTCCTGATTTCATGTTTAGGTTGGTAACATTACATGCCAAATATAGAAATCTTCTTTTTTATTTTTATTTTTACCATAATAAAATCGCAAATGACAGTTCGATGGCCATCAGTCAGCCAGTGTTACAAACTTCCGATAAGTAAAAAAGGAGTGTCACAAAGAGCTTCTTTTCGAAACTACTTTTAGTGTCGAAAAGACTTCGATATGGAACCAAAATAGAAAAAATATCTATAAGAATCCGTTGTCACCTTTTCGATCACTTATGAGAGAATCGACATACAAGAGTGTCCAAAAATGCAATTTTTTCAAAAACTAGCTGAAAAAACCAAAAGGGCGATGACAATTCTGTTAGCACCATCTTTCGTTTGACAAAAAGGAATCCGAGTTCGCGAAAACCGTATCCTTCCAACTCCAATGGCAACCGAGTTATTTCTTATGTTATGGCTCCCACAGCTTAAACAAAAAAAAAAATTAAAAAAAGTTAAACACAAAACTTGTAGGGCTTTATCTCTATTATCTTTTGCAAATGAAAAAACTGGCAAATGACAGATGCCAACTGTCATACCGACAAAAACTTGCATTTTTTCAAATGGAACACCTTGCATATTTTTGGCTAGGATGGTAGATTTTTTTCTTCTGATTCCAAAATATATGTTGATGTTTAGTTTAGCTGTTTTTGCGTTATTCAATTTTAAAATTGCATTGAGCAAGCCTCATCATTGATATAAGAAACCGAGAGGACATACCTAATTTAGGGTAGTTAATGTAAATGCATTTTAAAACTTATTATCAGTGTGTTTCACGAACATCGAAACAGAGGAGTTTTAGGGTATTTTAAGGTCGATTAAAAAAAAAAACGCTCGGATACGTTATTTCTGTATTCAAGAAGGAAACTTCTTGATTTCATCGGTATTTCGCTAGGATGCACTCCCTGGGTGGGGTGATTTTCACCCCTCTTTTTTTATATAGGGAAGATGGGTCGAGAGGTACCTTGTTTAAAAGGTATTTTGATTCTCGTCACAACTGCGTATTTTTTGTTTTTTGGAAATCAAATGATTAGTTTTCAAGATATTCACTGTCAAAGTTGCCATGGACGTGTCCGAGAGGAAAGTCAGAAAAGTGTTAATTTAAGAATGACAGGACCAGAAGATTTTTTCTTATTTAGTCCATGGCAACTTTGACAGTGAATATCTTGAGAACTAATCAATCGATTTTCAAAAAAAATGCGCAGTTGTGACGAGAATCAAAATACCTTTAAAACAAGGTTCCCCTCGACCCATCTTCCCATCCCCATCCAAGGCGTGCACCCTAGCGAAATACCGATGGGGTCAAAAAGTTTCCCCCTTGAATACAAAAATGACGTGTCCGAGCATTTTTTTTTTTAATCGACCTTGAAATACCCTAAAATGCCTCTGTTCGTGAAACCCTGTATATATGTATATATATCGGTGTTATAACGTTCTTCGGCGTCTTCCGATACCCAGTCGCTATTAAGATTGGTTGTTCCACTGGCCTACCTCTAACCCTCTCTCGTACATTCCCTTATCAATTTCTTTTTTCCAACTTTCTCTGGGTCTCTCTTCTTCTTCTGCCTGTATATTCTAGAATTTGTTTAATGAGCCTTTCTGGAGTCATTCTTTGGCCGGCGGCTCGTCTCCATAATAGTCCATTTCCGTAGCCACCAATGTTATGATAGATTTCTTTTTCAGTTGCCACACTTCGCTACCGTATGTCACAATGCTTTTGACAATCGTGTTGTATATTCGATTCTTGTTTTCTTTGCTAATATTTTGGTCCCACAAAATAGTGTTAAACATTCTAATAGCTTTCCTGCCATGTACATTTCTCTCTTTGATGCCTTCATCTAGAGTCCCGTCATTTGTTATATTTAGACCAATGTATTTGTATTTACTGCACGATTTTAGTGTGCGTCCATCTTCCAGCTTCATATCCTGCTGTGTTTCTCCTATGCACATGTATTCAGTTTTTGTTATGTTGACTTCTAGCCCCCACTTTTCATACTCTTCAACAAGCTTTCTTGTCATAATATATTCTAGATCTTCCATGTCTTGTGCCAGTTTTATTTGGTCGTCTGCAAAACTCAATATACAGGGTGACCCACGACGTTTTTCCCAGGTGATAATTTCGGAACGCGTCATCCAATATATACTTCGAGAACAATGAACTTCTGTACTCCGCACAATCCGGATTTAGAAACAACCATTCATGTGAGTCTGCATTACAATTTGTATGTGCTGTTTGGAGAAAGGCTATGAGTGAATCGAAAATAACTGTAAGTGTTTTCGTAGATTTAAAACGTGCTTTTGAAACAATTGATAGGGATATTTTAATTGAAAAATTGAGTTTCTATGGGTTGAGGAATACTGCTCTTGCATTTGTTAAGGATTTTTTATCAGATAGGTTCCACCAAACTAAAATTAAGAATAATATTTCTAGTAAAAGGAAAAGTAAATGGGGAGTACCTCAGGGTAGTGTGTTGGGACCTCTATTGTTTATTGTTTATGTCAATGACATTCACCAAATGCTGAATTGTTCATTTGTTAATCTTTTTGCTGATGATACCCTGATATCAGTGTCGGGCATAGATCAAGAACAAGTAACCATGACTTTAAACAGTGAATTGGAAAAATTGTATGAATGGTTGTGTCAAAACAGATTAAAATTGAACGGATCGAAAACAAAGTGCATGGTTATTGGTTCTAAGATAATTTGTAATAGATATCTTAATTCTAACTTGACAGTAAATATTAATGGGGAAATAGTTGATCTTGTTTCTGAAATAAAGTACCTGGGGGTGAACTTGGATTCTCAGCTTACTTTTGGAAATCACATTGATTATCTGTGTAAAAAATTAGGGAAGAAGATTGGCTTTTTTTACCGTATCTCTCAAAATTTGTCTCAATGGTCAAGAATGCTGGTTTATCAAACAATACTCTTTCCCCATTTCACTTATGCCAGTTCCTTGTTAATATCTTGTAATAAGGAAGATGTACATAGACTTCAAATTCAACAAAATAAAGTCATGAGAATGTTACTAAACTGTGACAGGTATACTCCAATTAAGCAAATGTTAAGTACTCTAAAATGGTTAAATGTTGAACAGTGCATAATTAGAGCGAACTTAATTTTAATATACAAAATAGAACACAACTTGCAGCCTGCTTATTTGAAATCATATCTTCAACGAAGATCAACTTTCCATAATCATACCCTTAGGTCAAATCAACATTTTAATATATCCAGAGTAAACACAACAGCATTACAAAAATCGATTTTTTATGAAGGGGTTCGCTCTTATAATGCATTGCCAGATAACTTAAAAAATGCACCAAGCTTGAAACTCTTTAGCAATGGATTGAATGTATTCTTAATGAATGGACAATGATACTTTTTTTATTTATTGTAAATTGTTTGTATTGCTTCGTGATACTAGCCAAGAGCTAAATAAACTTATTATTATTATTATTATTATTATTATATAATTAAAATTTTGAGGATATGGGTAACTTTTTGAGCCGCTTCTACGATTGTCATCCAATTTCACCATTTTTGCTTCAATTTCGGTTAAGTGACGTCAACTTTCGAATCTTAAACGTAACTCATGGTATATTATGGTATTTTTCGATAGAAAATTAAATTAAAAAATCGACTATGCCATATTTATAAAGGTTTTGCTGAAGAATATGACAAAAAATTATACAGTGGAACATACGATGATGCGTTCCGAAATTATCATTTTGGAGGAACCTCGTGGGATACCCTGTATATAGAATATTGTCATTTAGGGGAATGCCCATCCCTTCCATTTCGATAGCGGTTTTTCGAGGAAGATTTTAAAAAGTTTAGGTGACAAGCAACATCGCTGTGTCAAGTCCTTTATTCGGGGAAAAAGCTTTTGTGACATTGTTGCAGGTTTTCATGCTTAAATAATTCTACTGGTATATCACCGGGTCCTAGGGCCTTTCTGTTTTTTAGTTTTGTACAGACCTCCTTTATCTCCTCAACAGATATTCTAATAGGTGAGGCAGATATTTGTACTCTGTCGATCTCGGGTTCTTCTGTTTTTTTTTTTTTTTTTTTTTTTTTTACGGATATGCGCACTCGCAAGGAAATGTCCTATCACGCTCGAGAAGCGGCAAGTGCGCGGAAATGTTGGTGTATGTTGGTCTTGAAACGGTTCAGGTTGTAACCTGCAGGGAAAACCGTCGCAGGGAGTTTATTCCACAGCGATGCTGTTCTCCAGAGATATGAATTCTGATATAATGAGGTTCTTGGTGCCTCTAGTTTGACAGTAAATTCATGGTTACCGTCTGTTTGACGGGTTCGCCTGGTAGGTGCTACTCTCGGTGGAATCATACGTGCCAACTCTTCAGAGCATTTTCCGTGATAGTACCTGTAGAAGAGAGATAAATCGCCCACAGATCTGCGATGTTCGAGACCATCCAAGTTACGAGTAAGTGCGGGGTCATTGATCAGCTTGATAGCTCGTTTTTGCACGGTATTCAAAAGCATTAAGGTATGTTTGGGTGCTGCACTCCATATATGTGAGCAGTACTCCATAGTTGGTCGAATCTGGGCTTTGTAGAGTGTCAGCAATTGGCTTGGTGTGTACAGATGTCTTGTACGAAATAGCACCCCCAGCTTTTGGGAGGCCCTTTTAGCAATATCTGCCACGTGACTGTGCCAAGACATGTTGGTCTCTGCAGTAACCCCCAAGATGTTCAACTGACTCTGTAATGTGACAGCACTTCCAGATAGCATGATGTTTGGCTCACCGGTGCTGGTCTTTTTTGAAAACAGAGCTGCTTGGGTTTTCTGCGCGTTGAACTGTACAAGGTTTTTGTTACCCCAGTCCTCTATTATCTCCAGGTCGTTATTTATCTGCGATATTTGAGTTAGTCTAAGATGATGGAATTCACGTGCGGAAAGACCTGTGGGTGGTATGAGTGAGGAGACTACATTGCCATCGTCTGCAAAGCAATAAAGTGGATTTACTGTTTTATCTATGAGGTCATTTATGTAAATCAGGAAAAGAGTTGGCGAAAGGATTGCTCCCTGTGGCACACCAGCATTTATTTGGTAAGAGTTGGAGTTCTGGCCATCCAGTGCAACATAAATGGATCTGTCCTTTAGGTAACTTTCAAACCAAGTGCAAAGTTTCGGCGATAATCCCATAGCTTTGAGCTTGTTGAGCAGATTTTCATGCCAAACTTTGTCGAATGCTTTAGATATATCTAAGGCAATTGTTCTTGTTTCACCCCGCAACTCAATCGCTTTTTGCCATAAGTGAGTGACGTATGTAAGTAAATCGCCAGTTGACCTATATTTTCGAAATCCGTATTGCTTATCGTTGATAATTTTGTACTTTTCCAAGTACTTGGTTAGGTGATTGTTCACAACTCTTTCCATTACTTTTGATATCACCGGAAGTAGAGCAATTGGTCTATAGTTTAACGGATCTGTCTTTTTTCCTTTCTTTGGAATGGGTTGTACTGCGGCAGACTTCCATGATGATGGATATACTCCTTGCCTGTAAGACAAATTGAATAATTTAGCGAAAGTTGGGGTGAGTTCGTTGGCGCAATTTTTGAGTACTATTGCGGGAATGCCATCCGGACCTATTGCTTTGTTTGTATCCAGCTTTTTTAGGGAGTTTCGTATTTCTCTGTGACAAAAGTGTACCTCTGGCATACTATGGGAAACCCTTTCAATGAACGGTGGAGTTTTTCCGTTTGGCACTGTTAGGTTGGAGTTGGAGGAAAACATTTGGGCAAGCATATTGGCTTTTTCCTCTGATGTTGTGGCTAAGTGATTATTTTTATCTGTAAATGGTGGTATGGATGACTTGGTGAAGTTAGATCCAACAGCTTTTGCAAGAGACCAAAAAGACCTAGAACTACTTGGACAATTCAGCAACCTGTTTTTTATTCTTTGATTGTATGTTTCTTTAGCGGAGTCAATAGTAATTTTGCAACTATTTCTGGCTTCTATAAATTCTGTGTGGTTTTGAGCGGTTTGTTGTCGTTTCCAAAGGTTATATGCTCTGTGTTTTTTCTGTACAGCCGTTTGACACTGGCTGTTGAACCAAGGTTCGGCATTAGCTCTACGTTTAGTTGTATGTGGGATATATGCGTCCATTCCAGATAAGATTACTTGTGTTATTTCATTACAGCAAATAGTGGGATCAGCTGTTTTAAAGCAAACCTCTTGCCATGGAAAATCCAGGTAATACTGTTTTAGGTCATTCCATTTTGCCGATTTATAGTGCCACATTTTACGAGGAAGTGGTTGTAGGCTTGGTGGGATGAGCATTTCGCACTTTGTTATTATAAGTTTATGATCGGACGAACCAAGTGGAGCATCTACTTGAATTGTGTACGAGTCAGGATTGGTGGTTAGGAACAAGTCTAAAAGCGCTGCAAATTCGCCCCTTTCTGAGATACGGGTAGGTTCATCGACAAGCTGCGTTAGACCACAACTTATGGCAAAAGCTTCTGCTTCTCTGCCTTCGTTATCTGTTTTGTTGTGGTGTTTCAGCCAGGGTATATTATGGACGTTGAAATCGCCTAAAAAGACAATTTCCGCCTGTGGATAGTTTGACTGTATACTATCACAGCTTTCGGATAATGTCGCGAAAAAGTTTTGGTAATCGGTGTTACTTGGCGGTCGGTAGAGGCAGCAGATAAACTTGGTCGATGACTTTGAGGTGAATTTTAGCCATATGATATCAAGGTTCGCTGATTCTAGCTTCTCCTCTCGATGACATGAAAGGTCATTTTTAATGTACACACAGATCCCAAAATTATGTCGAAATCGGTGGTGTAGGTCATAGCCGGGATAAAGATAGTTCACAATAGATGTTGCAGAACTGATTTTAGTTTCAGTGAGAACAAAGATGTCAGGTCTTTGTTCTTCAAGATGTTGGTGAACTGAATTCATATTTGTACTTATTCCTCTTATATTGCTAAAATCAATTCTGAGTTGAGTTTTTGATCTTTTTATATCTTTGCATGAAGGACCCCCAGGATCACCCGACGCCCGGAGATCCGAGTGGTCGGGTATTTTACCTCCGGAATCTTTTGATCCTGGAGGCGCCATCATGCTATCTGTTACTCATTGTTGGAACCGGACTGCCAGCGCAGTAGCGGAACGTGGTGATGCCACTTAGCGCTACTCAATTCTGGCATGGTGGTATCTCACCGGTCGACGCCCAATGAGTAACTGTTCGCGGTCTTCAGTGAGTAAGTAAGTAAGTAAGGATTTCTTTGGTCTTCTCTTGCCTCAAAGATTATAGAAATCTCCAGCTTTCTGTGCTTTTTGCTCCTCCTATATAAGAGTTTAATCTATTACCGCGTCTTGCTCTTGTGTCGATTTTTTTTTCCGTGATCATATTACGTACTCTCCTTTCTGATAGGTCATTTAATTCTTTGTGGCGTTCTGTTTGAGTACTAAGATATTTTCCATAAGTTTGTTTTTTTACTACAATTTCCTCTTCTATCTCTTCATCCCTCCAATAGGGTTTGTTGAGGCCGGTGTTTTCAAAGTATCCTAATGACTCTTTTGCTGCTTCATGTAAGCAGCTTTTGATGTAAACTTAAATAGCGTAAAAACAGCTGAACCAAATATCAACATATATTTAGAATCAGGAGAAAAAAATCTAGGCAAAAATATATAGGGTGTTCCATTTGAAAAAATGCAAGTGTCTTTATGACAGTTGGCACCAGTTGGCACCTGTCATTTGCCCATTTGTCACATGTAAAAGATAATAGAGACAAAACCCTACAACTTTTGTATTTAACTTTTTTTCAAATTATTTTTTGTTCAAGCTGTAGAAATTATGAGGGAAAGACCCGGTACAACCAAAATAGGACATCCTGTGCATAAACTATGGTTCGAGCACAAATAACTATTGGTATTTTACTTGATTTTTGTGCCTTGACCGAATAGACCTTTTCAAGGTCCACAATACGCTTGCGCGTCAAATAAGTGGGGTTATGTTGGCTGTTTGTTTTGCGGTCGAAAAAACATAGCAAGTATTATAAAAAAGTTGTAATTAATACCTTTTCCAATTTAAAATAGCCCAAATACCTTTAAAAAAAGTTAAATTATCAGCAACAGATGTGCCGGGTGCAATTTTACGCAATGAGATTGTAGAGAAAAATAGCGTATTAGAACTTAAAAGGAATCTACGTTGAAGACATGGCCAACTCTGCTGTCACTATTAAACTTTCCAAAAACAGAATATTAGTGTGCCCCATCGCTTTTACTAATTTTTAAATAAGTTTTTCCAATATTTCCCCATGCAAAAACGTGTAACATGGACCGCAAAACAATAATCAGATGATTGAAGAAATGACAGGGAAATTGTGCGATGTTACCGGCTTGTCCAAATTGAAGCGCGTTAGGTTTAAAAAAAAAACTTTATAAAATGACCATCAATACATCGGGTCTTCAAAAAAAAAAATCAATCGAAGATTGCTTTGACCACGAAAACGTACGTCGCATTACTGTTTCTTTATTCGTCAGGATTTTTGACAAGACATTTTGACATTAAATTTCATTGACAAAATTAAAGACAAATATTGCTAAGACATACGTTTAAAAAACCATAGTAATCTTTGATTGTTTTTTTTTTTGAAGACCCGATATCTTTTCAATAAATAACTGAAATCTTTGGCTGCATCAAATATTAGGTTAATAAATAATAAAGAAATTGAATCTCAGTTCTAATGAAATCGAAATTATTCATGATTCTTTCCTGTATAGCGTGATAGAAACCGACACTTGGCAACAATGTTTTGCGCATGCGTAACAGAATTATTCTAATTTGAAAAGGTCTATTCTCACACGAATATGATTTGGCTGATTGAACACCCTGTATCTCATAGGATGAAGTTGTGCCCATCATGGTAGTTATTGATCAGAAAGGTCAGATCTATAACATACTAAAATTTGATTAAAATTGACCGCGGTCAGAAATCCCATAAGAAGTGTGCAGGGTCCTTTCCAAAAAATTTTGATTATGCTTTACATAATCTTAGTAGTAGGTGAAGAGAAGAGTACTAGGAGGTTACATAATTACTTCGAATGGCTCGGATTTACAGTTCACATATTCACTTTCAAGATAGATAATGAAGTAGACCCAATCTAGTCCAATGTTCATTGAAATTCAGTTTCAATCTAACCCAATCTAGGTCAATTTCCATCGAAATTACGGGGATCCTCCGCTTAGAAAGAAAGTTAGAAGTCTACAATAAATTTAATTGGAGAATCTACCCAATTTTAAGTTATTAACTGACCAATTCATATCAATTTTTCTTTGTATCGAAGCTATAAATTCTAAATTTTATATCAGACTATACTGATCATTGTGCTAAAGTACCTAAATACTCAGTATGTCATTGTGAAGTAGCCTCTATCTTGAAAAAAATGACACACTTCTTACTTCTTTGATTTTTTAATATCTAGTACCTTTATATTGATAGAGCATGTTTCTCAATATAACATTTTCTCCCTCTTCACGTATTTTGCTTTCCCTGCTATATTTTCCTCTTTTTAATGATTATCGTAGGCCCTTCATCTGTAGATTGACTATTTGAATCGTTTATTGATGGAATATTTCTATTGAATAATAATTTCAATGGAGTTGTCCAGATAGAACTACGCGAAGTTGTATTATACTGTCGCTGCCGCCGCCCAGAAACTATCATTATGTTAATTTATTTAGTTTCTGTGACAAAAGCTTATCTGGTCCTACATCTAATATTTTCTGAATTTTCAAAATATTCTGACTTGATTCAATACCAGTTTTTCAATATTTTTCTTCCCAATTTGGTTTGCTTGTGAGTATTTTCGTTGAATAATTTAATTTGTTTACCTATTGGGCAAAGTTGTTTCAAAATGAATTACATTTTTACATTTTTAACTTCTTCCTTAGTGCAGCCAGTATCAATATGGTGTAGTAAAAGAGCTTTGGGAAGCATTGAATTATAGATTTGAAACAGATATGAATTTTACGCAATTAAAGATTATTTTTATAAAATCCTATATTATAACATCATACATTTATCTAAATTTTTTCTAGTGTGGTGTCTTTCGTGGAACTCTACTCGGTCTAGAAACTTACCTGCCTAAATATAAATCAGACGAGGAAGCAGTGATCTTAAACATAGCATCCATAGCTGGTGTGTCACCTCATGTGGCTTGTCCTGCTTACACTGCATCCAAATTCGGTGTTCACGGCCTGACATTGGCCTGGGGTCATCCAGCGCATTTTAAAGACACCAAAGTAAAAGTTATAGGAGTTTGCCCGGGAGTTACAATGACCCAAGTGGGTGCTGGAGTCATGGAGAATATGTACAACGACAGATATAAGAAAATACTGTTGTCAACTCCAGAATTGGATCCTAATGTTCCCAAACAAACGTAAGTTTAATGTTAAAGTGAAGTTTTAAATTATTTTATAACTCCAGTCGTTGACAAGTCCAGTCATGACTGTGAACTGTGTCTCTAGAAAAAAGTTGAATATTTTTAGAGTTGGCACTACAGGATATTTATACAGGGTAAGCCAATGGAAATTTTACACACACGATTTTTATATTATTTTTAATTTTTCAACGTGTGCCAGAAAATGTTTCATTTGACTAACAAGGAATAAAGAATAGCGTGATTATTTATTGATATTTGTTTTAGACCGGAACAAATGAGTCCTCATGTAATAAGACTTATCGAGAAAGCTCCTAGCGGAACCGTTTGGATAGTGGAAGCAGGGCAACCGCCTTATCAATACGAAATGATCAAGCGGGAACAAATTAAAGACAAACATTACATCAATTAGAAAGTCAGACATATTATTGCTATTATTTTAACTGTAAAAGAATATTGATTATTAGTTGTTTTCCAAAACACAGCAACTTGCTGTTCGAAATTGTTAAAATGTCTTATTTCTGAAATCCCCCAAGCGATCTAACTGAGGCGGATAATATAATTTTTTGATCTGATGATGGTGTTTTATTTTTTCTAAATCCAACTACTAGGTATTTATAACTAGTTGAGAACTTGTTCATTCAACTGTGAACCAGGATGTTATGGTCAGGGAGTGGCGTGATGCAAACTTGTTATCATTGAATATTTCTGAAAGCAGTGTTATGAATTTTAAATGTAACCTGGAAAATGTTTTCATTCTGATGGGACGTCCTTGAGGAGGGCGTTTTTAAAGTTTTCCCTAAAATATAAGTACCTAGGTATAAGTGCTAGAATATTTAATTACTATTTTACTTGGGGAAAGTTTGTACAATAATAAAACTAAAAGTAACTTAAGAGTAATTCTCACCATCTGGATAATAAAATAAGGTCTGAGAGTTATATTTATTTATAGTCACAATAATTGGGGCTTCTGCAATTGAAGTACCGACAAAAGGAACCATCTTTCCGCATCTTTCCCTATAGGCAAATTACGCACAGACGTAAAGCGGCAAATCTGGAGAGGCGGCGAAATTTCAAAAAATAATCAAGAAAGGACGAAAAATAATTAGAAAAAGAAAGCCAAAGATCCAACGCGAAACGCGGTTCTGTTTCGCGTTGGATCATTATTTGATTACTGATAAATTCGAACAAAATTATATAAAACCTGTAAACGCTGGTTCCAAAAAACAAAAGTGCCTACAGAAAAAAACGAATCAAACAAAAGAACACTCACAAATTATGTACCAAGTGTAATAAAATGTCGGTAGTAACAATCATGATTGTTAAATAAATATATTGTCAAAATAAATATAAAGAACTGCTAAAAACATATTGTTGTGATGGCAATAATAAGCTATATTTGGTTCAATTATATAGAATCTAGCTACCGGAACAATACTGTATAGGTGGAATAGATGTAACTGTGTGATTCCGATACCGATATACCGGTCAACTACTTTAGCGATATCATTACCGTATATGACCGTGTATTTTGTGGAATCGGTTCATGTTGCTCTAATAACACGTTTGATTAGGAGAACGATACGTACCCGGGCCTCAGCCTCAGGCGCCGACGCGTGACGGCTGCAAGTAAGCTATTTTACCCTACCGCACCAATTTAGTTCCAAAATGGCCAGGAAGCAGAAATAGTTTCTCTCTCACGAGTGCGTTCTCTTACTTTTCAACAATTTCATTCCCCTTCTAAAGCCCTTCTATATATTTTATTTGTGTTTAAACGTAAACGTGAACCTCGTGAACTATTAAAGCTCGCTGTGAAGTGATTCTAAACCAAGTAAGTGAATACTCCAGATATTTGTGTTGATTTTTTTTTTAAGTTTACATAATACGCATATTTTTAAAGACAGTGTTGTATAGTAAGAACCGGCCAAAAAGAAGCCATTGACATCGGCACTGTCGAAGAAAGGGAAACTTTTCTCTAGGGCCCTCCCATTTGAAGTGATACAAACGATAACGCGTGTGTATTCTAACTATGCCAGTTTTGTATTTATTTGCAAAATAAATGTTTTAAATATTTTGAAATTGTTTTTGTTGATCTCCTGTAGGTACCTACTTAAGAAGCATTGATAATTCTAACAAAACGCATTGCTAGAAGAGCAATAATTGGCATTGAAAATGTACATTATTATTGTTCCAACAAATGATGTGATTGCAGATTGTGAAATATGATCAATGGAAATTGTCAAAAAGGTAATTGTATCAATACTATATTGCAATACCAACAATATTATTGTTGTTTTTAAAATATTTATATTTATGAGAAGCATGCAGCTTTGGTAGGACACGTAATAGCAATTGATATAATCTAGTTGAAAAAAACAATAATATTTGTGAAGGAACAATAACAATTAACAATATATCTAATATCTATGATACATTTAACTATATTTGTGGTTGTGCCTATATCAACTGTTATATGTATTGTTGCATTATACATATTTCTGGTTGTGATAGCCGAAATTTCTGTGAGTGAGATCAAAATGCGGCATGCAGTGGGCTTAGGGCGAAAATACTGACCACCGTAAAAGAAGTAAGGATAGACAAAAATACACAAAGAAATCCTCTAAAGAAAATAAAAAACAACGAAAAAGCCAACAAACTAATCAAAAGCGGCAATGAGGCAATTAAAGAAATAATGAGACAACACCCAGATGAATACAGAAACGTAACGGCAATCAATAACCTTGCGTACGCCACAGCAGCAACAATACAGAGCATCCTGATACCAGAAACAAAAGGGAATCGACCTGAAGCAAGAGAAGAAGAACCACCATGGAAGCGAAGAATCCAGTGCCGAATAGCAACGTTGAGAAAAGATCTATCACAGCTGAAAGGGACCCGAAGCCCTGCGCTCAGCAAAATGATTAAAGAGAAGAAAAGAAAACTATTTGCGAAGTACCACATCAAGAGCAAGGAAACTCAACTTAAGGCAACACAAGAAAAACTGAAACAACAAATAGCAGCTAAAGCCTTCAGAATAAAACGATACACCGAGAGAAGCAACCAATACTATCAGAATAACAGTACACGGAAAACGGACACTGATTTTACAACGAGATACTAGGGAAGAAAAACGCAATCAGAGGGACGCCCAACAAGAAAAGAGACATCAGACACAATAGTACTGCGACCTGGATTCAGAAAGAATACGAAAAAAACTTCCAAAATAAAATTCATGAAATGGCCAGTCATCAGCCTAGCCGAACTCAAGCTAGCAACCGATGGAACAGCAAACTAGAAAGCAGCAGGAATAGACAACATACCAAACTTCTGGTGGAAGAAACTAGAAGCAATCTACATGAAACCCTGGCAAATTTTTCAAATGACATGAAGATGAACAGGAGACACCCGCCTGATTAACAAAAGGTAAGACCCACCTGATCTCCTAATTTAAAGACACTGAAAAAGCCGAATCATATCGCCTCATAACCTGCTTGAACAATGTATACAAAATCCTTACAAATATAATATCAGAGAGACTCTACTCACATCTAGTAGACAATAATCTCTTCCCTGACGAACAAAAAGGTTGCGTCAAGAACACTGCAAAGACCCCCTCACTACCAACATGATCCAAAAAGACTGCAAGAACAACAGCAAAAACCTCTCAATAGCATGGATTGCTTACAGAGAAGCGTTTGACAGTGTACCTCACAGCTGGCTAGTGGAAACCCTGAACATATACCGAATCTCCTCAACACTAGCCCTTATAACAAAATCCATAGCTACTTGGAAAACTGACATACACCTGTCAACCGAATCAACAACCCTCACAATCAAAGAAATCAACATCAATAACGACATTTACCAGGGAGATTCGTTGTCACTGCTACTGTTATGTATGTGCCTGTTCCCCCTGAGTACTATCCTTAACAGGACAGGTATAAGATTGAAGCTGATAGCTAAAAGCGAAGATAAAATAACGCAACAACTACAAAAAGTACACGAATTCAGCAGAGGCATAAAGATGCAATTTGGACTAGATAAATGCGCAAAGGCTACATTCACTAAAAGAAAGCTACAAGCGAAAGAAAACATAGTACTAGACGAGAACACCAGCATCAAGGCATTAGAACAATACGGAGTGTACAAGTACCACGGAATTAACGAGAACGGACGGAATACAGCACAATAAGATACAAGTGAAACTGGCGGACGCCACCCCAAAGTCAACGTAGACCGGTTATACTTGCCACGTAGAGAAGGAGAGAGAGGCATGTAAAGCCTGGAAAACTGCCACACCATCTCGATAAGAGAACTGAACGCCTACCTCGACCTCAAAAAAAAAGACAAGTACATCTGCATGGTGAACCGACAAAGATAGCGAAACAGGGAAAAAGCGGAAAACGTCAGCCCGAACCAACCTGAAGAAAGAGACAAACAGATTAAAGAATTGAAACAACAGAAGAGAAGATAACAGGCAACAAGGTGGAGGGAAAAGGCCCTACTTGGACAAATCGCAAAGGAGTAGGAAAAGGAAACCATCAACAGAGCTGCATCATGGAAGTGGCTCACCCATACAAATCTGAAAATAGAAACCGAAGCACTGGCAACTGCATGTCAGGAGCAAGCTATAACTACTAACTATATGAAGGCAAGGATAATGAAGGCAGATATAGAAAATATAGACTATGCCTATCCTAGCGAAGAAAGCTTACCTGAACCGCCACAACACAGTCACCGCCCACCTGCACTGGAAAATCTGCAAATAGTATGAAGTAAAAGTATATTAAAAATGGTACAAATACAGCCCGGAACTCGTCAACGACACTCCTGAATTCTGAAATCACAATAATATGGAACGAGACAGAATCATACTAGCAAACAAGCCTGACATCATAGTGAAGGACAAGAAACAGAACACATGCATGCTGATAGACGTAGTAATCCCTTCGGACTACAACATCACCCAGAAGGAAGCAGAGAAACGCTTGAAATATAAAGATCTACAAATTGAAATACAACACCTGTGGAACATGAAAGCAGTAGTAGTCCCTGTGGTAATCGGCGCCACAGGATTGATATCGAACAACACCTGTCAAGCGATAAAACAACTCTCCGGAACCCAAAACCCGATGACACTTTAGAAAGCGGTTATGCTGAGCACCGCTCTTATATGTTACGGAAAGTTCTATAGGAAACCAGCAGCAAGCACAAGACCAGCACCGAAGAAAGAATAACCTTAGGCACACAGTGTGTACCCGGTTATTTCCTCAAAAAGATAAACCATAACCCCAAAGAAAAAGCTATGAGATACCGAAGAATAATAATAATAGCCAGATAGCGAGTGAAGCTGAAGAAGAAATAATGAATAGCTCTCAATTATGGAAATGGCTCTCGCAAGCGAACCTAAAAGTAGAATCAGAATCTGAATTTAAGCCAATAATCCATTGAAGCCAATAAACCAGACATCATCATTAAAGATAAAAAGAAAGGCGAATGTATTCTCATTGGAACTCATCTCGATTCTGGAAAATGAAAGCAACAGTCGTACCTATAGTGATCGGCGCAACGGGATTAATTTCCCCGAGGAAACATAATTTACTCACATTATAGAAGACGGTTGTGCTGAGTACTGGGCAGATAGTACGCAAAGTACTATGAATCAAAAGCAAATTCCATTCACAAACAAAGGGACACTAGGTTCACGGTGTGAATTCGGTATCTCCTGATTCTGAAATGACCATAGCCAACTATGTGATCATAAGAATAATAATAATAATAATAATAATAATAATAATAATAATAATAATAATAACAATAATAATAATAATAATGTCACGAAGCCTCTATAGCTCCGCTACGTCACTCGACTATTCACCCTGAAAATTAGAACGGGAAGGGAAATGGAACACCAGAATAACGCTAGATAAATATAATATGTTTAATGTCCCAGATTACGTTAAGAGTAAAATACACAATTATTACCATATTGTTCTCATCTCGGGCTGAAAAGGGTCTAAAGGCACCTGAACGAATCCGTCGGGTATAAACCCAAGCTTGATCTTTGTGGTCAGCAGCTGCTAAGAAAACCAAACCAACACCGACAATAGAAGCTAGGAAGCCTGTACTGTAGCGCAAAATCTGGGTCGTCGGTTGGAATCCGCTCGAATAGAGATACGATGCGCAACCCCTATTCGGCCAGATAGCTTCCAACTTTGAGACGTGTCTAAGACGCCTTCTGATACAGAAAAGCGCTGAGATACGGCTCACAGAGTCTGGGTCGTCAGTTGAAATCTGCTCGAACAGAGATACGATGCGCAACCCCTATTTGGCCAGATAGCTTCCGACTTTTGAGACGTGTCTAAACACTTACTGATACAGAAAAGCGCTGAGTAAAGGGGCTAGGACAGTTCTAGGCCAAAATCAGTCATTTTCCCATGTAAATCTCCATAAGAAAATCTAAGGTTCATTCTGGCAATTTTTGTACCGTTCAAGGTCATCCCTCCAGCCTGCCAGGCAGTCGTTGCCGTTAAGCCCCGCCCCCTTTCCAGTTCCCCGTGTATTTCATTGGTCGCGTCAGCCGCCGCTGCGTTCGGGGTCTTTGGCCGTCCTGGCTCCAAGCGGCTCATTGAACACACATAGCACCTCGTGACTTGGTACCTCATTCAAGGTGCACTGTACTGATGATGACGTAACTAATAATAAAAACGTCGTTCCGCCATCGGGTCTGATGATGACGTAACTAATAATAAAAATGTCGTTTAGCCATCGGGTCTGATGATGACGTAACTAAAAATAAAAACGTCGTTCCGCCATCGGGTCGTCAACATTTATTGCAACCGCAGCGAAACCATAACTTGTTATTTTCCTGTGACCTACGATAAACAAGCTCTGACTAGTCTGTAGCGAATCACCAGCTTCGTATCCACCTGCACACTCCAGCGAACTTTTCCTAGAAATATAGGCCATCGTTTCAATTTTATTGTTGCTTATTACGTTGGCATCCTACGATAAGCAAGTCCTAACAAGTCTCTAACCAATCAGAAGGCTGAGGTCTCTCGTCTCAATGTAAACAACTAGCCGGAGATTTTTTCAAATTATTTAGGTACATCATATTATTATATCGCTTCGCTCGTATTCGGATCAAAATCGCCGCTAGTTCGAGTGACTTTTATTGTCAACTTGACTTAAACCCATGACTCATTTATACAAATTTTTTCTACAAAAATAATTCCGTCTCAAGTTTTCCCCATAAGGATTTTCCGGGAATTTTTGCTTAAATTATTCATTATTTATCATCAATATATTGCTAAATTATATTAACACGACCAACAAAAACAAAAATAAGGCTAACGCGTCGCATAGGAAATTACACTGCTTGAGCCGTCCAGCCGCAATACTGATACACTATTTATCTTTAGAGTAAACAATTAAACCTGCGACGATAATAAAACAAGGTGTTACGTCATAGGCATATATGTGAATAATTTCATCATAGCAGTACTACTTCACTGTTTATTTATTTAATTCCTCGTGTCTAAGTTTAACTTTGTTTGAATCTCTATTAATCCTAGTAATTCAAATCATTGGCTTAGAAAATCGTGTGTTTATTTTAGTGGCAATCAGACGTAATAATTAAAAATTGATAAAAAAAATTCTTGCCTCGACTGGAATTTAAACCCAGGACCCCTGAATTTCCAGTGCAACGCTCTAACCAACTAAGCTACCAGGAGCTGTTTCATTTCTACCTTTTCGAATGTCGATCAAATCTGGAACGCAAAATAAATGGAAAATAGTATAGAAGGACTAACCACACAGCGTTTTTATGGCTAGGGAGTTTAGCGATACCGTGGGAAAAATCTAGATCGACGATGCATTTGATCTGAAATTTCGGGGTTTGACCCGAACCAAACCCAAATTTTTGGGGAGTTTCCCGGAATTCGACCGCAGCTCCTTATCTCATGCTATCATCCTCAAAACACAGTTATCGTCCCGCCATCGAGCGTCATCTTCGTCGTCGTCTCGTCATCGATCGATTGCAAAAATTCTAGCCGGGGAATCGAGTCCTCAGACCATCACACCAAAATCCAGCACTGTAGACAAGGCACTAGATCCTTGAGTAATTATTGATAAAAAATGTTTGTAAGTAAAGTCTATACCAAGTCACTTGGACTAGCATAAAAACTAACTAAATCCCGGCATCCATCAGCTTTTTCTTTGTCAAACATGGACGGCGTAATTTCAAAAAACAGTACTAAAATTAATAATCAATAGACAGTATGTCAATCAATCATGATCGGCAATGGCCAATCAGATCTATTGCGTCCACGTTTACTGGTATCGAACGTGTACATGGAGGATGAAGCCAATCAGATAATATACCTATCCATTCTTACTTGTCTGGCTTCCAACGGGTACGAGGATCAATCAGTATAAATTTTGCTATATTTTTCAATATGTGATGCAGTATATTGACCATACGTTTATTTTAGGCTTGGTCCAAGTAACTTCGTATAGACTATAAAACGTTCTAACTATACAGGTCCAGAGACAATTATAAGTGTGTAGACAGCTATACAGGTCCAGAGACAGGTCCGATTCAGCTTTTCGAGACAGATCTGTCTACACAGACTGCTTTTCGAGAAAGCTTTTCGAGACAGGTCTGTCTACATAGACTGCTTTTCGAGACAGGTCTGACTACACAGACAGCTTTTCGAGACAGATCTGTCTACACAGACTGCTTTTCGAGACAGCTTTTCGAGACAGGTCTGTCTACATAGACTGCTTTTCGAGACAGGTCTGTCTACACAGACAGCTTTTCGAGACAGGTCTGACTACACAGACAGCTTTTCGAGACAGATCTGTCTACACAGACTGCTTTTCGAGACAGCTTTTCGAGACAGGTCTGACTACACAGACAGCTTTTCGAGACAGATCTGTCTACACAGACTGCTTTTCGAGACAGCTTTTCGAGACAGGTCTGTCTACATAGACTGCTTTTCGAGACAGGTCTGTCTACACAGACAGCTTTTCGAGACAGGTCTGTCTACACAGGCAGCTTTTCGAGACTGGCCTGTCTACACAGATAGCTTTTCGAGACAGGTTAGTAGTAACGGGGGCACCTGAGCCTGAGAAATTTTTCGATACCGTGGAAAAATCTCTAAATCGGCGGCGCCTTTGATCTGAAACAGCTATACAGGTCTAGAGATAGGGTTGTATACACCTATACAGGGCTAGAGACAGGCCTGTATACAGCAATGGTAAGCAAGGGTTAGTTTGGGTTAGTTATAGGTTAGCATAGGACCCCCCACGTCGTTGGGTCAGTTAGGGAAGATTCGTATGCTAACCTATAACTAACCTAAACTAACCCTTGCTTACCATTGCTGTATACAGGCCTGTCTCTAGCCCTGTATAGGTGTATACAACCCTATCTCTAGACCTGTATAGCTGTTTCAGATCAAAGGCGCCGCCGATTTAGAGATTTTTCCACGGTATCGAAAAATTTCTCAGGCTCAGGTGCCCCCGTTACTACTAACCTGTCTCGAAAAGCTATCTGTGTAGACAGGCCAGTCTCGAAAAGCTGCCTGTGTAGACAGACCTGTCTCGAAAAGCTGTCTGTGTAGACAGACCTGTCTCGAAAAGCAGTCTATGTAGACAGATCTGTCTCGAAAAGCTGTCTCGAAAAGCAGTCTGTGTAGACAGATCTGTCTCGAAAAGCTGAATCGGACCTGTCTCTGGACCTGTATAGCTGTCTACACACTTATAATTGTCTCTGGACCTGTATAGTTAGAACGTTTTATAGTCTATACGAAGTTACTTGGACCAAGCCTAAAATAAACGTATGGTCAATATACTGCATCACATATTGAAAAATATAGCAAAATTTATACTGATTGATCCTCGTACCCGTTGGAAGCCAGACAAGTAAGAATGGATAGGTATATTATCTGATTGGCTTCATCCTCCATGTACACGTTCGATACCAGTAAACGTGGACGCAATAGATCTGATTGGCCATTGCCGATCATGATTGATTGACATACTGTCTATTGATTATTAATTTTAGTACTGTTTTTTGAAATTACGCCGTCCATGTTTGACAAAGAAAAAGCTGATGGATGCCGGGATTTAGTTAGTTTTTATGCTAGTCCAAGTGACTTGGTATAGACTTTACTTACAAACATTTTTTATCAATAATTACTCAAGGATCTAGTGCCTTGTCTACAGTGCTGGATTTTGGTGTGATGGTCTGAGGACTCGATTCCCCGGCTAGAATTTTTGCAATCGATCGATGACGAGACGACGACGAAGATGACGCTCGATGGCGGGACGATAACTGTGTTTTGAGGATGATAGCATGAGATAAGGAGCTGCGGTCGAATTCCGGGAAACTCCCCAAAAATTTGGGTTTGGTTCGGGTCAAACCCCGAAATTTCAGATCAAATGCATCGTCGATCTAGATTTTTCCCACGGTATCGCTAAACTCCCTAGCCATAAAAACGCTGTGTGGTTAGTCCTTCTATACTATTTTCCATTTATTTTGCGTTCCAGATTTGATCGACATTCGAAAAGGTAGAAATGAAACAGCTCCTGGTAGCTTAGTTGGTTAGAGCGTTGCACTGGAAATTCAGGGGTCCTGGGTTTAAATTCCAGTCGAGGCAAGAATTTTTTTTATCAATTTTTAATTATTACGTCTGATTGCCACTAAAATAAACACACGATTTTCTAAGCCAATGATTTGAATTACTAGGATTAATAGAGATTCAAACAAAGTTAAACTTAGACACGAGGAATTAAATAAATAAACAGTGAAGTAGTACTGCTATGATGAAATTATTCACATATATGCCTATGACGTAACACCTTGTTTTATTATCGTCGCAGGTTTAATTGTTTACTCTAAAGATAAATAGTGTATCAGTATTGCGGCTGGACGGCTCAAGCAGTGTAATTTCCTATGCGACGCGTTAGCCTTATTTTTGTTTTTGTTGGTCGTGTTAATATAATTTAGCAATATATTGATGATAAATAATGAATAATTTAAGCAAAAATTCCCGGAAAATCCTTATGGGGAAAACTTGAGACGGAATTATTTTTGTAGAAAAAATTTGTATAAATGAGTCATGGGTTTAAGTCATGTTGACAATAAAAGTCACTCGAACTAGCGGCGATTTTGATCCGAATACGAGCGAAGCGATATAATAATATGATGTACCTAAATAATTTGAAAAAATCTCCGGCTAGTTGTTTACATTGAGACGAGAGACCTCAGCCTTCTGATTGGTTAGAGACTTGTTAGGACTTGCTTATCGTAGGATGCCAACGAAATAAGCAACAATAAAATTGAAACGATGGCCTATATTTCTAGGAAAAGTTCGCTGGAGTGTGCAGGTGGATACGAAGCTGGTGATTCGCTACAGACTAGTCAGAGCTTGTTTATCGTAGGTCACAGGAAAATAACAAGTTATGGTTTCGCTGCGGTTGCAATAAATGTTGACGACCCGATGGCGGAACGACGTTTTTATTTTTAGTTACGTCATCATCAGACCCGATGGCTAAACGACATTTTTATTATTAGTTACGTCATCATCAGACCCGATGGCGGAACGACGTTTTTATTATTAGTTACGTCATCATCAGTACAGTGCACCTTGAATGAGGTACCAAGTCACGAGGTGCTATGTGTGTTCAATGAGCCGCTTGGAGCCACGGCCAAAGACCCCGAACGCAGCGGCGGCTGACGCGACCAATGAAATACACGGGGAACTGGAAAGGGGGCGGGGCTTAGCGGCAACGACTGCCTGGCAGGCTGGAGGGATGACCTTGAACGGTACAAAAATTGCCAGAATGAACCTTAGATTTTCTTATGGAGATTTACATGGGAAAATGACTTTGGCCTAGAACTGTCCTAGCCCCTTTACTGCGCTGAGATAAAACTGATTTGCCATAGTGTGGCAGTGGCATTTATATCCAATATTTGCTGACTATAATTCGGTTAATTAGTCTGGTTGTGTTTTCTTGCTTAGTTGCAGTTATTTGTTTTAACCCGTGGTTCAGTGTATTGAATTTGGTTATAGCCCGTGGACTCATGTAGGGTTGACAATAATAATGAATCAAACAAACTCGGGATACCAATGCAAAAATGAGAAACAAAAGATGAACCACCTTCTATACGTAGACGATCAGAAACTAGTAGCCAACAATGATGGAGAGCTAACCGTACAACTAAAGCTAGTGAAAAAAATCAGTGACGACATCAAAATGCAAGTCGGTTTAGACAAGTGTGCCAAAGCAACATTCCATAAAGGAAATCTCTAGTCAAGCCTATAAACATTGCCCTTGACAATACCAATACCATCAGGTCTTTAGAGCAACATGATGTACCAGAGAAATCCTAAAAACAGAATTAGGCGCAAGAAACAAAACATTCGCCCTCACATTCCTAGTGATAGCAGTTATTCAATATAGCTTCGGAATTATAAAATGGACACAGATTGAAATTAGAAAACTTGACCGACAAACCCGCAAGCTACTTAGCATGCACGGAGCACTGCACCCGAGAGCAGATATTGACAGAATTTACATAGGGCGAAAAGAGGGAGGAAGGGAAATGCTGAACATTGAAAACAGCCACACGCATGCCATGAAGGAATTAAGAACTACTTGAAATTGATAAAATCTGATAAATACCTGAGCATGCTATAGTATAGGCAGCAACAATGCCAATCCGGAAACAAAAGTCAAAAACCAAACCAACAAAACAAGATCGAGGACACTAATGCAGATGAACCTGAAACAAAAAGAGTAAAATTGGTTAAACAACAAATGAAGGACCAAATAAGGAGGAAACAAATAACAAAATGGAGAGAAAAAAGCAATGCATGGTCAAATAATACAAGAAACTGGAAAGGAAATTGTTAACTACAGACAGACGTGGAAGTGGCTCACCCACGCTAACCTAAAAATTGAAATAGAAGCATTGGTCACAGCTTGCCAAGAACAAACGATAGCAACCAACTACATGAAAACTAAAATCATGAAATCAGGCAACGACCCAAAATGCAGACTCTGCCGCATATACAACGAAACTATCCACTATGTAGTTTCAGGTTACCCTATTCTTGCTAAAAAAGCGTATCTGAAGTGGAATTCTGTAACGGATAGAGATCGTTATCGATATTGCTATGGCACTTGTTGTCTTCTTTTCTCTTTTCGAAATCAATAGAGAGGGGACGTCGATAGAGATAGCGAAAATATCACTATTTGTTACAGAATTCCAGCCCAGATAACATCTTGAAAGACAAAAAAAGAGAAGACACGCTTATTGATAGATGTAGCCATTCCGTCAGACTATAGCATTCACACAAAAAGAAACTGAAAAACATCTTAAATACAAAGATCTCGAAATCTAAGTACAAAGACTATGGAATATGAAGACTAAGATCGTACCTGCTGTATCATTGGATCAACGGGACTTATATCCATTGCTACATGCGAAGCAATCCACCAAATCCCTGGAAAGCACAACCTCACCAGCATGCACAAGGCAGCATGGTTGGGTACAGCACACATAGTACGCAAAGTAATATAAAAACACACAAGACGTCACTTAAAAAACAAGAAACACCTCAGGCGTACGGTGTACACCCGGTGTTTTCTAAATATGCAACCTCATCAGAAGCTGTGTGATAGGGGAGAGAAAAAATAATAATAATAATAATAATAATGGGAAACATTGTGAAATCTATCCGAAAGTCGAAAGACCGCTGTTCAAATTTACTTTTTATTGGTTCTATTGTTATAGATAGGTGTTGAAGAAACCTGTAATTTCACAGCCACAAGCGTTGACAACCGTAATAATAGTGCGGTACACCAGATGCCGCTGCACGCGTCTTTGGAGGACATTTTTTTGAGTTTCCGGTTTTCTATTGCATTTTCACAATTAAAACAGGTTTTTCGCATCAAAAAGTTCGGCAACACAATTAGAAAATTAATGAGTGTGTTTTATTTCAAATTAATCGGATTTTTAGCATCATTTAGTGCCCGGAGTCTTTGTTATTGTTCAGCTAGCCGGCCAACGGCCAACGAGAGGCACCAAATGATCGTTAATATGGCGCCCAACGAGTTTATAAGGTAAGTTGAATAACAGTGAATTATTCAGGACCACCCCTCATATCAACCTCAAGAATTCCGAAAGATTTTGATCATAAATAATATCCCTAATTAAAGAATTCAAATGTAGGTATAATAAAAAACAAAAGGTACCTTAACCTCAATTTTTTTTCATTTAAAAAGAATATATTATCCACCAAATTTATACCATAAATACTGTAAATTCAGGTTATTATAATCTAAATAGATGTGCAATTCTCTTGTTCATTTATTTTAATCAAAACATAACTGCTTGAATAGATTTTTTCCCCCAATTAAGTAAGTGAGTATCGTATTTAATTAACAAAGAAAACGAATGTTTTGTTTGAATTGAAGGGTCTATGACTATTTCTTATGTTTGTTCGAATCTTCAGTCAAAGAATTAAACACTTATAATTAATTGTATCACTAATTTGCCTTAAAAATTGTTCACTTAATTATACTAGGTGTATTCTTACGATTCTTGAAAATTCATGCTAGCTGGTTTACTGTTGACGTTACTACCTATAACTTGTGGCCACTATTATCCTTCCGGAAAAACTTTAAAATGTCAGATCAAAGTGATGACGAATTTTTCGACTCAATAGACTATTCAAAAAACTATCTGGAAATAAGTGAAATTAAAAGGGATGATACTTACACACCAGCTACTAGAGCAGCCTTCCAGCCTCAACCTCGACAATTTTTTGAAGCTGGTCATCATAAATTTGTAGAGTCGAATCCATTTGCTCAGAGTTTCATGACAAATGAAAATAAGAAAAACCACGAATCAAATTTAAGTCAAATGGACATGACCGAATCATTTCTGAAAGCTGTTCAAACTATAGCCAATACTATCGACAAAAAAGAAAAACGTCCACGCCCAAGTTTTAATGGACTAGAATTTGAAAATCCAAGCAACTTTATCACAAAACTAGAGGAATATTTCAATGAAAACAACACTTCTACTGAAGACAAAATGGTTCCAAGTATACAGAAACGCCAACTTATCATGGGATATGTTTAAATCTCTCTTCCACGAGAAGTTCAATAGTATGCAAACATTGGCCCAACTAACATCACAGCTTTATGGATCACATCAACAGCCAAATGAACTTTGTAGCATATTCATATCAAGAAAATAAGGCTTATTCTATCGTCTTTTGCCAAATAACCCAGAAAGCTTGCTAGTGAACATGCTTATAGAGCAATTCCAGCCAGATATAAGATCCAGAATAAGAGGACTTACCTTCAATACCATTCAACAATTATCACAAACAGTAACAACAATAGGGAACTTTACAATTTTTTTTTTTTTTTTTTTTAAATCATTTATTTATGCCTTGAAAGAGTATTCCCCAAATATTATTTCATAAAACTCAATAATAACTTGATGAAAAATGTTTAAAGTTTCGCGCGAATTAAAAGCATTTCAAACGACCTTAAATCTGGATGACGTCACGTAGTATGATTTTGCGTTAAGCCGGCGCCACACGATGTGTCCAACCATTGGCCCCAACGTTAGATCCAACGTTGGGTACAGTGTTTTTTGCTCTAGCATTCGGCAAATGCACATACCTACTTACTTTTGTTATTATAAACATATCACAAATTACAGATTGGCGGATTGCCCTTTGGAATTTCCTTCTTCGGTCATAATTAATAGGTATATCATTTTATTTATATAATGCTAAGCTAATCATTGAATTTAAGCAAAGTAAACCAATTCTAATATTGATAAAATTTTAAAAAATCAGAGAAAAACGTAAATAAACACAGCTAACGGGTATTTATTATGTAGAGTTCGAGTAAACGCTTGGAGTTGCTGTTTTGTTCTTTTATCCCTGTTCTTCTCATCATAAGTAAAAAAGACGGAAAATGCTCCGAGTGCTCAGTGTTTCAAGACGAACTCACGGTATGATGGACGGTTGCTGACAGACACTGACAAATCATACTACATGACGTCACGACCAGTACCAGAGCGTTTTTTCCCGCTGGAAATAATTTGAATTTTTCCGCATTTTCAATTCCTTATTGTGGCCGTTTGCGACAAAAAAAAAATGTATTTTTCTCTGATATAGGTTTTAATTAATGTATTCTTATGATTTATAGTAATATTTTCATGTTTAAATTTTTTGTCAAGTTCCCTATTGAAAATGATCTTTCACAAATTCCAAAATATCAGAACCCAAAATCTCAATCAACCAACTCTAACATGGCAAACCAAGATAGACAACATCAGAGAATGGAACGCAATCTCAATCAGTCACAGGCAATGAAACCTCCAAGTCGATGCAGATATTGCAATGAATGGCACTTTCATAGCGAATGTCCAGACAATCCAAACAGAAGAAATGTCAGACCTCTAGGAGAACAGCAGGGAAACTCCAATGGGGAAGGTCGACCAACAGCACCTTCCCTTCATCATTCAAATCAATAAATACCATTTCACAAATGAATTCTCCACCGAAAATTCAAATTTCCATTGATGACTTCAAAATAAAAGCCCTTCTAGATTCTGGTGCATCAATAAACTTGATATCAGCAAAATTTTTCAAAGTTCTCCCAACACCCAGAGAAAAAACATTGAACTTCGGTTGTGGACCTGTCAAAATTCAAACTCATGGTTTTATGGAAGTGAAATACTTCATTCTTGATGTGGAATTGATATCAGAATTCTTGGTCATTCCTAACTTGCCAGACGATTGCATTTTGGGCTGCTCCTGGTTTTTCGATCAACAAGTCGTCTTGGATATGAATAGATGTTGTCTTCATTTTGGAAACCAGCTACGACGTATTGTTTATTTTTGTTCAAATGTCCAATCCCGATCGCCACAAATATCAGAATTTCAACTGAACCATCTGAATGAGGACTTACAAAGAAACTATCAACAAATGTTATCAGAGTTTTCATACTTGTTTGATGATTCATTGAAAAGACCAGTAACTCGTTCAACTGAACACGTTATTCGACTCAAATCTAACTCCATAGTTAATACCAAACCTTATCCATTAAGTGATCACAAGAAAAGAATAATGAATGAGCAAATCAAAGAAATGCTTGCGAGTGGGATTATTGAACCTTCTGTATCACCATACTCAAGTTCACCAGTTATCATAGAAAGATCCGGTAAAAAACCTAGATTTTGTGTGGATTATAGGCGTTTAAATGAATTGACTGAGGATGAATGCGTAAGACTCCCTAAAATTCATGAAACCTTAAAAGAACTCGGTGATGCCACAGTATTTACTTCGTTAGACTTACGAAGTGGATACTGGCAGGTTGGTCTTTCAAATCAAACGAAACCCCTTACCGCGTTTTCAACTTCAGACGGGCAACACTACCAATTTACGGTAATGCCTTTTGGGTTAAAAAATGCTCCAAGCAGTTTTCGAAAACTTATGTCCCAGGAAGTTATAACAGGGTTTTTGCATAAATTTGCTGTAGTTTATCTCGATGATATTATCATCTATTCAAAAAATCATGATGACCACAAAAAGCACGTAAAATTAGTCTTGGAAAGACTCAGCATTCATCAGCTTCAGTGTTCATTGTCAAAGTGTAGATTTGCCACAGATAATCTGGATTTCCTGGGACATACTATTAATGGCCCATTAAACTCACCTCAATCTTTCCATTTGGAAGAAATTAAAAATTTTCAACCTCCAAAAAATAAAAGAGAATTGCAATCATTTTTAGGTACTGTTAATTGGCTGAGAGAGTATGTGTCTCACCTGGCTGAAATCACTTGACAGACTTACTCACGAAGAAAGTAAAGTGGAAGTGGGGTCATGCAGAACAACTTGCATTTGAAGAAGTTAAAGAGGCTGTTTCACAACCTTTAAAATTACATAGGCCAGATAGCAATTTACCCTTCCACTTGCAGACTGATGCGAGTGAGGTGGGTATGGGCGCTGTTCTTTTTCACCTTAATTCAGATGGAGAGAGACATATTATCTCTTATGCTAGTGCTAGGTTAAGCAGAACAGAAAGGAAGTACCATATAAATGAAAAAGAATTCCTTTGTGTTATATGGGCAATAAAAAAATATAGAATTTATCTTGAAGATCAAAAATTTACCCTGATTACAGACAGTCGAGCGCTTTTGTGGCTTAATAAAAATTCTGATGCCAAAGCCAAGCTCACACGTTGGTCCTTATTGCTGTCAGAATTTTCTTTTCAAATTGAACATTGTCCAGGCAAATTAAATGAATTTCCAGACTTCCTTTCAAGAAATGCTGTGAATGAAACTATCTCCCAAGAAGTAACAGACCTATCCAGATTATTCCCACCAGATTTAGACAATCAAAATAAACATGAATTAAATGATATTCCTAATGTTAAACTAATTTACCCTATCAATGACGCTTCACTTTTTAATGAAATTGCAATAGCTCAAACTAATAACACAAGAATCCAAGAGGACATACAACTATGGAAAGAAATTGAACAAAATGTTACAAATTCAACTTCTAAAAAAGCATTCTTTGATTTTTACAAGGTTCAAGATAACCTATTATTTAAACGTGACACCAATCAACTAATAGTACCCTATAACTGCATAGACAGAATCCTTTATTGCTATCATGATTCCCTTTTTGCAGGACATCCAGGAAGGGATGAAACTTTCACTACTATTTCCAAATTTTACTATTGGTCACAAATTCGAAAAGATATTTCTAAATACGTACAAAATTGTATAATGTGTAAACTTATCAAGGGCCATAACTTACAAACACAAGCACCTTTAACCGCTCACTTTTCTAATAATCCAGGTGAAGTTTTTAGTATTGACATATTAGGACCTTACCCCCAGGCTACTTCGGGAGATCGTTTTATAATTGTCATTGAAGATATATTCACCAGATGGGTCGAAGCTAAAACAACCCATACGGCTACAGCTAATTAATTTTTTAGACATTGATGTTTTTCCGAGGTTAGGGTACCCAAATCTGCTTATTTCGGACAACGGAACACAACTTCAAGCCAGTGTCTTTCAAGAATATTGTAAATTACACAAAATCGAAACTTTCACAACTGCTATTTATCATCAACAAGCAAATCCTATTGAACGCAGAAATCAAGAAATAAAAAAGACTTTTAGAGCATTTTTGTTTAATAAAAGCATAGATCACTGGCCCAAGTATGTGCCTCGCGTCCTCTTTTGTTTAAGGAACCGTACCAATGCAGCAACAGGACAAGCCCTTTTGGGATACTCACTTCCATCACCAGGAGGAAGAAATCACCCTGTGTTCAAAATTCCTGTGGTCAATCACGGCCATGTAAGAGAAGAAAAGCTTACCAAAATGAGAGAGAAACAAATCCAGTACCAGAAGAAATATGTTGGCAAGAAGAAGAAACCAAATTGCTTTCAAGTAGGAGATAAAATCATTCAAAGATGCTTCAAGAATGATGCATTTGGTCTAGCTTGGGAGGGACCTCATGAAGTTTTAGAAGTTTTATCGGACTCAATTTATAAAATAAGACGAAACGATTCAGACGTCATGGTTTACATTGACGACTTACGCCCTCTTCCAGAAAAACAACCACTAAGTTATGAAATGTCAAACCTTGACTCTGAAGAAGACGACGACGACAACAAAGATGACAATGGACAGCTTAGTAATAATGAGTTCAACATTGAATATTTTCCCGATAATAACAAATTTCATGACCAAGAAGGACATCTTGGAAATGAAATAGAAGAGTTCCTTATATCCTTAGATGAATTTGAGGAAGACGTTCACTCTGAAAATGATGGAAGCTACATACCCAATTTGATATCATTGTTAAGCGCCGAAATGCAACCTCAGTTTGAAATAATTATTGTGTGCGTCCGCAGCCGTTTCAAGTATGGTGTATACGCGACTTTAGCCGTATATTCTGGAATCAGCTGTCAGTGAATCGCGTTAGTTCGCGGTCGTGCCGCCCGGCCCTTTCGTGGTCTTCGTCACCGAGCACCGAGCCAGTCGCCAGCAGCACTCAAAGCAGAACATTGCGCCCATCGCATTTATTTTTTCTCTCGCACAGCGCAATTTTAGCAAAATATTATTTTCTTATAAATTAGCTGGCGCCATTCTTTGTTAACCATTTAGTCAATAAAGTATAAAAATTCAACCAGTAGTTTGCATAAAATTAGCAAGGCCTACTTCAATCTAGTGATGTAATTCCACTCAAAGAAATTATCTGAAGGGAACGTCACAAAAAGGAATTCAAACTGCAATTCTGTTCATGGTCCTTCGACGTCAGATATAGTGTAAAACAAGCTCACAAACAACAACAGCCAAAGAAATAAAGGTCAGTCCGTTCCTTTTTATTTCCCACATTGATTTTTCCGTAAACATTCAAATATTTTCATTCACTCATTAATAAATCATAAATAACACTTTATAAAAAAGAAAAATAAAGAATTTAGATTGAATTTTGAGAAAATTGGCATAAGATAAATTGCGTTTTATGTTATTTGTTTTTTACTTTAAATAATTGTTTACTTTTGTGTTTTGTTACTAAGTTTTTTGGCTTACTAATTTGATTTATTAATTCAAATTAAAAGATGGCCGAATTAGAAGGTAAGAAAAAAGTATTAAAGAATCGTAGAGGTCAGGTAAAAAGAAGTTTAAGTAGATTTGAGACTTATTTAATTAAAGTAATTAACAGCGATAGTGATGATGAGGATTCAATGATTGAGCTTGCTACTCGACTTGACACTATTTCAACATTTTTGAATGATTTTGACACGATTCAATGTGAACTGGAGATGTTGGAACCTGAAGATGTGGATACACATGAAAGTGTTCGTCAAGAATTTGAGAATAAGTATTTTTCATTGATTACTCAGGCCAAAAAGCAATTACAGTCAAAATTTCGACCTGTCTCAATAAATCAAAATAATATACAAACACAAAATAATAGCTCTAATATTGGTTCTAATTTCCCTAATGTGAAACTACCCGATATCAAACTCCCTGAGTTTAGTGGAAGCTACGATCACTGGACTCAATTCAAGGAGGCTTTTGAATCTTTGATTAATAAAAATACTAGTTTATCTAATGTACAGAGGTTCTTTTATTTACAAGGGGCTCTTAAGGGTGAAGCAGCTAAAATTATTTCATCATTAAATGCAACTGATAATAACTATATAATAGCTTGGGATTTATTAACGGATCGTTATCAAAATAAAAAGGCTATTATTCAATCCCATGTTAAAGCTATATTTGATCTGCCCAGCATACAAAAAGAATCATTCATTCAATTACGAAATTTTTTGGACAATTTTCATACACATTTTAGATCATTAGAAAACCTTGGCGAAAATACTAGTGACTGGAGTACTATGCTCATATTTTTACTAAATTCTAAACTCGATCCCAATACTCGCAAAGAGTGGGAAATATTTACAAGGTCAATTAATTCCCCAAAAATTGATGATTACACAAAATTTCTAAGCCAACGTTGCCAACTTTTGGAATCGATCGACGTTAACACTAAACTTAATACTAATTCTAATAACACAGTTTTAAACAAACAAGCCGATGATCGTGGCCGCCACTATTCTCATGTTGTCTCTAATATAGTATGTCCTTTATGCAGCGAAGCTCATTATGTTCAATCATGTAAAAAATTCCTTGATATGCCTATCAATAAAAAGTTTTCTGAAATAAAGCGACTTAACTCGTGTACCAATTGTTTAAGAGGGGGACACTCGAATTCTGAGTGCAGGTCACAATGGTCTTGTAGGACTTGTCAAAAACGACACCACTCGTTGTTGCATTTGCCCACTAGTGCACAGAAACCTCCAATTAAAAAACAAAATTATTTTCAGCAATCTCAGCAAAATCAAACAATTTCACAAAACTCTAATGTAAGCAGCGAAGGTGAGGACAATGCCCAGTTGCCAAGTGTAACAAAGAGTAACGAAAACTTATACAGTCATAATATGACAACTCAGATTGAAACTGATGCATGTGCTATTCTTTCTACGGCAATAATATATGTTTTTGATAAACAGGGTAAGACTGTTAAATGCAGAGCTTTGCTTGATAGCGGCTCACAGTCTAATTTCATTACCCAACGGTTTTTTAACAAACTTAATTTAAGCTATACTTCCATCAACATGCCTATATACGGAATAAGTCAGAATCTTATAAATATTTCAAAACGTACGGTTATTAAAGCCAAATCATTATTTAGTAATTATTCTTTTGAATTGCCATTTTTAGTAATAAACAAAATCACTGGTTTAGTACCCCAGCAATTAATTAGTACAAGTAACTTTAAAATTCCTACTAATATTTCACTCGCTGATCCAGACTTTAATTCACCTGCTGAAGTTGACATGTTATTGGGTGCTAGCATTTTTTATGAATTGCTGAGTGTTGGACAAATAAAACTAGGTCCTAACTCGCCCATTCTCCACAAAACCAAATTAGGTTGGGTGATTTCTGGATGTACACCCATAATCATCAACACAAGTTTAAATAATAATTGTTTTCTCAGCACATTTGATTCTATACAAAACCAAATTGAAGCCTTTTGGCGTATCGAAGAAAATTACTCGCAAAATAAGCCTTTGCTCACTAAAGAAGAGGAGGAATGCGAATCTCATTTTTTAAATACATTCTCTCGTGATAAAACTGGCAGATTTGTTGTAAGCCTTCCCTTAAAAAATAATATATCTCAACTTGGCGATTCTGAAGGGACAGCCATAAAAAGGTTTTATTCTGTTGAACGCAAATTAAACAGAAGCCCTTCACTTAGAGAAGAATATACCAAATTTATGTCTGAGTACCAAACTTTAGGTCACATGACAAAGATAGACCCTCTAAAACCTCCGACATTTCCAACATATTACCTCCCTCATCACTCGGTAGAAAAAGAGGATAGCACTACAACTAGGCTCAGAGTCGTATTTGATGGCTCTGCCAAAACGACTTCTGGCATTTCACTTAATAATGTCCTCAGGGTAGGGCCAACCATACAAAATGATCTTTTCTCAATTTTATTGCGTTTCAGGCAGCATAACGTTGTATTAATTGGTGACATAGCTAAAATGTACCGCCAAATCCTAATTAGGCCTGAAGAGCGCAGCCTACAAAGAATTGTATGGCGAGATAATCAACAACAAGAACTTAATCATTATGAACTAAACACAATAACCTATGGTACATCTTCTGCTTCCTTTCTTTCTACCAGGTGCTTAAAACAAATTGCAATTGAATCTCAACCCCAATTTCCTAGAGAATCTAAAATACTTATGGACGAATTTTATGTTGACGATCTTATAACCGGGGCGAAATGTGCTACAGAGCTTATCAAAATTCGAAAAAATATATCCTCAATACTCAAAGGTGCTGGATTTGAGTTGCGAAAATTCAGTTCCAATGATCCTAGCGTATTAAATGATTTAAAATCTTCTGCTATAAGCAATACAAAACAACTTGTTAACGAATCTCACGGAAATAAAACTCTTGGCGTAAACTGAAATCCTACTTCCGATTGCTTTGAATATAGTTCCAAAATTGTTATTGAGAAAAATATAACCAAACGAAAAATACTGTCAGCAATTTCCCATATTTTCGATCCCTTAGGTTTGCTTGGTCCCATAATAGTACAAGGTAAAATTTTATTGCAACAATTATGGATATCAAAAGTAGGGTGGGATGATCTTATCCCTGTTCACATATTCAAATTATGGACAAATTTAGCTACTGTAATTTCCAACGCTCACGTACTCAAGATTCCTAGACATGTCATAGCAATAAATGCTACAAATATTCAAATTCATGGGTTTTGCGACTCCTCAATTCATAGTTATGGTGCATGCATCTACATCAGATCAGAAACACCAAATGGAGCCATTTCCGTTAATCTATTAACCGCAAAATCCAAGGTGGCACCGCTTAAAGCTCTCTCATTGCCAAGATTGGAACTATTAGGCGCATTACTTTTATCGAGACTCATGAATAAGGTTATTTCATGTATTTCCATTGATTTTAATTCTATTATCTATTGGACCGACTCAACAATCGTTTTGTCATGGCTGAGCTCCGAGCCCAGAACATGGAAAACATTTGTCTCCAACGGAACTTCTGAGATTATGCAGCTTACTGACATCAACAGTTGGTATCATGTAGCATCAAACTATAACCCAGCTGACATAATATCCCGGGGAATTGACCCTGGCGATCTTGAAAATTCATCAATGTGGTGGCATGGTCCCCAGTTTTTGTCCGAACCTCAGGTTAATTGGCCAGAGGATTGCCACATAACGAATTTTGCAAGGTGTTCAGCAGAAGTGATTGAATTTAATCCCAAAACAATAATATTAACAACCGCAATAAATTACAGTATTTTTCAACGTTTTTCCGACTATAACAAGCTTGTGCGTGTGGTATCTTATTGTTTGAGATTTATCCAGAGATCCAAATCGGAACAACAGTCACCAAGTTCGATTAATATCACACCTACTGAGCGTATTGCAACGGAAAATTATTTGATTAAAATTGTACAAGCTGAGTGCTTTTCAGACGAGCTTCACGATCTCAAGGTAATAAAGCGTGTTAAATCTCAAAGTAAACTTGCCAGTCTAAATCCTTTCGTGGATGACAGTGGCATTCTACGTGTGGGAGGCCGGCTCAAACACGCTCAAATTAACTTTAACCACAAACACCCTATACTTTTACCTAGTACCCATTCATTCACAAAATTAATCGTTAAACATTTTCATGAATATAACTTGCATTCAGGACAACAAGCTACCTTGTCTTTTATTCGAAAAAGCTTCTGGCCGCTAAATGGCAAAGGTACCGTTCGAAGTGTAATTCGTAAATGCATGCGTTGTTTCAAGACTGATCCACCCACCATTCTGCCTCAAATGGGAGACCTGCCCTCAGAACGAGTCTCTCCTAGTCGTATTTTTTCTAATTGCGGTCTTGATTATTGTGGTCCTTTTCTATTAAAAGATGGGAAATACCGAAACCGAAAAATACTTAAATGCTATGTATGCATATTTATATGTCTATCCACAAAGGCAGTTCATATTGAACCTGTCAGCGAACTTACAACTGAAGCTTTTATAGCTGCTTTCAGAAGGTTTGTGTCAAGGCGAGGAATGGCTACTAATCTCTTCTCCGATAATGGATCCAACTTTATTGGAGCCAACAACGAATTCAAAAAGATCTATTCAATTTTAAATAGTGATCCCGTTCAAAATTTCTTTACTGACTCCCAAATGCAATGGAGTTTTATACCAGCTAGGTCTCCTACTTTCGGAGGAATCTGGGAGGCGGCTGTGAAATCTGTCAAATACTACTTAAAACGCACTTTATCCAACACGCCTCTAACTTTCGAAGAATTTGCAACACTTCTTGCTCAAGTTGAATCGATACTCAATTCACGGCCATTAGTACCTCTCTCTCCTGATCCTTACGACCTAGAAGCAATTACCCCAGGCCATTTTATAATTGGAGAAGCTCTCAACTCGCCACCTCAACTGGATTTGAAGGAAGTTAAGGTCAATCTGCTGTCTCGTTTTAAACACATACAAAAAATGGTTCAAATATTCTGGTCAAGATGGTCCAATGACTACTTGCATAATCTACAGCAGCGGAACAAGTGGCGTTTCCAGAGACCCACACAGCAACTCGTTGGCAAACTAGTAGTGCTCAAAGAAGATAATACCTCTCCATTACAATGGCCCCTCGGAAGGATTACTGATGTTCACCCAGGAACAGACGGTATTGTGAGGGTAGTGACATTAAAAACTAAAAACGGTACAACCAAACGTGCAGTGAATAAACTTAGTGTTCTTCCACTGGACGATTAAAAGACACCTTTAGTTTATGTTTATTTTTGTAAAGTTTGATATTATTTCATAACTTCTTATCACAAATGATTTGTACAATACTTTCTTTAAACTTTTCTGTATTGCGCCCAGCTAATTAGGTATTTTTTGTAAATTTTTGAAAGTAGGTACTTTCAAGGCCGCCGGGATGTTAAGCGCCGAAATGCAACCTCAGTTTGAAATAATTATTGTGTGCGTCCGCAGCCGTTTCAAGTATGGTGTATACGCGACTTTAGCCGTATATTCTGGAATCAGCTGTCAGTGAATCGCGTTAGTTCGCGGTCGTGCCGGCCGGCCCTTTCGTGGTCTTCGTCACCGAGCACCGAGCCAGTCGCCAGCAGCACTCAAAGCAGAACATTGCGCCCATCGCATTTATTTTTTCTCTCGCACAGCGCAATTTTAGCAAAATATTATTTTCTTATAAATTAGCTGGCGCCATTCTTTGTTAACCATTTAGTCAATAAAGTATAAAAATTCAACCAGTAGTTTGCATAAAATTAGCAAGGCCTACTTCAATCTAGTGATGTAATTCCACTCAAAGAAATTATCTGAAGGGAACGTCACAAAAAGGAATTCAAACCTGCAATTCTATTCAATCATCAGTGCCTGATAGCACTCAAACTCAACCCCAAACTAGGCCGAACAAAACACGAACATGCAAACCTCCTGCATACTTGCAAGACTACATTTGTGATTAAGTTGCAATAAATTGCAAAACAATTGCACTCAGACGGATGAACTGAGGCAATCAACCACCACAAATCAAATATTAAACAATTACAGCCTGCCAGACGGATGAGCTGAGGCAATTTTTCCAATGAAAAAGCAATCACATCATGGAACGACAACCAACAGACGGAAGAGTTGTTGATTTTTTTTTTTAGGGTGTTTTGTAGTAATAAACGCGCCGAATTTTGATGCCGAAAACATGTTCTCAGCAGGGGGGGTGTTATAGATAGGTGTTGAAGAAACCTGTAATTTCACAGCCACAGGCGTTGACAACCGTAATAATAGTGCGGTACACCAGATGCCGCTGCACGCGTCTTTGGAGAAAAAGAGAGGGACTCGCTCGAGGCAGGAGCTCGCAGCGAATACGTTGGACATTTTTTTGAGTTTCCGGTTTTCTTTTGCATTTTCATAATTAAAACAGGTTTTTCGCATCAAAAAGTTCGGCAACACAATTAGAAAATTAATGAGTGTGTTTTATTTCAAATTATTCGGATTTTTAACATCATTTAGTGCCCGGAGTCTTTGTTATTGTTCAGCTAGCCGGCCAACGAGAGGCACCAAATGATCGTTAATACTATAAATCCTATTTACTAGTTTTAGGACTAAAAGCCGCTAAACACTTGTTTTATAGATTAAATAAAATAATGTCTACAATCTAAAACTCGACACCGGAAATTGTTTATTACGGTAGAGATAAACTAAATATATCTCGAGAAAGTTATAATTAAATTTTTTGTTAACTGCGTAGGTTTCTATTATTTTTGGCTAAATAGCGGTACTCGGTACTCCACCTAAACTAAAAAGATGGACTCAAAGAATAGAAGAGGGTTTGTCATCAACTGAGGGTGAAATTCAAAAAGCTTATTTGATAACAAACCAGAAACCATTAAATTGACTGATTTATGTGAATCTTATCATGGGTAACTCCTTTCAAGTCCATCGCATTAGCTGAGATATCCATATATCTTGGAATCCAGATCTTTGAATACCCATTAAACAAACACTTTCTATATTGGTGCCTATAGATATTGCAGATGATATCCTTTTCTAATTCACAATTATAGACAGACAGCTTGACAATTTTTTTGCCTCTTAATATTCGCACTGGATAGCTAAGAGAAAAACTACTATTATCAAAGATTATTAGATTCGTTTTATTTAATCAAGCTCCATTGCCACTGTTATTAAATTCCCAAAACCTATTAAAATTATTATCACTCAAATTCCTATTAGTATTATTATTTCCAGCAAACTTCCTACCACTTGTAGCAGTATCGTAGGGTGCAAGACTAACAACAATTGCATCTATCGTCGTGTCCCTGATAACAAGTTGTCCGTTCGGTGATGTTCCAGTTACGTAATCAGCTTCTGCGCTCACTCCAGAATCCCAGGCTCTGGCCAAATACACGTTTTGCGACTTAAACCATGAACTATCTCCAGTAATAGTACTGCCAACAACCAAATACCCATACTGATTATTTGGATCGGTACTAGGAGCGAACACAATTCCTGAATAATTTCTACGATCATCTTTAACGTGGAATGTGCACTGTTCAAATACTGCCGAAGCGTCACCAAAGACGAAATCAACGTCGCCTTCCACATACGTGTTGAAGAAATAATTTCTCAAAATTTTCGATTTACCTGATCCAGCGTACAAGGTATCTTGATGTCCCAACAATCTAGAATTGCTAACTTGCACTTTATCGGCATTAATGTTAAGCGCAACCGCTTGATCGGTGCCAACGTTTTTCGATGAGTTTTCAATGGTTAAATTGATAAGCTCCACATTTTCTGCTTTAACCCAAAATACACTGGAACAAGTAGTTCCGATAGTCGTTCTCTCAGCGCAACCCGTGTAAGTTTCATAAGCAGGATCACCTGAAGCAAATAAACTTCCTACAAGACTTTGATATTCAGTTCCGGTTAAAAGTGCTGATACACTAAGACTTATGACTACATCGGAAGTTCCATAAATAGTCAATGGCACGTCAGTCTTGGGAATATAGACAACTTGACTGTATTTGCCTGTATTGATTTTAATATATTGTCTATTGCTGGATTTGGTATTGATTGCTGCGTTCACCGCTTCCTGGATGGTGCTGAAACCTCCACTGCCTCCTACTGTAAAATCAGCGGCCGTTGTCGATATGGTTTCAGGAAGCCAGCCTTGGAGGTACGTGGTTTTTGTATAATCGGAAGCTTCGGCAGAGCTTAAAATTGGTCTAGTGGAGGTGCCAGGATAAGTTTGGTCGGCTTTCGAATTGGACACGATGAGCAAAGCGATAAATGCTGCAAGAAATAAACATTGTTGAAGGCATAACGGCAAATTTTTTCATTTACTTACCTATTGATGTCTTCATTTTGAAGTTTTTTTTTTAAATTGGACATTGTATTAAATTGTTTTCTTTATATACAGATGTAGGTTTTCTTATCATCAAACTTAATTAGATACAATGGCTGGTTATTGAACATTTATTGTTACGTGATAAAAACTAGGTATTAACATTTTATTATCGAAAATTTTTATTTAATTTAGGCTTATATATTATTTAATTAAGATCCAACTAGCAAAAACAATAGTAGTTGTTGCGAAATAAAAAAAAAAATGACTGGCAGATAGGTTTTTCTGTGGTATTTTTCCTATTATTGGTTTCAGGCAATACAGTTTTCTCTCATCTTTAGGAATTTGCTCAAACTCCCAAATTTTTCCCAGCTATATTTCCAGACATATCATCCAGTATGATAGTCTAGTAAGGCAGTAGAAGTTTGAACTATGAGGAATGACAAGCTACTCTACCTTGAAGAATGTGTAAAAATATGGTTCTCATTACAGCAGATTTTCGGCTGATCAGGCTCTCCGAATCTTTTCTGGGAACCCAAGAAGAACGGGAAAAGTTCAGCACCTAATAAGAGCTCGAATTTTCCCAAAAATGTAAGGTTTGCTATCCGCAAAGGGTAGATTCCCAATGTGTGTGCCCATTCTGAGGGGTTGAGTTGAAGTTTGGATTGATTAGTGCAAACTTCAGATAGAATGACAGCTTCGAAATGGAAGGGTGGATAATACTTGTTATGAGGCTTGAAAGTACACTGAGAGTGGAACAGAATTCCTGATGTCCAGCCATAGTTCAACTTTCTAAAAGTTGCCTAAAGCAACCTGTGAGCAACCTGCAAATCCGCTTCAGCTGTTGAAAGCATGACAGTTGATTGATTCTGTGACAGGTTGCAACCGGCAATTAACTGTTTCAGATAAAAATTTCTTTTTGAAAATATTCTCTGATTTTTCTGTCACAGCTTCTTCGTTGCAATGTCAGGTCTTTTCAGCTTCCAAACAAGATCTTAGGATATAACTGTATTTTTTTATCCTCAGTAAAAACTTATAACTTTACACCTCCAATTTCGAACGCATCACACCTAATTCCTTTATTCTTAATGCTATTCAAGCAATTCCTCTGTTGTCATCACAATCTACAATAATTATTCCTAATGATTATACTTCTAGTAAACTGTTCTCCATTTTTTTTTATCTCAATTCGGATCAATGAACCCAAGTTTCATAATAAATTTTAATAATCATTGGCAAGATAATTAACGTTTTGGTTCAATTAAGCTTTAAATTGTACTTACTAAATAATATCAATAATCTTGCTTAAACTCACTTAAAGAAAAGTGAAAGTGGAAAGGGAAAATGAAAATTCAGGATGGTGGCCACAGTACTACCAGACGAGAAAGGAAACTCCTTTTCTAAAAGCTGCCGACTAACTCTTACAGTGGAGAGTGGTGTGGGTAATTAAATAAAAAGCGCCACCTGTTTTAATGCCCTTCAGTTGAATGGAGTTCCGGTATCCAAAACAAAACAGGAAAACTCAACAGCTAAACGGTACTACACCTGTCAAACTAAAATTGCGTAAAAGGGTACAATGAAACGCCTCAATTCAGATCAATAAATATAAATGTAATCAATCTGCCCACAAATATTACATTTAAAATCAAACTGAAAAGTGAAAGGGTAAATCGGCACCACCGGCAAAAATCAGCTGGTAAACAAAAAGTGATAACTGATAAGCTATATAGGTACTAAAAATGGTCGGTACCTATTTTAAATAAATACAAAATCGTCGAAATATAATAGTTATTTATTGTATAAGTGTTTTAGGAAGCATTTTATCCACGCATGAATGTTTAAACGCGAGAACGAAGTTCGAGCGTTTAATTTTCTTAAGTGGATAAAATGCAACTAAAGCACGAATGTAATACAACGTTTTATCCACAATCACACGTACCATCGTCACCAAAAGTAAGTGGGACAGCATCATATTAGCTATTGTACTATTATATGAATATTATTGTCAAATATTTGTCAAACCATGAATTAAATGCATTGAAATGAATAACAGTATGTACAAGATTTTGTGCCAATTCCAATGGCCGCAATTGTTGCTGAAAGTTATGTCGAGGATTCCATTCCCAGTAAGCTTAGTATTGCAAACAAAATCCAAGGGAAAAATAGGTGTCCCTTACAAGAGGAGACACCCATTATTCCTGTTCCTGGTAATTCTGCCAAAACACCCATAAACGTGCGTTCGCAAGCTGATGCATATTATCACCTTTTTACCAACAATGACGAAGTTATAGGAAACAAATCAAACAACGGAGTATCTATTAATATAAATGTTAATGTTAATATAAATAAATAGAATATTTATTCTACTTTGATAAGCCCACTATTAGTTAAACCAATTTTATTCAATTATTTTTCATTTTAGAATAGAACATGATGGATAAATATGTAATCTTTAGTGTGTAATGTAAGGAATATTTTGTTAGTTGTTAGTTGTTTTCCTTCTATTTTAGTTGCTATTAACGGAATTCTTGATCATTGTTATTGATGAAATCTTTTTTTTGAGATGTTATTTATTGCATGGATAAATAGATAGCCACAGACAAGGAATCTTACAAGGCTAAACATGTTTGTTTAGTGCAATATTCAGCATTTTCCTGGATAGGCTATCATTGTTATTAATTTATTTAATTTTTGTATTTGCTTTTGTATTTAAATAAACTATATTATTATAGAATAAAAATTTCGTATTTCTTAATTTCATTATTCCACTAGTGGATAAAGTATCACTTTAGATACTTCATATGAGTGAATAAAACTGCCATTATTTGATGATTGTGGATAAATAAATCAAATCCACACTTTAAGGTGGTGTTCTCTATAAATGTTCCTAAAAATATCTACAATAACCAGAGGGGTCCAAATTCAAATAGGGCGTGGTAATATGTTCCTTGTTTCTAACAATTCACCTCAAAATACCTTTGTAAATAGATCTATTCATACCCTGGTGTAGAGAGTATTGGAAACAATTAAATGTGTGATAATTTGAGTGTAACTTAGACCCAAGTGATTAACATAAACTTAAAGGTAATAATTTAATTTGAAACTATAAAGCCTGAAGGGTTTAAAAATAATAAAAATCTGTTAGCAAATCAGGACTAAAGGTCCGCTGGTTTTATAATCCGGAAATACCCTGAAGCTCTTGATAATTAAATGAGGCTCCAGCTCTCAATGAGATGGAAAACCACTGTCAGATGATTAATTTAGAGGCTTGGATGGTTGCCAAAGACAGCATAATAATACTCAAACCTTGTTATAATATATTGTCACAATAAGCTAAACGTCCGCCAGGCTGTCAAGAATCGATCGCGGAAATACTAGAATCTAGCGAATTATTCTACTTTAATCTGGAAAATTAGATTATCGTGTGTATTCTAGATTTCACAGGAATAGATTTAGGGATATATAAGAAGGCCGGCATTGGTTTGTAAGTTAGTTTAGTTTTCAGTTTGCCTGTGATACGATTTAAATAGTGATTGTAAAGAGTTTAATTGTTGAGTTTGTTAATAAAGTAATTAGTGTCAGAGTGTTTTGTTAAGTGGAATAAATTATTGCTGTGTTAATTGGACTTTGATTTTTGGAATAAACGAAACGAACAACGAACCCAAGATTTTTGTCAGCAGGCAACCCAAAGCCGCGACAATATACTGGGCGGGTCTAGTGACTCTTAGAAGGGTGAGAAGTTAACAAAGTCCTCAAAAGTCTACGGGCGATCCACCAGGTCCAGGACTACTTGTCGGGAAAATAACCGATCTCCAAGTAAAGTCAAAACCTCTGTAAATGCTTAGCTTCAAGATAGAGTTGGAAATTGGCCTTTTTTCATGAACTCAAAAACGTGGAACCAAAGCTTAGGTTTTTCTGCCGTTATTCGTTAATAAATCGGCAATATAGTGCTTCGGTGCTATATACGAGCTAATAGCCACGTTTTGACGAATTATCTGGGCCTAAACCTTTCAAAAAATCAGCAAAAAGCTACGAGAAAAGCAAAAACGTTGCTTCTTTCTCAACGAAAAATGTAGTTCTGTCACGAAATCGGTTCTTTCCTTTTGGTACCTTCGCGCAGGAATTTTGGTTCTGGGGAAAAAATTGGAGATTTTCGATTTTTAGGTTTTATAGCTTCGAATTTTCGAGCCAAAATTCAAAGCGACGTCTAGGAAACCAAAGAGGAAACTTCAGGTCAAAATCATTGTCTAATTAATCTTTCTTGACAATTTGACGTTAATCTGTTTATCCCATTTTGACATTTAAAAATGTCATTATTGAACGCATAACAATGAAGGTAAGTAGACGTTTATCACCTCAGTGATTTAAAAAGATTTTAACTCACTTTCGGCATTTTAAGTCACTCTGCCCGATTAAACATCTGATACCTCAGTGATTTAAAATATTTTTAACTCACTCTTGGAATTTTTCCTTGTACTTTATTTTTCAAATTTCCACAATATGGGATAAAATTTTGTATACATCACGTGAGTTGAAATGCTTATTCATTCGAAGAAAATTAACCCACTCGCTAGGGCTCGTGGGTTAAACTTTCTTCTCATGAATAAACATTCATTTAACTCACTTGGTGTATAAATAACTATTATTATTAATTTTTAATAATTTTTAATAATTTAAATTTCTTATTTTCAGATAAATAAAGTAAAATGACTGATGGTGGAGAGATTGGTTATTTATACGCCAAGTGAGTTGAATGAATGTTTATTTATGAGAAGAAAGTTTAACCCACGAGCCCTAGCTAGTGGGTTAATTTTCTTCGAATTAGTAAATATTTTAACTCACGTGATGTATACAAATTTTTTCCCATTTTGTGGAAATTTAAAAAATAAGGTACAAAGAAAAATGCCAGGAATGAGTTGAAAATATTTTAAATCGCTGAGGTTTCAGATTTTTAGTTGGGCAGAGTGAATTAAAATGCTGAGAGTGAGTTAAAATGTTTTTAAGTCATAAGGTGATAAACGTCTACTTACCTTTATTGTTATGCGTTCAATAATGACATTTTTAAACGTCAAAATGGGATAAAATTGTTTTAATTAATGAAGCAATGAACAAGGTAAGTAGTTATTTAGAATTCAAATCAAAAGTACTTTACAGTAAATTTCATTCCAGGAGGGTTCGAGGTCCATGAGAGAAGATGTTCAGAGGTTCTTTAGTTTTTTATTTATTTTGTAAAGCCCTATTATTGTGACCAGTAACAAATTGCATAATACCTACCTAGGGGTAGGCGGGGCAGAACGGGGTACTTAACGTTTGATGCTCAATTGTCGCTACAAAATTAGCAGGATATATATTTTTTTCTATTTTGGTGTCATATCGAAGTCTTTTCGATACTCAAAGTAGTTTCGAAAAGAAGCTCTTTGTGACACTCCTTTTTTACTTATCGGAGGTTGGTAACACTGGTTGACTGATGGCCATCAAACTGTCATTCGCGATTTTATAATAGAAGATTTCTATATTTGGCATGTAGTGTTACCAATCTAAACTATGAAATCAGGAAATATGAGAATAAAATTTCCAAGAAAAAATTGTTTTTTTTTTTAATTAATCAATATCAAAATAGAAAAAATAGTATAAAATATTTGTTTCATAAGACATTTTATCGTAGTTATATTAGAAAACGAGCCGAAGGCGAGTTTTCTAAAGGGCGAGTCTTATGTCTTATGAAACTTGTATTTGTATTTTAATGTACTATTTTGCTATAGGTGTATTACTTAATACGTAAACTAAGCGTTTTCACCATTTTTAACAGTTAAATAAATATTTCTGTGACAATAATTTTGAGAAACCAAAAAAGTGTATCTTGCCGCGCTAGCGGGGCAGAACGGGGTTTTTATATTTTTCACCAGAAAAACGGCAGCAACTGCTGCGTCCATGGAGTCGATACGTTAATGCCTGACAGTTTGTCTTCGAACATAACTTCCAATCAATCAACTATAAACTACACGTATCTGGAATATCACCGACCGTTGTCGGATATGGCATTTGTCATCTCGCTTAGTGCGTCCAAAAAAGCTACATAGTGGGGTATCCCTTTCTCTCTCCAGTTCATTGCTGTTAGGTTTGGCATATTCCTAACCTCGAATAAAATATTTTTTAGACAAGGAAAGATTTCCATGATTCGCCAATAAGATAAATAGAGATGTGTGTACCCCACATTCTCCATCTCAATCTGCCGCAAATTTATAGATCGGCGGGCCATTCCAGGTAGGGGAGAAGGGGGCAAAGTGGAATGAGGGGCAAAGTAGAATTCTACATATGGCAACGTCGCATTGATACGCCATTGTCCAAAACATGTGGTCTATTAGCAGTTCATTCCAATACATCAAGCTGTGACCACTGCGCACACGCGTCTTTTCGGTATTTGAAGTTGTGTAAAACCGGTGAATATTTGTTTATATTTTTAAGTGATAAATTTGGGATAAAATCTGGATGGTGATATCTGAATAAGAACTGTTGCCACTATTTTCAAGGTAGGTCATGTAACTTACTGCAGTAAATAAAACAGATAGATCGAATCGCAGGTGTTGCAAAAATTAAACATTTACTAAAAACACTACAAATGGGGCAAAGTAGAAAATATCAAAAGGGGCAAAGTGGAATGCATTCCACTTTACCCCATCAGAAAAACAATATTTAAAATAGGTTCATTTGAATACATGGTTATTTTTTATTCCTATTTTTTCTTACAGGTCCCAGAAAAATGGTTAGGACTTAAATTCACACATGTTTAGGATGAGGAAGATATGGTTAACGCTATTACAGCAGTTAGAGCAAATCATTTGAGCTATGAGCAGGCAGCTTTTACCTACAATGTGCCACGAACGACGTTGTTTCCAAGAGCTAGAAAAAACTGCGCTTCTGAAGAAGCTTCAAGGGAAAGTTTAGGATGAAATATCTTGTCAACTTTATTGAACGCCTAAAAATGCTTTTGTATGCGACTTTGATGAATAAAATTTTCCATTTCACTTTGCCCCGTATATTGTTCCACTTTACCCCACTGAAGGGGCAAAGTGGAATGATTTTCTCTTTTTTTTTAATTGTTTTTTTTTTACAAAAAATCTTCACCTTAGATACATTATATCAATGTCCTTTTTAAATAACAGTCTAAAATTTGTTTGACAGCATTTTTACACCTTCTTTTCAAATATTCAGATCTTCAACTAGAAAAAACGAATTTTCATTCCGCTTTGCCCCACTCTCCCCTACGTGTAGTTTATAGTTCATTGCTTCCAATTAATCATCTGAAAAAATACTAATAGCGATTTTCATTTGTCGAACCCAATGAACTATAACCAAAAACTAGAATGCGAACACATACTGACGAACGTGAAGCCTAGTGCCGCTGCTGCGGAGGGGATACCTATTTTTGTCACACTCATTAGGGACATAAAGCTTCCGTATTTTTTGGTCGGTATCCGTATCGGTATCGTACTGCGCATGGGCAGAAGCGATACGGACGCCGAGATACCGTACGTACAACGTAACGTTACGGCCCTCTCGCGGTATCCGTATCGGTAACGTATCTTGACATTCCTGACGCATGTGTCAAATTTTAAATGAATATAACCTCACTTTTCTTCCGGGTTGATTTAATTTATTTAGTTTATACTTTCTTGAGTTTCTTGTGTGTTTAGTGCTTCTCTATTGCAAAAAAAATAACAATTTTATATAAAAACGCCGGAGTTTTGACACGAAAATTACTAGGTTATGAGATGCGTTTACGTTTACCGGAACAGGGAGTGCTTTAACAGCCTTTTCGCTTGTCAACGTATCTAGTTGCGTTACGGATACCGATACCGATACCGGCGAATTATTTCAAGTAGCTTTATGTCCCTATTATGTTAAATGGCGGAAATTGCTTTCAACACGTATTCTAATAGAAGATTTCATTATGAATGACTTTGGCAGAAAGTCGACAAACAAAGTCACATAACCTATAAATAGCATTGTCAATGTTCTTAATTTTTTTTCAATTTTGGGCTTAAATTTAATAATTATGGCAGTTTTGGGAGAACGTGATATGTTTTATCGAGAGGCGATGAAGCGATGTGTGTTTGGTGATTGTAAAAGTGATAGTCGAACGAGTTCCATTAAATTAACGACCCCATTTGCCTCCGCTGGAGTTTAAGGTAACACAGCATCTTGTCAAATCTACGCTTTCGTAAATATTCGGTGTATTCGCTATGGCTTTTTTGGTTGCAAAACGTTTGATAAAATTAACAGAAAGTGATGTAACAGATGCTGTGTTACCTAAAACTCCAGTAGAGGCAAATGGGGTCGTTAATTTAATGGAACTCGTTCGACTATGACTTTTACAATCACCAAACACACATCGCTTCATCGCCTCTCGATAAAACATATCACGTTCTTCCAAAACTGCCATAATTATTAAATTTAAGCCCAAAATTGAAAAAAAATTAAGAACATTGACAATGCTATTTATAGGTTATGTATCCAAAAAAAAACAAAAAAAAAACCTATTTTACTTATTTATGAAAAAAACTCACTAAGACTTTGTTTGTCGACTTTCTGCCAAAGTCATTCATAATGAAATCTTCTATTGGAATACGTGTTGGAAGCAATTTCCAAACTTTCCAAAACGTCATATGTCAGCGAGCAACAGAAAAAAACAACATTCCCCTTTGTGGCATCTGTCTTTCATGGCTACATTTTTTTGGCAGATATGGCAATGTTTGCGCATTCCAGTTTTTGACTATAGTTCATTGGTCGAACCATGCGTTTAGAAAAATATGGGGATACACTCAGTACGCACTGATTGGCAAATGGAAATCACCATTGATCGACATTACACGGGATAGAGCGCGGTACCCCATTGTACTCCACCCCATTCCGCCCCATGTGCAATATTTACTCTCAAAGTAAAATTTTTGGAAAAAAACATAAACTAGAGTAAAGCTAACTAAAATGTTGCTTAATAAAAGCTCTTTGCATAACATAATTGAAATAGATCAAAATTCAATGTGCAAATTACTTACGGTGGTTAATATAAACGCTAATGTTACAAATTTACACGAAAATTCAAGTTGTTTAGAAGACTAAACCCTTGCTCGACGATCTTCGGACAAATGACGTATCTACATGTATTTGATGCGTCTTATTGAGATTCAGTGCAAGTTTGGATGTTTCCGGACGCACGTTCGCTTTTCAATTACGGTTCTCCGTTCTACGCCGTTACCCCTTTCTGCCCCGCCTTCCCCTATAGGTATTATCTTACAAGCAATTTATCAATCAAGTTTGGAAAACAATAATAATGATTATTTTGTATACAAAAGACTTTCCACTGGAATGTAAAGGCAAATTTTGCAAAAAAAAAAAAAAATAAGAACGTTGAACATAAATGGTTAAGAAGTCCTTATTACTGGAGGCGCATCTGGTATGCAATTTTCAGGAGTAATACTACGAGTGCATAAAAATTACCAATAATTTTCATGAAAGCTTGGTTATTCAAAATTCCACGAGTTTGAGTGGAATTTGTACAACAAGCTTGAATGGAAATGCACTTTAAATTCTTATATGTATAATAGGTACCTTCCTACAATAAGATATTAATAAAATTGAAAGATAAAAGCTTAGTTTTGGTTCGAAAAAAGGACGGTTCTAGAACGGTTCAAAACAATCGCACAGTTCATCAATCAACAAAATAACAACGGCTCGGCTATCAAAAATTTCAATAATAAACTATGCGGTCGTTTTGAACCGTTCTAGAACTGCCCTTTTTTCGAACCAAAACAAAGCTAAAGTCTGTTTTTTTTTTAAAGATAATTCCCCAAGTCAAAAATTTAGTAACTATGTTGGCAACACAAGCCTTTTCTGCATAAAAAATTTGAAGCATTGACAATTTTACATTGTATTGTCAACATAATGTCATTTTGACTTTTATCTTTAAAAAAAAAACAGATTTTATATGGTGCATACGATTTGTCTGAACCGGTTAGCGTTAGTGCCGTGCAATTATGTTTTGGAACGCAACGATTTAAACTATGATTTATTTTTTTCCAAGTGTAGGCTTTGCCTCTAGAATATCAATAGATATGGTGTAGACCATAGAGAAATATAATAAACCAAGGTAAGAGTACCTGATTGATAACATGAAAGTTTGTATAGCGCTGACGTCACAGCGACGGTGGCGTCAATAGTGGCAGCCGGAACAAATACTGAAATGGCGGGAATTTTGAAATTTGACTTGAGTTGATTGCACAAAAAACTTACTTATGTTGTTCCACATCTTTTTTTCTCAAATCTGAATGAGAAAAATGATGTGGTACTCCATAAAGTTTTGTGCCATTTTTCGATGTAGATTAAAAAAAAAGGCAAAATCAACACTAATAAATTGTACTAGAAAAAATATATATTATAGCTAGATAGGTCAAATACCTAAAGAGTTTACAAACACAGTTATTACATCCCTTATACATGCTTTAATGTATGTACAAGCTAAGCTGGCCAAGGCCTAACATCTACATTTTATCTCTTCTGACTGAGGTCTCCTAAAACAGTAAAAAAATATGCCGTATATCACAAAACTAACATGTATACTTACTGGTTCAGTTTATCCTAGTTGTACATAATATTATAGGTACGCGATACCGAGTGCCTTAATAAAAATTACAATTTCTTCTTCTTGTTCTTTAGATTTTGTGAGTTCGAGTCTTCTTAGACGACCGCCCAATCGGTTAAAAATGACAAATTTCAACACGGAAATGTCGTTATTTTAAGGTTACTTATTTGTTTTCTCGGTCACAGTTTCTATAGTTATGGATGTTTGATAGGTTTCTACAAAACAGCTAGGAAAGCTCTGTAACTCATACGGTGTCCTTGTCTTGTGAATTGGTATGACAGAGAAAGATGAAACAGAATCGAATGATCGGACTGATCTTTCGTAAGTCTCTAGCTTTCCAAAAATTCCGCAATGCGCTATGCGCAACCGGATGCGCAATAATAGTATAACCTATTTCGGCTATACTTTTAAAGGTCTTTTTATTTTTTATTGTCTATGGTGTAGACCAGCAACACGTGAAAAGGTAGTTGACAGTAGTTGTCCCAGAGACAGAAATTTTATAAGTTTGTCAATTTTCATTCAATTTTTCACAATTAAAAAGTAGATATATATTATTGATTAGAGAGTGAACTTTCATTTAAAATTTTTTGATAAACTCGCTAAGGCCTCCTACAAACTTCAGAAGTGGGATAATGGATGGATAATTGTGGGAATTAGTGAGACAAAGAAGCCTATTTATGTCGGTGCAAAATTATGGTTTGCATCTTCATGGCTATCGCCTAAATTTATGAAACAAAATGAACGACGAGTACGACGACTGCAGAAACATGCGAAACGAAGAATTTGAAGCTTTTGTTGCAATCAATATGGATCAACCTCCACCTAATTTGAATGCTCAACATCCAAATCGGATCCAGGTAGAACAACAGCAGGATCCAGGACAGTTAATTAACGTTGTTAACATGCTTGTTCAGCAAAATGCACAAATGCTGCAGATGTTACAATTGCAACAACAGGCTCAGGCACAGCAGAATGTTGCAGCAGGAGCTCAAGTAGCAAATAATTTAGTGAACAACAATCCTCAAAATGCAATATGGAACTTCAATATTATGCCCGACTTATCTAAAACCATTGATAAGTTTAATGGAGAACAGGACTCAAACCAAGCAAAAATTTGGCTCCAACAACTTGAAGGTATTGCACTTCTTCATAATTGGCCAGTTGCTTTTATATTTCAAACTGGCAAAAACAACTTAGATGGTGCTGCGAAGTACTGGTTTATGGGACGAAGTGGTGAAATAACTGATTGGCAAAGCTTCAAAAATGCCTTTAGAAAAACATTTATATTCACAGTTAATAAAACAGATTTATGGAAAAAAAATGCAGGATCGACTTCAAGTTAATAGGGAGAATATATGTATTTATTTACACTCAAAAGTGCAAAAACTTATAGCTGTCCTTCGACGAAATCAAAGAACAAGTGGCTATTGGTTTGTGGTCGAAGGAACTCAGCAACTTCATTATGTCCAAGGCACATATTGATGAAGACTCTCTTTTTCAACACATAGTAAGGTATGAGAGAATTGTTAGTGCCCGTAAAACTTGTGCTATTGATAATCGTTTCGATAAAACAGAAACAAAAAGACCCAATTATGTAAGTAGACCAGGAAATACACGCCATGACACATACAAAGCTAGCGGTACGTCGTCAAATAGGTCCAATGTCACATTCAAACCAAAGTGCTATAATTGTAATGAGTTGGGACATACTTCCCAATACTGTAGCAAGCCAGTCCGTCCTAAAGGTTCATGTTATGTCTGCGGTTAAATGGTACATCAGAAAAAGGATTGTCCGAAGATTTCATCTGGACACACCTCTGGATATGGAAAACTTAAGACTCAGCCTCAATCTACCTCATTATTAGTGAAACCGAAGACTACAAATGCGTATATGATACCAATCTGTTTGAGTAAGAATAATATTGCAAATCATCTTGATACTATTCTGGACTCACGTAGTGCAATTTCAGTTATAACTTTTGGAACTGTAAAAATGTATGATTTTGAATTTTTAAATCTTTGTCCAAATAAGATTTTTGAAGGCATCAATAAGGCAAAGTTAGAAATATTAGGTTCTATTCTTTTCACTTTAAAAATTTCAGGAATTATTGTTGAAATGCCTATTTATGTAGTACCAGATAGTTCGATTCCTTACAATTGCCTATTAGGTAGGGACTTTATGATGAGTGATCAAATCTAAATTTCTTTTATGGGTGACCAAGTCATAATTATACCAACAGATAAATATTTAGGTAACGGTGAATTATCTTGCACTGCTGACATCTTAAACATTAATTATGTTGAAAAAATTGAAATTGACCTCAATATTAATCCTTCTTTGTGTCCTTTGGATCATAAAAGGCTTGTTGATCTTTTCATGTCTGATTATGTTGAACCAATTAGACCAGTTGAACCAAAAACTAAGTTTGAAATGAAAATTGTTGTTGAGCCTAATCATGTTCCTTTTTTTTTAAACCACGTAGGCTATCTTATGCAGAGAAAATTGCGGTGCAAGAAATAGTTTCAGATCTTTTAAGCAAAAATGTTATTCGCAAGAGCAATTCAGAATATAGCGCTCCCATAGTTCTTATTCAAAAAAAAACTGATGATTACAGGCTTTGCGTGGATTATAGATCTTTAAATAAAATCACTATACGTGACAATTTTCCGATTCCTCTGATTGAAGATTAGATCGACCAGCTCAAAGACAAAAATTATTTCTCCCAACTTGATTTGAAAAATGCCTTTTATTTTGTGGACATGGAACAAAGTTCAATAAAATATACATCTTTTGTTACCCCTGATTCACAATATGAATTTCTTAGAATGCCGTTTGGCTTGAAGAATTCACCTTCAGTCTTTATGAGATTCATTCATAATATTTTCAAAGATCTCTTGAGCAACACAAAATACTTATATATATTGCCGATTTATTGGTAGCTACTGAAACAGTTCAAGAAAACCTTGATATATTGAAAGAAGTATTTAATTTGCTTGTTCAAAATAAACTTACGCTGCGGCTTGACAAATGTTCATTTTTATATACAGAAATAACTTATTTGGGGTACGTTATTAAAGGTACAGAAATTAGACCTAGTGACAGCCACTTAAAAACTATCAAAGATTATCCTATGCCTCATAATACAAAGCAGTTACACAGTTTTATTGGACTAGCTTCATATTTCAGGAAATTTGTACAAAACTTTCCGATTATTGCCTCCAGAATATCAATAGATATGGTGTAGACCAGCAACACGTGAAAAGGTAGTTGACAGTAGTTGTCCCAGAGACAGATAGTTTTATAGGTTTGTCAATTTTCATTCAATTTTTCACAATTAAAAAGTATATATTATTGATTAAGGCCGTTTTACAGCTTGCAATTCTATCTGCAATATGCAAGAAGCTTGAACGAGGGCATGCGCAGAAGTGAGTCAGCTGATTGTTTTCCGCAAGATTCTTGAAACTTGAATGGCATTGCATGCAATCGGTTTGGTGCCATTTTTCTTGAAAGTTTTCGCGCAAGCACAGGAATTTTTAGCAATTATGATGCTTTAAGTGGCTGCTATTGCTTTCTTCTTTTTATATCGATTTATAATAACTTTTTTCATTTTTTGAAAATGCAAAGATCAACAACACAAAATTAAAAACAAAAAAGTATGGTTAAGGTTAGAGAAGGAAATAAGTGAAATTGCAAGGTGTAAAACGACGTGCAAGAAATCTTGAATGCAATTTTTTTGCATGCAAAAAATTGCATTCAAGTTTTCTTGCAAGCTGTAAAACGGCCTTTAGAGAGTGAACTTTCATTTAAAATTTTTTGATAAACTCGCTAAGGCCTCCTACACAAGATAGATTTTGACATTGTCAACTCTGAAACATAAACAATGCCGCTAATGCCGCTTATTGGTCGCTATTGTAAAACTGATGTCAACCTGCAGAAACACCCCATTTTGCGACCAATCAGGGTCAAGCGTTATTGTTTATGTTTCAAAATTTTCAATGTCAAAATCTATCTTGGAAAAAATAAAGTGTACACATCTAAAATGGAACGTTATACGGTACGAATAGTGTAAAAAGTGCGTCATTAATGACAGGTCAGGGTTAAAAAGTGTCAGTAGTTGGACTTATCGTACGCACCTATAGTTCTTCAAGTATTAAGGGCGGTAAATATCATTACCGTCCGAGAGTGTTTCTTTCCTTCTGTATTTTGCAAATCTTCCCAAAATCAATAACTTTTATATTTTTCATGGTTATCCACACCAATTTTGGTAATAATATATTAATATATGTAGGTATAGTTGTTGGGTGGATATAATAAATAATTCTAGCTGATTTTATTTCCGAAAAGATACGGTTAGATCAACTTACCGCCCGTGCAAACGCGGGCGGTAAGTTGAATTTACCACCCGATCGTGCATTAGAATATAAGTATTGACAATTTCATTTATATATCAGTTTGTCACAGATAGAACCCTTTATTGAAAAAATCAGGTTTTGCTCATCTAAAAATGTGTGTTGTAGGGTTTGTGGTCCTGGTAACTTCGTGATAATCGGGTTCTGTTTTAGTCCCTGTTAAATCTGACGTTTGCTCATATACGAATGTATTTGTAGGATTTGTGGTGCTGGTAACTTCGTGATAGTTTGGTTCTGTATTGGTCCCAATTAAATCTGATGTTTGCTCATATAAAAACGTATTTGTAGGTTTTTTGGTGCTGGTAACTTCGCCAGTAACACAAGCAGTCCGTTCTTCAGCATGAAGAGGAGGTGCTAAATGTTGAATGAGCAGACTATATTCTTTGTTAGAGGCGCTTATACTTATGTCAAGGATCTGGAAGGAATAAAAATTAAAATTAGTTTTCTAAATAAAGTCTTTCAAATGGTTGTAAGATATGTTTTTCAAATTTTGAATTTTGACCATGAACTATTTGTTCAAGTGTTTGGTTTTGTCTGTGTTTTTGCATTTGTATGTTTTGTTTTTTATTTTTTCAGCTTTGTCCACAAAATTGTAAAATTTTCTGACAATAAAGCAAATTCTCTCTATGCGAGTACATTTACATTGATAGATATTATACTACAAGAATTCCCACGGTTTACATAAATATTTTCTAATAGCAATGGGGTAAGACAGGTATTTATATTAGACTATAAGATTGTACATAATAATATTAGTTTAAAAAAAAAATTATAACGTATTTAATAGAACAAAATACCTAATAAACATAAACATTATTTGAAATTGAAGGAAAAACATACCATGACAAAAAATAATAGTAGCTCCATTTTTTATAGCTCCTAGTAGAAAAAAACATTAATCATTGGGAACTTTGGCTCCTTATTTTGTTATTTCTAAATGTTATTTTGGTGAGCTGCTGAGTTTATAAATTCATCGACATTGTTATTTATCAATTAGGCTAAAATAACACTCTAATTATTGAATAAGTACATACCTACTCTCCTAATCCATATTAATTCTAGTGCAAATATGGTTCACCAAAAAAATAATATCTACGTAGTTTTTATTACGGAAGGAATTAATAATATTTGTTTAGATTTTTTCCCAAAATGCAACCATAACATCTCGAACAAACTGATTTTTCTTATTAAATCTTTGCAAAATAATATTATCTTTTATCTTGGGTATAGATGAGGGAACTATGATATGAGATTGGTGCCCTTAGGGAAAATTATTCAAACTGAACCCCTTTAGAAAGTTCAAGGCTATTTTTGAAAATCATTACACAAGGGAAAAAGTCTTAAAAAAAAAGGAAAAGATTATCAAGTAAAAATATTCAAATATCTATAGAACGAAATTTCTTTTGCAAGTCTTTATTTAACTTTGAGATGCGATTAAGAAATGATATTTATTTGAGGTGGACCAAAATCTTTATTTTCGAACTTGAATATTTTTAATTTAGATTTTTTACTCTTCCCGATACCAAACCAAGCCCATTTTTTCTAGATTTATTTCTAAAGGGAATCTGGAAGAATTATTGAGTTTCTCCTGAATAAATGGCTTTCATCTGAAACTTTATGTGTTGAGCGCATCTCTAATCTTTAATATTTTACCGATTTTACCCTGTAACATTCTAAATGTCAAAGGCATATAATTAGATTATTTTATCTATGTTATCATAACCCCGTGTCGATAGATTCAATGTTTCTTAAATGCTAGGGATTTAATAATTTAGATAAACCTGTTTTATTTTTGTAAGTAGTTTTATTTTGTATAGGTATATTTAACTAGCAAATATGACTCAAGTATCAGAGTAGTTTTTAAAATTGTTTCGAATACGTATAGATTTAATAATCTTATTTTTGACATGCACTATACAGTTTATCGAGATAACCACTGCTGCACCTGAAAGTAAACTCTCTGTGAATGTTCTTGTGCAGCAGCTTCAGTGGGAGGTAGTGTGGCAATATTGGGTTTGCTTTTGTAAGATGATATATAAAACCTGTATCTCAAATCGTTTAAAATATTCTTTCCTCCTTTCCCATACAAAGCTATGAGAAACAATAGAAACATGATGCCTGCTGGGGCTTGATCTGGTAGGGTTTTGTCTAATGAAGTAGTGAGAAGGTTTGGAAGGGTCACTTGCCTATCTACTCAATATGTCGGCCAAGATTATAGTGAGAGAGTGGAAGAGATCCTGTAGATTTTCTGCCCTCACTAGCGCTATCTCACTCAATTAGGTGAAGGTTGAAGTGAGGGATCTAATGGATTTTCTGCCCTTAATAGCGCTATCTCATTCTGGAAGCATATGAGTCACGCAAAGCCCATTTCTCTTTCATTCTAAATGTTTCACATAATTTGGTTTTCACGAAGGACATGAAATTTAAATTATTACTTGGAAGTAAGATATCGTCTACATATCGCAGAAGATAGCATCTTAGGTCTATTCTGTAACTTGTCGTTACATAACGATATCGTTGTTGTAACGACTGATTTGGTAACGACAATTTCTAGCTATTCAGTAACAAAGTCGTTAGATTTCGTTGTCATTATCGATCTAACGACTTTAACTTCGTTCCACACTACTTGAATATGGTGCATTTATGGCAAGGATCTTCTTTACATCAAAAATTAGCTGACAACTGATGCTATAAAAAAATATTTCTGTCCATGAAGAGGACAGCAGGGTGACCAAGTTGAAAATGCGTTGATGTAACAATTTTGATGTGACTACCGTCGACACTACCAGCTATTCCGGGAATGCAAAATTCTGTAGAAAACCCATCTGGTAAAAGGGATTTTTCTTGAGGATTCTGAGGAAATCGAATATACACGTTCGCGGAAATGTAGACAATGTAGATACACTTGTATCTACCTCCTCATGAATATAGCAGCCAACATTGCTCGTGATGATGCTGCAAATCGACCAAATAGTTTCTGTTAACTTCCTTGTGCCAAGAAAAGCAAACAGGTGAAGAACCTTACAATTGGTAGTCTTTGAATCGTCTTCTTAGCCGTCCAGTCCGAACATTTGATAAAAACCTTCCTCCGAGAATTCCAGGGTATTGCGTACATCTCTATGGAACAACCTTAGGTATTGCCTTGAAAAAATTATCAGCCAGTTTCTATTTGATGAAAGTAATCTCTTTCTGTTTACGAACTTAATCAAGAAAAGCAGCTTCTACTAATTCCGGACCCATTATCAATCAAAATCGTCAGTAAAATATACTACAAACACTATAGGTATGTAACTGTAACGATCGTTATGCTTGTAACGAGGGCCACTGGGCTGTCGTAATCTAACGACGTTTTTGCGTCCATTTTATCGTTACAATAACGACAACCAAAAGTTACTGAATCGAAAAAATCGTAAGCTAACGAAAATCGTTAAATAACGACGTCGTTACGAGTTACAGAATAAGCCTCCAGAAAGGTGAACAGACAGTAGTCTGACTTTGAACGAACAAACTTGATACTAGTTGTGGCGGAAAATATGAAAATTGTTTGGTGGACTGTATGATTTGGAAAAAATGGAAATAAATGTTTAAACCCGGTACGCACACATCACTTACCTCTGAAAAGGTTTCTGTTATTTCTCTGAGTACTAGTCCAAACTGAAGCGTGTTGACTATAGTAGAGTACTCTGTAGCTTCTTAGGACAGTAAAATAGAGGCAGTTTCGTTGTAGTGAGCGAACCGTCCGATACGACACGAATTTGTACGGGTCGCCTAGCGAGAGTGTGTTGTCTTCTTTGCGGCCGAGAATATATATTGTCGGACCTGGGGATTATGAGGGGTGTAAATCAAAGCTAGAGCCAAGTACAAAAATAGGAAAGTACGTTTTAATAAAGGTTACCTCAAATTTATATCAGTTCTGGGCATGGGCACTAATAATTGTTACAAGACTAAAAGGCACCATCACTACTAACTACTATCGCGGATAATTCAATCTCTATAGACTGATAACTCATCTTCCAAAACTACTTTATTTTATGCTAGTCGAGCCACTATGGTATACGTGATTTCTAAATACAATAACTACCGATGACCTGGCGTCGGCATTGACCTTCTATGGATTTCAGTTCCATGTCCGTACAAATTAATAATTTAATAATTCGTTCAACTTGTTATTTACATGTTACGTGATCGATGGTCTTCCTGTAATCCATGAATTTTTTTGGAAGATGAGTGAGTTTAATTTACCGAAGGGAGATGCCCTATTATCCTAGATACGACAATATATTTAATATCTCGGACAAGGCAGCATAAAAATGCAGCTGCTTCCAGCAAGTGACGTGTGCGCATATGATAAACGAAAAGAGTCGCTAATGAAAAATATAGGCACAATCGAACTTTGTAGATTGCTCTACACAAACTAAAATAGGCAAAAGCCCTTTTGAGAGTTTCCTGAATAGTTATGAATGTATTGAAACGTTCATTCCAAATTTTTGGAGATTTCTTTAACAGACACACCTTATCATTCAAATTACTTGCATTAAAAACATTCAGTACCTTCAGGAATTTTCATATACACCTTCTCATTCAAACACCATTCAAAAAAAGCATTCTTAACATCCAAATGCTGTAGAAACAAATCATAGTTCACACAAACCGACAATAAAATTCTAAAAGTCGAAAATCTGGCAATAGGGGTATCTATTTGTGAAAAATCTAAACTATCTTGTTCGAACCCCTTAGCTACCAAACGCGGTTAATAATTTTTTCCACCTTCTACTTCCTTGGTCCTAAAAACCCATCTACTGGTAATAATACTTTCATTTCTCGGTTTTTCAATAATCTGCGAGGTTTCATTGTCATTTAGTGCTCTTCATTCATCATTCACTGCTTTTTCCCACATATTCCACTCCGAACTTTGGACAGCTTCTTTATATGACCTGGGGATAGTTGCCTATTTCTTTTTGGTCTGTCACTTCTTTCGTGTTCTTCTATTTCTTGCTTTGCTTAATCTTCTTCAGTATTTTTAACCTGCTCGTGAACCTCAAAATCATTTTTATCATCTTCAATTTCATCATCAGCTTTACTAAGCTTCTTTTCGTCTGAAAATCTCTCCTCATCAAATACAACATTTCTGCTATGTATAATTTTATTTTCTTCGCTGTTCGACAACCTGTTACCATTTTCTGTATAGCCCACATCATCTCAATCTTTTGTCATCTAGTTTTGTACATAATGAATCAGGAACTCTCGCATAACATACACACCCAAACACACGCATATTACGGCTTTCGACCCAATCATAACTCGAAAGGAATTTTATTTTTGACTCGACAAGACTGTGTCCTATTGGTGATATATGCTGCAGTCGAAACCTGCTTCTTCCAAAAATTCTTTTGACAAACCTGATTCTGCTGTCATTGCTCTAGATTTATACATTAAAGTTTGGTTCATCCGTTCAGCCACACCGTTCATCTGAGAAGTGCAGGGAGGAACATTCAAAATTTGAATGCTTCTTTCCTCACAGTACACCTTAAATAATTTCGAGGTATACTCACCACCGTTTTCACACCGTATTTTTGCAATTTTCAACTTTCTATCAGAATGCAAAGATGCTATACCTTCAACTCAGAAGCTTGGACATATTCAACGAGATTATAGAGTAAGAATATCCTCTCCATCTAGGGATCGTTTCCAACGCTTTTCGAGATCTAGAGACGCCAGCCCTAACAACAGACAGGAAAACGGGAACTAACCAGTATAGAGGGGCGAATGCTGGTTAGTAATGTTGAAGCCTTGAGGATTCTTTAGATAAAATCATTGGGCAGTCATTATGGAGGATTGAAATTCGAAGGGCAAATCAATGGAGAATTTAAAACCATCACTATTGATACGGGTGCTGAAGTTTCTATAATTAGAAAAGCATTAGTCAAGTCTCGGGCGATCCAACCGCTCACCAGAAACATGTCACTATGAACAGTCACAGGCGATTCGGCACCAATTCAAGGAGAAACTATGGTTGAGCTTACCTTTGGATTTACTACCTTTATAGTCACAGAACATTTGTCGCCGATACTGAGAATTATTTTATTTTGGAAATGGATTTGATGGGTTCTCTTTCGATCCTTCTATGGACATCCTTAAATTTGGTGATGAAGAATTTGTCCTAACTACACAAGAAGAATCTCAAGCCGTTAAGATCCTAGTCACAAACGCAGTGAGGAGTACTGAGAAGGAAAGCTGGAAATAAACCCTGGGTGCTGCGTTTGACTAACACATAATTTTATCTCCAATAAATCAGAAAAATCTTTCGTTGGAAAGACTCTAGAAAGGACAAATGGAGATATTATAATAAGAATTGCCAATGTTACTTCTGAAACAGTGAAAATAGAAGAAAGAGATATTATTGGAACTCTCGAAGCAGTTAAGCGAATATCGAACTGTGACTTATCAGACAAAGGACATTTTGTAACACTAAAATTGGATACAGACACATTCATGCAAACTTTGGAGCACTGATTTCATCTTGGAAGAAGCAGACCTATTTGAGATGAATAATCAAACCAGACGGACCAGTTTAATTCAAAACAAAATTGATACTGGATTGGCACACCAATTAGACAACCACTTCGACGTATGCCAGTAGGAAGTGGAAAACTAAATTGATAAAATGCTTCAAGAGGGAATTTTTGAAGAGTCAAATACCTACTCCATGGTCTGCGCCAGTAGTATTGGTTACGAAGAAAGATGGAAGTCTTAGATTTTGTGTGGACTACCGTAAGCTTAATGACACCACCAAGAAGGACAGCTTCCCTCTCCCGAGGATAGACGATACATTAAGAACTCTATCGGGCTCCAAATGGTTTTCCACCTTGGATCTCAAAAGTGGATACTGGCAAGTACTAAGCAATACACAAAGTTGACAAAGAGAAAACTGCCTCTAATACCGGAAGCAGGTTATACCAGTTTAACCTAATGCCTTTCGGATTGTGTAATGCTCCAGCTATGTTTGACCGACTGATGCATCTTGTTTTGCCAGGCCTTACATGGAGAACTTGCGTGGTATATTTAGATGATGGATGTCATGATCATAGGAAATTCGTTCCAAGAACATCTCAATAACCTGAAAGAAGTTTTTGACCGTTTCCGGAATGCCAACTTAAAACTCAATCCAAATAAGTATTTTCTATTTCAATAGAAAGTGGAATTCTTAGGTCACGTGGTATCGGATTCATCGGAAGATGGCATACAAGTTATGGAAGGAAATATGAATATTTGAACTCTAACAACGTAGACATTATCAACAAAGGTAACAAACCCACTTTTATTAACGCCGTCGTCAGACAAGAGGTCTTAGACGTGACTCTCTCTGACACATTTACATCTAACACAATAACCAACTGGCTTGTGTCAAATGAACCCTCCCTGTCGGACCATCAAGCAATAAGGTTCAACCTAGAGGCAGTTATAAACCACTCAGTACAGACAAGAATCCCAAAACTCACCAACTGGGTATCCTTTGTGGAGGGTCTGTGCCTGAGTCTAGATGAACTCCCTTCTGACATAACTACAATAGAAGAGCTAGAGGCATCATCTGACAATCTAACAAATGCGATAAAAGATTCCTATGAGAACAGTTGTCCCGTAAAACAGAAGGCAGTCCACAGGGATGTGCCTTGGTGGAACGGGCAGCTGAGACGTCTGAAACAAGATGCCAGAAAACTGTTCAACAAGGCAAAAACTAACGGCAACTGGGCAGACTATAGAACAGCCCAAGTACAACCGTGAATTAAGAAAATCAAAAAGGAAATCATGGAGACAATTCTGCGAGGGGATTGACGAATTAGCCCCAGCTCAACGTCTCCAAAAAGTTCTTTCAAAAAAACACTCAAACGGAATTGGTCTGCTTAAAAAGCCAAACGGAGAACACTGTACCGACCATACAGAAAGTCTAGAGGTACTACTACAAACTCACTTTCCAGGTTCGGTAATCTTTGAAGCCCTGAACCAGGTCACTCCGCCTATCGAAGGGCCACAAAGCCCTAACGGCAGGAGCAAAAGGCTGGCTGGGAAAATCTTCACAATGAACAGAATAAAATGGGCGATCGATAGCTTCAGACCCTACAAATCTCCAGGCAAAGACGGGATTTTTCCCGCACAACTGCAAAAAGGCTACGAGCACTTAAAGGTACACCTACAAAAGCTCTTTAAGGCAAGCCTGCTCCTAGGGCACATACCGCTATCTTGGAGGGAAGCTAATGTGATATTCATACCAAAAACGGGTCGCCGACCCGAGGACGAACCAAAATCATATCGTCCCATTAGTCTAACCTCCTTTCTCCTTAAGACAATGGAGAAAGCAATCGACCAGTACATCAGAAGCGAAACTCTATTGAGAAGACCGCTCTACTCGAAGCAATTTGCCTATCAGCCAGGCAAATCCACGATAAGTACTTTACACTGCCTGGTTAAAGACATTGAAAAGACAATCGAGTGCAAAGAGATCGCTCTCACAGCTTTCATCGACATAGAGGGTGCCTTTGACAACACCTCACATCAATCAATCGCCAGAGCATTACAAGAATGGGATGTTGAAGTTCCAATTGTAAAATGGATAGAGTCGATGCTGAAGCACCGTCACGTTACGGCTGAAATAAACGGAGCATCAGCTACCGCTACCACGGTCTGAGGGTGTCCTCAAGGGGGTGTTCTTTCTCCGCTACTATGGACACTGGTGGTAGACAAAATTCTTACCAGACTGAGTAGTGCTGGATACCAGGTCATAGGCTACGCAGATGACCTAGCCATCGTAATCAAGGGCAAACATGAAGGTATAGTGACAAGCCGAATGCAAAGTGCCCTAAACATCGTTAAAAATTGGAGCGAAGGCGAAGGACTATCCCTAAACGCAAACAAAACAATCCTTGTCCCGTTCACAAGAAGAAGGAAGCTAAATTTGAAAGCCCTAACCCTTAACGGTACACAACTAACATTTTCCAACGAAGTGACGTACTTAGGGGTCACCCTGGACCAAACCCTCACTTGGAACAAACAGTTAGAGAAAACTTGCTCTCGAGCTACATCAGCCATTTGGTCATGCCGAAGACTTGTTGGCAAAACATGGAGGCTAAAGCCAAAGATGGTATTCTGGATCTACCAAACCATAATAAAGCCTATGGTCACATACGCCTCATTGGTGTGGTGGCCCAAAACCCAACAAGTCACCGCTCAGATTAAACTAAGAAAGGTGCAAAGGCTGATATGTCTAGGAATAACGGGAGCAATGTCAACTTGCCCCACCGCAGCCCTAGAGACGCTACTCAACATGTCCCCACTTCACCTATGTGTGAAAAAGGAGGCAATAACCAGCGCTCACAGGCTATTTCAAATAGACAAGTTCAAGCCTGGCGATCTGAGGGGACATCTGAAAATCGTTGATCTAATAACACTGGAGAATGCCAGCAAACCAAGTGACCACATGATGGTCAGATTGGACTTAGAGATCCCCTTCGCAGTGGTAATAAACGACCGCCAATCATGGGAGAATAAAGAACTACCACAAGCAGACAATGCATATATGTGGTACACAGATGGATCCAAGCTAATGATAGGAGCTGGACTAGGCATTTCCGGCCCTAACTTCAAGCTCTCCAAGGCATTGGGTAAACATCTTACAATATTTCAAGCCGAACTGCTTGCCATAGATATATGTGCACAAGAGTGTCTTAACCAAAGCCTCAAAAGAAAACACATTTTCATACTATCGGACAGCCAAGCTGCCTTAAAAGCCTTGAGGGCTTTCAAATGCACGTCAAAACTAGTCTGGGAGTGTAAACAGACCCTAAAAACACTAGCGACACATAACCAGGTAACGCTGATGTGGCTGCCTGGTCATCGAGGCATAGAAGGAAACGAAGAGGCAGATGGCCTCGCAAAGGAAGGGGCCTCAACACCATACCATGGACCAGAGCCCTACTGTGGCTTAATGAGAAGCCACATCATGGAAGAACTCAACAAATGGGAGAAAGACCAACTGTCATCATATTGGAGGTACACACCGGGACTCAGACAGTCAAAAAGGTTTATTACCCTTTCAGTAAAAAGAGCTGAACAGCTCCTAAGTATGAGCAGACCAGACATCAGATTGGTGGTGGGACTGCTCACAGGACACTGCCCAGTAAAATACCATTTAAGGTTAATGGACAGAGCAGAAGACGATCTCTGCAGATTCTGCTCAGACGCAATAGAAACCGCAGAGCACCTGCTCTGCGAATGTCCAGCCCAATTCTGCAAGAGGCTCAAATTCCTCGAGGGGGCAACACTGTCACCAGAAGAAGTGGGCCAACTGACACCCAGGAAAATAGCTTCCTTCGGCAGAAGTCTACGCTTCCTGGAGACAAATTAAGATGTAGAGTCACGCACAAAATATCTGCAAAGGTAGCAGTGCTGAGCGGCTGAAAAGCCGAAACGACTCCCTCGAAATCTACAATCTACAATCTATGGAAGGAAAGATAGATGCTGACAGGGATTGACCAAAACCACGCAAGAAACATGAACTAAGGAGTTTTTTAGGATTATGTTTTTATTATCGAAGATTAGTAGAAGGATTTGCTAATATTGCTGCTCCGCTTCATCGATCAACGGAAGAAAAATCAACATTCAATTGGACCCAAGAATGCGATTCCGCTTTTAGAGAATTAAAAAGAGCATTATATACCGGCTCAGTGTTGTCCTATCCCGACCAGAAAGACATGTTGATTCTGGACAAAGATGCAAGCATGCAAGCACACCAGTAATGGAGCTGTCCTTTCACAAATCCAAAATTCACAAAAGCATGTCGTGAACACTGGTTATTCCAAAAGATCGAGTAGAAGATGTATTAAAAGAAATACCTACATGACGGAACTTCAGGGGTACATTTTGGAGTTAACAAGACTTTGAACAAAATTCGGGAACGTTTTTACTGGGTTCACTATCATGAAGACGTTAAAAACTGGTGCCTAAAATGCGGCATCTGTGCTACCAGTAAAGGCCCTGAACTAAGATCTCTGGGGCCTATGAAACAGTACAACGTCGGTCTCCCATTTGAAAGAATAGAGATGTTGCCGGACTGTTTCCTGAATACATCTTGGTTATCATGGATTACTTCAGTAAATGGACCGAAGTTTTCGCTATTCCCAATCCAGAAGCTATCACTATTGCCCAGGTGCTAGTGGATGAAGTTTTCAGTCGTCATGGTGTGCAACTAGAGTTGCATTCAGATCAGGAACGAAACTTCGAATCTGCCACGACTGCCACCTTTAAGAAAATTTATGAGATCATGGGCATTCATAAGACATGAAAAACACCTTCACATCCACAGTCTGATAGCATAGTAGAACGATTTAATAAGACCATACAGGAACACCTGACAAAGGTGGTCGCAAAGAACCAGCGAGATTGGGACAAACATTTGCTTCTATTTTTAATGGCTTACAGAGCAGCTGTTGACAAATCAACAGGTGAAAATCCAGCTAGAATCGTTTTTGGAAGGGAACTCAGGTTACCTCGCGATCTGATGTTTGGAATACCTGAAGAAGGACGAAAAGAAATTCGAGATCATGCCGACGAAGTAAGGGCACGACTTCTGGGGATACATGATTTAGCTCGGGAGCATATTCAGCTGGCCAGTGACCGAATGAAAACCAGATACGACTTGAAAGCCAATTCAGCCGGATTTCAAGAAGGGATTTAGTGTGGCTGTATAATCCAGCAAGAAAGAAAGGAGTGTCGCCGAAATTGTCTTCAGAATGGGAAGGTCTCTACAGAATAATGAATAGGAAAAATAATTTAGTTTATCGAGTTCAACGCAACACCAGGAGTAAGATGAAAGCTGTACATTTGGACAGATTGACGAAATATCATGAGCGCGAAGTTGATCGGGATGATCAACATTAAGAGGAGGACAGTGTCGCGAAAATCTGGCGGAAGCGCTATTTGGGAAAAAGGGCTATCGCGTTTATTCTGGATTTTACAAGAATGGATTACGGATATATAAAGGCCGGTATTAGTTAGTAGTTTTTAGTTTCAAAATTAACTCTGATACGATTTATTTTGTAAGAATTGTAAAGAGTTAAGTTATTTGAGTTAATTAGTAATTAGTGTTAGAGTGTGTAGTAACGTGGAATAAATTTTTGTTGTGCTAATTGGACTTTGATTTTGAATAAATGGACCCAAGATTCCTATCACGAAACCCAGAGCCGTGACAATATCATTTCAGACTTAAGAAAAAAACGGAGGCATTTTTGAAACCATCTCATAAATGTATTCCTAAAGGTTATCAAAATACAATCAGAAGTATATCAATTTGAGATTTGGGCAAGTTGCAATAATTTGGTTTTCATTGCAAAAAGCTCCAAAGCAAACACAAATACTCAAATCCAACCATTGTCTACCAGAGATAACCTGATACTTTAATCGTCCTCATTTTTAAACTAACCCGAAGTCAATTATTTATATTAGGCAAATATTCAAGTTTAAAAAACAATACTGATTATTTTTTTATATAAAAGACTATTCACTGGGCTGTAAAGGCAATAAGTATTCAAAAAAATGGCAACGTTTGACATAAATGGTAAAGTAGCCCTTGTTACTGGAGGCGCCTCTGGTATCGGATACGCAATCGCCGTGGCTTTACTAGCTAAAGGTGTAAAGGTAAAATTGATTTTGTGGAATATTTAGTTAAATAATTCCAATAACGACTTTTTTTTATAAATAAAATGATTCAATTTTCAAATGTTAACTATTTTTGGCTTAGGGCGTCACTTTAGCAGATGTTGCTACAGAAGTTGGAGAACGAGCAGTTAAAGAAATTGAAGCCAAATTTGGTGAAGGCAAAGCAATTTTCGTAAAAACTGATGTCACTAATGCTAGTGAATTTGAAGGTAAGAGTCCAAAAATAACTAAAATTAAATCTATAAGAAATGTGAATGTTTGATTTTTGATTCAATTAAAAATTTGGAAAAACTTTTTTTGTTTAGAAAATTTAATTTGCTTATATTTTTTCAGTTCAATTTTCTAATTTTGTATACTATTTTAGAGGCTTTCCAAAAGACAGTAGAGAAATTTCAAAATGTTGACATTTTAATAAACAATGCTGCCATCGCTCTTGAAAAACACTGGGAAAGACTAATAGATGTTAACTTGGTAAGTGTTTATTTTAAAATTGAAATTACAATAAAGATAGGAATCTGAAACATTCAGAAAATCTAATTCTAGCGAAGGACTACAATCCTGAAAATTTCAGCTCATTTGGGCTTATAGTTAAGTACAGAGATACAAGATTGGTACAAATCCGTTACGGGCAAAGGAATGAAATTTTATAATTTTCATTTATTTTTTTTTTTTCACTTTCGAAGATCTAGATCTTATAACTATGAAAAATCATATATCTAATGTCATTTTCATAATGAATCTTCAAGAAATTTTGATTGTTTGACTTAACCTCTTTAGTAGGTGAAGAGTACAGCACTAATAGGTTATAAAATCACTTCAAATGACTCGGATTTACAGTACATATTAATCTTCAAGATAGAAAATAAAGTACCTATTGAAAGAGTTATCACTTATCACTTATACTGATATCACCTCAGTCAACAAAGGAATGTTAAAAACTTTGGCAGAAATCTTCATCAGGCCGTACTGATTATAGTGTAAAAGTAGTATACTTGGTATATCCTTGTGAAGAATTTTGAAAAAATGATACACTTTCTACTTCTTGGATTTTTTAATATCTAATAGGTACCTACCTTTGCATTGATAGCATGTTTCTCTTTCTCTTTCTTTATCTGACTGTAGATTCACTAATTAAATTGACGGAATTTCATCACGAATAGTCCTATTGAATAGTAATTTTGATGCAGTTGTCCCAATAGAACCACTTGAAGTTGTATTATACTCTGGCGGCCACCCAGAAACTATTATTATAATGATTTATTTTGTTTCTGGGTGGTGATTAAATTTTATCTGGACTTATAACCTATAATATAATATTATACATTTATCTATATTTTTTCTAGTGTGGTGTCTTCCGTGGAACTCTGCTCGGTCTAGAAACTTACCTGCCTAAATACAAATCAGGCGAGGAAGCAGTGATTATAAACGTATCATCCATAGCTGGTGTGGCACCTTTCGTGGCTTGTCCAGCTTACACTGCATCCAAATTCGGTGTTCACGGCCTGACATTGGCCTGGGGTCATCCAGCGCATTTTAAAGACACCAAAGTGAAAGTTATAGGAGTTTGCCCGGGAATTACATTGACCCAATTGGGTGCTGAATCTACGGAGAATTTGTTCACCGACAGATATAAGAACATATATTTGTCGACTCCGGAATTGGATCCTAATCATCCCAAACAAACGTAAGTTTAATGTTAAAGTAAAGTTTCAAACTATTTTATAACTCCAGTCGTTGTCAAGTCAGTGAACTGGAACTGGTGAGGCAAGTATGAAGTTGAACATTTTCAGAGTTGGTGCTACAGAATATTTATACAGGGTGTGTCAATGGAAATCCTTCAGACACGATTTTTATATGATTTTTTATTTTTCAACGGGGATCAAATCAGCCTCAACATTCCATCTATAGTGTGGCAGGAAATGTTTCATTTAACAAACAAGCAATAAAGTACAAAGTACTAGTGTGATTATTTTTTGATATTTTTTTAGACCGGAAGAAATGAGTCCTCATGTAGTAAGACTTATCGAAAAAGCTACCAGCGGTACCGTTTGGATAGTGGAAGAAGGGCAACCGCCTTATCAATACGAAATGATTAAGCGGGAACAAATTGAAGACAAAAATTATATCGACTAGAAAGTCAGTCATATTATACGTTCCATTCCTTGCTATTATTTCAACTGTAAATTAGTTTTCAGTGATTTTTAGTTATTTTCTAAAACACAGCATCAGCAAGTTGCTGTTCGAAATTGGTAAAATGTATTATTCCTAAAACCCCCAAAGCAATCTTATCTTACTGAGGTCAAATAATAAAATATTTGATCCGACGATGGTGTTTCATTTTTCCTAAATCCAACTACTGTTTAGAATCTGGTGTAAAAAATCTAGTGTAAACCTACCTTAAGTTGATAAATCAATGATGGAACTGATAGAAATAAGAAAAATATGTTAATCCTGGAATCAACGAATGTTTTGAAAGATACAGTTTTCTCAAAAGAACCCAAAAAGAAAGTGAGTCTTTTGAACATTCTCTTACAAGGGCAAGAACTTAGTGTGAAGCTGTGATTACAATTTTGTAACAAAATCAATAAAAATTTATATTCGCGGTTCAAATTCAGTATTCGTGGAAAAAGTTTTATTTTTATAGATAGCTAAAATGTGACCCTATGATAACATTTACAAACACATGGAGTTCTGCGAAAGGCCTAAGCTGTTCGAGGGTAAAAAGCACTTGAGCCAGAAAAGTATCGAATTTTATAGCTTCAAGATTATTATTGCTGTAATCCAAAATTGACAAATATATAGGCAAAATTTATGTTTTCCGAGATTATAGGTGGTAGACGCTTTTTACTCATTGGGCGTCGACCGGTGAGATACCACCATGCCAGAATTGAGTAGCGCTAAGTTGTATCACCACGTTCCGCTACTGCGCTGGCAGTCCGGTTCCAACAATGAGTAACAGATAGCATGATGGCGCCTCCAGGATCAAAATATTCCGGAGGTAAAATACCTGACCACTCGGATCTCCGGGCGTCGGGTGATCCTGGGGGTCGTTCATGCAAAGATATAAAGAGAAGATCAAAAACTCAACTCAGAATTGATTTTAGCAATATAAGAGGAATAAGTACAAATATGAATTCAGTTCACCAACATCTTGAAGAACAAAGACCTGACATCTTTGTTCTCACTGAAACTAAAATCAGTTCTGCAACATCTATTGTGAACTATCTTTATCCCGGCTATGACCTACACCACCGATTTCGACATAATTTTGGGATCTGTGTGTACATTAAAAATGACCTTTCATGTCATCGAGAGGAGAAGCTAGAACCAGCGAACCTTGATATCATATGGCTAAAATTCACCTCAAAGTCATCGACCAAGTTTATCTGCTGCCTCTACCGACCGCCAAGTAACACCGATTACCAAAACTTTTTCGCGACATTATCCGGAAGCTGTGATAGTATACAGTCAAACTATCCACAGGCGGAAATTGTCTTTTTGGGCGATTTCAACGTCCACAATATACCCTGGCTGAAACACCACAACAAAACAGATAACGAAGGCAGAGAAGCAGAAGCTTTTGCCATAAGTTGTAGTCTAACGCAGCTTGTCGATGAACCTATTCGTATCTCAGAAAGGGGCGAATTTGCAGCGCTTTTAGACTTGTTCCTAACCACAAATCCTGACTCGTACACAATTCAAGTAGATGCTCCACTTGGTTCGTCCGATCATAAACTTATAATAACAAAGTGCGAAATGCTCATCCCACCAAGCCTACAACCACTTCCTCGTAAAATGTGGCACTATAAATCGGCAAAATGGAATGACCTAAAACAGTTTTACCTGGATTTTCCATGGCAAGAGGTTTGCTTTAAAACAACTGATCCCACTATTTGCTGTACTGAAATAGCACAAGTAATCTTATCTGGAATGGACGCATATATCCCACATACAACTAAACGTAGAGCTAATGCAAAACCTTGGTTCAACAGCCAGTGTCAAACGGCTGTACAGACAAAACACAGAGCATATAACCTTTGGAAACGACAACAAACCGCTCAAAACCACACAGAATTTATAGAAGCCGGAAATAGTTGCAAAATTACTATTGACTCCGCTAAAGAAACATACAATCAAAGAATAAAAAACAGGTTGCTGAATTGTCCAAGTAGTTCTAGGTCTTTTTGGTCTCTTGCAAAAGCTATTGGATCTAACTTCACCAAGTCATCCATACCACCACTTACAGATAAAAATAATCACTTAGCCACAACATCAGAGGAAAAAGCCAATATGCTTGCCCAAATGTTTTCCTCCAACTCCAACCTAACAGTGCCAAACGGAAAAACTCCACCGTTCATTGAAAGGGTTTCCCATAGTATGCCAGAGGTACCCTTTTGTCACAGAGAAATACGAAAATCCCTAAAAAAGCTGGATACAAACAAAGCAATAGGTCCGGATGGCATTCCCGCAATAGTACTCAAAAATTGCGCCAACGAACTCACCCCAACTTTCGTAAAATTATTCAATTTGTCTTACAGGCAAGGAGTATATCCATCATCATGGAAGTCTGCCGCAGTACAACCCATTCCAAAGAAAGGAAAAAAGACAGATACGTTAAACTATAGACCAATTGCTCTACTTCCGGTGATATCAAAAGTAATGGAAAGAGTTGTGAAAAATCACCTAACCAAGTACTTGGAAAAGTACAAAATTATCAACGATAAGCAATACGGATTTCGAAAATATAGATCAACTGGCGATTTACTTACATACGTCACTCACTTATGGCAAAAAGCGATTGAGTTGCGGGGTGAAACAAGAACAATTGCCTTAGATATATCTAAAGCATTCGACAAAGTTTGGCATGAAAATCTGCTCAACAAGCTCAAAGCAATGGGATCATCGCCGAAACTTTGCACTTGGTTTGAAAGTTACCTAAAGGACAGATCCATTTATGTTGCACTGGATGGCCAGAACTCCAACTCTTACCAAATAAATGCTGGTGTGCCACAGGGAGCAATCCTTTCGCCAACTCTTTTCCTGATTTACATAAATGATCTCATAGATAAAACAGTAAATCCACTTGATTGCTTTGCAGACGATGGCAATGTAGTCTCCTCACTCATACCACCCACAGGTCTTTCCGCACGTGAATTCCATCATCTTAGACTAACTCAAATATCGCAGATAAATAACGACCTGGAGATAATAGAGGAGTGGGGTAACAAAAACCTTGTACAGTTCAACGCGCAGAAAACCCAAGCAGCTCTGTTTTCAAAAAAGACCAGCACCGGTGAGCCAAACATCATGCTATCTGGAAGTGCTGTCACATTACAGAGTCAGTTGAACATCTTGGGGGTTACTACAGAGACCAACATGTCTTGGCACAGTCACGTGGCAGATATTGCTAAAAGGGCGTCCCAAAAGCTGGGGGTGCTATTTCGTACAAGACATCTGTACACACCAAGCCAATTGCTAACACTCTACAAAGCCCAGATTCGACCAACTATGGAGTACTGCTCACATATATGGAGTACAGCACCCAAACATACCTTAATGCTTTTGAATACCGTGCAAAAACGAGCTATCAAGCTGATCAATGACCCCGCACTTACTCGTAACTTGGATGGTCTCGGACATCGCAGATCTGTGGGCGATTTATCTCTCTTCTACAGGTACTAACACGGAAAATGTTCTGAAGAGTTGGCACGTATGATTCCACCGAGAGTAGCACCTACCAGGCGAACCCGTCAAACAGACGGTAACCATGAATTTACTGTCAAACTAGAGGCACCAAGAACCTCATTATATCAGAATTCATATCTCTGGAGAACAGCATCGCTGTGGAATAAACTCCCTGCGACGGTTTTCCCTGCAGGTTACAACCTGAACCGTTCCAAGACCAACATACATCGACATTTCCGCGCACTTGCCGCTTCTCGAGCGTGATAGGACATTTCCTTGCGAGTGCGCATATCCGTAAAAAAAAAAAAAACACTAAGCTTTAAACTAATCTTTCGACTGAACCAGACCCATGTGGTTGTAATAATTTATTCAAAGTCAAGAATAATCTCTGACCCACATTTTATAATGAACCCAGATGTCAGAAAACTGATAGCATTGCAAAGAATAATATATTATATTCGAGGCATGAGGTAGATTAAGATAGGAGTGATTACTCAATTATTTTATACATTGAATTAGGATAGAAATTGGGGAACCATTATTTTATACATTTAATTAAGTAATTAGAAAAGGGAAAGATTTTCATTTAAAAGGGAAAACAGTAAATGTTCAATTAACATGACACATGACAACATGTAAGTAGCGAACTTTGTTGGAAAGCCATCAAACTGGATCACAGGGTTGAGCACTTTGGATGGTTAAGGTTGGATAAACTTGGGAACCAATAGAAACACGGCAAAAAACCAAGGGGTACTTTCAGCGAATCGCTGGAAGCTAAGAGAGTGGAGATCCTCGAATCTCGCAAGCCCGGTACTGAGATAGCCAATGGGCTTCTAAAGTGGTACCCTTTCGCTTATTTGAGCAGAGGTAGAAACCACATAACTTCAGTTATCGCCAATTCGCCACTAGATTTTACCCCGAGTAATCGCCGGAAAATTAAATCGCAAAGTCTCAACGAGTTCTCGATCCGTTCCTCATCCGCTAGTTCATCTGCCGCTCGGTGTTTTAGGGTAAGCTCTCCAAAGAGGTGATAGTTTTTTTCAAATTTCAATTTCCAATAAAGTCTCAGATTTTGAACTAAATTTTTTAATTGGGAAATTAATCTCCTTTCTTTCAATTGTCTTAATTTTTCTTCAGTTAAAATTGTTGATGGTCTATTAATTAAATAAGGTATTTTAGTTTTTTTCAGGGACGCCGGGTTTCAGAAAACCTCGTGGGTGCTGATGTTCATGCAACGGCATTTATGAGGGGGGGTGAACAGCCCGCCGGTGGCGAAAAAACTTCTCCAGAAGCCACGCCCAAAAACGTTTACCAGCATTCTTTAATTTACATTCGGACGAGTGTCTAAGAAGGGAATGGTAATACATTTCAAACAACGTAGTTCACACCTTTCCATATTCGTTTTCCAGCTGCGGGAATTAGTGTTGCTTGGTGCTTGCGTAAGTTTTTTGCGGTGTCTGCTAAAATTGGCAAAAAAGGACGGCTATAAGGGTAGTAGAGTGTTTTCACAGCTATCAGAACAATACCCACTCCTACTACGTAAAAGCCCCCCTCCAGCATAGCCATCATAGCCCACCATTAATCTATTTTCAAAAGGCTCTGCCAATTTAGAGATTTTCCCACGGTATCGACAAACTTCCTAGACTCATGTGCCCCCAGCTATCAGACTAGCAGATTCACAAGCAAAATATTTATTATTGCAATAAAATTAATGCACCTGTTTATGACCAATACCCACCTCACAGCTATCAGAGCAATACCCACCTCCACTACGTCAAAAAGCTTTTACTCTGAAGAGGTACCTCTTTCCATATCCCTTCACTTTCTTGAAAACTAAAGAATATTTCAACAATTCCTGCATTTATATTCGTCAATAGTGTTCTAAACTCCATTGCAATAATAACATTTTGCTTGTGAATCTGGTGGATCACTTACGTAGTAGAGGTGGGTATTGGTCTGATAGCCAGGGGCACTTGAGCCTGGGAAGTTTTTCGATACCGTGGGAACATCTCTAGATCGGCGGCGCTTTTGATCTGAAATTTTGGGGATTTGACCCGGGCCAACCCCAAAATTGACGAATTCGAATACAAATGGAAAAATTGTTTAAATATTTTTTAGTTTTCAAGAAAGTGAAGGGATATAATAAAGTGCCATCTCAGGGTAAGAGCCTTTTGAAAATAGATTAATGGAGGGCTTTACGGAAGAGGGTTTACAGTGGGTAAAGTCCGCCTTACGAGTCTAGCACTACGACGTCTGAAGAGCAAGGGGACATAACGCCATTCATTTCGAGCTTTATGCTGCCTGTCATAGGCGACCGTGCAACGTTTTTGAAAATTACTTTTTCCTTATAAATGTAGGTGTATAATATAAATAAATATTAAGGTACTTCTTATTGGAAGTCAAATAGGCAATATTGCAATTTTTTTATTCGCATTCTTTCCATAGTGCTAGACTCGTAAGGCGAACTTTAGTGGTATGATGGCTGTGCTGGAGGGGAGTTTATACGTGGTAGAGGTGGGTATTGGTCTGATAGCTGTGAAAACACTCTACTGTAAAGTGTGGAAAACTCTCCTGCAGATATTCTTTTTCAAGCAGCATGTACCGAGAATCTGCGTTTTACGCTGTTCTTCATAAAAAAAAAATTTCATCTTCTTCTTCTTCTAAACAAAGTACCACCATGTTCTGATATCAACTGCCAGTACTGGATTTACTGTGCTAATTTTACTGTGATTTGCCGTTCCAATTTCAACAGGGTAGGTACTCTTGTGGTCATTCAGTACTGAATCGACTGAATCCAGTGTACCTACTGGAAATATTATCGGAACGGCGTCCAGTAAATTCAGTACTGACAGAGTTAATATCGGAACATAACCTATGGTCCAAATATAACCAAACGTTAACCATTAGCTCTGTTCCAACAGACATGAGAACCGTTCCAGAACCAATAATTTCCAGTTGCCCACCTATTTTTCAATAAGTTAAACGTTTTTCCTAATTGACAAATGGATTGATCGACTGGAAATTACGGTTCTAGAAAGGTTGATAAAACCAACAGAACCGACATCCGATTGCCGGTAACTATTTTGACATTTCAGGAACCCGAGGTACAAAATTAACCAGTTTTCCAGGAACTAGAGAGGATTATCAGTTTTTAAGTCTATGCTCGTGGGTGCTTCGCACCCACTGTTTAGGTCTCGTGGGTGCTCGAGCCCCCGAGCACCCACGTAGTCGGCGCCCCTGGGTTTTTTTATATTTTACCTTACCTTTTTTTTATCTTCAAATAATTAACTTTTCTTTTCACTCTTAAATAAATTAATTTTAATCTTTCAAAATTAGTCTTTTCTTTTCTGGTTTTAAAATTCCCATTAAAACACTGGTAGTGGCGTAAAAAGATCTTAAGTGCCGGTTTGCGTGGTTAGAGAAGGTGTTTCCAGCTTGAGCAGAAAAGTGGTAAGTGGTACTAATTTTGAATCCCTATTAACACCACTCCAAGAAGAGAAGAAAGAAGACTTCGTTCAGATTGCCTCCGGTTCCGAAAACTGTTATTTACTGCTTCAGATCAAATTTACTTTTCAGCATAATTTACCACGAAATTTTATGATGTCACAGAATTATTCACGCTACCAAAATATCAATAACATCTAAATTTTGTCACAATGGATATGGTAGGTTCTAGGGAAAATATAAAGTTACAACCTGTGAAAATTTTGAAGCTGTATGACACCCCCTACTAAAATTCCCCTTGCCATTCACGATTCCTTGAAAAGAGAATTAGATAGGTTGGTTGAAAGGAAAGCTATAATCAAGGTTGATGAAATTGATGCAGGTGCTAGTGTGAATGGAATGGTTGTGGTTGAAAAGCCCAAAGGCAAAATAAGGCTTTGTCTAGATCCGTCAGATTTAAATAAACAAATTATTCGTAAGCCCAAGTTAATTCCCACTATTGCAGAAATTTCTTCATATTTATTAAGAAAAAAATATTTTTTAGTTTTTGATTTATCTTAGGGCTATCACCATTTGAAAGAATCTTCTTGGAAATTTTGCTTTTCTACACCATTTCGAATATATGAGTTTTCTTATTCGCAAGACCTGTTTCAGGATGTATAGTCGGGAAAAATTTTGGAAATTTAAAAAATATTCAAATTTGTCATGATTACATGATAGTCTTAGGTTGTACCAAAGAAGAGCATGACAGAGCAGTGAAAGAGTTAGTTGAACGAGCCAAAAGTGTAGGTGCGAGATTTAATAGAGATAAAATTCAATATTGTCGAAACCAAGTCAAATTGATTTACCATATTTTTTCCGAACGAGGTATGGAAATTGATCCTGATAGAGTAAAATCATTGTGTAAATTAGAAAGTCCAAAAGATAAAGCTGTGCTCCAGCGTATTATGAGGTCTTTTAATTATGTTAGGCGTTCATTAAGCATATATGTCTGAATATATGAGCCCATTAAACCATTTGTAACGTTTAAAGTTACTTGTCCCTTTTTCTTTCAAATTTAACTTTATATAACCGTTTTTAATGTTGACAGTCGTTTGACTAGCGTTAAAAAAAATACAGGGTTCCCGCTACTTATTATATAGCAATTATTAATTTATTACACCAGAGGGCACAATTTTCATTTAAATTTGGCGCACCGGTTAGTACGAACAATTTCCGTTGAATATCTGTATGCTCACCTGGTCCGTACCAATTATCTGCCCTTTTGAATTGTGTCGTCGAGCTGCAAGGTCGATTGGCTGAAAATCGCCATCTTCTCGAGACAACCGTGCCGTAGAAAAATAAAGTACCTTATCGGCCTTCAGGCATCACCTTATCTCAGCAAAATTAAGTTACGTGAGGCAATAATCTGTTGATTGCAAAAAAAATTGAATCATCCATTTAATAATAGATTTCCAAATAATGCCTTATTGCTTAGGGTCTTTCGGAGAGCCGTTTCTCTAAACAAGTCCATTCCAAAAAGGCCACATTTTCAATAGAACACCAATTCCGCGGAGTGTGGCATAGAGCTTTTGAAGCGATTCCTACCCTACAAAAATCAAGACCCTCACAAGTCGATACATGTGCCCCACATTCGACGACAATTCTACACCATTTCAACCTCAATTTCGGAAAAAGTTACTTTTATTTAGGAAAATTTTGAGTCATTTTCGGAAAAAGTCAAATTAATTTCAGAAAAAGTAAATTTAAATTCGGAAAAAGTAAATTCAAATTCGGAAAAAGTAAATTTAAATTCGGAAAAAGTAAATTCAAATTCGGAAAAACTACATTCAATTAGAATTACGGCAAAGGAGCTCGTAGAGTATAAAAAGGGGTGATTAAAACTGATAAGGAAAGGATTTGGAATAAAGCTATCATTTTGGAAAAAAGCTAATGAGCCAAGATCCTATTGGGTTAGAAAAGAAAGCAACAACAAAATAGTTAGACGTAATACTAATTAAATTAAACCATCTTATACAAGCACACGTTGTAAAGAATTAGGTAAACCTGAATTGTATCACTTCCTACCAAATAATGTAATAGGCAATAACTGTAAGAGCAGGTAATATAGAAACACCGGAAAATTCATCCTAAAATGGTAATCACAATAATAATGCTAGTTTCGTTTTATTATAAATATAATCAAAGGGATAATAATATCAATGAACTTGTCAACGCTGATAGACAGTTTCATTCTCGATTGCCTTTGAGCATTAATAATCGATCTCGCTACGGTCGCATAATAAAACAACCCCGCAGATATGATCCTTAAGGGGAAGGTATTTAGAATCTAAGTTAGTGTAAACCTACCTTAAGTTGAATGTAACCTCATTTAACTTTGATTTTGTGTATTCAGAACGTGCATTAGGGCCTTGTTGAATTTACTAACATTTTCCTACCCTGACGAACGAATATCCTACCAAAGGAAAATGATATTGGCTCAAAATAAAAACTATAGCTGAGTAGCATCCCGTATGGGACCTCAGTACCCTTCGGCAGACCGGCTAACTAACAAAAATTCTTCAGTATTGATTTTAGGTAGTGTTGATTGAATGTAGTGTGTGTAATTGAAATTTCAGCATAAGAACAGGGGCGGTACCTAATTTAAACTTTTATTGACTTAAATTACAGCTATATGCACCGCTGTAACTTAAGGTATGTTTGATCTAAGTGGAGCTTTGATTGCGACTCTTGTAGCAATAAAAGTCACATTCAAAGCTCCACTTAGATTAAATATTGACTCACAATTATCATAAAAATGACACTGTACCTATGTTTCGATTTCTGAGGAATGTTAGATCGAGGGTTTTTCTGCCGTGCTCTTTCCCCTCGTTAGTTCCAGAATGAGAACGGTACGATTTACTTTAATAATAAAGTAGACGTTTTACAAATTTTTCGTTTCTTTTACATATCACAAACTTCCCTAATATTTGCTATGTCGGGCGCATGTCCAGTAAGTAAAATTGAGTAAGTATCCACAACGTAGGTCCTATTTGTTTTTTATTTCATTTTTCAGAAGATTTGTTGTTTGAAAGATAATAAAAATGCTCATTGTTCAATCTTACTGAACGAACCCGGGGTATGTTATACTACAACAACTTAATGTCATTGGGAGATGTCAATCGCTTTTGTTTTCATTATAGTTGATGTCCACATAATAGTATATTATGCAATGATCATGTAATGATAGCCATTAATATACGAGCATGTTGTAGGATACGATACGAGCCGCAGACGAGTTTTATATAACATGCGAATGTATTAATTGTCATTACATGAGAGTTGCATACACTATTTTTTCTACTTCCATTAATAAACGAAATTCATATTTATTTTAAGAATAGTAAACTTCTCAACCGGTTGTGCCATCTATTGACAATTTCAAAAATTAAGATCTAGACGTCATTTGCTATTACTCACGAAGGATGAAGTTTGTGTAATCATGCAATGCATACTTTTTCTATGATTTAATAGATAATAGGCACGAGTTATGCATTTTTTTATTTAATTTTCATAACAAAATCAATTGACAATTCTGACAGCCGGAGAACAAAGTAAAGTTAGGTTTGTCTTGTTTAAATCAGCTGTCAAAATGACCGATTGGAAGGTTGAAGTATGTTATCAACATGTCAAATTTTCTGATTGGCTCTTAAATAGTAGAGTAATGAGACCAGGATATTTTCATTGGTTGAAAACAATTGAGTAATGAAAACTCACTGTATGAGCAATCATCCACATCAATAGATAATGGATGTATATTACGCATATTATTCAATACTTATAGAAAAAGTATATTGTTTTGTATTTAAATAATAACAATACAATGTTTAAACAAATTGGTATTATTAAAACAACTACTGCATAACTATGATGGTGTATTTTTTTCCAAGATGGATTTTGATATTGAAAACTTTGAAACCTAAACAATATCGCTAGCCCTGGTTGGTCGCAAAGTGCGGTGTCCCTGCAGGTTGGACTCAGTTTTACATGTATTTTGTGCGAATGGCATGTTGTGACCAATAAGCGGCATTGTTTATGTTTCAAAGTTGCCAATGTCAAAATCCATCTTGGGAAAAAATATACTTTAGTTCAGTACATGTTTAGAATGACAGATTGATACTTTGGTTTGTCACTATTATTACTCAAATTGATTCTAATAAATCATTATTTTTTCCCAAATTTTTTATAATAATTACCAAAAGTTTCACAGATGGACAAAGATCTAGAAGCTGAAATATCATCTGCAATAGCTCAGCTAGACAAGCTTAGCATCAAATCATCAGAAAGTGGTTTAAGTGAAGATACCTGTTGGGAAATTTTTGGAGGACCTTGTCCAGAGAGCCTCAAGAAAAAGAAAAAGACATTGGAAGAATATGCAAGTTGGGTAATTGTTGAAGCAGAGCCTGAAGTTAATAATAATACTACAGATAATAACAAAAAACGTGAGTCAGCATCAGAGAATCAACAAACTCCAAACACCTTGGAAAAAAGCAGTGATGATAATAATAGAGAAAAAATCGAAGAACTGCATGAAACAGTACTCAAAAATCACAAAAAAATAAATGCTTCGAAAGCACATCATAAAATTTTCAATCCAGATACACGGTCAGAGTCAAAAGAGCTATTGAGACCAAAACTAGCAGCCAGTTCCGGATTTGAACATAAAATTGATACATTTATACAGAAAACACCTAGTTCTGAAGAAAAAGTTATTGGAATAGTAAATTATGAGTCGGAAAATGCGCAGAAATTTTCTACAGTAGGGACACAACAAGATTTCACCAGTTCAAAAGGAGGTCAAACTGAACCAAGTGATAAACAAAATGATGTAGGAACAATGACAGTTATTGATGATAAAAAGCTGGGCACCGACAAAAGCATACAAACATCAGACAGGCCATTAGGCAGGTCATCGACTTCCTCATCTGCTAGATCATGTTTTAGCACAACCTCGTCTACATTCGACGAAACTGATTCATCAGCTACTGATAGTTTGGAAGAAATAAATAAACCTTGCTATCGATGTCGTCAAACTAATAAGTCATTTGAATGTATGAAAAAACCGTGCAGTTTCCACTATAGAAATTTAGTTAAAGAACTAAAAAGAAAATTGGAATTCAAAGATTCTAAGAAAAAATTTAAAATATCTAATTTTCAAGGTAATAATAATTCAGATGATACTAAATGTAATAAAAGACTACAGACTTCACCAATAAATTTACAAGAAGGATTTCGAAATCCATATAAAGTTAACAACGAATTTAGTTTCTGTCATAGTAAAAACTTACCAGTTGCAAAAGATAGCAATTATGCAATAATTATTAATGCAAAGAAGAAAAAAATTGTCAACAATGCTTGTCAATATTATGAGCCAAGATGTCAAAAATCATCTGAATCTGATGCTGATTGTGATAAATTTTGGAAAAAAACTCTTACAAATAAACCAACTCTCTGCGAGACTTTAAAAACAACGCTAGAAAAAAGAAATAGAGTGAAACAAGTGGTTGATAAATTTGAAGAGCAAAAAGCAGATTTTGTTAGTTTGTGTTTACCATGTATGTCTCATTTTCCCTCAAAAAAAGTTCCCAAGATTTGTACATGCTGTGGTAAAGGTAAGACATAAAGAATTTCCAAGTCTAGCATCCATTTTTACTACTCATAATGAAAAACTACTGAATAATATCAATTTATATAAATATAAATAAAGAAATATTTCCATCACTTGTAAAGATTTAGTTTAACTTACCTTAGGAAAAAGTGCGAATAATAGTTATTTGTTTTACTAGGCAGAAAAGTACAAGATTTAATGCCGCGGCTGGCGTTTCATAGCCGAGGCATAGCCGAGGCTAGGAAACCAGCCGAGGCATTAAATCTGCTTTTCTGCAATGTAAAACATATAATTTTTTCTCCGAATGTTCAAATTCACACATGAACATCTTTTTTATATTTATTTCATTCATTATTATTATCCAAATAATTAAATTATTTTGACAATTGTCATTGTCACCATCAATTCCAAATACCAAATTGAGTGAAATTATTACCTGGAACGTTGTGACACTGTCACTTTTAATGCCTAGGCAGTAAAAGTCCACTTTTACTGCCTAGGCAGTAAAATTAAAACTTTTGATCCTGTCAAGTGTCATTGAAAGGCCGCTTTTACTGTCATTCGGAGAAAAATATGATTCATGTGCCAGCTACAGTTCTCGAATTATATCTCAATTCTGACACCAATGTCACGGCTTTGGGGTGCGGAACAAGAATCTTGGGTTCGTTTATTTCGAATTCAAAGACCAATTACCACAACATTAATTTATTCCACGTTACTGCACACCCTGACACTAATTACTTCACTAATTAAACTCAAACATCTAAACTCTTTAAACTTAAAAATAATCACTATCTAAATCATATTACAGTTAATCTTAAATTTCAAAAACTACTAACTAATACCGACCTTTATATATCCATAATCTATTCTTGCAAAATCCAGAATAAACGCGATAGGCCTTTTTCCGAAGTGCACTGTAAAAATCTAGAATTTTTACAAAATAGTATATTGTTGTATTAGGAGTAGAAGCATCACTTTTTTGTGCTCAAGCAGTAGGTTTGCGAGCTGAACGTAGTGAGGCTTGCAATACTGCTGAAGCACAAAAAAGTGCTTTTACTCCGTATGCAACACGCTATTTTTTCTCCAAACGAATGGGGTAAGCTCGGGGGTAACTGAATGGTTGAGCGGCAGTAAAAGTACGAGCGGCACTAAAAGTACTTTTGCTGCCGCTCCAGCGGCACTAAAAGTACTTCTACTGCCGCTGCAGTTGCCTAGCAGCATAGAAATTAAATTTCTACCACCTCGTCAGGTGTTACCCGCTGGATTTGCCTACCAGCATAGAAATTGAATTTCTAACATCTTGACAGGTGCTGACAAAGTGACGTTTTTTTGACGTTTGGAGAAAAAAGTATTTATTCCACCCTAATGAAGTCAGTTGAGGATCTTTTCGTAAGAGATAGAAGAAGAGCCAGGTAATACCATCATCAAATAAGACACCTTACACCTTAGATCGTCTTTTTTACTGTTTGAAGCAGAATTATTTTAAATTTGGCAATTTTTCTAACTGCTCTAATGTAAATCTTATTATGAATCCATCACTTATGTCCATTATTAGCTGAGGTGTCCATAAATAATCTTAAGAGGCAGATCTTTGAATATCTATTAAGCAAACACTTTCTATATTGGTATGGATATGTAGATGATGTCTTTACATACCTACTTCACATGAACAGAGAGACACCTTAAACAATTGCTTGGCTTTTAATATTCGCACTGAAAAATTAAGAAAAAAACTACCATCATCAAGATTCGTTTAATTAAATCAAGCTCCACTGCCACTGTTATTAAATTCCCAAAACCTATTAAAATTATTATCACTCAAATTCCTATTAGTATTATTATTTCCAGCAAACTTCCTACCACTTGTAGCAGCTTTATTATACGGTGCAAGATTAATAACAACTGCATCTATTTTCGTGTCTCTGATAACAAGTTGTCCGTTTGGTGATGTGCCAGCTATGTAATTAGCTTCCGACTTCACTCCAGCATCCCAGCTTCTGGCCAAATAAACGTTTTGCGACCTGAACCACGAACCATCTCCAGTGATAGTACCGCCAACAACCAAATACCCATACTGATTATTTGGATTGGTACTAGGAGCGAACACAATTCCTGAATAATTTCTACGGTCATCTTTAACGTGAAATGTGCACTGTTCGAATACTGCCGAAGCGTGACCAAAAACGAAATCAACGTCGCCTTCCACATACGTGTTGAAGAAATAATTTCTCAAAGTTTTCGATTTACCTGATCCAGCATACAAGGTATCTTGATGTCCCAACAATCTAGAATTACTAACTTGCACTTTATCTGCATTAATGTTAAGCGCAACCGCTTGATCGGTGCCAACGTTTTTCGATGAGTTTTCAATGGTTAAATTGATAAGTTCCACATTCGCTGCTTTAACCCAAAATACACTGGAACAAGTAGTTCCAATAGCCGTTCTGATAGCGCATTTCACATAAGTTTCATAGGCAGGATCGCCTGGAGCAAATAAACCTCCTACAAGAGTTTGATATTCAGTTCCGGTTAAAAGTGCTGATACACTAAGACTTATGACTACATCGGAAGTTCCATAAATAGTCAATGGCACGTCAGTGTTTGGAATATAGACAACTTGACTGTATTTGCCTGTATTGATTTTAATATATTGTCTATTGCTGGATTTGGTATTGATTGCTGCATTCACCGCTTCCTGGATGGTGCTGAAACCTCCACTGCCTCCTACTGTAAAATCAGCAGCTGTTGTCGATATGGTTTCAGGAAGCCAACCTTGAAGATACGAGGTTTTTGTATAATCTGAAGCTTCGGCTGAGTTTAAAATTGGTCTAGTAGAGGTGCCTGGATAAGTTTGGTCGGCTCTCGAACTGGACACGATGAGTAAAGCAATAAATGCTGCAAGAAATAAACATTGTTGAAGGCATGACGAGATATTTTCATTTACTCACCTATTGTTGTCTTCATTTCGAAGTTTTTTTTCTTTAATTGAGTATTGTATAAAATTGCTTTCTTTATATAGATACAGATATAGGTACTCTTATCGCCAAATTTAATTACAATGGCTTGTTGAGTGATAGAAACTAGGTTGGTACTTAACATTTTATTATCGATAATTATATTGACAGACGAACTACTACCCAACTAACAAAAAAGACAGTCATATACAATAATTATGGTGATATTACAGAAAGATGTTGACTGGCACTTGGCAAATGGATAGACTTTTTATGGTATTTTCCCTGTTGTCTGTTCTAAGCAACACATCTTTAAAAAATTTTCCAACTGTATTTTCAGATTTGTGTCATCCAAGAGAATATGATAATCTACTAAGGCAGTGAAAGTTTGAACTAAGGAACAAGTTGTTCTACCTTGGAGAATGTTTCCAAATATGGTTCGCATTGAAAAAAGCTAATTCATCGACCAAGTTATGTCATCAGAGGGCTGAAGCCCTAACCCCTGAGGTCGTATTTTCGAATATTCTCGCATACAAAATTGGATACAATTTCGAATGCTACCCATTTAATTTACATTGCTGTCAGTCAAATTTCATGTACGAAATACACTCGAATGAATTCGAAAATACGACCCCTGATCCTTAATATGTGATAGTATATTGTGTATTTAGGTGGAAAAGTGACACATTCTCGGCCGACGGTGTAATTTGACGGGCGAAGCGTAGCCGAGGCCGGCAAACACAGAAGGCCGAGAATGTGCTTTTCCACCGAAATAGACATACTATTTTTTCTGAGATCGGTTAAATATCTGTTAAACGTTTGTATTTTTGTTCCAATTGTTCAGCAGTACGAGAATCACTTTCCCGGCCTAGGCCAGAAAAGTGATTCTCGTATTGTTATTCAATGATTCCTTAGCAACTATTGAAACATAATTAAAATACCAGAATATTGGGTTTTGCGACCTGTCAACCGGTCAAAAATGCTGACATTTCTTGTCAATCTCAGAAAATAGTATATTCTTCAACGAGTATATGATGGCTATTATCCACTAAAATGACAAGAATCATTCGAGTGACTAACTCCACATGTGGGAGTGGTCAAAATGCACATAAATCTTCTACGAACGGAACCGAGTTCTCCCCGATGTCCAGCAAAACTTCTACTTTCTGAAAGTTGCCTGAAGCCTGAAGCAACCTGTGGGCTGGGAACCTGCAAATCAGCTTCAGCTGTCGAAAGCAACTAACTTTAGAGGCTGTGTGTATTTGTGCTTTTTACATACAGATTTCTTTTTGAAAATTTTCTGTGATTTCTCTGTAACATCTGCTTCAGTATTCAGCTATTCAACAAGTTAAAACTTTTGACTTTACTCCTCCAGTTTTGATCAGATCACATCCTGAGGAACATCTGTTCACTCCCTTATTTTTAATCCTATGGTATTTAATCAATTTTTCTATGTGCGGTTAGCACAATCTACAATAATTATTCGCGTGGAATGTGGATTATATATACTTGTATTGAAGTGCTCTCCATTCTTTATCTCGATTCGGAGTAATGAACTCAAAGTTAATAATCATTGGCAACATAATTAACGTTCGATTGAACTTTTAATCAGGGTTGCCAGGTCGAAAAAAAAATATTCATGAGAAAATGCAGTAAAAATCATGAGATTTTCAGTATAAATCATGAGATGACCAATTTTATTGGGAATCGACAAAAAAATGCATCTATTTTAATAATATGCATTTTTATTGGATAAAAAATCACTTTTATCTGAAAAATACAACATAAAATATAACAGAAAAAATAAAATAAAAACTTCAAAACACAAAAAATTACCTAATAGGTAGGTACCTAGGTACTTCCTATATTAGGCGTCATTTCAGAAGCTAACTTTTAGTTATTCTGTCAATTTTTTTTTTGTAATACCCGTCATAAAGTTAACGCATTTAACCTGTTTCTCGCTTCTGATTTATGTATATTAGGTCTGTTCGCACAGAAATAACGAACTAGTCAGAGTGAATTTCATTGATTGGAACAAGTTTTCTGACTGTTTTCAACCAATGAAATTCGCTCTGGCTAATTTGTAATTTTTGTGCAAACAAACCTTTAAATTATAGAAAATCGAGTAGAAAATATTCATTCTAAGCAAGTGGCAAGTGATTGAATGTGATAATGTCAAAATATCAAACATAAATTTTGAATGAAAATAGGAACTGTCTAGAGTCCCGAACGCGGGATCGCTAGAAAAAAGCAGAATCCCGAAGAGGCGTGGCTTAATAACGGCGTTCGGGACTTTCCTTCCAAAAATTATTCAAATCCCAACCTCGGGACTGTAGTAACAGAAGTAAACTCCCGACCTAATTTTATCAGACAATTAATAGAGAAACAAGGAATTAGCAAAAAACGAATACCTACTTATCGTATATTTCTAGTAGGTAAACAATATGGAAAAAAAACTTGAACATCTCATTTTGTAGATCTTTTCTTTTTCTTTTTAGCTGGGCAGGCCTATCGCCGCTAAATTCTTGCCTCTAGGTCTGCCTCGACTTTTAATAGGTATTCAATTGCAAATATATACCAATAACGATAATTTAACACTTACTAGTAATTTCAGAATTTTCCAACTGCAGATCTTGTTCATCATAGTCCACGTGGATCCCATAAGTCTCGATAGGGGTATCAACCGACCGACAACTTGTTCATGATTAGGGATTATTTCAGAAATTTCAAACTGCTGCTCTTGTTCATCATAGTCCTGAATCTCATAAGTCTCCATAGGGATATCAACAACAACTTGTTCATGATAAGGGATTATTTCATATTTTCATCTGAGATCAGGCTTATCTATAACTGTCTTGTATAAATTAGAGGCATGGGCATGATGCTTAGCTCCCTTCGCGGATGTGATAGTTTTTGTATCCCGTTTCCAAAATTGCACCCTGTTTTCTTTCTCATATAAATCAATAGGATCTTGTAATTCTTTATATGAACCAAATGTGTCATTTTTATATTAACCCCATAATAAAGGTTACAAATTTTCAGCCAAAACTGCCCAAAATACACAGCAGTTGGCTAATCTAACCTAGGTGTATATAGGATAAACAAATAATACATAAACAATTATTACGAATTCGGGAATTTACTTTTGTTACCCTGGTCCCGAAGTCGGGATTCGGATAATTTTTGACAAGTCCCGAACGCAGTTATTAAGCCACGCCTCTTCGGGATTCTGCTTTTTTCTACCAATCCCGCGTTCGGGACTCTAGACAGTTCCATGAAAATAATAGAATTACCGGAGTATGTGTATTGCGCCAAAAATCATAAGATTTTTGTTGAAAATCATGGAATCATGAAAAATGTGTCCAAATCATGAGATCTCATGAAAAATCATGAGACCTGGCAACCTTGCTTCTAATTGTAGGTATTTACATATAATAATATCAATAATCTTTAAATTTCATAACAGACAATCTTTTTTTTTTTTTTATCTCAACAGCCAATCCGACACCAAAACAGTATCAAGTAATTAAAAAATTATGACCGTGATGGCATACTGAAATTCATTTTTCCTACGAGCGTGCGCAAAGTAGTACTTTTCCGCACGCATTTCCGGGCTCAAAGTTCCACTTTTCCGCACTCAGTGCGGATACAGGCCTTATCCGCACCGAGTGCAGAAAAGTAATTATAATTGTCAAGCAACAATAAGTGCACCTGTCGACTTTGACACTGATGACAAATTTTTCCTGTTTCTATGTCAGCCAACATCTATATAAACACCAAATATAAATTAACTTTGACACATTGTCAGATTTGTTCTCTATTTATATGCAAAAATCAAGAAACTTTCTCATTAAATTTAAACGCTTTAAGATGAACAGCTCTGACGAGGATTTTCTGTTATTTTTTTTGTTATGTACTTGTTAGGTAAATAGCTATTTCCTACGAGCGTGCGCAAAGTAGTACTTTTCTGCACGCATTTCCGTTCTCAAAGTTACACTTTTCCGCACCTGTGCGGATACGGGCCTTAAGGCTCTCCCAAACCAACGCGGAAAATTAGCAACACCTACGAATATTCGCAACGCAAACGATTCGCAACAAATTGTTTTCACTGCGGTAAATAGACAAGTTCAAACTGGAGCGGTTTTCTCCAGTTTGGCTGCGATTTATCTGCGTTTTTATCCGCACGGAAACTCAGTTCGCAATCGAATGCGTTTTTGGTACGATTTGCAGTAATTCCGCAACGTTATAATGTGAAAAATAATTAAAATGTGTTTCATACGCTTTTTAGAATTCTTCAGAAAGTTAAAATTTGTAAAATTTCCTTAATTTTTGAAATCATAAAGGTGCATCCAGATAGAAAAAAAAATCCTAAAAAGAAGCATTTTACGGACTTGAATGAGTCCGTAAAATAGCTGTTTTTGAGAGCGTATGACAAAAAAATATTTTTTGGTATTAATTGAGTCATCAAATATATTTAGGATGTTCCCGAAATTTTTTTGTTGATAAGTTTAGGCATCCTGGCGGCCATATTGTTTTTTTTTTTTCATTTTCTACTGTGATAAAGGTGGCATGCGGCATATCATTTGAGGATAATTTGAGGTCACTGATTCCGACGATGAGGTCAAAAATATGAAATTCAGAAGATTTAATTATCTTTGCAGTCATTTTAATCTTTGAAGACTTCAAATTTAGATATGTATTTTTCAAACCAATCAAAAATCCTTAGAATATTGCATGCATGATGATCCAATGCCTTCATTAGACTAACCTTTGGTTTGTGCATCCACCTCTACATTTCTTGCCTTGCAATTAAGAGTGCATGGCAGATTGCTTCATCGACAAATACAGCGCATCGTCTCACAGTCTTTTAGACAACCGCAACAGTCAATTTCTCCGCAACCTTGCCAGATGACCAAATAGGCTTTCAGCTGTGCTCTGACCGCCTCCAACCCCACTCGTTTGGCTCTGGAGGTTCCTCCAATTTATTAGATCTTTCGAAATCTGTCCTGCTTGATAAGCTGCTCTCAAAATGTGCTGCTTAAGAGATGGAGATGTGGGGGGTAATAATTAAAGGGAGCGACTTTCAGTACCTACCAAAGCTGTATACTGTATATTTCTCCAGATTCTCCAATACGGGCTGAGTGGGGGTGGATCTGGAGTACCAGTATATTTAAATGCTTCAATAATGTCATCTCGATTAAATGAAATGCTTTAAATGTTTTGTTTTTGTTGTTTTTTCCCTTAGAGGTAAAGAATGACACAGTGTCGCAGACTGTTAAAGCATGCATAGCCCGTAAGGCCTGACATTTATGTTCTGCACCCAAGGCTATTGCAAAGTTATGAACTGGTAGGTATATACCGTTTTTTATTTCCACCACCATATAAAATCCAAAGTTGCTTTGAACCGATAGTACATAGTAGGTTATATTATGGAAAAATGAAAAACATAAAACAATATCTGTGTCCGAACAACTAACCGTAACAATTTGGGCCCCATGGTCTAATGAATCTTTTATGTGATATTACTGGTCCATCCGTTCTTCCATAAAAGAACATGAGACTCCATTTAATGATGAAGGCAAATCTTTTGATGTACGAATCACAGACCCAACGTTTGTCACAATATTAACATCTTTAGAGCTAAGTAAAATCCCTGACACAAGATATAGGTACAAACAATTCCGTCAACAAACAATTAACAAATATTTATTAGTGTTATCGAATGTAATACCACAAGAGATTTCAGGATAATACTTTTAACCTGTCACGAAACGCGTTACGCAGCAACACCACGACTCCGAAGGAGGAGTGGTGCTGCTGGTAACGCGTTGATTGTCAGGTAAAAGTATTAGGTAATCCTGAAACATCGAGTGGTGTTCAAAAGGTTTTACAACGAACTAAACTTTATTACTTTAATAATGTTTATTATTACTAATAACAAATTGCCACCAAGAGCGATAATCCCAAAAGGCTTATCACTTGTTAAGCCTCTCGTGTCATATGGGAATAATGTACAGTGAGTTGTATAATCTAAATTATTAAGCTTTAAACAAATTTGGAAAAAAAAATTATACCTTTAGTAGGTAAGTTCTAGTAGCAGGCGACGAACTCCAGCACCTCTGGAAGATCTTGTGCCTGCCTTAAGATTCCCATCTTTGTATAAATCTATACAGGTTGTCCCAAAAAGATACCGACAAACTTCAAGGGGTAGTAGGGGACATCAAAACAAGCATTTTTGTTTATATAAACATATGTCCGCAAATGAGCCATTTGGGCTGTAGAGCAAAAAAACTGTTTGATACTTTTATTCTTTGCAATAATTAAATCACTGTTTATTTATTAATTTTGCTTTATTATCAAATAAATTATGGTTTAGAATAATTGTTGAAAATGTTGACCATTTACTTCAATGCAAAGATTACACCGTCGGGTCATTGAATGAAAAGTTTAGTCTACGAAACGCCTGTTCGTAAAGGGGAAGATCTGATAGCAAGGAAACTGGCGAGTTGCACCCATGTAGAAGCTATTCCCGGAATATTCCAAAGAGTTCGCGAGTTGAATAATTATTGTAAACCATAATTTATTTGCTATTAAAGCAAAATTAATAAGTAAACAGTGATTTAATTATTGCGAAGAATAAAACTAGATACCAAACAGTTTTTTTGCTCTACAGCCCAAATGGCTCATTTGCGGACATATGTTTATATAAACAAAAATGCTTGTTTTGATGTCCTCTACTACCCCTTAAAGTTTGTGGGTATCTTTTTGGGACACCCTGTATAGGTTTTGAATCTGAACTCTGTGCTAAATTGTTAATTGGTGTTAATAATTATTATTGGATTTTATATGGTAGTGGAAATAAGAAACTATGGGGCGCCATATGTTCCATAATTATTTCGTCTTATATGTAAAATATTTTGCAGGAAAAACAATATATGTATAGATAAAAATGACCACTATTTTGCATATATTTAAAATAAAAAATAATATTTATATCGAATTTAGCAGTATGCAAAGTTCGATATATATAAAATAACTTTGAAAAAATAAATATATTGAATTTGGCCCCATGCAAAATTCAATATTTATAAAACTTGAAAAAATATTATACATATCGAATTTGGCACCGTGCAAAGTTCGATATATATAAAACTTTGAAAAAATATATATATTGAATTTGACCCATGCAAAATTCAATATTTATAAAATATGAAAAATATTATATATATTGAATTTGACATTGTGCAAAGTTCGATATAAAACTTTTTAGTTTGAAAAGTCCCCGAGAGATGGCGCTACCTTTGATCATAATTTTTTTTTGTGTATGGTGTGTTGGATTGAAATAAGGTATTTTGGAGGGCCGTTGATTTGTAATTTAAATAGATGCAATAAGGGTGCATTGATAATTGCGTGATGATAATTATGTATTGTCTTGTCATAAGCGCGGCAACGGCAACACTGGTGAATGATAACTGAGGTTGTGTTGTGTTCCTTGTGGCCGGTTTGCGGCGGGCAAATAAGGCGCACTGATCAACTTAATTAATCTACTGTTTATTTATGCCAAATACAAAAATAAAACATCGGTAAAAATGAAAAAATAGAAATTGTTCGGGCGTGTTGTTTTATTATTCGAGCGGGCGTCGGACTTGTGTCAGTCATCAGCTGGCCGGGACTCGGAGACAGTTGACGTTCCTACCGCTGGTGTACCGCGTTGCCGCTCCATTTGCATGGTTGCCAACGGATCTGGGGCGGACATCCGCCACAGGGCTCCCCCCCAGTGAGGGACCCTCTGGTTGCGAACGGTTCTGTTGGCACGTGTTGAGGAGCAGGCGGTTGGCATATGCATGTTCTTCTAACACCTGATGAGACGCTGGAACGTATGCTGGTTTGAGTCGGTCCATCGAGACTCGCTGCGGGGCATTCTGGACGTCCACTGTCAAGAATTTCTCGTGACGTTCCAGTACTCTGAACGGGCCACTGTAGGGGGCTGTTAGCGGCGGCTTGACTTTGTCGGTACGTATGAATACATGCGTTGCTGTCGACAAGTCTGGGTGGATATAGGCTGTGCGGGTTGAGTGGTTGCTTGTTGGTACTGGCCGTAATGCCCCCATAATTTCACGAAGTCGTTGGACAAATCGATGTTCGTCGGGTGCGACAGCACTCGGAGCTAGCAGTTGTCCAGGAAGGCGAACTGGTGTACCATACACCAACTCAGAAGCTGTACAAGAAATGTCCTGCTTGAAGGTATTGCGTAGGCTTAACATGACCAGGGGGAGGGCTTCGGTCCAGGATACCACGTCGGTGGCGATGAGGGCGGCTTTGAGGGTTCGGTGGAACCGTTCAATACACCCATTTGATTGTGGGTGGTAGGCAGTCGTCTTGATGTGCTGCACCCCAAGCGTTGTGTTGAGCTGGCGGAACAACTGGCTCTCAAATTGTCGGCCTCGGTCGGTGGTTATGGTTGCTGGCACACCAAAACGGGATATCCATATTTCGAGGAGTTTTTCTACCACTACTTCGGCAGTCATTTCCAGGATAGGGATGGCCTCGGGCCACCTTGTAAATCGGTCGATAATGGTGAGTAGGTATCGGAAGTTGTGGCTTGGTGGGAGTGGTCCTACTATGTCGATGTGTATGTGGGCAAAACGGTCATCGGGCATTCCTAGTGGTGCTACAGGAGTGACTGTGTGGCGTCCTACCTTGGCACGTTGGCATTGGATGCACTCTCGTGACCATTCCTTAACTTGGCGGTTCATGTTGTGCCACACAAATCGGTCTGCGATCAGTCGGAGTGTAGCAGCATGCCCTGGGTGCGACTGGTTGTGGAATTTGCGGAAAACGTCCCTCTGAAAACCAGCTGGTACATACACCCTAAGGCGCCCATCTTGAACTGAACAGTAGAGAGGTCGTTCGGTGTCTGATGTGATGATGCGTTGGAGGTGTAGGGAGCTGGCAGGATCATGTAGGATCTGTTGTAGGCTCTCGTCTGTAGTTTGGGCTTCAGCGAGCCTGTCAAAGTCGATGGTTATAGGCGCTGCGAGGGCGTCTACCTCAGGTCGCGAGAGACAATCAGCGACAATGTTTGCTGCACCTTGGACGTGTCGGATGTCGGTGGAAAATTGGCCAATAAATTCGAGCTGCCGAATTTGTCGTGGGGACTGGCGGTCGTGACGCTGCTGGAAGGCGTATGTCAAAGGCTTATGGTCAGTGTAGATTGTGAACTGAGTGCCCTCGAGAAAATGGCGGAAATGGTGGATGCCACTGAATATGGCCAACAGCTCACGGTCGTAGGTACTGTAATTTCGCTGTGTTACGGATAGCTTTTGTGAGAAAAAGGCTATGGGTTGTAGGTGTTCGTCGACCAGTTGTTGCAGTACACCACCAATTGCGGTGTCGGAGGCGTCGACTGACATGCTTAACTGGGCCTGTGGTGCTGGGAAGACCAACTCTGCAGCGGTGGCCAAGAGTTCTTTAACTCTGGAGAAGGCAGCTGCTGCTGCTGCTGGGGTCAAGCTGAGGTCTTGTTGCTTTTTTTTCTGATGGGCCAATAGTTCGGTTAGTGGCATGAGCTCGGTTGCAGCGCTTGGTAACCAGCGTCGGTAAAAATTGACCATTCCCATGAAGCGGCGTAGCTGTTTGTACGTTGTGGGTTGTGGAAAGTCTCGGATGGCACTGACTTTAGCCGGCAAAGGTCTGACACCAGTCGGAGAGACAATGACGCCCAGAAAATGGGCTTCACGGGTCCGGAATTTAGATTTCTCCAGGTTGATTTGAAGCCCGTTCTCTTTTAGGATCCGTAGGACTGATGCCAGGTGCTGTTCGTGTTCAGCTTCCGTCGTGGAGGCTACCAGGATGTCGTCGATGTAAATGTAAACAAAGGGGCACCCTCGGAAGAGGTGGTCGAGGTAGCGCTGCAGTGTCTGGGCGGCGTTTCGTAAGCCAAAGGGCATCTTTAGAAATTCGTACAGGCCAAACGGCGTGATCACAGCCGTTTTCTGTACATCTCTAGGGCGGACTGGGATCTGGTAAAAAGCACGTATGAGGTCAATGGTCGAAAAGATTTTCTTGCCATGTAGCTGGTTGGCGAAATCCTGAATATGTGGCACTGGGTAGCGATCAGGTTTGGTAATGGCCTTCAGTCGGCGGAAATCTCCGCAAGCACGCCACTGGCCGTTGGCTTTTTGTACCATGTGAAGTGGGCTGGCCCATGGAGATTTTGATGGCTGAACTATGTGTGCTTGCATCATGTCGTTGAACTCGGCTCGTGCGGCTTGTAGGCGGTCTGGCGGGAGCCTACGTGGTTTGGAGAATACCGGGGATCCTTGGGTATCAATGTAGTGCTGGACTTTTCCAGGATTATCAGACATACCAGTTGAGCGATCGTAGGGGTGGGCCGTCGATAGCCCCACTTCCGGCTCCTTCACTGTTCGGGACACACATGCAATGCTGCTCGGAGCGGTGGGACTAACAAGGCGCTTTCTGCGCATGTCTACGGTGATGCCATGTTGTGTGAGAAAGTCAGCGCCTAGGATGGCGGTGGTGACGTCTGCAACTACAAAGGTCCACGTGACCGGTTGGCCAAGACCGAGGTTCAACTCCAATTGCTTATGCCCATACGTTCTGATACGGGAACCAGTGGCGGAGTACAGGCTGATAGTGCTTGGTTGTGTAGCGGTGCAGATCTTACGTGGCAGCACACTTAGGTCAGCTCCGGTGTCGATGAGGAACTGGAGTTGGAGCAGTTTATCTGTCACGAACAGGCGACGGTGTCTATGGGAGGCCACGGTTGTCGCCACTACTGCGCCCCCTGGTCGTTTTTTGAATAAGTGCATGGGGGTCTGCACTTCTTGGCTTGCGGGCCAAACCTTCGGTGGTAATAGCACTGCCCATCAGCGACTGCAGTGTTGGTTGTTCGGGCAGGTCGAGGTTCCTGCGATTTCTCGTCGACACTTAATTTCGCAGACAGAGCTCTTATCTGGTCGCCTAGTTCAGCTACAGTTTTCTCTAAGGTGGGCTTCTCCTCAATAGACATAACTGGAAGGCTGTTATTGCGTATGAACTTGTCAGCCTTCTTCGCCAGCTCTTCTAGGTCTCCATCCAGGACGGATATTACCCCTCGGACTTGGGGCGGTAGGCGGTCGAGCCACAGATTTTTCAGTACCTCTGTACTTACATTGGTGGTGGCTAGGGCTTGCATGCGATGGAGAAGCTGGGTCGGCTTGAAATCACCCAAGGTTATCTCCAGCAGTCGGCGGGTTCTTTCATCAGCACTAGTACCGTATCTTTCGAGAAGGCGGGTTTTTAGATCTTCATAAGAAGTACCTCCAGTTGGGTTTCGTATTATGTCGGCTACCTCTGATAGGACCTCGCTGTTTAAACTAGTCACCGTGTGGTCAAACTTACAGTTGTCTGTTGTTATCTTTGCTTGCCGAAACTGTGCTTCGAGTCGAAGGAACCATAGTTCTGGTTCGGCGCACCAAAATTCTGGCGCTTTGATCCCTACACGGGCGATTATGGTCTGATCGTCGGTTGGGTCCATGGCGTCGTCGTTGGCCGTGTTAGACGAGGGCCGTGTGGGTGTGAATTTTGGGGCACTGCACACGCGGTCAAGAGTCAAGAGTCAAGGTTCTTTGGATGGTAGCACGTCGCACTCACGCGTTTGTCGGGGTCACCACTGTGGCCGGTTTGCGGCGGGCAAATAAGGCGCACTGATCAACTTAATTAATCTACTGTTTATTTATGCCAAATACAAAAATAAAACATCGGTAAAAATGAAAAAATAGAAATTGTTCGGGCGTGTTGTTTTATTATTCGAGCGGGCGTCGGACTTGTGTCAGTCATCAGCTGGCCGGGAGTCGGAGACAGTTGACGTTCCTACCGCTGGTGTACCGCGTTGCCGCTCCATTTGCATGGTTGCCAACGGATCTGGGGCGGACATCCGCCACATCCTTTCCTTCCGTTTGAGTGCCCGCCGCGCTCGCGTACCCCCTAAAGTTTGTTTTTTATTTAAAGATAATTCCCCAATTAAAAAATTTACTAAGTAACTAGGCGTTTTCGAGTTTCAATATTATTTCTCCAGTGAAGATTTTCGATAGATTGTGGTATTTTTGAATTTTATGGGGACCCTATGCCAAAAAAAATAGAATTTACACTTTTGTGCACAAGTGAAATTTTTCTTTTTTTTTGCAAAAAACCTCTAAATAAAATCACAGAAAACCATGGCAAAATGAGGAAAAAAAATCCTCTATTTATAATGGAAAGAACTGTGTCGGTAATTGTATCGTAATCAGCTGATGTTTTGCCCATATGCTCATTTTCGTGTATTAGAAAAAGATGCACTGACATACTGCAACCAGTAACTATCCCTCGACAAAAGCTTGGTGGTAGCTCCGAAACAATTTATATGCGACGTTGCCATTTTTGGCATTTTCATGTTTGGACTGGAATCAGCGCCACGCCACGCCACCACAGTTATTTATTATTATTATCCCGGCCTTTTGTGTTTTGAGTGGACACAGAATATAATAATCTTTCATAATTTGATTATACTGTTTATGATTGAATGAATTGAAAATTGAAACTACAAATTTTGTATTTTGAAGCACTAGTGCAGGCAACTGCCTTTTGGTTGGAGTGGAACTGGAAACTCGTTTGTTCTCCTCTACAGGGCGGAAAATTTTTTCATATCAAATTCGGAAAAAAAATATTTATTTTTCCAAGTGCGGGAAATACCATAGCCGCTTTCCAGTATGCACATTGGCGCGCTCTAGAGCACTCCGGGAGCGCCACGCACTAGATTTGTACCGTTCCAGTATCATGACGCATGACGTTTGTCCGTACGTATAGCTCGGGAGCTCAACGCTCCAAGTAGCTCCGAGTGTCACACTCCCGTACTGGAAAGCGGCTCTTTTCTCGCAAGTGTTAAGCCTAGTACTCATAATAGCGAAATTCGCTCTTTTTTAACATTCCTTCGACAATTTGACGTTCTATGCGTGAATCAAACGTCAAATTGTCGAAGCAATGTCAAAAAAGATCGAATTTCGCGGTTATGAGTACTAGGCTAGGCTAGTACTAAGGAACACAATTTTTCTCAAGGGTGTGCGGAAAGATTACTCTGTTGTGCATGCCAAAAGTTTTTTTTCCGCACATTCGTAGGAAAAAAACGAATCATCTTAGTTTCAGGTTTCAGGTCTCTAGAAAATGACAGAGATTATCCTGTTTTCAATCCCTAGTAGGACTGCTTATTGAGCTAAAAGTCTCTACACTGCTATGTCAGCTGCATACCTCAACTTTTGGAGTGAATTTAAAACATTTAAAATCGACGAAAAAATCAAATAACGAGCACAGCCTGAATCGCAAGCCTTCGATCGAGGTCTGCGGGTGACGCCATCACTATTAGCATCTGTGGCGACGTCACTCGCAGACCCTGCCTGCTCAAGAATTGGTGAACCTACGCCTTATAAGAAAGAGCAATCCTGTTTACGATTGTTGTATAAAAATGTCGAAAATTCCAACAAAATCCAGAGGCGTTTTCTCGCGTCTCAAATGTTTCAAAACATTCTTCAAAACTGGTTTAAGTACTGCCACCATGACGTCATAATTTCTCGGCGCGAGAAAATGGTTTGAAAATGTGGATTGGATTGTATTTCGAAACAGTTTGAACCAAATTTGACGTGACGTCATAGGTTTATCGCGAGAATGTACTGTTTGAAAACAGTTTTGAACCAGTTTCAAAAAAGTGGACGCGAGAGAACGCCTCACTCTTTCATTGCACAAACAAACTAGCATCTGCAAAAAGTTTCTTTTTCTGCGATTGACAAGAAATGTAAGCATTTTTGACCGGTTAACAGGTCGCAAAACTCAATATTCTGGTATTTCAATTATGTTTCAATAGTTGCTAAGCAATCAATGAATAATTGGAACTAAAAGACAAACATTTAACAGGTATTTAACCGATCGCAGAAAAAAATAGTAGGTATGTGTATTTCGGTGGAAAAGCACATTCTCGGCCTTCGGTGTTTGCCGGCCTCGGCTACGCCTCGCCCGTCAACTTACACCGTCGGCCGACAATGTGTCACTTTTCCACCTAAATACACAATATACTATTCTGACGATTGAAAAATAAATAATTCTCGTCAAAAATAATTTTCTGTAACTTGAAAACATTACCTACATATTTTAAAAACTGCTGATTGCATCACTCGTTAAACAATAAACGTTGTCCGCACATGTTAAAAAAATCTTACCCAAACAAAATAATATACTTTGATGTCAATTTGGCAACGCAGCACTCCTTGCCTTTACCTTTAAGAATTGTTTTGGGGCTAGCACCAAGCTCTTGTCTATCCCTCGTAGTAGGATGGTTACATGTTTTTACTGCCGAGTTTTATGTTGTGTTTTATGTTGTGATGTCATAGTATGTTAGCCATGATCGCTAAAATGTAGTATCCCAAGTAAATACAACATACTACTGGGTTAAAATTCTCGCTAAAATACGCCTATAGTTACTTAGTAAATTTTTTAATTGGGGAATTATCTTTAAATAAAAAACAAACTTTAGGCGGTACGCGAGCGCGGCGGGCACTCAAACGGAAGGAAAGGAACACAACACAACCTCAGTTATCATTCACCAGTGTTGCCGTTGCCGCGCTTATGACAAGACAATACATAATTATCATCACGCAATTATCAATGCACCCTAATTGCAGCTATTTAAATTACAAATCAACGGCCCTCCAAAATATCTTATTTCAATCCAACACACCATACACAAAAAAAAATTATGATCAAAGGTAGCGCCATCTCTCGGGGACTTTTCAAACTAAAAAGTTTTATATCGAACTTTGCACAATGCCAAATTCAATATATATAATATTTTTTCATAATTTATAAATATTGAATTTTGCATGGGGCCAAATTCAATATATTTATTTTTTCAAAGTTATTTTATATATATCGAACTTTGCATGCTGCTAAATTCGATATAAATATTATTTTTTATTTTAAATATATGCAAAATAGTGGTCATTTTTATCTATATATTGTTTTTCCTGCAAAGTATTTTACATATAAGACGAAATAATTATGGAACATATGGCCCCCCTAAAAAACGGTCTATACCAGTTCACAATATTGCAATAGCCTTGGGTATATATGAGGCCTTACGGAGTATGTACGCTTTTACAGGTTGCGACATTGTGTCATTCTTTAATTCATAAGGTAAAAAAACAGCATTTAAAGGAGATGAACATTATTGAAGCATTTAAATATATTGGTACTTCAGGTACACCCCCCCCCCCACGCAGCCTGTATTGAAGATATTGAAGAAGTATACAGGGTGTCCCACTAAGGTCGGCCAGGTACGATATTATGGAGACCATAGACCTTACGTAACTTGAAAACTAATGCAGATATTGAATTGCGATTTGCGCCAGAAAGTAGATATTTTTTTGCTCTTCAAGCAAAGCAATACAAAAATAATATTATGCCATTTGGATTTTTCATGAAAATTAGAAAAAACTGGCTCTTGAATAAACAGCGCCCTCTAGAAGACGCGGTGGGAACTATCGACCTCGAACGAAGTGGTGTTCTAAATAACAATGAAATTGTCTTCCAAATAAACCCAAATTGAATGAGTTTGAATGAGGTGTATGGAAGATACAGAAATTTGTAAAAAAAAAAATCACCAGTTTTCCCCACCCTTATTACTGAAGATACGAAAAAAAGCCTAATAACCAAACTGGCGCAAAAATTAATGAACTTTTGATTTCTGTTGTTAAAACAGTATCTTAATATAGCGATTTCTTGAGAAAAGTTGAATTTTTAGCTATATTGTGGCGTCATTTGTTCCGCGAGTCCGTTGTGTTCAACCCTGGATGGCTCAACTATTGTGTACAACCCTGGCGGCCTGACGTGACGTGACAGAAGACAGCTGTCCCAGGTTGTTGTTTACTTCAAGTCAGCCATTGATGACTTGATAGTGTTCTCGGATTCCCATGAGGAACATCTGCAACATCTACGCAAAATCTTTAATGTTCTGCGTGAGAACAAACTCACTATCAACCTCAGCAAGTGCCAAATCAACAAGTCAGAAGTTATGTACCTCGGCTACTCCATCAACAAGCTCGGATACAAACCACCTGATTCCAAGATCCAAGCCATCGCTTCTTACCCCAAGCCAGAGACCATCTCTGACCTTCGTAAGTTTTTGGGAATGCTCAATTATTACCGTCGCTGTATTCCAAATGCCGCTGAACTTCAAGCCCCTCTCAATGCATTTATGAAGGGTGCCAAGAAAAAAGACAAACGGCCCATCCCTTGAGCCGCATTCTTTCGGACCGGATCAGTTGATCAAAACGCGTTATGTTCCAGTGATCACGTTCTTTCGCATTTTGGCAAATGACAGTTAACGAATCATGATCCGAGAAAGTCTGAACATATTGAACATTTTTTGTTTGTGATTAGTTTGTTCCGATCGCGAAAATCTAACCTCAACTTTCAAATTATTTCTTGTTTACTTTTTGCGCTTTCTGCAATAATATATAATATAAATTTTGTAAGCTCGTCCATTATTATAAGCACAGAAAAACAAACGTAGCAAATCAAAAAACTGCAAAATATAATAATAACCAACTCAAAAAATAGAGAATAGAGGAAAAGCACCAGCTGGCAGTGACACATCAGTGACAGCGTTTTTTCGGACTAATAAATGAAACATGTTCCATCTGAACGAACGGATTCAAATATTTTGCGAAAGAATGCGGCTTTGGACACCCAGCTCAGAGAAGGCCTACCAAGACTGTGTAGAAAGCATTGTCAAAGCGACTTGTACCAGCTTCATCTCCCCCTCTGCAAGTCTCGCCCTCGTCACTGATGCCTCGGACTTCGCCATTGGAGCTGCACTTGAACAGCTGATCAACGACTGCTGGAAGCCCATAGGTTTTTTTTCCCGCAAGTTGAGTCCCACCGAAACGCGATACAGCACCTACGATCGCGAGCTGCTAGCGATTTTCGCTGCTATAAAGTTCTTTCGTCACCAGCTGGAAGGACGCCAGTTCATCATCAAAACTGATCATCGCCCACTGGTATACGCCTTTGCTCAGCGCGCTGAAAAAGCATCCCCCAGACAGCTCCATCAACTGGACTTTATTTCACAATTCAGCACAGAAATCGTCTATGTCAAGGGAGAACACAACGCCGTTGCTGACGCCGTCTCGTATTAACGCTATCTCCATGCCAACGTCACTGTCTCCTAAAGCCATCGAAGCCGCACAGCTTGAAGACCAAGATACGCCACAAGAATCATCGCTCAATCTGCAACAGCTTGTTATTGAAAACGCCAACGTCCTCTGCGATATTTCTTCAGATCGCATCAGACCCTACATTCCGACAAGTCTCCGACGCAAAGCTTTTGAAGTTGTGCATGGTTTGGCACACCCCAGCGGCCGAGTCACTGCTCGAAGCCTCAAAGAAAAATTTGTTTGGCCTGGAATCAAGAAGGACGCCCTCCAGTGGTCCCGCCAATGCATTCAGTGTCAAAAATCTAAAATTCAACGACACAATCGTCTCGCACCACAGCACATCACCGTCTGACAACAGATTCGAGCATATTCACCTAGACCTCATCATTTTACCACCAGTCAACAAATTTCGTTACTGCTTAACCATAATCGATCGATTTTCTAGATGGCCTGTTGCAGTACCCCTCCAGAACATGGAAGCTGACACCGTCTCGTCTGCTCTCTATGTCAATTGGATTTGCAACTACGGAACGCCACTATCCATCACAACTGACCAGGGCACGCAATTTGAGTCTTCACTATTTTCGGCTCTTGCACGCCTTGTAGGAGCGCGGGTAATCCACACCACGCCCTATCACCCGCAGTCCAATGGCATCGTAGAGCGCTTCCATAGGACTTTGAAGGCAGCCCTTATGTGTCAAGCACCCACGCCCTGGACGGAAGTGCTTCCGACCGTTCTTCTGGGTCTGCGTACGTGCTTGAAAGAAGACCTGAATGCCTCACCAGCGGAGCTCCTTTATGGGACACCCCTGCGTATACCTGGTGAATTCTTCACCTCTGAGTCACCCCCAGCTGATCCCCAAGTCTTCCTCGAAAAATACCGGGACCACATCAGGAAAGTCCGCCCAACACCTACGGCTCACCATATCAAATCTCGCTGCTTCATCCTCAAGGACCTCGCAACTTGCAGTCATGTCTTCCGCCGAGTGGACTCTGTTCGTTGCCCGCTCGAACCGCTCTACACTGGCCCGCATGAAGTCGTCAAGAGAATAAATGACCGAGTGTACAGCATTCGAATCAATGGCGTTGAGAAGACTGTCTCTGTGGACGCCCTGAAGCCAGCCTACACCCTTAAACCCGATACCGTTTCATCCACCCTGGAGAATCACCCAGCGTCATCCTTCACCATGGACCGCCCTCTTCGCACTTACTCAAAAAAGAAGGTTTCGTTCCTCCCACAAGTGGCTTCGTCACTGGGAGGGGAGTAGATGTGGCGTCATTGTTCCGCGAGTCCGTTGTGTTCAACCCTGGATGGCTCAACTATTGTGTACAACCCTGGCGGCCTGACGTGACGTGACAGAAGACAGCTGTCCCAGGTTGTTGTTTACTTCAAGTCAGCCTGGTTGCCGCGCAATTATGATATCATGTTGTTAACAAAATAAAGTATTTCGATTTATTTGTATGTTCAGTGCCCAGAATTAAACCGAGTTATTAGTTAAACAGTGTTTTCATTCGCTGGTGATATATCAAGCAAACACATAGCAGTAGTAGCTATAATATCATCGTGATTGCGCCCCCTAGCGGTCATCCTAGAAACTTGAACATAATTTCCATCAATTTCTCTTGGCCGATTTAGTGAAGAAAAAAAAATCCCGAAGCCGTAAGGTCTATTGTTCGTCGATTTTCAACTGACACTTGCCGTATGAGGAGCGAGGGGGTGTTTCATATGGCAAAAACAGGTGTGACGTCAGGTAACCATTGGCGTTCTCGTTCTAATGTAGGGAGCCACCAGCTCACATTCCGTCCGAGTATCAGATTAAAATCGACGGACAATATGGTTTCCATAATATGGTACCTGGCCGACCTTAGTGGGACACCTGGTACAAGTGAATTTGTATTGCATAAGTGATCCCGATTGTGAACGCGTCAACAGTGCTCGGAAATATCTCTATAGTACTGAAAATCGCTCCCTTTTTTTAATACTTTCCACATCTGCCTCTCTTAAGCAGCACACTTTAAGACCAGCATATCAAGCAGGACCGATAAGGGGAAGGTATAATAAACTAGAGGCACCTCCAGAGCCAGACGAGTGGGGTTGCAAGCGGTCAGAGCAAGGCTGGAAGCCGATTCGGTCATCTTTGTTTGCCACACATCTGGCAAGGTTTCACAGAGCTTAACCATTGTGGTTGTCTTGAAGACTGTAAAACGATGCGCTTTATTTGCCGACTAAGGGCCAAATTACACTATATTTGCATCTGCAAACTTGCAGTTCTGCAAATATGGCCGACTTGCATATGTGCGCTATTTGCAGAAACGAACAAATAACAGAAAAAATCTGCAATTTTGTCATATTTATGGGGAAAACGTGTTTAAGCGCTACTGATTTACCAGTTTTAAATGTCAAAGTTGTCAAAGTTATTCCAAGGACTTGCGGGACCGTTTCACCATGCGCAAATTTGCAGGCGACCTGCAAATGCATTCTGCTTCTGTAATACGAAAATTCAGACTTGCGGGTCCTGCAGTTGTATCTTGGTTTTGCAGAGCTTCTGTAATTCCAGGCTAAGTAATCTGCCATGCACTCTCAATTGCAAGAAATGTAAAGGTGAACGCACAAACCAAAGGTTATTGTAATGAAGACATTGATAATAATGCATGCAATACTAAGTATTTTTTTGTTTTGTTTAAAAAATATCAAAATTTGAAGTTTGTAAAAATTAAAATGACTGCAAAAATAATTAAACTTTTTGAATTCTATATTTCTGACCTCACCATTGAAATCAGTGACCCCATCAAGTTACCCTCAAATGATACCACATGCCACCTTTTGCACAGTAAAACAGATTTTTTGACAATGAAAAAAAAAAACAATATGGCCGCCAGGATGCCTAAACTTATTAACAAAAAAGTTTTGGAAACATCTTGAATGTTTGTGATGACTATCAAATAGGTACTCAATTAATACCAAAAAAATGGATTTTCAGTAGAAAATATGTTTGGTTCTTCAAAAATAACCGTTTATTACTATAATGGCCGCCATATTGGTTTCACAGGGTGGGGGAAGCAAGTGCTGCGGGTCAAATCGATGCAGGACATAAACATCATCTGTGCCAAATGGCTTGCTTTCTTCATTATTCGTCAGATTTTTTCAATTTTAAATATGTCCGCTTCGGCTATTAGTGATGCTCGTTTCAACGAATATAAATGCAAGATGGCTTTGAATAATTTATTAAAATTAATAACATACCTACTTAACATAGCATAAAAAAAACTCTCAAAACTTTAATGTCATTTCAATAATTTTAAGTGGAACAATATCCTGTTTTTCTCAACTAAAAACAAAACTTCTTTTCCAAAAACATACCTATTTGACTAGAATCTAGATTTTCCTGACTATCTTATAAATAAAACTAAATGAAAATAAATAATGGTTTTTTGGTTTTCAGGCAACAGTCTATTTTTTATGAAAAAGCCATCCCAAAAAACCCTGCGCCGCTTCCACCAGAGGATTTGAATTATTCTCTTTGTTTTCACTAGCGTTATTGTTACTATCTGGAATATTATTGTTGTTGCCCGTAACTTCATCAGTTTTCTCTGGACAATTGTACATTTTATTGATTTTCGTCAAGTCTCCTTTACTGAAACCTTCGCGTTGACCCATTTTTTCCGCTTTGGAAGAATCCTAGGATAAGAAAAAAGCTCAATATTTTAGAATCTGTTGTTTTACGAAATTTACCTTTGGAATTATGGTTGGTTTTCCATTTACGGAGAAGGCTTTGCCAGAATAGTGCATAACTGATCTAAAATCGTATGGAACTCCATAGCCCGTCGTTTTGGCATCATCTGCTTTATCGAAATTGTTTTCATGCCCTAAAATATTCGGTATTTGAAGACTTTGTTCAAGAATATATTAGGAAAATATTGTGATTAAATGACATTATTTGTTAGAAAGAACAACCATTTAGTTCATGGAATCCGACAGATAAACCTTGAAATTTCTGCTGGAGACTTGCTTTTCAGGAAACATGTGTAGAGGATCAAGGAAACGGTATTTGGAGCTAGAGATTTCGGAAAGATCTTCTTTATTCTTGGCTCTTCTTGCACTGTAGACGATCTAGTTATACTTATAAGTTACATCCAAAAAAAAGCTATATTTAATGTCCACCGGGAATTTAAGTTGTGTGAATGTTTTGCTGGTTAAGAAAAATTGAAGAGAATGTCATTTTTATTATAGTGCATGGAATGCAATCACAGTTAAAAATTTCACAATCCTTCAGTTAAGTTCTATATAAAATTTGTGACGTTTTTTTTATCAATATGCAAACATTGATGGCTAGATTGTTCCCTCAATCTTTTGAGAATAATATTGCAAGAAGAATGGACAAAAAGTCTCTTGGAATGATGATGTAGAACAGGCTTTTCGTGTAATCGAAAACAATACTTAATCTCTTGTTCCGCACGATTACTAATCCTGATCTTGAGCTCAAGTTTACACAGATGATTAAAGCCATTTTCAAAGTATAGAAGTTGATGGATGTCGAATTCCATGCACTCAGTAACGATGTCTTTTTCTTCACTTTGGTAGCAAGAAGTGTATGAGCTATGAGGATCCTGAAGCCAAATTGGCAATACATTTTTAGGCAAACCCAACGTTAACCAGTGAATTTAAATTTCTTCGTCAAGAGAGCTGGCTGATGGGTGAATCATACTCTACGTATAACGACCCACAATAAACCCAATCAAGAGCCGAAGTGATACTACACATAAAATCTAACTAATAAAATTAGAATATATATCTAGAAAATTCCTCAACACACACGCGACATTCGCTTACCTACCAGATCTAATATTCTGCCAAGCAATCGTCACGTAATCGTCCCGTTCATAACGATTTTGTTCGTGCAAAAATCCAACGGCGTGCATCAATTCGTGAATCGGAGTGCCCACTCTGGTGACACAAGAAGGACTTTGAAGGTTCACTTCTTGTTTACCTCCGATTCGTCCGACACTGGACCAACAGCCTGTGTTCGAATTTACTATCGAAATGTAATCGTTGTCGGAAGCAGTACGCTTTCTGAATCTAGAACAAACAGTTCATTAAAACACCAAGTTTTTGACATACTGTTATAGTCTGCGGACCAGATTGATATAGATCGAGAAGCCTTGACCATCATTCATATTAATCTGGTCTGGGAGATGACAAAAGAATCGAATGCAATATCATAAGAACAGCTATTTGGCGCTTCAAATTAGTATCTTAATAAACAAAAATGAATGAGATGCTTACTTTAGACATGTATATTTATGGTAAATACTAATAGCCTTTTTGATATTGCCGAGGCTATCCGAATCAAAGAATCCGTCAATTTGATAGGGAACTTCGCCATTAGGCCACCTAAAATAAATCAGAATTAGGTATTGTTTGTCCCTCTATAAAAAATCATAAATTGTAGCTTTGATAAGATTATTAATAAAAAATCTTATTGACGGATGATTGATTCCTTATAAAATAATTACCTTGCACTTTCGGTGACGAGTCCATTTCGTGCCGTTTTAGGAAATACAATGTCTCCTTCGGCGTATTCCCCCATTTCTTCAGGATTCATTTCGGACGTGTGATCCCAGTTTTCCAATAGTCGACCGGTCTCCAGACTTGGTTTCCTGCAAGGTGCATTCTAGTATTGAAAGTTTTTTGTCTTAAGTGGAATTTAAGTTAGGATTTCTTTTTCTTTTCAAATTTTGGTCGGCTTACAAAATACAAAGTCTAAACTACCTAAACCATTGACGGAAAAAAATTAGGTGACGATTGAACATGTTAAGGTTGAATCGTTTAGGAAATGAACTAGGAGGCAGGGAGTTCCAGAGGTCGGCAGTAAGTCACCAAAAAATAGCCCTAGAGATCCTCAGAATAGTCAGCTTTACCACATACGGATGGGATGTCTGTGAGGTTCTTGTGGTTCTTAAATAACTTCTCCCAGCTGAAATAAAGCTGGACAGATCGTCAGAACATGGTAATAGCGATAAAATAACGACAATTCGGCCACCTTGCGTCTATGATCGAAAGACTGCAATGAATCGGTGTGTGTGTATTTCTATTGCTCTTCCTTGTACTGTATATCTAATAAAGAATAAAGTCAACGAATACTTTCCATACATCATGGTCTGGGTTATTATCGCCGGAAGATTTTTTATTTGAGAATACTGTTGCTTGAGTTTTGTAAGCATTGAATTTGACTATGCTACTAAGGCCCCAGATGGTAAAAGTGTTAATATCACTGTTGATACGTTGATAAAGTTCTCGGGCGAGGCGTGTATAAGTAGCTGCCGTAAGCGGTTTGTCAGATAAGAAAGATATTATCAAGCTACTATCGTTCGCAAAGCTGTATATGGGCTATGGGGTTTCTTGTCACAAATCATTTATAAAAATGACAAAGTGTTTGGGACAGAATTGAGCCTTGGGGAACGCCGAAATTTATAGCCAGTGTGTTAGAAGATATACCATGGACCACAACATGTAGTGAGCTGCTTTCAAAAAGCTCCCCAGTCAATGGAAAAATTCGTTCAGAAAACCATACGAGGGAAGTTTGCTGAGGAGACTTGATCAAAAGCTTTGCAGATGTCCAATGCTGCAATTCCAGATTCGCCATGTTTTTCGAGTTCCAAATACGACTGACGTACGCTAGCAGATCCCTTGTTGATCTTTTAGAACGATATTGGAATGTTGGTCAGGGATGAGTTTATTGGTTTCAAATCAAATCGAATCAAAATATGCTTTATTGTTTAAAAATACAAATCTTGTTGACAAAGCTTCCAATATGCTCTAAGATATTGATACAATATAATATAATTTGAAACATCAACAGAGTAGACACATCGCACTATTACGTAGCGGAGATGCGAAGTATTTCTCTACAGAGTAGAAAGCATTAATCAAAAGTAACTCCTTTATTATTCTTATGCTACGAGTAGAGTGATTAGTATATTACATACCGAGTAGGGAAGTGTTTCATTACTGAGAAAATATTTGGTTTGATTTTCTATGCTTTTCCATCCATAGACGCGTTTCGACCTATCAGGTCTCATCAGTATGGCTAGGAAAAGCAAAGAAAACCAAACCAAGTACAACGGTCGAAATTTGATCGTGGCGCCATCTAAGACAAAACTTCAACACCAAGCAGCAAATATTTTCTCATCAGTGGATAATAGGTTTTCCTATTTTGGGTTTTCCCACGAACTGAATTTTGGTCGGCCGATTATACACTCAGTCACCATATTGCAGCGAAAATTGCTGCTTGGTGTTGAAGTTTTGTCTTAGATGGCGCCACGATCAAATTTCGACCGTTGTACTATGTATATATTGCCTACAGGCACGAAACTTGGTTTGGTTTTCTTTGCTTTTCCTAGCCATACTGATGAGACCTGATAGGTCGAAACGCGTCTATGGATGGAAAAGCATAGAAAATCAAACCAAATATTTTCTCATCAGTGGATAATAGGTTTTCCTATTTTGGGTTTTCCCACGAACTGAATTTTGGTCGGCCGATTATACACTCAGTCACCATATTGCAGCGAAAATTGCTGCTTGGTGTTGAAGTTTTGTCTTAGATGGCGCCACGATCAAATTTCGACCGTTGTACTATGTATATATTGCCTACAGGCACGAAACTTGGTTTGGTTTTCTTTGCTTTTTCTAGCCATATTGATGAGACCTGATAGGTCGAAACGCGTCTATGGATGGAAAAGCATAGAAAATCAAACCAAATATTTTCTCATCAGTGGATAATAGGCTTTCCTATTTTGGGTTTTCCCACGAACTGAATTTTGGTCGGCCGATTATACACTCAGTCACCATATTGCAGCGAAAATTGCTGCTTGGTGTTGAAGTTTTGTCTTAGATGGCGCTACGATCAAATTTCGACCGTTGTACTATGTTTCATTACTGTCGAGAGATTTATATAGTCAATCGATACGCGAAGCGTAGCAGTAGTGCAGATAGAGTAGAACAGATAGAGTGAAACAGGGCTGCGCTGGAGATCTTTTTTGTTTTCTTTACATTTTTCGAACACTCCTGTGCCTGAGTTTATTTATTTTGTAGTACACTTTACAAGAATAATGCCCACAAGCTGCCTAAAAAAGGATGATGTAAAATTTTAATTTTGGGTGACTTCTGATCCAGAGAGTAAAAATTAATTTTCTTCAACCAAAGCCAAATTCACCATCGAAAAAAACTGAATTTAATTCAGCTAATAGATACATTAACACAACATTTAATAGTTTTTTAATAATTCAGAGGCGGTACGAAGTTCGCCGGGTCAGCTAGTAAGTTATAAAGAATAGACTGAAATAGTTTTGTAGACGAAAGCCGCATTCTGATCTTATAGCACGCTTCTGGAGAATAAATTATGATGTTAAACAAAGTTAATGAGCATTTCCCTAGAAGCAAATTCCATATCTGGGATTTGACAGTACTAAAAAAAAGTAAACCCTTCTAGCATCCGATTTTCCCACTACCCAGCTCAGCCTTGGCAGTTCTAACAGCGAAACATGCCGGTGATACTTTTCAATACAAGTGTTCAATGTGTTTTTGTCTCAAACTTGAAACCTGAGCTGATAATCAACAATCATGCCAAGATACTTGGTCTCCCCATTTTTGCTCATAACAGTGTTATCCAGATTATAAACATCACCAAGATTAGACTTGAAATTCTTGATGGATGTCTTTTGAATATTAAATGATAGCCGATTGGACTCGCACCACATTTGATTCTTGCTAAGTCGTCGCTCACACAGTCAGCATGTGTCTTTATGATGCCAAACTATTGTGGTATTGTTAAGAAGTTTTTTCAGGGAATGACCAACCATTACCTGAAAAAACAATTATCATTGCCAACGAAAGCTCAGACCAATCAATGTAGTTCAATGCCGGTAGGGGTATTTGCCCTCGGAGTAGTTGTTTCTGACTGGTCAACGAAGTTCTATTGTGGTATTATTGGCAAATGAAGTGCACAGACCATATTCCATTTTGCTCTAGAAAAACCATCATTCGCTCCTTGATAAGCTTTTCAACTATCTTGCTTAGCGTGGGCAACAGTGATATGGGTCGGTAATTAGAGGGCTACTCCTTCTCCCCTCCTTTAAAAATTGGGAAACTGATTGTACCCACTATACCTTTTTTATTTGACATTTTAGAGTGTCTCAAATAAAAGTTTTATTGTTGAAATTATTATTTTTTTAAAACTCCCTTTCGCATACCTACACCTTTCAGAAAAGCTGGTCGTGGTCAAGGTTGTTTGGGAAAGATAGGTTGCTTGCTAGCCTGCTATGACGTCATCTGTGTGGGTGTCTCAACATGATGCCATGATCTCCATAAGGCACCCCACATGCGTTACCCATTACCAGGCAACCCAAAAGTCTGAGGACCAGACAGACGGAGCTTCATTGTAATTCGTAATAAGTGCTAGTCTTTATAGTTGGTATCTTAAACGAAAACAGAGCTAATCCAAATTTCCTTCCTCTTGATAATCTTTATAAGAAAAATAAAAACCCTAAGAAAAAAAAAATAAAACTTAAAAAAAAAAAATTATGACCCTCAACGAGAATCGAACCAGGATCAATTTTCTCCAAAAAGGTATGTGCGTATCCTCACTGGGCCACACCATACCTCTGGAAGTAGGTAATCGTAGAAATCGAAGTAATAAAGTGAGCAAACATCACCTTTCCTAAGCTATTACGATACATTTGGCAACGGAACCCATTAAGATCGGTGCAACGTTTTGGTGAATTTAGCCACATGTGGAAATCGTTTGGCATGTTCGTAGCTCCGTCTATCTGCTCCCCAGGCAACCTATTAACTTTAAAAACCTTGGTGGTGGTTCAACTCTTCCATTAAATGGAATTTTATGTATGGTATTGAATATTCGGATTGTATTTCTACAACGTAAAATTCTGAGCAGATTTCATGTGTCATGATTTTACCCTTTGTGTTCTTTTGGGCAGTCGTAACACTCAAAAATCTTTGGGGTCCCTTTAGGGGGGCCCATCGAAATGTCTGTACTGGAGCCCGCGCGTGCTTTGCACGGCCCTGCCCAGCATCTATCAGCAAACAAACTTATAACCATGTTCGTTAATCAGTTATCATACCTAAACCCAAGCCCTTAACCTAATGTAGATAGTAGATTGTGGGGGAGTCGTTTCGGCTTTTCAGCCGCTCAGCACTGCTACCTTTGCAGATATTTTGTACGTGACTCTACATATTAAGTTGTCTCCAGGAAGCTTAGACTTCTGCCAAAGGAAGCTATTTTTCTGGATGTCAGTTGGCCCACTTCTTCTGGTGACAGTGTTGCCCCCTCGAGGAATTTCAGCCTCTTGCAGAACTGGGCTGGACATTCGCAGAGCAGGTGCTCCAGAGTCTCCGCTGCGTCTGAGAATCTGCAGAGATCGTCTTCTGCTCTGCCCATTAACCTTAAATAGTATTTTACCAGGCAGTGTCCTGTGAGCAGTTCTAAACCTAATGTGGTAGCACGTCTTCAATAAAGGAAATCAGGGTAACTGGCAAAGGTATTGTTGATTTTAGCAAGAAAATAACTATAAAATAGTGTTTTGAACATCCATCGTAATAAAACCAGTCCAACAAACAAAATTAAAGTGTTTCTGGTTGTGGTGGAGATCACTCAGAAATCAAGGAAACAACTCATCAAAAATGTCTCAATCGTGAGAAACCCCATCTATTTGAGTTTGCTTTTGATTTCTGCAAATGTGTTTGTGGATATTTCTCAAATAGAACTAACAAGCTCAAAGATTAGGTGCATGCCGTTGTGAAAATAAACATTCACATATTCCTGCATGCAATGCAGACATATTAATTTTTTTGAATGTTCAAAAGCAACAAATAAAAACAACAATAATTAATATACATAGAAGTGAAAATCTTTTATGTAAAAGAATATCTCTTTGGGTAGTTTTAGCTGGGTTTTTCTGGAATCGATAAATTTGCTTTCAATGATAAGTAAAAGCATTGGAAATTTGAAGACATTCGTTTTTAATGATCTTCAAAATCTGATAATTTATCATTATGAGCCGCAGATCTCTTATCACACCCATCATCAAGACTTTTTCTATTATTTTTATAAAAGTAGGTACCTATATAATGTGGGATAAACCTCATCTACCTACTTCAAAATCTACATAATTCGTTCTATATGTATAAATGTAAAAATCAATTGGGAAATCTAATTTTACGATAATTTGATGCTTTTTCGTGCACTTATTGAAGCGACTACGATCAAATTAAGATAATAACTGTTACGTAGTAGATAAGGCACGCAGAAGTGATATAATTCTTAATTCTTCAACCTGCGTGACTGTATGGTCGATGGGCAATAGATAGACCAAGGATTATTATTTTGAACTGGCTAATCCATATAAGAAGAGAATGAACAGGAGTTACGAATAAGATATTCAAATGATCTATATATTTTACAACATTTTAGGGACTAAAGTGTCCTTTCATCTTTCATTGAATAATAATAATAAAATAATAATAACAAAATAGTTGGTGGAAATGGCCATTAGAAAAATTAAGAAGAAAACGAAAATTCAAGATCCGAGAATAGACAAAATATGAGATTGAAAAATAGAAAAATAAAGAATAAATAAATACCTATATACTTAGATGATAGTAATAATAATACCTGAGTAAACATGAAAAAATTTGCAAAAATATGGCGGCAGCGGCATGGCTAACTTCTATATTCATATTCAAAATCTGCAAGAATATGGCGGCGGTACCGAATGTCTATTTGAAAAGGTTAAGTCACTGTAGGTGGGCCGGGGCTACAGTGACTCTATAACCCACAGTGGCGACAATTGCTGTCTCATTTTTGATTGGTTCTAAAATCCCATATATTTACATTGAAAACACCGCCATCTTGTTCCCAACCCCTTGTTACTTTTAAATATGGATATATGGGATTTAGGTGAACATCCATCATAAATCATGGAAAACAACGTATTTGATGGATGGTCATCAAATACGTCGATTTCAATTTTTTATGATAGATGTCCATTTAAATCCTATATATTAATATTTAAAAGTAACAAGAGGTAGGGAACAAGATGGCGGCGGGACCTCTATTGTCGCCACTGTATGTAAAGGTTTATTTAGCCACTGTAGCCGGGGCCATTGGAAAGGGTTGAAAAGGAAACAACCAATCAAATACCTTGACGATACATAAACCCCGGAAAGGGGCGGGGCTCAACTAACCAATTGAATGGCCTGCTGATATTACTCGCATCTGATTAGAAAGGGGCGGGGCTTATATCCAACCTATCAAATGCTTTGTTGATATCCTTGCGTTTGATAAGGGGTCAGCCACAGTGGTGCCAGCTTGACGGAATCATCTCCTTTTTGCCTTTTTGAGGAAATTTTCTATTTTCGTTCGCAACGGATAGAAGCGGAAATAGCGGAATTTTCAAAGTCAGTTTTTTTTTTAAGATAAAAGTCAAAATGACATTAGGCCTATTCGGGTTTGGAAAAAGGACGGTTCTAGAACGGTTCAAAACAATCGTCCAGTTTATTGATCAACAAAATAACAACGACTCGACTATCACAAATTTCAATAATAAACTATGCGATTCTTCTGGACCGTTCTAGAACCGTACTTTTTCCAAACCCGAATAGGCCTATTATGTTGGCAAAACAATGTTAAATTGTCGATGCTTTCAAATTTTTTGTGTAGAGAAGGCTTGTGTTGCCAACATACCTAAGTTACCTACTAAATTTTTGAGTTGGGGAATTATCTTAAAAAAAAAAACAGACTACTTTTTCTTTCATTTAGTTGCAAAATTTTCATATTCAATGAAAAATTGGTAATTTTAAGTATCTAGCACACGATATACAAAAGGTATACAGGGTGGGCCATTGAACTTAAGACATTCTTGAACTTTTTTTTTTCAAAAACGCGCCATTTTCGAGATATTGAAATGTCTCAATTTGAATGGACCACCCTGTATAAGTATGGGTACAACATCTCATTCCCGACTGTAAGTGAAGGCGCAATAATTGTTTTTTTCCACTACCGCGCTTAAAGTACTTACGTTTCGCACCTTTTAGAAGACATAAAATGTCACACACCAGTGCGTAAAGTAGTTTTTTTACTACTAACCTGAGAAATAGTCATTATTCCATCAATTTTTCTGGGAAAAAATTTAATTTCTCTCCTTAGGTTAAAAAAAAATACCTAGGTCAATAATGAAAATGACGTCATGACGCAAGGATATTGTCCAAACGTAACAGGTTTCTATTGGTTTAATTTCAGTGTCAAACTGTCAATTTGAAAAAAAAACAGGTTCCTGTATGTACATTATAGGAAATTACCGTAAGCTGTTGATAGAGGACAGCACTTCCAACAAGAGAAAATAATTTGAACACAGATTTCAAACCTATTTTTTATTTTCTACCAGCAGTAGTAGAAAAAATTCTATATAGATATCCTTCGGTAGAGAAAGTCATTATACAGGGTGTCCCAGAATATGTGGGCAATCTCTCGGATTCAGAGAGAACACAAAAAAATAACATGACAACTTCCTATAAAAAAAAATTCCTACGGCCCCCCCTACGAAGTTACGTGCCCCTAAAGGACGCCTCTGAAAATCGGTTTTTTGTTGATAACTTTCAAAATACTTCGTTTAATTTTTTTTTTTTTTTAATATGATGGATACTAGGTGAGACCTCTCAAAATGGACCCTTTCAAACACACTTGGCCAATCTATTTTGCCAGGGACGGACTATAGCTTTAACACAATAATGCAAATTTTTTTATGATATAGGCATAGCAATAATATTTTTAGATTGTTTCAACCTTGAACTAGAATAAAGGTACTCTTATTCGATGTCAAAAAAATGAGCTGGTTTCGAGAAAAATCTGTTTTTGTGTATTAATGGTTTTTTATTAAATAATTTTTTATGTTGACTCAACATGAGATCCTTCTAATCTTATGCATTCCATACCTATTTTAATAAAATATTGTTCGACTCTCGACAATGCTTCAATATTAGCCCTTATTTCGCGAAAGTGAAAATTATTCCTTTCTACTAATATTTCCTCAGTTTTATTATTGCGTTAAAGCTAGTCCGTCCCTGGCAAACCAGATTGGTCGAGTGTGTTTGAGAGGGTCCATTTTAGGGGGTCTCACCTAGTATCCATCATATTAAAAGAAAAAAAATTACACGAAGTATTTTAAAAGTTATCAACAAAAAACCGATTTGCAGAGGCGTCCTTTAGGGGACCGTAACTTCGTAGGGGGGGTCGTAGGAATTTTTTTTTTATAGGAAGTTGTCATGTTATTTTTTCGAGTTCTATCTGAATCCGAGAGATTGCCCACATATTCTGGGACACCCTGTATACCTTACGCATTATCTCTGCGCTTCGCTCCTCGGTTTATAGAAGCGCTCGGTATATAATGACCAACTTCTCTACCTAGGTATATAATGTAATATTATTGATGTTTCTAATTCAGATAATTGATTTTCTGCTTTCCAAATCATTAAAACTGTATAAATTGGAACAATTAATGTCACAATGACGCAAATTTTTTTCACAACCAACAATCTTCACGCAAGCTTTGAGAACAAGACTGATGCTTCAAACAATCTAACAATACCAGTTCAATAATATCCAATCACACTTCAAGCGTAAAATTATCAAAAATATCTTCTGTTTTTTTAAGATATTTATATTCGAGACAGGCAAATCGAATCCATACTCCATTATTACAATCCGAAACACACAAATTCGGGCAGAACAGATAATAAAGGTTTAGCGATTCTAATTTAAAAAAAAAACACATTCCGCACTCAGAACTCAATTTCAATTTCCCAGATACAGATCAATGAGTCTACTAAGAAAGCAAATCACTCAAAATTCAGAGTCAAATGACGTTATGAACATAGAAGAGTCGATGTATGGACAGCAGATCAGAATAAAGATCAGAAATTAATGCGGAAGCAGCTCCAGAAAAAGAATATAAAGAAGTCAGTCTTGTGTTACCCAGGGCCGGCCCTACCATAAGGCGAACGGAGCGAGCGCTCCAGGAGCCAGACCTCGGGGGCGCCTCCGACTCGTTCCTTGGTGATAAAAAAAAAGAAAAATATATGTTTTTGCTTTGAATCCGGTCTTTTCGATATTCTGTTATTCTGCTTGTAAGCAGGCGTGTGGTTATGTTATAGTATGTGAATCCCAAGTGAATAACCTGTTTTGACGTTTTTTTGAGACGCGCACGCGTCGCTGGCATGGTGTCACGGGTGTCACCCCTACACGGTCAAAACTAATGATAGATATTTCGGGATTAAATCTTCCAGGAGAAATGATATGTTCGAAGAAGTGCTTATAGTCTATTTCATTGCAGTTGATAGCTCAAATCAAGGTTCAGGACCATAAAGTAATTGTAAACCCTATGGTTTACAATAGTTTTATAATCACTTTATGGCCCTAACCCTGGATTTGAGTTATCGACTTCAATGAAATAGACTATAGATAGTGATCAAGGTCATCCAAAAGCAGTCCTTCAGACCTTAGTATTAAATAATTAACAAGACACGTTCAGTATATCTCGACAGCTCTCCGTATTTTTGTGATCATTCCTGTTACGGCAGCGAAAGGTGAACAGAGCTTTAGTGAGCTTAAGTTTATTAAGACGTAGCTTAAAGTCCAAGGATGATACACACCTACAGGATTGCTTGTCGGCCTCGTTTTTGATAATCGCCGTCATAATGGTGTGTCACCATTTCCGACGTCATAACTAATTCCGTCAGCTGCTTAAACAGCTTACAATAAGGCGAGAAATAACATGCTGCCTACGTCACAACTGGTGATTTGGCGTGTTGGTGGAAGGGCCGGAAGGGGCGATTTGTTCCACACAGACGTTATGAGGATAGGCTATCCTGTAGTAGGGGAGAGTGGGGCAAAGCGGATGGAAATTTTATTTTTCTAGCTGGCGATCTTATTATTTAAATAGAAGGTGTAAAAATGCTGTCAATCAAAAGTTTAGTCTCTAATTTAAAAAGGACATTGATATAATGTATCTGCGGTGAAGGTTTTTTATAAAAAAAATTTAAAAAAAAAAGTGAAAATCATTCCACTTTGCCCCTTCGGTAGGGTAAAGTGAAACACTATACGGGGCAAAGTGAAATGGAAAATTTTGTTCATCAAAGTGGCATATAAAAAAAAGCATTTTTAGGCGTTCCAAAAAGTTAAGAAGATATTTTATTCACAAAAATCACATATGAAAGCCTTTTTAGTTTGACTTTCATATGCGGTACATTTTTCATGAGCCCATCTCTCGCAGCTACTGCAGCATATCCAGCTTTCTCCAGAACTAGGTTTTAGGAATTCACCATCGCAAAAAATACATCTTGTGTCATCATCATTTTCACCACCTTGTGCAGAAACGTGCTCCACCATTTTGCGTTTACTATGACAATGTTCCGGTTTGTCTTTCTTTTTGCTTTCGAAGACATTTCTCTTTACAGTGTTAACTAACTTCTTGGGCGTTGGACTATTTTTTTTTAACAGTTCACGATAATTCCGTTCTTTACATCGAACTGATAGGCCAGATGCCTCAAATCTGATATTTTCAAGCCAAAGTATCTGCTCTCCATGAACAGATAATGTTCAGCAAGCTGTTGGTCTTGTTATGGTGTAAAACCACGAGTAAATCTGCCAAACTTTCTCTTGAAGCTTCCTCAGAAACGCAGTTTTTTCTAGCTCTTTGAAACAACATCGTTCGTGGCACATTATAGGTGAGAGCTGCCTGCTCATAACTCAAACGATTTGCTCTAACTGCTGTAATAGCGTTAACCATATCTTCCTCATCCCAAACATGTGTAGATTTACGGACATAAGTCCTAACCATTTTTGACGGACCTCTAAAAAAATAGGAATAAAAAATAAACATGCATTCAAATGAACCCATTTTTAATATTGTTTTTCTAATGGGGCAAAGTGGAATGCCTTCCACTTTGCCCCGTTTGAGATTTTCCACTCTGCCCCATTTGTAGTCTTTTTAGTGAATGTTTAATTTTTCCAACACCTACTGTGATTCGATCCATCTGTTTTATTTACTACAGTTAGTTATATAACCTACCTTGAAAATAGCGGCAACAGTTCTAATTCGGATATCATCATTTAGATTTTATCCCAAATTCATGACTTCAAAATTTAAACAAATATTCACCGGTTTTGCATAACTTGCAATACCGAAACAACGCGTTAGCGCAGTGGTCACAGCTTGATGTACTGAAATGAACTGCTTATAGACCACATGTTTTGGACAATGGCGTATTAATGCGACGTTGCCATATGTATAATTCCACTTTGCCCCACTCTCCCCTAATAGTGTATATCATTCTTGCCTTAAGTCAACTCCAGCAGAAGACAATTTTATTCTACTTTAAGTCAACTCTTAAAAGAAGAAGAGTAGGTATACTCGTAAGCATTAAAAGTGGGACACCCGACTGACAGGTTTTGTAATTTTTCGCTATTTTGGGTAAATCAGTATTTTCTGTACAACGGATTTTTTGTCAAATCCCTGTCATTGCCGACGGTGTAGCTGGTGAGCCCGTTTTACAATAGGAAAAATCGGGTGTCCCATTTTTAATGCTCACGACGACTATGGCTATTCTCAAATTTCAAATAAGATAGATAATGGTCAAAATTCATGCTCGCGCGTACGATTCACATTTAAATTAGGGGCGCCAAAGTCTGATCTCGCTCCATCCTAAAAGTAGTCTCGGGCCGGCAACTGTTACCTACAAGTTTCTAATTTTTTTTGGATTATGCCGTGGTACAATCTAGCCCACGACTAGTGATCGTTATTATTTTTCAAATCAAGTAGTAAGAAAAGGTTTAATCATAGTTTGGAGAAGTGTTGGAAACAATAAAGGCAAGCAATTTGATTACCAAGACAAAAGGACCTAGATGAAGTGAAAATAAAAAACAAGTTGTAGGTCGGTACCTACTCTTTGTTCCTGGATTAGAATTTAACCTAATTTCTGTACGTAGATTGGATTGGGTGAGATAGAAAACCAATAATTGTTACGAAATGAAGAGAAGTCTTGTCTGTTTGTAGGATGACTTATATCAAAATCCAACATCTCACGATGAAGACAGGTATGTTTCAACGTTTATTAAATATTTTATTTACAATCATATACATGTAATGTTGACTTTACTGACTTTTAAAAAGATTGAAAATGTCACTTTTATGACTCTTACTTTCGACCCGTGGGCCGAAAGTAAATGAAATTTTTAAAATTTATTGTATGTTTTGACTTTTACTTTTGGCCCACGAGTCAAAAGTTTACTTTCTTCCCGTGGGCCGAAAGTAAATGAAATTGTTAATTATTGTATTTTTTTAGTTTTAATTCAAATAAAAATTCCAAAATTCGAATACTTGTAAATAAAATAGTATAAATACCTCAGGGAAAAGTTTCATTACTGTCTCGAGATTTTAGTTAGACCTCGGCTGCGTCTCGATCTAACTAAAATCTCTCGACAGTAATGAAACACTCTCCACCTCGGTATGTAATATACTATTACACATTTCACTACTTATTATACAATATGTAGCGAAGCTGAAGTTTCCTGGAATGTGAAAAGGAATAGGTACAGTTATGACGGCGGTTTATTTGATGAACAAAAGCTCCTTGTGAAAACAGATGTATCAGCAGAATTATGGTTTGGAGAGAAGGGGAAACTGACAAATAGAATTTTCAGTTGTATTGCATATCTTCATCTACCAAGAGAACCAAACATTGAAAAATTCAATAATAACACGGTGAAAAAATCCAAATACTTAGTCATGATCTCAGTTTTGATGAAAATTGGCCAGCAGAAATCGTAATTCCTCACAAATTCGGGAATGAAGAGAAAGGCATTTGAAGTTGTCAAGTAGTATCGAAATCAAGAAAATATTAGGTATTCCAGAAGCAGAAGAAAATATTGAGGATATAGAATGTGTAGAATCTGAAAAGTTTGAAGATACAGAAGAGGAGCATTCGGAAGAAATACAACCAAAATATCTTGAGAAATAGGTATTGTAGCCATTGCAATAAGAACAAAGTCGTTTCTTCACAATGTTTCACTTTAGAATTTTTTGAATTTGAATCGATACAAACCAAAATTGGTACCTAATAAGAGAAATTCTTTAGAGAAAATCAAGCAGATTGTGACATAATACGATCTTTTGACATCAGAGTATTTTGAGCCATTGAAAATGAAAAAAACCTTAATGGATGACAAGAAATGCATTTCTCCATGGTTATTTGAAGGAAGAAATGTAGATGCAACAAATTGCCTGATGACTTTGTAAATCAATCAACAGAATATGCTACAGATGGAGTCAAACACCCCTCAAGGGTTTGATTTGCTTGATATGAAAAGTTGTACTCATTTTTGAAGAGTTTGAGAATAAGACAATGTAATGTTCTGTGAATGTAATCACGATAATTATTGTCTCCATATTAGAAGTTTGAGGGCAACACAAAAATATTCTGACAAGTTTTCGTCGATGACTTGATTTTAGCAAGCAACAAACTGTCTAAAAGTGGAATCAAAAGATATTCTGGGTGCAAAACTCAAACTACTCTACAGTTCGCCAACCTTCAGAAACACAAACATCACTTTCAATTTCAAAAAACTGCAAACCTTCCTCGGAAAACTTAGCAATTCTTCTTTTTAGTAGGTACTTACTAGGTGGGGGATAAGGAAGAAAATCCTCTTCTCTTTACTCTAGAAGAATGTAAATAATTGTTCTACTTCTCTTCATTTCTCATTGAGTATTCACAAAATTCAAACATATATAAATATTAACATGACTTACCGAAATATTCGTTCTCCTAAATACGACAAATCTGGCATTACAACGCCATCATCACTATCGTCAAATGATATCGAATCAAAAGGCCAACTTCTTACGTTCGACAATGCAGCGACAAAAAACACTGAACCGATCTGCCACATGTTTGCAAAAAAAATCAAATGTCGAGAATCAAATTCTTTTATACACTTATATAAGAACTAATTTGATACTAGACTATTTTATAGTCGGAATTTTAACACCAAATTATTTCCTTGCAGCAAGAAGGTTTTGCGTACTTTTGATTATTTATGTAAATACCAAAAGCTCACTTCCGTTATCGTGTGCAAATTTGAATAATAAAAACAGTTTGGGCAGGTACCTAATCTTTATGTTTTATTTGGCGCAATAGAATGCTAAAATTATTATCATTATCTAATAGCCCTGTTTCAAAGTGTGTAATCTACTTATTGTACAAAGTCATATAAATTTTAAATTTTGAATAGAATAAGTTTTCGAGGAGTGTCTTTGCATAATCCACAATTTAACGAAGTTTTTGGTTTTTTAGGAAAACTACTAGATAATAAAGAATGGTTTGAAAGTAAGTATCTTATAATTTGAAAAAACTTTACATTTATTTGGAATAGAGAGCACCGAATTAAACATTGATGAAATGAAAATGTAAAGATTGGTCTATTTATATAGTAGAAATTGTTAATTTCAGGGAAAGTCATGCATTATTTTGGAGGGGAAAATAATTTTGTGCATTATTCAAATAAATATGGCATTGTAGTAGTAGTTACTTACATAATCAGATCACAGGTTTAGTTTTTGACTCTCGTTTTACTGTTTAGAGTAGAGTTATACTATTAGTCCATAGTCTATTCAATTCTAAAACACAATAGACTCTATTGTGTTTTAGGACCGGTTTATCAATGGACGCTCATTTAGTTTAGCTCTCGTTTAACTTGATAATAATTAATAGTTAAACCGAGAGCAAGAACTAAACCCAAACACCGTCCACGGATAAACCGTTCCTTAATCCGTTGTATATTGAATGGTTGAAATGTATTAGTATAATAGAGATCAAGTGCATCACATGCCTAAATAAGGTTTGCCTCAAATAAGACAATAAGTAGCTAATTGCAATGGAGATATTGTGTGAAATTTCCTTTTTTTACATAGCAAACTCCATAAAAATAAGTAGTAAATGAAATGAATTAGGTAGGTACCTATCAAAAATGAAGCAAATAGTTTTATTTAGGCGAATTCGCAGATAAGTGAGACACAGAAAATAGATGTAGGAGCTCTTCCTAAAACAGCAAACTTTACGTTCAAATGCACTTTGGCTAGCAAACAACTTCCAGTAAGAGATAAACAAACTCTAGATTCTGGATTAATAATAATAAATTCATTTTCAATTGTTTTTCAAATCCAATCTCTAACTATTAGATATCTCACCCAATGACCATGATAATAGTCAAAAAAAAACTAGAGCAATTCTATGCTAATTCGGATTAGCAGATTACTAGAAGGAATCGCTAGCATTGTTATCAAGTATATCGAGTACATAAATTAAATATTTTAATGGCTCTCCATGAAAAATTTCCATACAATAAAATAAAACACAATTGACAAGGTTGTTTCATAATAAAATCTGTTATATTAACATTGACCTTTCAATATGTAAGGTAACAGTAAAGTTTTATAACTTTGTTCCTTGTTTGTTTTATAAATCACATACTTTCATGAAAGAATATGGATAGGTATTTATTTGATTTTAATACAACTTTAAGTTGCCCGTAATCTTGTCTAATACACTTTTTGGGGCTGGGCCTATTGCTATCACAGTTCTGGTACCTAAAATAAACAATACAAGAATTATGTTGTGAAAAATATTTGGTGGATTGGAATCTCGGAAATGGAGATTAGGTTCAATGTTAAGTGATTCTAAGATTTTTTATTCAAGGTATAAGTATTTACATAAACAATTATTAAATATTGAATTATTATAATTTCGCAATATCGTTTTTTGAAGCAGAATTTTCCAAACAAACATATTACAGTCTGGGAATGGATTAAAAGAATGCAGAAAGGAGTTCTAATGGCAACGATTTGAATTTAATTTCTAGTGTTGAATTTTAAGGTAGGTATAACTTTTAATTTTAATTAACGTACTTTAGGTAGGTATGTACTAATTGTAGTATTTTGATTTAATTATATTCTAGTATTTCCTTAAATAAAATATTATGCCTCACCTGGTGCTACTTGAGTCTGACCAGCATCTCTTATAATAGAGCTCAATACATTCATTTGCTTTGCCTTGCTATCAAGTTGCAATAACTGCTCTTCAGAGTCTACTCTTAATGCAATTTTAGTGCCCCCTATAAAAAATCAGTCATATTAATTAACAACTTCGAGAATTATAAAGAAAAAGCTAACTAAAATGAAATAGAGAAATCAAGAATCTTATAATCACCATGTTTGAGCCAATTTTGGAGCAACTTCCTATTATTTAATGTTTTTGCATAAGCAGCCATAGCGGCGTGGCCACATTGAGCGGCAACTTTGCCTTTTTGCATTTTGAGGTCATTTCTTACTCCTAAGATTAATCGAAATTCGTCGTCTGTGTCTTCAAACTGAAATAAAGAAAAACTCGAAGTTTGGGAATATACCTATTTAAGAAAAATCAAAATTAAGTTGGTATTATAGGTATCTACAATATGTATTATGCTTGTTACTGCACATGTGTCAGATCTTATTCACGATCATACAATGTGCCTTCCTTCTGCATAGAGTACTGATATACCAGGGAAAGCCAACCTGTTTTAAACTATTAAAAAAAAGGGATATAAACTATTATAAAAAACTCGATAAAAAAGAAATATATTCATATTTCGCTATTTAGTTCCTAGTAGTGGTAGAATTTCATTTTGGATGCTCATCTCCTTGACATACAACAAATGCAAGCGACATTCCCTACTTTTATAGCATTGTTATAACAAATTCGTATTTTTGCTTACTTCAACGGACAGCACTAATTAATCTTATATGAAACTATATACAGTGTGTATCAGCCAAATGGAATAAATTTGATAATAAATAAATGGGCAACATTTCGAAAAAACGCTCGAACTCGTCAATTTTGTTTTTTTGCTTCAGATTTTTTCACTCCAATTTTAATATAGAGCGTGTTCTAAAAACAGCTGTACGGTTATAAACTTAATTTTTTTGATTTGTTATAGTTGGTGACTTCAGTAGATATTCCGGTTGGTTTTTTTGAAAAAAGGTTGGATTTAGGTCAAAAATAAACGGCGTTGAAGAAAACAATGTATATTTGCCGACGTTTCAGCCTAAATTAGGCCATCCTCAGGGCAATACAAGTTACTTCTCCAGTGTTATTGAATAGAATGTTATATACATAAGGAACATAATGTTGCTTCACTTCGTTCTTCGATTAAGCTTTGTAAACAAACAGGACATTAATATTAGACAGTTACAAACAAAAATAAAATTTAAAATCTTTGGTAGGTACTGGCTTTATTATTTCAAACGTTGCACTTTATTTTTTTGAATTGTACCCCCTGTATACTAAGACATTTTTGAATTCTGCGGCAAATTCTAGTACAAAGTCATATAGGTACCTATCTTCAACTGTTTCGGAAATATTGAAGTTGAAAATTGACTTTTTTACAACTTTGGACACGCTGTAATACCTGAAAGATTAATTTTATAGCAAACCTGATTACATTCTTGTCTGTAGTACATGAAATGTGTCTATAATTTTTCGCAGAATCTAAAAATGTCATAATATACAGGAGGTACCATTTAAAAAAATAAAGTTGATGACAGTACAGCTCGATGGGTTCAAGGCAGAACGGCATAAGCGCCAAAAATCTCGAAAATGACTTAAAGGTATAGGTAGATAGAAAATTAAGTTCTGCGTCGGTCTGTGCAAGCGGCATATCCACCAAAAAATTATTTTCGCCGCAATTTCATTTTAAAGTTTGCACAAGCGCCAAATAAGGGTCTCCTAGCTATTTCATTTGAGAAATCGTTGAAAAAATTGACTTATTTTATATGTCATATGTTTAAATATACCAAACTATTGAATTAAGTGTTTAAAATATGATAAAGTTTAGAATTTAAGGCAAAATATTCTGTGACGCTTGTGCCAAAACAATTGCATCTAATTCTGTTTGGCACAAACGACATTATACTATGTTATTTAAATGTGCACTTCAAATACATTTTTACCCCACACTGATGTTAATTTTAAATTAATGTAAAGTGTAGTTTGACTTTATACCCATTAAGTTCAATAACTAATTCTTTAAAGCTGGAATATGATATAATAAAGGAAACTTGTAGAAAATAGCTGTTTGCTTAGTATGGCGCTTAGGCCTTTAGTAGGTAGGTAATGTACTAGGTTCTATCTTGTTACAGAAATTATGGATAAAAAATACTGCTCACGAGGCCGGAAATTAATGGAATTGATATAGAAGAAACACGGAATAGAGGAGAATAAAAAAATGACCCATTTTTATTGCAATATTTTTGGCATAAACGACAATTTTGTTTTGTTTTGTTTTTTAAATTGTTTTGGCACAAATCCAGTTAACCGCCATTTCACCTTCTGGATAATGGATATAATATCTATTTGACACAAACGCCTTTGGTTACCTGACATAACCGCCACAAGATAAACCTGTTTTGGCACAAGCAAGAATATTATGGATTTATTTAAAATACTATTGCCCACTTGCACCGTAAGTTAAACAGAGGTTTAAATTTTAACAAGCGTTTATTTTTCTTAACTGACTTGCACCGCAAGTTAATCCTTATTTAAGTACCTCTAAACTGCTGTTAAAATAAACCCCCAATTTCGGTGGTTTAAAATCACAGTTAAGGATTTTTGGGTCTAATGACTTAGGTATAGGTCCAAATAAAAATGGCATTTTTATTTTATTTTTGGGAAAGATTCAAATCAAATAGAAACGTTTAAGCTATAAATAAAATAGAAATGCGCAAAATGCATATTTTCCATCAGAAAATTATATTCAAAATTGACGATTTGTGGGTCAATGAAGATTTGACACCTTTCGAAAATCAACTACGAAAATTCCCTACCTACTCTACTATCGGTCGGTATTAGCTGTGTATCAAAGATGAATTTCCCAGTGATATGCCTTTGCTTTTGCAGGTATTACATAAATTTGAAACCACATAAATTGGTCGATATAATCCACAAGAAAGGGAGACTGCATTACTCAGTCCTAACCTCCAGTACCTACCTAGGTATTCCTTAAATGACAACCAATAACCTTCAGCGTGGTTGGTACGGACACAAGTACAAGCTCCAAGTTATGGGATCTTGAAATTTAAATTATTTTTGAGAATCGGATTCCTCGCTCGGTTCGTCAAACCTCAAGGAGAAGATCCTCGGAAATGTAAATTTACCAAAAACGTGAAAAGCCTTTTGCAAATATAACACCTTCTTGTTTTTAATTATTTTTGAGTCTCCGATTGCTCGCTCCGCTCGCCAAATCTCAAAGAGAAGATCTTCGGAAACGCAAATCCACCAAAAAAAAAACGGAAAACATTTTTCAAACAACACTTACTTGAATTTTAAATTATGCGTAGCGTGTTGGTAACTAAAACCTACCAAAACTTTTTCATATCGTAAGTGAAATGCCTGCGAAATTATTCCATAGAAGATAGAAGTTGGGACCTAAAGTCACTAGAACAAAGACTTTGGCTAGAACCTTAGAACCCCTTAGCCGCCAAAGACATTTATTATAATAGGAGGCTGGCAAACTCCAAAAATGTTGCAAAAGAAACATGGTCAATTGTTAATGACTTGAGGAATAAGGCTTCTTCATCTAGCAAAATTCCTACTTCACCTAAGATCCTTAACGATTACTTTGTTGCTGTGGCTAAGAATTTAGTGAATACCTTAACTCCTTCCCAGGACCCACTTTCATATGTCCCGAATGCTAAGGTGAACTTACACAGTTTCTTCTTCAAGCCTGTAGTAGTTCCAGAGCTTCGCAGTACAATCAAAGATATTAAAAACAAATCTTCATCTGGGACTGATGGACTCACCCTCAAAATGTTCTCTAATCTTCCTGATTGCACATTAAAACATCTTACTACTCTGATCAACAAGTCGTTTCTAAATGGAGCTTTTCCAAACTGTCTTAAGATGGCGATAATTATCCCACTGCATAAGGGAGGTGATAAGGAGCTACCTTCAAACTATCGCCCCATTGCACTCTTTCTACGCTATCAAAGATCATAGAAAGATTGGTTAAAAAGAGGCTTCTATCATTTCTCTCTAAATATAATATTCTAACTACCAGTCAATTCGGTTTCCTAAGTAACAAATGTACTAATGATGCAATGTTTTCCCTTTTCAATAATGTATACTCCAGCCTGAACTGCCACCACTCTACAGCCTCAATTTTCTGTGATTTCTCCAAAGCTTTCGACTGTGTTAATCATAATATCTTAATTAACAAATTACAGTTCTACGGTTTCAGAGGAATGGCTCTCGAATGGTTTAAGTCTTATCTTGGTAACAGAAGTCAGCTTGTGAGGGTGGACTCGACCATGTCCTCTTGTAAACTAATTGAATGTGGTGTGCCTCAGGGTTCAGTTCTTGGCCCTATTTTGTTCCTGCTATTTATTAACGACATTGCTAGTCTGGATATTAGCGGCAAAGTTTGTCTCTTCGCAGACGATACTAGTTTCACTTGGAGCAACCCGGATATTACGGAACTCCATAGAACCGTATCTAGTGACTTAATCACCATCAAATCATGGTGTGACTCAAATCTCCTGTGCCTCAACCTCTCTAAAACCAAAGTTTTATCTTACAGAGCTTCGCTTCAATCTGTAGTACTGGATAACAATACCATGGATTCCGTTGATTCTGTGAAATTCCTGGGGCTTGTTGTTGATAAATCTCTAAAGTGGGACCTGCATATCGACGCCTTAGCAAAGAAATTAAGTTCGGCCTGTTTTGCACTGAGATCTGTTTCCAGGGAGCTTAACTCGGCAACTTGCAGGATGGTATAATTATGCTCTTTTTGAGTCGCATTTACGTTACGCCCTTCCATTCTGGGGCACGTGTTGTGCGTCTCAATTTGAACGCATTTTTAGACTGCAGAAGAGAGCTCTTCGTTATTCTTTGAGACTTGGTAGTAGAACTCACTGCCGGGAAATTTTTATCAAGTCTAGTATATTGACTCTTCCATCTTTATTTATTTTCGAATCCGTCTGCTTAATTCGTAAGCACTTAATATCAGCTATCTCAGAGAGGCCATCTCACAATTATCCACTGAGGAACGCAGAGTTGAATCTTTATCTGCCAATCCCGCGCTCAGAGTTAGTTAAAAGTTCAATACTTTATAATGCTAAAAAGATGCATAATCATCTACCGCCTAACATCAGGTCCATTGCATCTTTTCTCGAATTTCGCAGGGCGTTGAAGGTGTATTTACTGGGGAGAGCCTTGTACACAGTAAGCGAGTTGTTTATGGTTTCCTAATTCTAAATTTTGAGCAGCTTACTCACAGGTTTTGTTTTTGTTCCTGTATCATGATAGGTTATTATAAGTTATTGTTTGTTTGTTTTTTTTAGTACCTATAATATGCTTACTCGCACAGTATAAGCAGTTAGACCTAGATGTTTGTTTATTAGTTTTAATCAAATTTTGACCATGAACTATTTGTTCAAGTGTTTGGTTTTGTCTGTGCTTTTGCATTTGTATGTTTTTTTTTAAATTTTTTCAGCTTTGTCCACAAAATTGTAAAATTTTCTGACAATAAAGCAAATTCTTTCTTTCTTTCTTTCTTTTCCTTTTTAAGCACTCCTTCGACCAGTAGCTTGTTACAGGGGAAGCGGTTGAAGCGGAATAATTTCTTTCGTAATTTTGTTTCATACAGCACTTTTTTCTTGATCTGTCGCCTTATCTGTCTCTTTATTTTTGATGGTACCTTTGTATCTGGTCACTATTGATAAAATTTCATTTTCTGAAAAGTTTGAGGATCGACCCTTTTTTTTCTCCCTTTTCCTCCATAATAAAAAATGGAAAAAATGAAAGGAATATTAAAAGAAAACTAATTGCCAACATTAACGTCAAAATATTTGCATCAGAAATGAGTGTGAAGTTAAGTTGTACTCTATGGCTAGTACCAATGTTCCCAATTTTTAGTGAAATTCCCTAGATCCCTAGTTAAATTTTGAGCCTTACCTGAAAAATCACGGTGCAAGGCTTCAGAAATTAATCTGCTCTTAAATTTTAACTTGTCCGTTAATTAAACTGATCAGTTAGACAAAACGGTGCAAGTGGGCATATGTTATTTCAAATATGTGATAGTTAAAATTTTTGACAACAAAATCCAGATTAAATATCAATAACATGGTGAAAAAAAGGTTTAAAAAAATCCAAAATTATGGTTCTGGGCGGTTTTTTGTCTCTCCTGTAAAATTTGCTAAATGGCGTTTGTGCCGTTCTGCCTTGAAGCCATCGAGCTGTTCTTAGAACACCCTGTGTAAAAAAAATGGTGTGAGAAAATCTTAAGCAAAAAAACAAAATTGACGTGTCCGACCCTTTTTTTCTGAAAAGGCCTCCATTTATTTATTACCGAATTTATTCCATTACACACTGCATATATCGTTTTTAATAAATTTTATAAGTTTCAAATTTGATGCCTAGTATTTTTCATCAAAAACTAAAAATAAAGAAGATATTCATAAAAAAGTGGAAAAATGTACAGGTTCATTTTTTATATTTTCCCACCCCCCTTAACTTTTTTGTGCTACTGTGTATAAAAAAAATGTAAATGGGAAAGGTGTAGTGTTTGAAAAATACTTCTCAGAACACATAGTTTTGTTCATACAGGGTGTTGAAAAAAGTTTAAAAAACAAAAAAATATAATTTTTCAAATGGGGGACTCTGTATATTATGACATTTCTGGATTCTGCGAAAAATTCTAGACATATTTCATGTATAATGTCATATACCTATCTTCAACTGTTTCGGAAATAATGACAGTAGAAAATTGGCTTTTTTGCAACTTTAAGAGACTGTGAAACCTAAACTGTTAATTTTCCAGCAAAACCGATTATAAATTCTTGTCTGCAGCTTTTCATAAGCTAGCATTTGACACCAACTTTGAATTGAACCAGAGATTAAATTTAATTAGAATTTTCAATCATGGTTGCAAACAAGTCAATTTTCTACTGTCATTATTTCCAAAACAGTTGAAGATACGTATATGACATTATGTATGAAATATGTCTAGAATTTTCCGCAGAATCCAGAAAGGTCATAATATACAGGGTGTCCCATTAAAAAAAAAATATTTTTTTTTTGTTTTTTAAACTTCTTGCAACACCCTGTATGAACAAAACTATGTTTTCTGAGAACTATTTTTCAAGCACTACAACATTCCTATTTAAATTTTTTTATACACAGTGGCACAAAAAAGTTAAGGGGGGTGGTAAAATATAAAAAATGACTGGGGGTCAATTTTTGACGATATACGTTAAATTGCGTATTCGAAGATTTGCGAACAAAAATAAACGTATACGTATCTATAAACCCATTTTTGATCGGTGTGCGTAAATGGATAAACGTAGATATTACGAATTCGTTAACATACGTATGGTTGATTTGGCAACGTCGGAAATTTTAGAATGTTTGACAAATTTTTGATGTGTTTTTGCCTTTTTGAATTAAGTTTTGAAGAATTGTGGATGTTTACGATAGTGGTAAATTATGGAAGAAAGCAGTGACAAAAACTAAAAGAAAAGGGGTGCAAATGCCAGTGAAAAGCAAAAGAAACTTGTGAAGTATGTGAAAAGCAAGCTACAGCTAATCCGGTTGATAGCTACCACTTGCGAAAAATTTCAACGCAATCAAAACCTATGAGCATTAAAATAACTGTATAGCAAATATTGCAAAACAACCTTCTAAATAAAAATAACATTCATTACCTACTTTAGTCCAGACATCTAAATCTATTGGTCGTTGTGTCGGGCATGTATGAGGTTCTAAACATTCAACCAAATATCTAACAAGCTCTTTCGATAATCAGAACATATTAATAGGGTGTTTATTTGTAATCTGTACTGCCTTTCTTGCTTCAAGCAGATCTCAGCAGTAGATCGGCGTTCACTTGTCTCATATAAGCTCATAAATAGCAGCTCCTAGCAGATCTTCCCAATTTTTTGAACAGGTAGAACAAGTACAAATGAACACCCTTTAATAAACTGCCTTTGGGCCGGTTTCTCAATAGCAAGTCACCCCCGGGTTAAGCATAACTCCAAGATCCAAATTACGAATTGCCAGTACATTCATCAAGTACTCCAAATTATAGTAGAGACACCTTGTAATCAAGAAGACGAGACAATAGAGCACATTCACTGTGACTGCACTGCTCTTTCGCCAATACACAGAGCCAGATTAGGCCAATCGTCCCCATCTCTAGAAAAGATCAGAGGTACCGCCTTCGGCGACGTCATCGCCTACGTAAAATCGCTAGGCTGGATGATGAGCTAATGATGACCTCTCTTCTTGTGGAGGCGTACAATGGGCATAATTGTGGCTAAGAGCTGTGCATACTATATACCACCCTCCCAGATACAGAGATAGTAGATACACAATAATCCAATAATAAAATCGCTATCAAACAAACTGACAAACAAAAACAACCTAACATCCCCACTTGACAAAAGAAAAACGAATATGCAAACCGAATAAGGCGACTAGAATACCGCTCGCAGAAAAGCGAATGAAAATATGCGCATACGAAACTTTGCGAACGACCAAAAATTAGAACTTGTGGCTGTTCGCAGATTTAGGAACAATCTACATACGTTTCTATATTTGCGAACGGTCAAAAATTGCCACCCTGTACCTTTGGGGTGGTTTTTGGGAGGGTTGCCACCCCCCAGGGGCGGGGACTTTCAGTATATTAAATAACACCCCAAGGCCTAATAATCCAGCAATTTGCAGCTTTAAGGGATTTGGTTCCAGGTGTACCATGAAAACGAGATAAGATGTATTGTTCGTCAATTTTTAACTGACACTTTCCGTATGAGGAGCGAGGGCGTGTTTTATATGGCAAAAACAGGTGTACGTCAGGTAACCATTGGCGTTCTAATGTAGGGAGCTACCAGCTCACATTCCGTCCGAGTATCAGGTTCAAATCGACGGACAATACTAATCTAAGGTAATTTCCTTCACGTTTACTTGCCTGATATCTTTCTTCCATACCATTATCCCAAAAATTCTCTTTTTTTCCATCTGAAGAGTTTTTAACTCTAAATCTGTGCCAGTTGCTTGCCCCCAATTTCAGGATAAAATAAGTCCAAGCGGCTCCAACAAAAGTACCCGCTCCAAAAATTGCTAAATAGGAATTGCTAGCGATGATCCCCATTTTTATTTGAACAAATATAGGGCCCCCCGGAAGCTTTTTTTACAACAAGAACTTTACTAGGCGACTAGGTCTAGGACTAGGGACTAGGCAGGGTCGGCAGGGATTTCAAATTTGAAAAAAAAAATAATAATATGTGAGGTTAGAATGTTGTTGTTGGAGTGCGTTCGATAACTCGTCGGCGTCGAGGTGCCGTATAAAGGCGGCTACACACTAGTCACTATGCGATACTTGACAAGTTTCGAGTAGCGTCTGCGTATTAAATAAACACAGTGAGCAATAATAAAAATAAGACACCCGATTTTTCCTATTGTAAAACGGGCTCATCAGCTACACCGTCGACAGACAGAAGCTGCTTACGATCAAGCACTTTTCTTACCTAAGTTGAAGTTAGTTTCTTAGCTGAGCTAAGTTGTTTGATCGTACGCGCAATTCATAAAGGCTGATCAGCTGCCTATCAAGTTACGATTCACGTCACGTATTTCTAGTTCGGGTTCTAGTTACGACGAGAGTTTCAGGTTCAGTTTGTTGTTTTTATTAATTTATTTTCAATTGAAACTGAATTGTTTTTGTACTACAGCACAGTTTATTTCACATTAAAAATGAACAATTATCTACCTAGAAGTGTCATGAAGCGTGAAATGGCAATAATGAATAATGAATAATAAATTTCATTAAACTAAACACCTTTTCAAAGTTCCTGTTCCAACGACCAACTTTCAACAAAATAAAAATAAAGAAACAACCTCAATTTAGAAATTATTAAACGTCAAAATTCAAAAAATGAGTGCTTCGCGCCAACTTAAATTAGGTCAGCTAAGTTATCTCAGTTAAAAATCCGGGTGTCTTAAGCAAGGGAAAGGGGGGAAGGCAGATTCTAACTTAGTTATGATAGATCGTACGCGCAACTAAGTTAGATTCTTTAAGTTAGGTAAGAAAAGTGCTTGATCGTAAGCAGCTAATGTTGCGTTTAGAAATAACACTACTCTGGGTGTGAGAGTGACCCTAGAGCAGGGATGTGCCGTAGACTATGGGCGGTTACACACGGACGTGGATGTATTAATACATATACGTGCATACATCAACGTGCAAACAACAACGTGCATGGCGATTTTGTACAGACGCTCGCACAAAACTGCAGTCTTGCTATTCTTGCTACAGTGTTCCGAGTGCGCATACAAAAATTGCACTTTCAAAAACGCGACGGTATTTTGCATACACATTGATGTTTTTGTCTGCACGTTCATGTATATACGTACATGTTTTCAGACATCCACGTCCGTGTGTAACCCCCTAATAGCTGGCTCCGGCTATTCGGCGGAGTTGGAGTGGAGTAAGAACAGATACATGAAAAATTTGAAAGCATTGACAATTTTACATTGTATTGCCAACCTAATGTCAGTTTGACTTTTATGTTTAAAAAAAAAAACGCACTTTAAATGTTTTGTTTTTTGCTTCGTAGTTAGTTAAACTGAAGATATGTCTAATTTAATACAATATAAATATAATGTAATGCAAACTTTCAAAAAAAAAAAACAACTCAAATTTCAAATTTTCTGTTGTCTATATTTACAGTCTAAAATCTGTTTTTTTTTTAAAGATAAAAGTCAAACTGACACTGACATTATGTTGGCAGCAGAGCTGGGCAGTAGCTAGCTACCAAGTAGTTAAGCTACTAGCTTAGCTACTTTTTTGGTAGCTAATAACTTATTCAAGCTACTTTGAAAAAAAAGTAGCTTAAATTGTAGCTTTTAGTGATGTGTTTCAAGTATTCATAAGCTACTCTGAAAAGTAGCTAGCTACTAAAACAAGCTATTAAGCTACTTTTGGTAGATAGTTAATAGTTATTTAGGTATTAATGGCAGAAACTGTCATTTACCGCCCGAGGGTGTGGTTAACGATACTCAACGCCCAAAATACTTATTACGTTTTATGCGCAGCGGACTCTTCTAGTTCAAAAATAAAATAACTATACCTATATTATAATGGCATCCATTCGACATTGTTTTCAAAAATAAACAGTTTTCCCCTTATAAAGGCACGTTTCCACCAACCTATCGCCCGCGTTCGAATTTACCGCTCGATAAAAGTAACTTTATACTTTAATTGCTCAAGCTACAATTATCATTTTCCGGAAAATTCTTATCCTGCCTTGCTTAGACTAGTTTCTAGTTTTCTCTGTAGGTATGTGTCTTATTTTATTCTCGCATTCGCAGATCACTGTGATCAAAGTGAACCTTATAAATTAATGTCCATTGTTTTTGACAAAAATATGAATACTATCTCTTAAAGAAAGTTAATATATGTTATTTTCGTATGATGATATTATGAAATTAAATTAGGTAAGGCATGTACATTGATAAAAGTAGCTTAAATAGTAGCTTTCACTGATTCAAAATGTAGTTAAGTTACTAATAGCTTAGCTACTTTTGCAAAGAGGTAGTTAAGCTACTGAGTAACTTAGCTACTTACAATATAAAGTAGCTTGTAGCTTGTAGCTAGCTACTTTTTTCAGGTAGCTTGCCCAGCTCTGGTTGGCAATAGGTACAATGTAAAATTGTCAATGCTTCAAATTTTTTATGTAGAAAAGGCTTGTGTTGCCAACATAGTTACTAAATTTTTGACTTGGGGAATTATCTTTAAAAAAAAAACATACTTTACATTGTCTACATAAGGTGAGCTCGGCTTGCTCACTCCGTGCACTCCGAGTAACTCTATTCGCACTCCAGCCGTTCGGGTTAAGGTTCGGGTATTGCTTTTTACTGTATTAGGGGTGACTCCATTAGCTCTGTTCACTCCACTCCAACTCCGCGCTGAATAGCCGAACCCAGCTATAGTTTACATAGTCTACCTACATGAACATGAAAAAAGTGGATGTAAACAATACGTAGTTAGTAGACAAACCGCGTAAAGTAGATTTCATAAGGTGAGTTCGGCTTGCTCACTCCATGCACTCCGAGTGACTCCATTCGCACTCCAGCCGTTCGGGTATTGCTTTTTTACCGTATTAAGGCCGCAACGGCCCCCCTTCAAATTATATTTTAGTTCTAAAAAAAATTATAGATGGCGCCAAGATGAAAGTATTTTTACAGTGACTCTATAACCCACAGTGGTGACAATTGCTGTCTCATTTTTGATTGGTTCTAAAATCCCATATATTTATATTCAAAACACCGCCATCTTGTTCCCAACCCCTTGTTACTTTTAAATATGAATATATGGGATTTAGGTGAACATCCATCATAAATCATGGAAAACAACGTATTTGATGGACCTAATAATGGTCATCAAATACGTCGATTTCAATTTTTTATGATAGATGTCCATTTAAATCCTATATATTATTATTTAAAAGTAACAAGAGGTTGGGAGCAAGATGGCGGCGGGACCTCTATTGTCGCCACTGTATGTAAAGGTTTATTTAGCCACTGTAAGTATTTTAAATATTATAGCGTTTTCAATTTGCAGAATCAGTGCAACTTTTTTCACTCAGTTCGCACTGATTGGCTAATGGGATTATGGAGGGATTTGTATTGTCATGCCTGGTATGACTTCAAATTTTGTTCTACTCTGTAAAAGTGATGTTTTGTTGTAGAGCTTGTTTTTGTGGTATGTTTAGTTGTGGTAGGTATGAGATTTTCAGGAAGCAATTGGCACATGAATGGGCTTACAAATAGAGGAATACTCGGAGGAATAATAAAAAAAATAGTCTTACCAGGAATCTTACACAATTGTAGATATTGGTAAAAGATCCAAGAGCTAGTAAAAGAAATGCAAATTGTCAGATACCTAAATGGAATGCTCTACCTACTGCATTGGTGAATATTATTATTGCACTAATATGCAAAAACACAAAGGAAAAACTCTAATTTTAGCACTTTCCGCCTTTTGTAAATAAATTTGAATAATTATTATTGAAGCTTTTTATTTTTTCAAAGACATTTTGTCCTACAAAACACGATCCAATTTTTTTATGTATACCTAGGTACGTAAAATAGCTACTTTATTTATTTTCAATGGAAACTAGACTTTTATCAATACATATTTTATTTTATTCCAAGTTGTAAGTCGAATGAAAAATTAAATTTTACTGTTGTTACAATACAAAATTAATATTAATAGTACCTTATCTACATTACAGGTATATTATGGAATTTGAAATAAGTTTGTGTGTGTGATAGAGACATTTTCAGAAATTACACGAAATTGGCAAATTTAATACTGGGTCCTACCGGTCTGAGGTCCTACCTAGTTTTGTAAAATAATGTTAGCCATTTTTTAGGTGTAATAAGTATCTAATGTTGAGAACAAAAAATATTTTTCTCGAGAGATATTTTCGAAGGGATGTTTCTAAAACATTTCAGGACAATCATCCTAGAGATGTTACATTACAAACATCGCAGCGATGTACCATTTATGTCGGAAACATAAGGACCTTAATGGTACATAAATGGGATGTTTCTGGCAGATCGGTGTTATTAGGGTAGAAAAGGCTTGTGTTGCCAACATAGTTACTAAATTTTTGACTTGGGGAATCATCTTTAAAAAAAAAAACAGATTTTAATGTTTACACAGAACGTAGACAATCTTTATTTACGCGTAGATGCCCATTCCTGCCCTAGAGTAATTCTAAACCGTTCATAAATTAACAGGTGCTTACTCGGAGCGTTCGATGGAATCGTTCGGAAATCGAGCGTTTACGTGTGAGTGCGCCCGCCGCCCAAATTACCTCACTCAGGGACTGGGTTGAAAAACGACGGCCTCGGGTTTGACGTGATTTTAAGCGTTGATTTATGGAGGTGTAATTTATAGTTGCTCCTTGCCGAATTTATAGTTGCTCCTTGAGGTTTCCTCAGAAGAAGGAAGCCTTGAACATTTAGATTTGACATGACTAACTTATCAAATAGTGGCAACTGTCCATTCTAAACTCCAATCTACAAGGAAGGCTCGAGGAGAACGACTATTAGGCAATTCAATCCATCTGTCAAAACGGAAAATTCAATGTGGCGTGGCGGCCAAGCAAGTTTGTTTTGGATATGTTTTCATGCGTATTTTAAATTATTTTGCATACAGTTTTGCTTACAACTTTGATTTTCATTATTTTATAAAATATTTGTTGTTTAGGTACCTAAACTATTAATTCTGGCAGAAACTAGATATTTTTTTGTGTTTTTTGGCCCATGTGTGGCCGCCACGCCATCTTGAATGTCACGTGTTTGAATTGCCTTCTACCCGTGCGTTCGTTATTTTGGTCTGAGTTCTCCGAGCATGACTTTACCGTTCGTTTATTCAAAAAGTGTACTCGGTGCAGCCTCATTCGCGTTCGTTTATTAAAATTTCTGGCATTTTTATATAGCGTTCAACTGCTCTGTTCCCTCACTGGTCACGTGATTACGGCTCCGCTCAGCACGCTCTGCTCTTCGAGCAAAATACCGAACGCAAGGTACATTCGGCCCTTTAAAGATTACTCACGTTGCGTATCCTCGTTCGCCCAGTGTGTAGGCAGCATAAGCATGGACAGCTGTTTTTGTTTTTCAAAAACAGAAACGTCAGAAATAGGGATGTCAAGTTTTTTTAAAACACCGGTTATTCCATTAACCGGTTAATTTAATAACAGTTTAAACCATGGAACTATAGCCAAAAACTGGAATGCGCGCACAATGCCATATCTGCCCAAAAAATGAAGCCATGAAAGACAGATGCCACAAGGGGGAATGTTGTTTTTCTCTGTTGCTCGCTGACATATGACGTTTTCGAAAGTTTTGTCATATTTTCCTTCACAGGTTTCATCAATTGGAATACGTGTTGGAAGCAATTTTCGCCATTTAACATAATGAGTGCGACAAAAACAGGTATCCCCTCCGCAGCAGCCGCACTAGGCTTCAAGTTCGTCCTTATGTGTTAGCATTCCAGTTTTTGGTTATAGTTCATTGGTTTAAACTGCCCGGATATAACTGATATAAAACACCGGTTATTCCGATTAACTGGTAGTTCGGTTATTTTCCCGAATTTTCACAGAATAATTGCATAATTTATACTATAATGTAACATAAGTTAAACAACAACATATCTTTATTGTAAAAAAATCTGGAACTGTTAAGGTCGAAACCCACTAGCAACACGCCACGTCATGCTTCGCCACGCCACGCCATGTGACGAAAATGTATGCGTATATTCTTCCATTTATTTATATGTGCTGTGTACACACTTGCCATACGCGATACCACGCCATGGCACGCCACGCCATCCGTCCATTTGCACACAAACTGTCCTACGTTAACCTGTGTCACATGGCGTGGGGTGGCGTGGCGTGGTGTGGCGTGGCGTGTTGCTAGTGAGTTTCGGCCTTTATACTTATGTTAAGAAAACGCATCAAAGAATACCTACATTTTTCTATAAACATTTTCTCTGCTGTCATTTTAAACATGTACCTACCCGTTGACAAGAATCGTTGACATGTACAGTTGCGGCCATTGGAATCGGCACAAATTTTTTGAAGGCAACTCGTATTGCATCAAAATCTGACAAAAACTGTAACCAACAAAAGTAGGCAGTGGCGTGAGTAATATGATGATTGAAAGATAAATAATAAAACTAATAAAACTGTTCTAGTTTGCCACTGAATTATCACTTTGACACAATTTTGGCATTAACGGCTTGGTAAAAAAGTCAGATTTTGATGCAATACGAGGTGCGTCTTTAAAGTTTGTGCCAATTCCAATGGCCGCAACTGTAGCTTAAAAACTACCGTTCGTCGATTTTAATCTGATACTCGGACGGAATGTGAGCTGGTGGCTCCCTACATTAGAACGCCAATGGTTACCTGACGTCACACCTATTTTTGCCATATGAAACACCCCCTCGCACTTCATACCGCAAGTATCAGTTAAAAATCGACGAACAATACATGTATGTCTTTTTCAATTCCGTTCATAAGGAAAATATGGAAGACAACCAGCTGCAGAACGAATTAACCGAAACTGAAATGAAATACTAGAGATGGGCACTACTATCTGTTGAAGACTGAGGAAATATTTCAACTAATATCGCTTATTCAATATTTCATAATTTATTTAATAAGACGAGAGAAAAGTCTACTTATTTAATTTTCACCGGTTATTAGATATAAAACCCGGTTATCCGCCAAAAACAACCGGTTTTAATCGGTTAACCGAAGAGAAAACACCGGTTTTTCGGTTTTAACCACCAGTTATTGACATCCCTAGTCAGAAACTGAGGTTGGGAAATTTGTTTTCTTTTCTCTGGTTCTTTTAAATTTTTTAATTTTACAAGTTTTTTGTTTATAGAATTTGCAAAATATAATTACAACTATGAATGCTTTAGGATTGAGTACAATACTTCGCATGGGATGTTTGTGCACCAGCGAAAGTATCGATATAAATGGAATAAGATACAATGTAAGGGATCTGCTGGGAGAAGGGTAAATTTTTTGAAAAAAAAATACAGTTATTCAAGTACATTTTTCCATTTTCAGTGGTTTTTCTTGTGTAGAATTGGTGGAGCAGGCATCGACGCGGAAAAAATTTGCGTTGAAACGAATTAAATGCCACAGTCTGGACGATGAAAAGATTGCCAGTAACGAAATATCCTTCTCTAAAAAATTGAGACACGCAAATATTATCGAACTAATTGGTAAGAAGAAAAGTAGTTTGAAAAGTTAAAATCTTTAGTCCTCGCTTTAGTCTTATTTTATTTAACATAGGAGCGTGTGGTAAAGTGCACTTTACCCTTTATCGCGCTTATTTGCAAGTGGCAAGTAGCACTTTACCGCACACTATTCGGTAAAGTTACTTCACAGCATAGTATGCAGTAAACGGTAAAGTAGACTGGTCGTAAATTATTAATTTATGCATTGAACTATTTTGCAAGCTGAGAATTACACTGTATCTAATAACAGCATGAATACAAAATATTGAAGATCTACTAATTGAAATATGTATTTTTCTTCATATATTATTTTAATGTCATTATTACCTTCGAATTTGAAACTCTTGAAAATGGTACACAATTTTGTTAAGGTCTGTTCTCACTTCTCACCAAAATCAAAAACCATTCAGAATGTTTTTGATTGGTTAAAATTGCCAACAACCAGTTGTCTGACTATTTTCAACCAATGAAATTCAGTCTAACTGGTTTGTGATGTCTGTGAGAACAGACCTTTTGTTACCTATGGAGTACCTATACCCAAATATTTTAAAAAACCTGAAACCAATTTTCTATCATTTACCTACTTCCCTGATGGCCCAATCAAAATCTACAAAGCATAAAAAAGGTTCACCTTCTTTTTTCTCAAATTTTAGAAGTTAAAAAAGACCATAAACCCTTTCAAAAATCTTAATATTTCTTTGTATGCTATTTATACGTCATTATTATTTTTAATGAAAATTACTTTAAAAATACAAAACAAAATATAAAATCAAACAAAATAAAATAAGATAAAATCAGACAGACAACACAGAAAAATGAAACAGTTAACATGGATAATAAACAGATATGATGGGTAGGGCATATAACTACAACTTAAAAAAGTCCTTAAATAGTTATTTTTTGATACAAGATGATAAAATGGTAGTTTATCGTTAATCGGAAAAGTTATGGATGCCTGTAGTATCAAAAATATTTAGAAATTATTTGCGTTAAACACTTTTGCATAAGTAAAGTCTGTTTTTTTTTTAAAGACAAAAGTCAAAATTACATTATGTTGGCAATACAATGTAAAATTGTGAATGCTTTATTTTTAGTAGATTAAAGGCTACCTTACCAGTAGCTATGCAAAAAAATAATAAAAGCAATGACAATGAAAAGACGAACATACTTTCTAAAGACTAATTCTCGATGCAGCTTTAAAGTTTTCTCAGCTGATTGATGCTAACACTGAAAATATCCAGATTTGCACTGCTTATTAAGCACCTCGTTGCACACTGAAAGCATATGTTTTTTTTTTCAATTCAAAACAAGCTTTATTGTCAAAGAACAAAAAAATCTTATTGACAAACCATTATTACATACTAATATTAAAACGAGTATTACTCGGACTATTAAAATTAAGATTAAAATCCAGTCAGTAAATAACATTAACATTGTGCACAAAAAATAAATAAATTAGTAAGTAAATGGTACAAAAAAAGGTTCATTGGTGAATGCGAATGACTAGATTTATCAACATAAAATTGTTTTCTATTTGATATTCTTGAATGAATTAGGTGAATCACAATGGCCGGTCATAGGTCAAAAGTGGGGGGTAGTTTTTGATGGTTTTTCGTGAATACCGTGAAACCTGTAGGTTTTTTCGCCTACTGCTTCGATACCATTTCGAAGTAATTGAAATTACCTACAAAATGAGTGCTCAAACACTCATCTACTGTGAATAGTTTGCTGTCAATCCAACGACCAAGCTGACCACGCGCGCCGATGTTGTACTTCCCGATAAGCTAGAAAGTTGAAATTTTCAGGGGACTTAGAATTTTTAATTTTGTCGAGCCAAAACAAATTTCATTCCCCCCCCCAACCCTGGGTAACCCTGGGGAGGGACTGTCAAAGTTTTGACTTTCGGCCTTTGTACAGCTCAAACGGGTGGGGAGGGGGGGGGGCGGAAAATGAAATTTTCAGGGGAAGTCTTAGAGAAAAAGTTCCTCTATCGAATGGATGGGGGGACGAATTTTTAAAAAAATTTGGAGGGGGGGAAAAACATGAAAAACGCAATATCTCGAGAACTTTGCGATCTAAAAATGACGTCCCAAGGGCTTTGGGCCGATTTGGATGAAATTTAAAGTGTAGGTGAAAGGGGTCTAAAAAAGGTTTAATTTCAAGTTTCAGCTCTCTACGACATATAGGAAAGGTTTTAGCCCCTATCTCCCAATTTTGAGAAAGGGCGTAGAATGGGGTATACGCGTTTTGCATTCATTTTCACGAATTTTGAAAAATTAAAATTTTAATCGGATAGAGGAGGAAAAAATACGTCGAAAATGTCTCTAGGTGTTTTTTGCTCTGATGCTTCCTAAGCGCGCGTGGTCAACTTGGTCGTTGGATTGCAAACTATTCACAGTAGATGAGTGTTTGAGCACTCATTTTGTAGGTTATTTCAAGTACTTCGAAATGGTATCGAAGCAGAATGCGAAAAAACCTACCGGTTTCACGGTATTCACGAAAAACCAAAAACTACCCCCCACTTTTGACCTTTGACCGACCATTGTGATTCACCTAATCGTCCTATGACCTTGATTTTATCAGCATTAGATAGATAATTTTATTTCCCACAAATTTTATCTCTCGGACTTGACGGTACGGGCAATAGCACCGAAGATAAGGAATTAAAACGAACTCAACCCTACATAAAGAGGGGGTAGTATCTTCCCCCACCCCCTCGAATACGAAAACTCAGTTTTAGACTCAGGACATGCCCCCGACCACACCCTCAAAATTTCAGCCATTAAGTATTTTTTTTTTAGTAAAATATCCCTATTTACTGTACCTACTAAATAAATAAATAAAAAAAAGGAAATTAACTTTATTCAATATAATGATTCTAAGTATACTGGAAGGGCAAGACTGCAGGGATACCTTCATTGAAGTTTAACTGATTTTCTCCCTGATTTTACACTTATCCCATTCCCATTTTCACTACGAAAATGTTTTGTGTTACGTAAGTATCTGAATCTCTTTGGACAATCCTTTCATCACAAAGAGTGCCTCATATTAAGTTATATTTATCTTCGTCGTTTTCTTTTAATACTTTGGAAGCAAAAACCCACTTTGTGTTTTAAATTTCGATTATTTTGGTTTCTTTACTTTAGTTCCTGTTTTGTTATTTATTTTTCTATAGACTCTATTTCTTTTTCCATTGCTCTACTCCACAGAGTCTTATCATAGTCATAGCATTTATATCTTCTACAGTTTCGGGCACATTTACATATAAGACAGAGCATCAAATGCCATGACATTTCGTAATCATCATAATTATTATCTTTGAGGTGTTTCAGTCAATCTTATTAATTTTTTTAAAATTAAATTTTATGAATCATTATAAATTTACTGTATTTCTTTAATATAATTTGTGTCACTTCTTTTTTCTGTGTACCTATACCTATTTGTTTCTTCATAAGTTTCATCCAAGGGGTAAACCACCATCACAGAATTGGTGTAAACATTCCTCAAAGGGGAATTTTTTACGCATAATTCCTCAAAATTCCTGCAAATTCCTCCAGATATCCCATTACAAATTCCTCCAAATACCAAACCACGAACTTCTCCAAATACCCGACAAATTCCTCTAAACAAAGGGAAAATTTTGAAACTTTTTGTATATAAAGAGGAAGGTAAGAAGCTCATTTTTCTAAAATTTCAAATTTTTCCAGTGGAAAATAACAACATGCAAAATCTTGAAAATCAACCAACATAAACTGAATTAGTTGAAAATACAGTCTCACACATTTCAAAGTTTTCCTGTGTGTCCTTATTCTTGAAATAGGGGAGCAGCGTTCCCAGGTGAACGAGTGTTCCGTCTTTCTCAATGATATGAAAATGATAATATAAGGAACAAAGAGGGAATACTCGTTCTCCCGGGAACGCTGCTCCCCTGTTTCAAGAATAAGGACTCTGGAAAACTAGTGAAGGGAAAATATTGAAACTTTTTGCATGTAAAGAGAAAGGTGAGAAGCTCATTTTCCCAAAATTTCAAATTTTTCAAGTAGAAAATTACAACAGGAGAAATCTTGGAAATCAACCTACAAAAACTGAATTAGTTGAAAATCGAGTTGAAAATACAGTCTCACACCGAGTCTCACACATTTCAAAGTTTTCCTGGAAAACTAGTAAAGGGAAAATTTTGAAACTTTTTGCATGCAAAGAGAAAGGTGAGAAGCTCATTTTCCCAAAATTTCAAATTTTTCAGGTAGAAAATTACAACATGAGGAATCTTGGAAATCAACCTACAATAACTGAATTGAATGAAAATACAGTCTCACTTATTTCAAAGTTTTCCTGAAAAAAGTGAAAGGGAAAACTCAAAACTTTTTGCATGTAAAGAGGAAGCTGAGAAGCTCATTTTCCCAAAATTTCAAATTTTTTCAGTGAAAAACAGCAACATGAAAAATCTTGGAAATCAACCTACAAAAACTGAATTAGTTGAAAATACAGTCTCACACATTTCAAAGTTTTCCTGGAAAACTAGTGAAGAGAAAATTCTAAAACTTTTTGCATGTAAAGAGGAAGGTGAGAAGCTCATTTTCCCAAAATTTCAAATTTTTCAAGTAGAAAATTACAACATGAGGAATGTTGGAAATCAACCTACAACAACTGAATTAATTGAAAATACAGTCTCACCTATTTTTTCCTGGAAAACTAGAGAAGAGAAAATTTTGAAACTTTTTGCATGTAAAGAGGAAGGTGAGAAGCTCATTTTCCCAGAATTTCAAATTTTTCCAGTAGAAAACAGCAACATGAAAAATCTTGGAAATTAACCTACAAAAACTGAATTAGTTGAAAATACAGTCTCACACATTTCAAAGTTTTCCTAGAAAACTAGAGATGAGAAAATTTTGAAACTTTTTGCATATAAAGAGGAAGGTGAGAAGTCCATTTTTCCAGAATTTCAATTTTTTCCAGTAGAAAACAGCAACATGAAAAATCTTGGAAATCAACCTACAATAACTGAATTAATTGAAAATACAGTCTCACACATTTCAAATATTTCCTGGAAAACTAGTGAAGGGGGGAAAATTTTGAAACTTTTTGCATGTAGAGAGGAAGGTGAGAAGGTAATTTTCCCAAAATTTCAAATTTTTTCAGTGGAAAATAACAACATGAAAAATTTTGGAAATCAGCCTACAAAAACTGTATTCATTATTCTTTTGAATTTTTTAAATTTGACATTTTCCTTTAAATTCCTCATAAATTCCTCACAAATTCTCCCAAATTCCCCATAAATTCCTCCAAATTCCCTCTATAAGTTCCCCAAATTCTCATAAATTCGGATGAGTTTCTTCAAATTCCTCACAAATTCCTCTAAATTTCCCACAAATTCCTTTAAATTCCCCACATTTTTGGAAAGAATTCCTTAGTTTCATCTTTATTTTCAACATCTTTATCCATTTCCTCTACCTCTGCTGTGGTTGATTTAAAATAAATCACATTTTCAATAAATATTACATCCCTTGCTACAATTACCTTTTGTCCTTTAATGTTCCAAAGTTTATATCCAGTTGTTGTGTAAGTGTTACCTATCATTATTGCCTTTTCTGCTTTAGAAATTAATTACTCTCTAAATCTCTGCTGGTGTTGCTTTTCCAGACTATTTCTCTTTAACAAATAAGCTGCCACTTTTACTACTTTATTCCAGAAATATTTTGGGAAATTTGCTTCTTGAATCAGAACTCTAGCTTTATCAATAATACATACTATTCTTACATCTATTAAATCTTTCTGCCTTTCCATTCTGTTCTGGAGTATAGGGAATTGAAAAATCAACAATATATTCATTCTTAACGCAATTATTTTTAAATTGACTATATATGTACTCTCTCTTACATTATTACTTCTAAGAATTGAAACTTTAAGATTACATTTTTTGTACATTTTGCTTGAACTACATTTATATGTAACAAAATTATTCCAAATAAAAAAATTGTATTTTTTTGTATATCAATATTAAGATTTGCCATGCTATCCTATCTTCTGATTTTTTTTTTTAGATTCGTGTATTAAAGGTTCTGCAGATACAGTGGTCAATTCTACCTCAGAAGCTTTCCTAGTACTTCCATATTTTAAAAGAGGAACTCTACACGATTATCTAGCTCTTAAATCAGTTTCAAAGACTTATTTGGATGTAAGAGACATAATTAGGTGAGTAACTGATTTTAAAATCCTGAATTATTGTTAATAAGTAATTTTTCAAGGATATTTTATGATATATGTCAAGCGGTGAAATATATGCACAATTTTACCCCAGAGCCAGTGGCACATAGGGACCTTAAAACTGGAAATGTCTGCCTGACTGATAATATGGATCCTATTTTAATGGACTTAGGTAAGAAAATTTATTCTTATTGGGGAAGAATAGTAAACTTTGCATCAAAATTGAATTGAAAAGTTTGTAGCCTTTTGGCAACTATAACTTGTGTTTTTAAGGATCTTGTGCACCTGCAAAAGTCCAAATTTGTGGCTCACGGGACGCTCAACGGTTACAAGATATTGCCGCAGAACGATGTTCAATGACGTACAGGGCGCCCGAATTATTTCAAGTGGAAAGCTATTGTGTTATTGATCAAAGGAGTGATATTTGGGTAAGTATTGATAGGTATTGACAATCAATCAATTGGAACGAAAATGTGAGAAATTTGCCCTCCAACAAAGCAAATCTTTCCATTCTGACTCTTATTCTTATTCATCATGATTAATGAAACAAGAAAAATAAAGCAAGGTTTTTATCATGATTTTCAAATATGTTGATAATTGATATCCAATTGCATTTCTTTTATTTTAGAGTTTAGGATGTTTGCTTTATGCTCTGCTATATTATAAATCACCTTACGATTGTGTCTACGAAAGAGGGGACTCTGTTAATTTGGCCGTGATATCTGGAAATGTGCATTTTCCAGAAGAGACTGCGTTTGCCAAGGTAACTAGAGTTTGATCTTTTAAACTGCTTGTATCATTATTATTTAAAAATGTGATTGAAAAATTTTTTTTTTCTTCAAGGAATTACATGACTTGATCTTATTTATGCTTCAAGTAAATCCTGCTGAAAGACCGTTTATTGAGGATGTCATTGAAAAAATTGATGAGTTCAAGAGACATCTTGATACAAGTATCTAATCTATTTTAATGTATCTAATAATTATTATTATTAAGCTTCAAATTTAATTTAGTTTAAGACCAAATTGTAAATAATTAATATATTGTACATATTTTAATTGTTTATTTTATTTGCAGTTATAGAAGTGTGAGTATGCTCTTGCTTAAACTCTGAACAACTATGTTTACCTACCAACGATTTTTAGAAATTTGATTCCACAATTTTTTAATTCATCATACATAGGAAATGTGATTGTATGTATATCAAATGTGATTTGGAGGGACAGTTCCCTCTTGTATGAAGATGTTAATCATTCAATGTTTCATTGTAATAATCACTACAATAATTTAACTTAGCAATTTCTACAACTTCAGAGAAATTATCAAGAGCAGATAAAAATATAAAAATAAACATTTGGAAATATTATTTAATGAATCCAGAGTAAGTAATTATCATCAAAACTGTAACTATTTCGAGCCCTTGATTGTCTTCAGAAATAATCTCCAACAAATTAAGTGTCGGTAACACTGTTGCCAGGTCAAAAAAATTAAATTAACCAGAAATTGGAATGAAAAATCACCAGATTAAAAAAAAAAATTCATCAGAAATCTTGAAAGTTGATTTTTCAGGAAAATTCTCGCCTTACGGGCTTATATCAAACCAAGTAGGCTTTGAAAACATGTATGTATTGCAATGTCGGTATTACAGGGCGCCATATTTAAATTTTCAAAATTTTGCAAAGCCTACTTTGTCCCTTGTCAAACAGTGTTGCCAACTACAACTTATAACAAATATTGTGTCAATCATTGAGGCTCGAATTTATACAAAAAAAAGCCCAAGTAGGCCTTGCAAATTTCAAATTTTCCATAACAGTAATTATATAAACATCGTCAACACCAACACTGTTGGGCAAAATGTCAAAAATCATTTATGACAAGCGATAAGATTACTACTTATCAAAAACTAAGTGAAATTTGAAGCAATCCTGGGCGGGGATCATGACAAGTAGAATTCTATTTTCATGACGTCTCCCGCGACCTATTTATCGCGTATACTACAGGCGATAATCACTGTTGCTAGGCAACCTGACGTCATGAAAGTAGAATTCTAATGGAATTCTACTTGTGATCCCAGCCCAGGTTTTAATCGATGTCGGTAATACAGACAACTGTAAGCAAAAAATGTATCAAATCAAGTAGGTCTTGGAAACAACCTAGCCATTTTAAATTGACTGTCAAAAACTACAGGGCCTACTTTGAAACGTAAAATTGCGTTAGGGTTAAACCCCTTTGGATTTTAATTTCAAAATTTTCAAACTCAATTTTCTCAAAACCCGTCGACGATTTTGGAGCAATTTTTTTTAAAGATTGTAACCCTTGATGAGGGCTTCAAAATGGTACTTAGTTGAAGTCGCTGGCATTTACGGTTTTTGAGAAAATCGAGTTTGAAGTTTTTGACTAAATTTCAACTAAAATCCAAATTTGAGGCTCGATTGCTCTAAAAGTATCTGAGTTATCGAACTCAATCTAGCACTGGTTTATAGAGAATTTAATGCTCTTTCCAATCATATATAATTTATTTTGATTTGCTCAAAATTTAATGGAAGTATTGACAATTGCTCCTAGCCTTGTCAGGATTTAAAAAACATTTAGATCTGAAAATTGAGATTTTCTTTTTTTGATTTTTTTTTCCCTTTTGAAATCGAGATTTGGAAATGAATTTAGAGTTTTTTTCGACTAATTTAGATCCGCTCCATCGATTGAAAAAGTCAAAATTCAAAAAATCTGAAAAATAAAAATTTCGATTTTTTCAAAGGGTTAAACCCCTTTGGATTTTAATTTCAAAGTTTTCAGACTCAATTTTCTCGAAACTTGTGAAAGATTTTAGATCATTTTTTTTTGAGATTGTAGCCCTTGATGAGGGCTTCAAAATGGTACTTAGTTGAAGTCGTTGGCATATACGGTTTTTGAGAAAATCGAGTTTGAAATTTTTGACTAAATTTCAACTAAAATCCAACTTTGAGGCTCAATTGGTCTAAAAGTATTTCCGTTATCAAATTCAATCTAGCACTGATTTATAGAGAATTTGATGCTCTTTCCAACCATATATAATTTATTTTGATTTGCTCAAAATTTAATAGAAGTATTGGCAATTGCTCCTAACCTTGTCAGGATTTTCAAAAAATTTAAACCTAAAAATTGAGATTTTCTTTTTAATTTTTCTCTGTGTTGAAATCAAGATTTTGTAATGATGTAAGAGTTTTTTTCAACTAATTTAGAGCCGTTCTATCAATTGGAAAAGTCAAAATTCAATAAATATGAACAACAATAATTTTCAATTTTTCACCCCTTTAGATTTTTATTTCAAAATATTTGATCTTGGATATCTTAAAATCTATTAAAGATTTGGAATTGAAATTTCCAGGAAATGTAACTCTTGACAAGGGCTTTAAATGGATTTAATTAAAATCGCTAGCTCTTATGGTTTTCGAGAAAATCGAGTTTGAAATTTTTGATAAAATTTGGACTAAAAGTTTACTTTGAGATCCAATTGCCCAGAAAGTATTCGAGTTATCAGAACCAATTTAGCATGGATTTATAGAGAATTTATTGCTCTTTCCAACCATATATAATTTGTTTTGATTTGTTCGAATTTGTTTGAAGATATTGGCTATTATACCTAACCTTGTCAAGATTTGAAAAAATTTCCAGAACAAAAATTGAGATTTTTTAGCTTTTTGAAATCGCCATTTTGAAAGTAACGTTGGAATTTTTCTCGATTAATTTAAACCTGCTGAATCAATTGGAAAAGTCAAAATTTCGAAAATATGAAAAATAAAAATTTCGAGTTTTCGATTGGTTTGACTGAAACCCCCCATAAGCAACGCCACTGGCCAAATAAAATACATGTTGCCAACTTGAAAAATAACCGGCCAATAGCAACAAGAGCCTGGAATAAACAGAAATTGAAATATAAAAAGGGAAACATATATAAATATATCAAAAGAACAAATACAAATTTATATAAAAATCAAAGGACCTCACACACCACTTATGGGTATTTAGTTTTCTGTCAAACAAATGAAATTTGTATGTTAATGAAGTAAAATTTTAATACATTACGAGGGATGTTTATAAAGTGTATGCCATTGTTAAAAATATTCAAAATTGATGAAATTTCAAAATCACCAGAAATTGCCATTTTTCAAAAAGTTTTTCATCAATCACCAGATTTTTCATAAAATCACCAGATCTAGTGAAATTTCATCAGACCTGGCATCACTGGTCAGTAATAATCAAATGTGTATTGGATTGGATTATTTTAGGTTTTTGAATGCTTTCAGAAAAGTTATTATGCCTAATAACTCTTGATTGCCGCTAGAAGTATCATTCAGCGAATCAAGAGTGGTAACCATTAAAATTATGACTGTTTTGGATCTTTGATTACCTTCATAAAAATTACCGCATACAAATTAAAAGCCGACAATAGGTATCTAATTGAATATTGGACTATGCTAGTCTTGATTAACTTCGGATAAGTAGTTTAAGTAGACATGCAGGGTGTCCCAAAAAGATACCGACAAACTTTAAACGGTAGTAAGGGACTTCAAAACAAGCATTTTTGTTTATATCGGGGCTTCAAAAAAAAAATCAAAGATTGCTTTGAATACGAAAACGTATGTCGCATTATTGTTTCTTTATTGGTTAGGATTTTTGACATAACATTTTGACATTAAAGTTCATTGACAAAATTAATGAAAAATATTGCTAAGACATACGTTTAAAAAACCATAGCAATCTTTGATTGTTTTTTTTTTTTGAAGACCCGATATGAACATATGTCCGCAAATGAGCCATTTGGGCTGTAGAGCAAGAAAAATGTTTGGTACTTTAATTCTTCGCAATAATTATATCACTGTTTGTTTACAATAATTGTTCAAAATGTTGACCATTTACTTCAATGCAAAGATTGCACCTCGGGTTATTGACTCGCGAACCCTTTGGAATATTCCAGGAATAGCTTCTACATGGGTAACAACTCGCCAGTATCCTTGCTAACAGATCTTCCTCATTACGAACAGGTATTCCGTAGACTACTTTTCAGTCAATGACCCGACGGTGTAATCTTTGCATTGAAGTAAATGGTCAACATTTTGCACTATTATTGTAAACCATAATTTATTCGTTAATAAAGCAAAATTAATAAGTAAGCAGTGATTTAATTATTGCGAAGAATTAAAGTACCAAACGGTTCTTTTACTCTAGAGCCCAAATGGCTCACTTGCGGACATGTTTATACACAGTGTGTAAAAAGTCCCGGAACAGTCAATTATTTCGAAAATGGTGCACAATATAAAAAAACTTCCTGTATAAAAGTTGAAGGTCTTAATAAAATCTATTGAAATAGGACTTTTGTAATTATACAGGGTGGCCCAAAAAGTTGTGCTACACAAAACTTCATTTTTTTTAATAAAATGATCCTTTTTTAATTACACTTTCTAATTCCTCTAGAGATTCTTAACAACAATTACGAAACATGTCATATAGCTAAACCCATTGGTTTCAGAAATAATTTGAGTTGAAGGACATAAATACGATAAGTACGATATTACCTACATTTTGCATTGTTTCGAGCTGGTTCAAAATGTTTCATGTTAAATCCTGAAAAAACAAAACATTTAACTTGTGTTAAATGAAATGTACCTGACTCAAGTTTAGTCAAAATCTTATTAATAACTAAATTATTAAATACCAGCAGTAAAGTAAAATTAACAATAACTTTAAAAGAACAGAAACAAAATTAAGTGTAAGAAGTTATTTTATTAAATGCTGAAAATGTCCTCCTCTCACAGTTTGACAATGGGCTAGGTTATGATAAAATTTATTGATGACGTTTTGTAACATTTCTTGGTTAATAGATGCACATTCTTCAATAATTCTTCTTCTCAATTCGTTCAGATCTGGAGGTTTTGTCACAAACACTTTATTTTTCAGATATCCCCAAAGAAAATAATCAAGGGCCGTTAGGTCTGGTGACCATTTTGAACCAACTCGAAACAATGCAAAATGTAGGTAATATCGTACTTATCGTATTTATGTCCTTCAACTCAAATTATTTCTGAAACTAATGGGTTTAGCCATATGACATGTTTCATAATTGTGGTTTAGAATCTCTAGAGGAATTAGAAAATGTAATTAAAAAAGGATTATTCCATTAAAAAAAAATGAAGTTTTGTGCAGCACAACTTTTTGGGCCACCCTGTCAATAGATTTTATTAAGATTTTATTAAGACCTTCAACTTTTATACAGGAAGTTTTTTTATATTGTGCACTATTTTCAAAATAATTGACTGTTCCGAGACTTTTTACACACTGTGTATAAACAAAAATGCTTGTTTTGATGTCCCTTACTACCCTTTAAAGTTTGTCGGTATCTTTTTGGGACACCCTGTATATCGTTTGCGATAAAATGAGTATGGCTAAGTTTTATTTGAAAATGTTTCTTAGAATCGGTAAGTTTTGCAGAAGTCTATTGTTTACAGATAATTATGTCCACTTTGGACCTGATGAGTGTTGACTATTCATAAATCCATTTAAATATTTAGCATATATTCATGTACCAGGGCAACTTTATAAGTGAAATCTTTCACCCGTTGATAATTCTCCGAAAAACAGAATAAAAAAAAAATACCTACTTATTGCACTACTGGAATGGATTCAAGCAAACTCGCATTTTTTTAAGGCTAGCTTCATCCTCTCTGTATTTGAGATTTTATTGACTTTCGATAAAATCTACTACAAATTATATCTTAAACAAAATTTCAATTCAATTTTAAAATCGACAGAAAAAATCAAAGAATCAAAAATATCCATTAGTCTAACATTAAACATTTAAACAATGCCTTTATTAAATCAAAAAATCATTAAGTTAATATGTAACTTGTTACCAAAAACCCTCGGTACCGGTAGTAATGCGGTATATCACCTTTTACGGAAAAGAAGGTCAGCTGAGACATAAAATCATATTTTGTCTCGGACTTTCATTTTCTCCGAACAAGTTTGTCGTCAGTCTTTCGATTGGATTATACTAATTATAGTTAAATCTCTAATAGTATTTTGCTATTTTGAATACAACTGGGGAATCAAGTTTAAATCAGAATAAGTTATTTTGCTGATAATAATGAAATTTTTATTGGTGATATGTTTGTTTGTGCTGGCTGTGATACGATCAAGCTTTGGAGCACCAGTATCGGAAACTTCAGCTTTGAAAAATGGCTCTGATTCGAAATGTAAGTGATTTTCAAATTGTGTATATTTTATATCCGTTCATGATTTATATATTTTTTAAGCGGCTTTTGGACAACCGTTTGACGAAGTTGTGGTCGAGTCTACGCTGAACGTCAAAAGGAAAAGTATAGGAGGGCGCCAATCCAGAAATGATCAAGCTGCTTTGATTAGAACAAAAAGACAAGGGTAAGAACTTTAGAGCTGCTATTATATCAATATTAGTAGATGATATATTAAACAAAAAATTTCATCAAATTAAGTAGATTGGTTTTTTTTATTCTGTTTACGTTAACCAATTATTACAAAAAACTAATAAGGAAATAATCACGCTTCAAGAACAAAACTAGTAATAGAATTCGAATTATTTTTGAATAAAAATAATATAAACGTTGCTTTCAAAACTTATACCTAATACAATAGGATTACATTTTTATGAAATCAAAAATTTAACAAGAAAATTCCAATAAAAAAAATTTAAGAGATTTCCCTAAAGAATAGGTATACAAAAAGGAATAACAGGTAGAAATTTTCGTATAAGCATAAAAAAAACACTACAAAGTTTTATAAATTCAATTTTAGCTTCCAGAATTTTCCAAACTTTCAGTTTCCCAATTTTGGATCCGCGGTTGCCGCGGCGCAGGCTCAGTCGCACAATGTCAAAAGTTCTAATGGAAATGTCGGTGCTTCTGGTAATTGAATATTTTCATCAACTTGCTTCATTACTATTTTCATTAATGGTTTTACATTTTTATTTTTTATTCTTCTTCTTTGTTTCAACTTCTTATTTGTCCATTTCATTGATTGTTTAGATATGGTTTCTTATACATTAGCACTTTTCCTTTGAACTTTCAAGGTCCTAAACTTTCATCAGCTCAACTCCATAGTCGCCATTCTCATTTAAGTTCATCGCTTTGCAACAACTGAAAATATGATGTGTTCCAATATGTAATGTTTTAGCTGCCGGTGGACAAAGTCAGTCTTTAAATTTCGGTCCTAACGGACCAGTGTTGGCTGCCAGTTTTGCAGGATCCCAACAATATCGTTTACCAAATGGTCAGTATTTCGATGTGTCCTTTGGAAACTCTGTGGGAGGGAGCGGTAAGATTACTTTTCGATTATAACATCAGACTTGCAAGGTAGTTTTCGAATGCGTTTGTTTGGAGGGCACAATCGGACGAATCTACGCATCAATATTATTCCTATAATAAATAAGGAATTTATATCTACCGTGGATATAGTTTTTGATTTTGCAATAAGTGAAAAACTGAATAAGATATATATCTCGCAAACTATATATTTAGAATAGAAGAAGAAAGGATCTAATAGAAAAAATAAAATTATACAGTGTGTCTCAAAATTTGAACATGATACACGCAGAGAAAAATTGAATCACCCTATTTAAATTAAACGACTATTAAATATTAATCAAATCAAATCCTTTATTTTGCGATATGTAAAAATTACATTACAGTGGATATAATTTATAAAATTTTGACAAAAAAGGATCTTTTCACGATTATGGAACCGATAACAAAAAGACCACCCTATATAGGTGGATCTTTGCGAAAAGACCCTATACAAATTATTAAATAAGCTAGGGAAACTTTATCTTAACATAAAAACTAGTAGATACAAAAAAAAATACCCAAAACCGAACCGCACCTTGAGGAAAATCATGATAACAGAAGATTCTCATAATGATAATATGTATTGTGATATTGGACTGGACTTGCAGGGGAAACCGGGGTAACGAGTAGGTCGAAAAACCAAACTATTAGGTAGGTGCGTTAAAGCCTGCTTCAAATAAATCAACTTTAGTATTGAACTTTTTTTTTTACTACAAAAATAAACCAGTTAACCGAGTGGTCAATTTATAACCCATAACCCCACACTTGCTTCAATGTTGTATACAAGCTTTCACGAAAAAAGATGCCATAGAATTTGTGTATATTTTATATTTTTCGCATCAACTTTCGTCAACAAATGATAAATTTGTAAATAATAGATATTTATTTTATTAGGAGTATGTATAATTAATACTTATGTGACGCGCATGGAAGTTTCAACTTTATCAAATCCATGCAACTCACATGAAGAATACTTATACTCCGAATGAAATACAATATTTTATTTTCAAACAATCTTTACTCCGAATGGTACAGAATTTTTAATTTAAATAATGACATTCATATTTAGAAGGATCACCTTTATAAACACCTATACCTATATGTACAGGTTAAATTCACCACCCTTCTTGATGTTATCACAAATTTTTGAGGACTTTGAAATTTTTCGCAGTAGGTTCCTAAAGAAATATGTATTCTGAACGGGTTCACTGTTTTAGTTCACTTCTTCGGCAAATGCTGGTCATTTATAGTTATATTAGGGGCTTGGGGATTGGTGCCTGGTTCGGGTTGGTACAGAATCTGCTTGTCTTGGTAAAGTTAACCTCTAGGCCAATTTTCCCTCTTACTGTATTGTCCATCAGAACATAATCATCCGCATATTGAAGTTTAAATATCGATGCCGTTGATACTTTCGCCTTGGATCGTAATCTGCTGAGATTGAATGAGTCGCCATCACGTCTGTACGGGATTTTCAATGAGGAAGTTGCATACAATTTTATTTTGATGCAAAATGTTTTTAAAGTGAAGCAAAATACTCTACAAGTATATTTCTATATTCAAATCCTCTTTATACTGAACCACTAATAGTCCAAGAGCCGGCAATACTAACGGGTATGTGATCGTTGCAATGGATAATTTCTACATAAAACAATAGTTCATAGTAACCTTTAAACCAAATGGATGGGTTGCTTCGATTCTCATGGCCGTAAAGTTGTTTTATAAAAAGATACTTCAAGAACCATAGGTGCAACAAATAGAGGCATTTTTTTGCGACAAAGCGTTTTGACACAGTTTCAAAACACTCCGTTTTCTTGAGTCATCGATGACGTCACATTTGATTCTGCTTCAAAACGTTTTAAAAGCTTCTGAGAGACCCTTTCAAAAAAGAAAACTGTCAACTAAAGGCGCCAAATTTAAACAGATGTCAAGTTCTAACAGTTCTAACCACAAAGTTCAGGAATCGTGGGTCATCCTAAAGAGTTGGAAAAAATCGTGTTCCCAATATTTGCCAATCCAATCTTTATCAGAGAGTAGTTGGTAGTGTTTTTGACTTTCAGATAATAACAGTATGAGCATATTACCAATATTCTCTTTGCTTTTCTGTAGTAATAGCCTCAGGTATTTGGAAAAAGCCTCTTGTTCTTGGATGAGTCTTATAAGGGCACGGTATATCATCTCATTCTCCTGATTTTCTTGCTCCATCTCCATTCTCACAAAATGAACACACGCTCACTAATCTTATTATTGTTTTTTGATATAATTATCAAATAAAAAGGATATGAAAATAATTGTCCAAAACTAATTTTTTTTAAAAATTAACCTGTGAAATTAACTAACAATAAATCATCAAAGCAAAGATTGTCAAAGAAACAAGAAACAAATCGAATTTCTTTAAGGTTAGATTAAGCATTTTAGTTTTGAAACTTTGCATTTTTTTGGTTCATAAAAATAGTGACGTCAGAGCTGAAACTGTTTTAAAACGGTCTTTGAAACTGTTTCCTCAAAAAAAAATGCCTTTAGTTTAAAGGTAACTATGAGCTATTCTTTTATGTGAAAATTATCCATTGCAACGATCACATACCCGTTAATATTGCCGGCTCTACTACTATAATAAATAATTTTAATTATTCAAATATTGAATATAACAAAGGGCGCGAAAACGCTCTCAAATTGGTTATGACGTCATAGAACGATAAACAAACAAAAGTCTGGCTATGTTAATGTGATACGTGAGCCGTCAGACGCTTGTGTTTTCATCGAATTCTTCCGATAGATCCACCATTCTATGTCGGTCATTGTCATTTTCGATTCACTGACCAAAGATATACCTCGTTTTTATTCTAATCGGCGACTTCACCGATGAGTTAGCTACCTATCTTTGTTTAGTGAATGGAAAATGACAATGATCGACATAGTCGCATGAATCAATGACATAAAACACAATTGACAATGGGTAAGACAGAGAGGGAGTACAGAGACTCGTTTTGACGGATATCGTCTTTTGACGTCATTGATTTACGACTGCGTTTTGGCGCGAAGAGAGTTATTTTGATTTTCTATATTTTTTTACAGAAAAACTATTAGTTGAAAATTTGAAATTTATGTGGCAAGTGACTTTACAATGTGAAGTATGGATCCTATAATTAGAGAAAATTAAGTGGGTGAAATAGCATAGCCCTGTTTAACACCTGTAGTTATTTGAAAAGACTCTCCTCATGCATCGTCGCTCAGGACAGTTGTATTCATATTATCACGCAGTAGGCGAAGTATCTGTAGTATATATACCCACTTTGCCAATATTTTCTCAAGAGCTTCTCTGTTGACCGAATCAATGCTTTCACCTAATCTATGAAGGCCATCTATATAGAAGACGATTTTGTTCTCTGGATATCTCTTGCATATGACTTGCGCTGAAAATCATGTCATCTGTACTTCATTAGGGTCTACTTAAGAGTGCGCTTCTCGATGCTGAAAATCACGAGTGCGCCTTTACTATTTTAATAAAAACAGTTACATCTAGGAAATTTTGACCGATAACTTTTTTCAACGATATGTTTATGCGCGTGTTTGACCAGTAAAAATTTTTTTGATTTTTCTCATTTTATGAAATGTTTTTTCCAAAAAATGAGAAAAATCAAAAAAAATTACTGGTCAAGCATGCAAAAAAGTACATTCTTAAAAACAGTTTTTGTTAGAATTCCCTAGATACAACTGTTTTTATTGAAACAGCAGAGTCGCGAACGCGAAATATCTATTTTTTCAGCATCGAGAAGCGCACTCTTAAGTCACACTGTGTCTCTTGGAAGGTTCTGTTGGGCAGTTGGGATTAGACGATATGATAATATCCTGGCAAGTATCTTTCCGGTAACAGAAAATAAAGATATTTCTCTGTAGTTTCCACATTGAGCCTTGTCTCCCACTTTAAAAAATGGCAATTATAGGGGCATCTCTGAGTTCGGCCATATTTTACTTATTAGGATGTGGGTTTGGGCAGTTAAGTGTTGTTATGTATGCCGTATGCCACTGGCCACTGACTACATGATTGAAAGGTTGGTTGGCCAACCAAAAATAAGTCAGGTACAGTTTGAAAGTAGAGTGTAGATCAGCGTGTCCTACCCCTGAGTACCCAAGAGTAATTATCCACATAGTGTAGCTAATAAATCCTAGAAGTTACCCAGCGTGTTTTCTTCAGTTAGTCAGAAATACACAAGTGTGAGGCCCCTTTGCTTGAAGAATTTAGCAAGAATGCCGTCAGTACCAACTGACTTATTGTTCTTCAAGTTTTCGAGAGAACAGTATCCCTGATCCCTACTACTTTTATTTATTAAAATACCATTTTACAAAATAAATATAATTTGTGTATCTGTATAAATTATTCAAAAACGAAAAATAAAATTCTTCTATATTCAGCGCCAAAGTTTAAAAGAAACCGGTATGCGCTTATACCGTTAATAACTATAGGGGCTTTTTTTAGCTTATCTCGATTTTTCATAGACCTTATATTAGCCTACCTGTAAATCCAAGGTTCGAGCTTGTTATGAGTTTAATGTCCGACTGCCGCCTGGTATATTATCCAGTGGCGGCTCGTGACAATCCAAACTGGTGAGGCCCATGGCCCATCAAGTTAACCCAAACAAAATTTTCAAGTGTTACGCCCAAATTTTGACCCAAAATTTCATCAAAAGAACATCTCGGATATTTTTTTTTGTATATTTCTAATGAAAATTTTCATTTCTTACAGTTGCAAAACAACAGCAGTAGCTACCTAATTCTTATTTTAATACAAATATTGAGTTTCAAATTAACAAAATAAATTCCAAAAAACAGTTTTTTAACCCGCAACAGACCAAAATAAAAAATATGAGCCAATTAACCAATTAAATACTTGTCGCAGCCGCAAGAGATGCAAGGTTTCTTATTAACAAGCCCAAAATTGTGCGCCTCAATGCCTATGAAAATTCGCTATCGTCTCACCTACAGTTGAAGGGTTGTGGTGGGGAGTGCCGTGGCATCGCTTCGGCGTTCTGTGACGCACATGAGGCCAAAATTTGTGGGATTGCTATTTTATTTTAATGCTGTCCGGCAACGATTTGAGCGCCTATAAGGATAAATAGGCTGAAGCGCGCGCTAAATTCAAGAAATAGTATTATATTTTAATGAAAATTCGATTCTTTTAATGATTGAAAATAGTTGAAAAACGTTAAATATTTAATGAATATTATTTCAAAATTTTACATCATTGTAATTTTTACATGTGAGGCCCGGCCTCAGTTGCTTTATACGACGAGCCGCCACTGATATTATCCGAGAAATAATGACATTATGTCAAAGTCAGTTCAATACGAAATAATTCCCTAGGGCGTTATGTCTATTTTTTCAAATGGGAAATAATTCCCTAGGGCGTTATTTAAAATTACCGCCCTACGGCGTTATGACTATTTTTTTGCAGGTACTTGATTTGTTTTAGATTAATTTATTCAAAATTCATTGAAAATTTTATCTTAAAATGGAATCATTTGAGAAATTAAGCATAAGAGGCAAATGATCAGTTATATCATGTTCTAATATAGTATACTCTTTATTTTCTCCCAAGATAGATTTTGACATTGGAAACTTTGAAACATAAACAATAACGCTTGACCCTGATTGGTCGTAAAATGAGGTGTTTCTGCAGGTTGACATCAGTTTTACAATAGCGACCAATAAGCGGCATTAGCGGCATTGTTTATGTTTCAAAGTTGACAATGCCAAAATCTATCTTGGAAAAAAATAAACCATAGGTATCTACTTTTTTTGAAGCTACGTTATTCTTGTCTCGTAAGAAAATATGATCCAGACAAGTTCCGCTCTCTTCTTGCGTAACTTCCTGACACAGTGGAGTATATCCATACGAAAACATTGTGGAAAGGTACCTATCTATTTACATCAGCACTGTCCCCATCAATAAGATTGATTGTGATATCACCCAAGAAAATGTCAATATTACTATTAAGGTTCGAATGTGTCTCAGAATAGTATATTGTTATATTAGGAGTATAAGCTTTACTTTTTTGTGCTGAAGCTTAAATTTAGTTTCGAGTAGATAACAATTCCATCAAAATCATTAGCTCCCATTATTAAAATATGCTGAATACCCTGGAATGTTAAAATGCAGTATAGTTTCTAAATTATGACATTCAGTTAGAACTATAATATCACAGTAAGCATTGATCTTATACGTTTCTAGAAATACCAATTAATTATTGAAATTTGATTTCAAACTTCTAATATTTACGTGCAGAATCTCACAGTCTAATAGTTGTATAGTGACACACTCCCTTTCTTAGGAAAAAATAGGTAAGCCTTATTAACTATTTATTCGAAAAGCAATCCTTTAGTATTGATGTATCTGTTCTTCAACATTTTCCTGTATGCTGTCTCTGTTGTTTCAGCCTTGACGATTTAAATTGAAGTTGAAACGTCGGCAGTTTTTTAAAAGAGAAAACTGGAGTTTTATTTGTCATAAACCTGCGAACTTAACTATTAATACATAAGAAGGACGCTATACCTACTTTACATTATTAATTTAAATATTTGTCCTTTCAACCAGCTTATTTTTTGCTTGAAGAGCATATATTTAGCTTCATCTGCGTTGATTTTCAATTTGTTAAAGTAGAGCCAGTTAGTGTATATGTTACCGGTAAAGCCCGTTATGCAGTCATACCTAGGTTTGTCTAGGCTAAGTCCGCATTGCCGGGCCACTTTAGGCAAAGTCGGAAATTAGTCGATATTTCCGTCATTGCCTACACTGTTGTAGGACAATCTTAGGTTTACCAAATATGTAGCAGGCAAAGTCCGAAAAAACTTGCCGCATTGGGTATAATCAGAGACAACTTTAAAATCACAGTGGACCCTTATAAAATATAGTTGGTATTGTTTATTATGACACTTATCAAAAAAGTAGGTATTCGCAAAAAAAAAACATATTCAAAAAACCAACCAAAAAGATATTGAGGTAGAATCAGAGAGGTCTCTTTGGGTAGAACTAGGGCTCCTGCATGATACACTTTTAACAGAGTACATATTACATAGGGACCATTATAAAATATATTATTAGTGTTAATTATGTCACCTATTAGTACAACATGTCGAATGGTGACACTTGGAATGGTATAACAATTTTAATCTTTTATATTTACAAGAGTTAGTGGTGCATTTTTTAGTACAGTTAGGTACATCTTTGAAACCCTTGCTCTCCAAATGAAGAACTGTGTCTACTAATTTCGCAAAGTGATAGTTCTATTCTCGGGACATCTTCGATTTAAAAAAATTATTTGTTGCAACTTTGGATTTGGTTTCTTATATATAGAGAACTGATACACCATGTTTAGTACCGATTTTATAAAAACCATCTGCAGTTTTTTCCATAAAAACTCCTAGTATATTACGAGCATCCCCTTTGCCTCTGCCTAAACTGGAAACTGGCACTGTGACTTTGCTTCAAACGGAGTTTGTCGGATTCCACCATTGTTTTCTATAACTGACAGAAACCAAATCAACGCAGAATCGCAGACCCTCCCTCCAACGCTTGGTTTTATTATCTTCCATCCAGGCAAGCAATATGTTTTCAACTTCTGCTCTTTTCGTTCGTAGGGGCCGCAAAACTAGATATTTCGAAAAATCATCCTGGTAATTGAGGATATATTTGAAATCACTATCAGGGCAAGTCTGCATATCGATAAGATCGACTTGTTCTCTCAAATTCACTTCTCGGAATAGCAAAGGTTTTACGGTTATTCCTTTCTTTGGATACTTTTTCTTCTTGTGACAGGCTTCACATAGCCGTAAGTAAAGTGTAATGCATTCTCGAGTTACGTTAGCATATTTGTTGCTTGGTGCTTTATTCATAATATCTCTTTTAGCATGACCACATCACATTTCCTGTGAGCATTATCTGGCACCTCAAAAATTTTTGATTGGGACAAAGTATTTCACTCCAGTGACTTGCGCGGACAGTGGCAAAATTAACTTTTTAAGCCCCCAACAAGTAACACATCGTAACGTTTAAGAAGTCGGTATTGAAGAGCTGTTTTTTTGTCAACTTGCTTGGCATCTTCAACTTATTTAATCAATGCCTCGTACTTCTCTATCGATAGAATGTAAAAAGAATTTATTGGTTTCTGCATACTCTGTAATTTCTCGCCTTCATTTTACCCGTGCCACTCATATCTACTGACATATGTCTTCAAAATTTCAAAATTTCAAAATTTCAAAATAGTTTATTGGTGTTATAAATACAATTGTACCTTACACAAGTCATATAAATAAATCTTACATTTATCATAAAAATTACAAAAATTATGCTGAGCACTATACATATTATTTAGAAGAAAAACAGACCGATAAATGCTAAAATTATAGTGACTAATACAAAGTTAAAATAGACAAAAAAGTCAATTATATAAATTAAAATAAAATAAAATGAAAACAACTATTACTGGTAAAACTCCTTTAAATAGACAAAACTGCATTTAAAAAGACAAAACCTATACATATAACAACAAACCTATTACACATTAAAATTAAAATTCATGACTTAAAAACTCTGTATAACTATAAAATCCTTGACTACACAGGAAGCCTTTAATTTTTTGCTTGAACTGTTCCTTTGGTAGGCTCTTGAAAGAACCAGGCAACTTGTTGAAAAAATGGATTGAGAAACAGCTAGGACCACTCCTGCACCTCTCAAGCCGATGGTTATTTGGTACCAAACAATGGTACAAAACAATGTCTTCTTGGTCACAAATCCAATAGCGATTAAACCCAACTGAACACACCGTCCGCCTAATATCAACTTATTTCGGAGTTTGCCTGCTACACATCTAGCAGACCTAGGATTGTCGTACCACAGTGTAGGCAATGTCCGAAATATCGAATAATTTCGAACTTTGCCTAAAGTGGCTTGGCAATGCGGACTTTGCCTAGGCAAACCTAGGTATGACTGCATAACGGACTTTACCGGTAACATATAGATTAAGATCTTCATTGACTTCTTGCATAAGTTCTGTTTCATTGTCTCCTGTGTATACTAAAGCTGTATCATCGGCAAAAGTGATCTACTGAGCTTTTAGGTTTGCACATTTAAGACTTAAAACATACAATGAATATAAAATAGGACCGAGGCAGAACCTTGAGGTAACCCATACATATTAGTTAGTAACTCGCTCTTTACATTAACTAATTTCACATATTGTTTTCTATTACATAAATACGATTCAATAGGCGTAAATGTAGGTTCTCTATAGCCCATCACAAAAAGTTTTTTCAGGAGTATGTCTATGCTGACCACAACGAAAGCCGTACTCAAATCAATCAAAACAGCTGTAACAATTTTTTTTCATCCTAGGCGGTTACACACGGACGTGGATGTCTTAATACATATACGTGCATACATCAACGTGCAGACAACAACGTGCATGGCGCTTTTGTACAGACGCTCGCACAAAACTGCAGTCATGCTATTCTTCTACAGTATTCCGAGTGTGCATACAAAATTGCACATTCAAAAACGCTACGATATTTTGCATACACATTGATGTTTTTGTTTGCGCGTTCATGTATGTGCGTACATGTATTCAGACATCCACGTCCGTGTGTAACCGCCTTTTCGATAACCCTTCAAAATACATATATACTTATCACTGGAATTGGCTTATAATTACTCATACACTTTGAGTCACCAGATTTATAAATTGGTGTGATCTTCCTTATTTTCAGTTCTTGTGGAAATATTTTTGTGTTAAGAATATCGTTTATTTAAACCGTTTAAAATGTCTTCATTTAAATCTTTTACAATTTTTTTACCTATGTTTGTGAAGTGCTTATTTAAACTATTTACATTTATAACTATGTTCTAAACTTTCTTTATTCAATATCATATATTCCAAACCGATTTTTAACGTTTTTCTATATCCTATATCATGTTTTTGTATCATTTCACGATGTTCTTGATTGATTCAGGTGTTATTTTCTCTAATTTTAATAGACTTGACCTTTAATAGATAAAACGCTTAATTTTGAGTTATTCTCACATACTCTAACACATACCCAATTGATTGGTTTGGATCCGCCTGATCAATGAGACGACTTTTTATCGATTTTTTAATGTAGATTGAAGACCCTCCACCTCTGACACCAACTCTGCATGAATGCACTGCACTATAGTTATCTAACCTATACAAAAAAGCATTAGTTTCCTCCAACCATGTTTCAGAAAACAATAAAAAATCGGACTTATTTGCAATTGCAAGTCTTTGTGAATTGTCTAATTTGTTGCGTTTACTTTGAATGCTTGTGTATGCTACCTTTAACAGTACTCGATGAGGCTCGATTTCCTAATGACTTACGAGCTGATCCTCCCTCTATATCAATAAGATTTTTGTATATTGTCTCCTTTTCTTAAAAAGATATGTCCATCTTTTATCCACAAATATTTGAATTCATTTTGTTTTTTAAATGCATTACATTCTTTATAAAGCTCCAAGTTTTTTTTTTGTGTCAGATCTTGGTTGAAAACTACCTTATTATTCGCATTTCATTTCAAAAGCCTATTTTGGTTTCTTCACTTTCAAATTTTATTTAAGTTGGAAAAGTTTTATTTTCTTCTCTTACCAATTCTCGTAACTGTAAGATGTTCATAAGATAAGTCAATTTGAAGTTCCTTACCGACTCTTTCAACAATTTTTTTCAGCACAGAAAGGAATACCCAGCATCATTATGACATTATTTTAAGGTTCCTTCTGCTCGCTTTTATTTAACTGGATCTTTATGTCAGTAATCTCATCTCTTAGGTGGTCACTGTTTGGCCATGATTTCCAGCTTATCCATGATTTTCTTATTTATTATCTGTTTTAGCGCTTTGTTTTAACACGGAACCCAGAACCACTCTCTGATGATTTAGTACTGACTTTTTGGTAGGTTTAAACAGCCATTGACAAGTACTCTCTGCGTTTCCACCCATAACAAAAAAATGCAACTTCACAATTGGGCCACCAGGTAAACTGTTGGTCATTTCGAAGTGAATAAGTCATTGCAAAAAATCTGGAATAATATGTAACGGCCTAGAAAGCATCCAAGGTCATCGGCATTTGATGGATAATATCTTCAATTTCCCTAATCATTTTTGGGATTTAGTAATTTTCCAATTTTTTGTTTTGGTTCAGATAAAGGGATTCTTTGTTAAACGCTTATTTTTCAAGATTATTGTTTGGAAAACGTCTGAGTCCACAAAATTTAAAAATGCCATGTTTCCTCAATAGGAACCTAATTGATTTTAATTATTGATATACATACATAAATAGCAATCATACATAATAATCAATATTTTTTGTTTGTTTTAGAAATACTTAGATTTTGTTGTTATTCTTGTATTTATTTTATTTTAACTTTTATTTACTTTTTTACAGGAACTAAACTTTATTGTTATGTATTTATTATTATTAGGCTCAAAAATTTCCAAGTGCTAAATAATTTCCATCTGAAATTTTAATGATTTTGTCACAAAACTATTTTTTTTTTCAGGGTCTAATCAAGCGGGCAGTGGTTCTGTGGCAGGTGGACTCAAAGGATAATAATAATTACAAACATGTATAAATTATATTTCAATAAAGTTTTTATTTAGATCATTTTTTTTAGTTTTATCTAATTAATAGTCTACAAGAGCATTATATTATTAAATGAGTATTACCTACATAGACATGTTAGAGTAGCTGCTTAAAATAAGGCTTTTTTAGCTGTAAGAAATTTGTTTTTCCTGTGCGGAAATAGTTGGAAAGTAAAGTTTGATTGTTTAATCTTGTTCGAAGTAAAGAGATCCGTTCTTGTGCTCCGTATTTTCACAGTGTTTTGTATTGTTTATAATCGGGTTATAAAGTGAGGTTAGAATGGTGCTGTCAACATCCGATCTCGAGAGCATCAAAGCAATATTTACCGAGAACTTCATACAGGAAATCGCCGACAAAGTCTCACAGAATATATTAACAAAGTTTGAGGAGAGGCTGAACAAGCAAGAGGAAACCATCCGCGATTTAAAGAAAGAAATCGCGAATCTAAAGACTGCAAATCAAGGATTTGTCCAAGCCTTGGACAACCAGGAACAGGCATCAAGATCCCTTAACATTAGGGTTTTTGGCGTTCCAAAGACCGAAAACGAAGATTTACGTGTCAAAATGCTGGACATCTTCAAGAAAATGCAAGTAAATAATTTAAGAGACGGTCAAATCGTAACCTGCCATCGAATAGCCTCCAAAAATCCAAGCGACAAGCCACCGGCGATACTTATCAAGTTTACAAACAATGCTATGAGAACAGCTGTTCTGAAAAACCGAAAAAACTTGAAATCAACAAACATACAGATTAAGGAGGATTTAACGCAGTATCGTGTCGGGCTTCTTACTGCTGCTATGAAAAAATTTTCCAGCAAAATGACATGGTGCTTTAATGGTTCCGTGTATGTTAAAATAAATGGTGTTGTGCATAGCATCAAGAATCCGGAGGATATTGCTAACTTAGTGGCCTAGAGGGTATGGTGTATGTACTGGTCATGAAAACAACTTGTGGGTGTATTGTATTATATTCTATACCCATATGAAGGTAAATAATGCAAATGTTAAAATTAGCTATAAAAACATGGGTACCTCTTATTTGTTTTTGTTTTTTTTTATCCACTGATAACGGTGTTTTGTAGCATTAATTATTGAAATCTGTTTTATTTTCTATTTTCTCTTTTTTTTTTTTTTAAATGTGTTGGAATGCACGGGATCAAATATTTTTTTAATTCTTATTGTCTTATTGCAGCAAAAAAATATATATATACAGGGTGTCCCAAAAAGATACCGACAAACTTTAAGGGGTAGTAGGGGACATCAAAACAAGCATTTTTGTTTATATAAACATATGTCCGCAAATGAGCCATTTGGGCTGTAGAGCAAAAAAACTGTTTGATACTTTTATTCTTCGCAATAATTAAATCACTGTTTATTTATTAATTTTTCCTTATTATCAAATAAATTAAGGTTTACAATAATTGTTCAAACTGTTGACCATTTACTCCAGTGCAAAGATTACACCGTCGGTCGTCGGTGGGGTCATTGACTGAAAAGTTTAGTCTACGAAACACCTGTTCGTAATGAGGAAGATCTGATAGCAAGGATACTGGCGAGTTGTACCCATGTAGAAGCTATTCGCGGAATATTCCAAAGAGTTCGCGAGTTGTACAATTATTGTAAACCCTAATTTATTCGCTATTAAAGCCAAATTAATAAGTAAATAGTGATTTAATTATTGCGAAGAATAAAACTAGATACCAAACAGTTTTTTTGCTCTACAGCCCAAATGACTCATTTGCGGACATATGTTTATATAAACAAAAATGCTTGTTTTGATGTCCCCTACTACCCCTTAAAGTTTGTCGGTATCTTTTTGGGACACCCTGTATATATACATTGTAATCTTATTATGGTTGGCTACTTGAACAGAAGCGTGTTTTGTTTTTTTTTCTCTTTAACTTTTATCAAGACTACCCCAGTAGCACACAATGTTGTTCCCATGTTGCGGATACATTGGACCAATATTGTATATTGGCCCAATATTGGCATTTTTTAGCCAACATGGGACATTTATTGGCAGTACAATTTCTTTCATTATTATAATAATATATTTATCCAAGAATGGGCCAATATGCACAAACAATATATTTATCGGCACCATATAGCCAAGATTGGTTACATACCGGGTGGTCCTCCGGGAATGACATCGATTGCTTATGGGAAAACTGTGAAAGGTAAAAATTTGAAAATTTGGCAACATAGCAATGTCGATGGGGGACATCCAGGTAAAATATTTTCAAGATGGCGGCATTTCCGGTCATACCGGAAGTTGATACCAACTCGGTTATTTTAAATAGAACACCCCATATATTAATGTATTTTTGGATTCTACATAAAATTCTGAGCAGATTTCATGTAATATACCCTATACCTAAGTTCAACTGTTTTGGAAATATTGACAGTTGAAAATTGACTTTTTGCAACTTTGACAGGCTGTAAAACCTGAACAATTAATTTTAGAGGAAACCCGATTTGACATTCCTATCTTAGATTTTTATAAACTATCATTTGACATCAACTTTGAATTAAATCCATGATTAAAAATTTCAGTTAAATTTAATCTCCGTTTAAGTTCAAAGTTGGTGTCAAATGATAGTTTATCAAAATCTAAGATAGGAATGTGAAATCGGTTTTCCTCTAAAATTAACCAATTAGGTTTTACAGCTTGTCAAAGTTGCAAAAAGTCAATTTTCAACTGTCAATATTTCCAAAACAGTTGAACTTAGGTATAGGGTATATTACATGAAATCTGCTCAGAATTTTATGTAGAATCCAAAAATACATTAATATATGGGGTGTTCTATTTAAAATAACCGAGTTGGTATCAACTTCCGGTATGACCGGAAATGCCGCCATCTTGAAAATATTTTACCTGGATGTCCCCCATCGACATTGCTATGTTGCCAAATTTTCAAATTTTTACCTTTCACAGTTTTCCCATAAGCAATCGATGTCATTCCCGGAGGACCACCCGGTATTGGCAATACAAATTTTTCTTACATAACAGTGATATATTTATCCATCATTGAACCTATAAGCACAAAAAAATTGTTTTTTTTTTGCATTATTGAGCCAATATAGGCAATACATATTTTTCCACATTGTAATATTATATTTACATAAGAATGGGCTAATATACACATAAATATCTTTATTGACATTATTTAGACCATATTGGTTGATTATTGGCAATACAACTTTTGCTAATGTTACAATAGTATTGTATCCATTATTGGACCAATATGCACAGATAATATTTTTATTTGCATTATTAAGCCAATATTGGATATATAATGGCAAAACAAATTTTTCTAATATAACAGCGATATATTTATCCATATTAGCCAAATATTGATTCTATATTGGTCAAATATTGTAAATGGGTCCAATATTGGCAATTTGTAACCAATATTGGTAATATATTGGAGATTATCCTTTTTCCTACATTATTATTATATAATATGAGAATCCAAGATTGATCCAATATTGGATCCGATCCATGTTTGGCAAATATCTTTTATTCATGTTTATATTTAATATTTATCCAATATTGGTGATATATGTAGATACCTTTTCCATATCAATCAGGACTACCGAGAGAGGGCACCACGCGCTACTGATGGCCTTGCTCTTTCCTAGTGTTTGAGTTTCCTCCAAAACTGTTTCTTTGAGTTGGTGTGCTTAGCTAACAAGCTCGAAACCGGAAACCGGTCTAGTCTGCAGGTGTTGGAGCTTTGGTTCAATACATGTGTTTTTCCAAAAAAACATTTTAAATATTTCTGGGAAATATTGTATTGAGAAATATTTCATATTTATTAATTGGTAATATTGGAGAAATATTTATATTCAATAACCGATTCATATAAAAAGTATACATTGTGCCAATCTGAAAAACAGATATTGGGTATAATTCTAAAAGCAATATTACATGTTTATTAATTAGCAATATTGAGACAATATTTTTCTTCAATATTGGATTCATATTTACAATATATATTGGACCATTAAAAAAAAATCTGTCGTTTCCATTCTTGGGCCAATATGTAAATATAATATTTTACCAATATTAGTGTGCTACTGGGGTATCTTTTCCTTTTTTTTTTTTAAAAAAAACACTTGTTAGTTTCTAGAACAACCTATACTCCGGGAGGGTGGCTATCTGGTGAGGCTTAGATTCTACTTTGTATCTTAATAATCTTCTTAACCTATAACTATAGTACCTACCTATTCATTGTTTTACTTTCTATGTTAATGAAGGCAGGTTTGGCGATGCTCTGTGATTGGTCTTAATAATCACTGATATTAAAACTAACTGAAATGCGTCTAGCTCATATTAACTTGCGCTCTATTCATACGGGCTTTAATGATTTTAAAACATTGGTAGTAGATAATAACTTTGATGTAATAATGGTGACAGAGACATGGTTGACTGACACTCAAGATCCTAGTGCTTTTTCAATCCCAAGATATAAATTTTAAAATATCAATAGAATCGAGAGAGGAGGTGGTGTAGGAGCTTATGTAAAAGATACCTTCCATTCTGAGATGGTTTCTTTTGATTTAGATGTATCAAACAATCTTGAATTAATTGTCTTAAGTATTAAGTTGAAATCCATTACAATGGCAATTGCAAATTTTTATAGACCACCAAAAACAAACCTCAATTTAGTTATTAATGACTTTGATAATATTTTACTTGATATTACAACAAAGTTTGACTTTGTGATATGTCTTGGTGACTTCAATGTAAACTTTTTCGATTTAAGCAACCCGGTCCTGAACTGTTTTGAGTCCTACAACCTTAAACAAATCCTCAATGAACCTACGCGGATCACACAAAATACCAGCAGGCTTATAGACCCTATATTTGTGAGCGACTTAAACTTGGTTTTGTCATGCGGCACACAATCGGCTGGCACTTTCTCAGATCATAGACTCGTTTTTGCTGAACTAAATTTAAAATACCAAAAAATGGAGCCAAAATGGGTAACTTATCGATGCTTCAAAAACTTTGTAATGCAAGATTTTTTGCGCGATCTGAAATTATTGCCTTGGATGGATGTTGTATATGAAAATAACATAGACAAGAAAGTTCAATTATTTAATGAATTCATAAATGTAACATTTAACACACATGCCCCAATTAAATCATCCCCAGTAACTAAGCCTAAAGCTCCTTGGCTGACACAGGGTCTTAAATTAATCATGAAGGAAAGGGACAAGGCTCTACAAAAATTTAAACGCACCAAAGCAAATTCAGATTGGGCAAGATATAAAGAGTTACGTAACTACACGGTCTCTATGGTTAGAGCTGAAAAGAAGGCCTATCTGAACTTTGTCTTGAGGCAAAATAACCCAAAGCAAACTTGGAAAACACTTGATCGGCTGAGTGTGCGTTCTACTCGTGATAACCATTTACCTCAAGGTTTGTCGGACCCCAATAAAATAAACAGTCACTTTGCAAAGTTTATTCAAAATATTTCAAACAAGTGTACAAATAAAATAGATTACTACGAATCTAACCAGTATGACTGCTCAAAGACCTTCTCTTTTAGTATGTGTACAGTGGAAAACATTAATACTGTTTTGAATAACATAAAAAGAAACGCCCGTGGCGCAGATGGAATTACTGCGGAGATGCTCAAACTTTGCAGCCCCTTCATTGATCCTTTCATTACTAATATTGTAAATAGCTGTATAGAACAAAAGTACTTCCCAGAATCATGGAAAATTGGCATTGGAAAGCCAATACCTAAGACGAAACAACCTGAAACCCTCAATGACCTTCGAATCATATCAATTCTGCCAACAATGTCAAAAATCATAGAAAAAAATTTATATGCTCAGATTTATTCTTACTTTCAGTCCAACAATATGCTTCCAGATACCCAAAATGGCTTTCGCGCAAAACATAGCACAATTTCCGCTCTCACTACAGTAACAAACGATATAATAGAAGCTCGTGACTGTGGTCTGGAGAGTATCCTCGTGTTACTGGACTACTCTAAGGCGTTTGATACGGTAGATCATCGCCTTCTTCTAGGTAAACTTAAGTATTACGGATTTGATACTAATGCACTGTCCTTGATTAAATCGTACTTGTCTGATAGGTCACAGAGGGTCCAGGTAGGTGATAATTACTCAGAACCGTGCCAGGTTCTCTCTGGAGTGCCACAGGGGTCAATACTGGGTCCATTATTTTTTATTATATACACGTCCGATTTACTTAAAGCTACAAAATACTGTAAAATACAGGCGTACGCTGATGACACACAACTTAACTACCATTTTAACATGAATAACTATAAACAATCAGCGCAACATATTAATCAGGATCTGGAAGCAATTAAAACTCTTTCAGAGGATCATGCACTGAATCTCAATCCACTGAAATCTAAACTATTATTTTTTGGGAAAAAAACAAGTATGGAAACTTTAAAAGTGGACTTTAACATTAGGATTTCGGATCAAACCCTACAGTTTTGCGATTCTGCGCGTAACCTCGGTGTTTTGTTGGATTCTGAACTTGGGTTTACTGGCCATGTAAAGAGTCTTGTACAAAAGTCATATGTGTCCCTTAAACAGATTTACTCTAATAGTCATATTTTGAGTTTAAAACTGAAAAAGACTTTGTGTGAGTCATTGGTTCTCTCTAATTTTAATTATGCGGACTTCCTTTACGGCCCTTGCCTTAGACAGTCAGAACAATACAGGATACAAAAAATACAAAATACCTGTTGCCGCCTTGTTTTTGGTTTAAGAAAGTATGATAGAATTTCCCATAAGATTAATGAGCTCCACTGGCTAAACATGAAGAATAGGAGACTCTATCATCTAGGTAATTTTGTACACGATGTATTATCTAACAATGTTAATGTATCGATAAATCTCAAAAATAAATTCAAATCTAATAATGATATTCATTTACGCGATACCAGAAATAAGCATAAATTCTCTGTGCCTAAACATAAAACAGCCTTGTTCAAAAAAAGTTTCATCTACAATGCCATTCATCTTTACAATTCAATGCCCGAAGAATTTAGAGCTTTTAAACGCTCAAGATTTAAAACTAGCCTCAAAACTCACTTGTTTGACAAGCAGACCAACTCACAAGGGCCTTATCGCTGAACTTTCCGTTTGCCTATCATCTCCCGGAGTGTGAAACTTTATAGTCCTAGGTGAATCTTTAGTTTTGATTGTTATTGTTATACAAATTATAGTTTGTTTTTATTCTTTTATTTTTTTTTTATTGTTTAAGTGCCATTTAATTTAATTTAATTGAAATTAATTGCTGTCTAGGCTATTTTAAATGCATGATTTTTTTACTTCTTATACCTTTTGGGTTGAGTATGAGTAGCCAATGGCTAGACTTCGCCCTGTAGGTAACATATTATATATATTTAGACCTATCTCTAATTCTGTTTTACAATATGTGGGTTTATAAAATGATATGGTTGATGTATTTTTTTTTTCTTATGAAATAAAAGTCGTTTATTATTATTATTTATGCGATAACAAAATTAAAACTATCCATACTTATCTATCTATGGTAATAGCTATACAAAGAATATAACAACAAGAAATTAACAATAACAGTAAGTAACCTAAACTTACTTTAAAAACTCATCTAAAGTAAATACATTTTTCAAATAGTTTTTGAGTACTTAACAAAAATAAAAAAAAATTATATTTTAAAACTTTATTCACTTTTTTATTATAGTGATTATTTTTATGTTAGGTAGGTACTTAATTTTCATACCTATTCTTTTTGTATTACCTACTAATTTCAACTTTTAGGGTACAGAACTTATTTCTAGCAGTCTTATAAAAAAATATTTTGGTTTATTGAGATAAAAATAAACCAATAAATTGAAAAAATATTTTTTTTTTTTTATGATAGTAAATATTTGAATAATAAAATCAGAAAAATTACCTTTATACTTAAATAACTTTTTTCTGATGAATTAGTAACACAGATATTGTCTTGGTTGAGAGATTGGCTAATGTCACACTGGCATAACATGTTTCTACATAAAAAAGTGTCTCCCAGTATAACGGTACAATCGAATTTTGTAGAACAAAGCGACCCAGGAGCTAGGAAAAAGGTATTTTATTGAAATTTAGCTGCAAATTCATCCAATATTTACTCACTTTTTAATGCATAACAAGTTCCATTGACATCCCGGAATTCTTCAATACACAAACATCTTGAAGTTGATTTCCCAGAGAGGGTGGAATCTTGCAAACATGCTGAATTTTTTATGTTCTGACATTGTTGTTCGATCTGACATTCTTCATTAAGAGCCGCAGCGGCTGTAATTAGAATATGGTTTTAACAATTATTATTATTTTCAACTGAAATCACTTACGTTTCAAACACAACAAACCGTTTGTCACATAGCCAGAATTACATTCGCATGTGTTGTTCGAACACTTAGCATCTGCGATGTGATTGCAGGTACGAACTTCACAGGAAGATCCTATTTCTGGAAAAAATACAAAAGAACTAATAAAATGTACGTTTCACTTTGAAGTCAATTGAGGTTACATGAGTTACAAATCAGTACGCGATGTACGATTTTTTAAAAACAAATTTATTTCACTTAAAACTATTACAATATTTTTACGTTTAAAATTTATTAAAATTCGAAGCGTCGAAAGTGAATGCAAAGCTCTGACTGACGACGCTCGGCAAGTAGAAGCTACAAAAAGAGAATACAGAATGCAAGCTAATGAAAAATAATATGCTGATTAAATAAAATATACAATGTAGAGCCGTATGTAACTCCTCCCTCATTAGATTCAACTAAACATGTTGAAGGGGTAGTTGAATAATTGGTTCTTGGATTGGGTCTTCTGGATTGCCTTCTTGAGCTCTTCGTGGTCTTCGTCTAAGTTGAGTCAGTTTCTTGTAGGTGCAGTAGCTGACGAAAATTACCATTAGTAGGTAAATGAAGATAGTCCAAATATTTGGGGCTTCGACGATTTCGGGAAACGGTGTAAAATTAAGTTGATTGTCCTTAATTTGGTTTTCGATTTTTTGGAGGTCATCTAATTTCAGGTCATCTAGATGAACACTCAAGTTAAGTGTTGGCAGTAGTAGTTCTTCTTGATTATTCAAATCAGGAAATAATATAGGCTGGGTTTTTGTTTGGCCTACGTGTGCGTTGTTTATAATCACTTCTTGATTGCTGTGATTAGTTAGTTTGCAATTTTTTGGGATTTCGGCAAAATATGTACCAAATAATTAATGGATTAAACGACTTACCTTAAGGAAGTTCAATCCAAATTATATGAACATGGGGTTTCCAATATATAACACAATGTAGTATATCCATTTTGCTAGAAAATGCCCACAACGTTGAACGTTTAAAGATTTAAATTTTTTCCCTGTATCCCCAGACCCCGCCCCACCCCGTCCCGCCTATACCCTCGCTCGACCCATCGTAGATCCTCATTATTCATTGCTGTAATTTAGATCGTTTTACAAAAAATTGGGCTTTCAGAGGGATGGGAGGGAGGTTATATATTGGAAACCCCATGTTCATATAATTTGGATTGAACTTCCTTAAGGTAAGTCGTTTAATCCATTAATTATATTTCACATTGGGTTTCCAATATATAACACAATGTAGTTGTTTAAAGTACCAAACGATCTAAACGAAAGTTGTTAAAGAAAACTATGGTAATGATAATTGAATTTAATTATCTTTATATTTTTTTTTTTTTTTTTTTTTTTATTTTTTCCCAAAAATACATAATAAAGAAGAGAACATACATATGTATAATAAATAGGTACATGTAATTATATAATAAGTGTATAAGTACAAAAAGTGACTATTACAAAATCAGTAATAAATCATTAACGAACTAGATGCGTGAACTAATAACTTATCTATCTATGGTACTAAATTAACAATTGCATCGGCTAAGTTTAAAGGCTCAGCCACTGGTTTATTATAGAACTTATTGAAAACTTGTGATTTTTGTGTCCACCCTGCTACCTCTCGAATTGTGTCGATGTTGACCCCAGAACGAGCAGCGGCTGACGTAGCCGCGTGTCTTGTGGAGTGGCTTTTGAAAATGTCAGTATTAACACCACTATTTTTTAATACAGTTTTAATCCACCTGCTCACTGTCTGCGAAGTAGCAGGATGAAATGGTTTTTTAAATGTTAAAAATAGTTGTTGATTTTTCCCCGATCTGTGAGGCAGAGTAACTTCGAGATAATGCAGTAAGGTGGTGGCTACGCAAAGCTCAGGCTTGTCGATAAAAAAAGAGAAAGACAAAACTGGTTGATTTTTATTAGGAGCAGAAGTTTTTAGAACGTCAGGAAAAGATATAACTATTTTTTCGTTATGGTAATTCTTAATGTTATTAATATTAATTTTTGTTAATGTTTGTACCCTTTGCGCAGTTGTTAAGGCTAAAAGAGCAACTAATTTTAGGGTAAGTTTTGGTAATGGTAAGGTATGAGTGGCTTGCTTTTCCAGATACAAAAGAACAATCTGTGGATCCCAAGTATTTTGATACTTCGGAAAAACTGGCTTAATTTTAAATACGCCTTTGAGAAATCTCTTAATTAATTCATTTTGATCATTAGAAAGAGAAAAAAGTAAGGCGAGTGCTGACCTATGAGTGTTAAGGGTTGTAAACGAAGCTCCCTTATCGAATTCTATCTGTAGGAATTCCATGATGTTCTGGATTGAAGGATCATATTGAGAAGCGTTGCGGTCGTTACACCACTGCCACCATTTTTTATATGTTGTGTTATATTGTCTTCTGGTGTTGCTGCTTAAAGACGTTACCAGAGTTGAAATGGCACAATCAGGGGCATTTCTCAATTGAAAAGCTCGCCGCAGAGTTTCCCAACAGCCAGGGTAAGGGTTGCGTTCATCGGGTGGGGTTCTCTAAAAGGAGATAATAAAAGAGTTTTGGAAGGTTTCAAAAACATAATATCTGAAACTGACAGTTTTATAAAGAGTGGATACCAAGCTTGTGACGGCCAATAAGGCACCACTAATAATCCGGTTGCTTTTTCTGCAATTATTTTGTTTAAAGCTCTGGGTACCAAGGGGAATGGTGGAAAAGCGTAAAAAAACATATTTTGCCATGGAATCGTGAATGCGTCTACAGTAAAAGAATCAGGTTCCCTATGCCATGAAACATATTTTGAACATTTTTTGTTTTGTTTGGAGGCAAAAAGATCTACTTCTGGAGTACCAAAATAGTCAGTTATTCTTTTAAAAGCTTTGGAGTTTAAACTGTATTCTGTTTCAATGGCTAATGATCGTGATTCTTTGTCTGCTTCTTTATTTTCTACGGTGTTTATGTAAGATGTAGTCAAAAAAATGTTTCTTTCCTCACACCATTCCCAAATTTGAAAAGTAATGACATTTAAGTGTTTGTATTTTACCCCGCCCATACGATTAAGATATGAGATAGCGGTAGTGTTATCTAATCGAAGCAGAATTCGACAATTACTTAAGTTATTAGAGAAGGATTTTAAACCGTAAAAAGCTGCCAAAAGTTCCAAATAATTTATGTGATGTTCTGATTCTTCCTTTGACCAAAACCCATGGGTACTTTCGTTATTGCAGAAAGCTCCCCAGCCTGTCAATGATGCATCTGTAAATATTTCGAGAGCAAACTTTGCAGGTTTAAGAGATTTTTTTGGATTACTTTTGAGGGTATTTATCCACCAATTAAATTTTGATTTCAAGGTTTGTGGTAGAGGCATTACCCTGTTGTAGCTGCCCCGCCTCTTTTTTAGCCACAAATATTTGTATCTTTCAAATGCTTTAATGTGTAAACGACCATATGTAATGGCTGGACAAATAGATACTAAAGTTCCTACCATTTGCGCAAACTCGCGAATGCGGCAAGTTTCTTTATTTTGAAAGTTGAATAATAATTTAAGTATCTTAGAGATTTTTTCTTTAGGTAACGACATTGACAATTCTCGCGAATTAAAGCAAAAACCCAAATATTTGCGTTCCTGTGAAGGTATAAGTTCACTTTTTTCGGTATTAATAAGAAACCCTAAATATTCTAGTAACTGTTTTGTTAAATGTGCATTTTTCAAACACTCGTGATACGTTTTCCCAAAGATAAGAATATCATCCAGGTATATAACTAGCAATATACCCTGACGTCTAAGATGGTTTATTACAGGTTTAAGAACTTTTGTGAAAATATATGGCGCTACATTTAACCCAAAGCACAAACAAGAGAATTCATAAGTCAAACCACTAAAACGGAATCGTAAATATTTTTTGTGAGATTTTGCTATAGGAATTAAAAAATATGCATCTTGTAGGTCAAGGGAAGCCATATAACAGCCCTTATAAAGTAAGTTTTGGACCATTCTATGGTCCTCCAGCTTGAAATGTGGAGGAATTATAAATTGGTTAAGATATTTTAAGTTCAAAATGAATCTGAAGGAACTGTTAGGTTTTTTCCTAAGAAAATAGGGCGATAGAACTTCTCCCTTTTCTGAGTCACATTGTTCTATGGCTCCCTTATCTACAAGTTCTTTGATGATGTTTTGTATTGCATGTTTTTCTGTAGAGGAAAAACTTTTTGTTCGACATGTATTTTTACCCTTTGGTTTAGAGCAGAAGGGAAGTTTGTAACCAGTAATGCAATTTAAAATAAAGTTACTGCATGTCAGTTCAGACCATTGTGATATGAAATGACGAAGTCTACCTCCTAATCGGCCTACCTCAAAAGTCTTCTCTAGTATTTCCTTGATCGGCGACTCCGGTCTTGAGGGGTTCTCTGTTGAAGTTTGTTCTTGCTGGGATATTCGGATGTCTCCTTCTTCCGGTTCTTGTAGTTCGGGCGCTTGAAGTTTAAATGCTTGGATGAAGTTGAAGGTTTTCCAAAGGTCTTAATTTCCCTGCTGGTTTTTTCTATTTCCTTTGCTGACTTGCATCGTTCATTGAAGTCCGAACCAAATAAAAATTTGTCTGTCAAACATTCCTGTGCCACTTTCCTTGCCGAGGGAGAAATTTTCGACGACATGGCAAACTTCCTGTGTGAGGTAAGATAATGCATAGCATCGGCGACCAATTTTGCTGCGTCAGCTAGGACTTTTGCTTCCTCACTCCTCTCGGGTTTGTCCAGTGTGCCAGTAAGCACCTGACCAATGGCGGTTAGCCCTCGCCCTAAATCATTTTGGATTTTAATTAGGAAATTATCAGTGTTTCTTTGTTCGGTGGTCAACAAAACCTGAACTTCAGGGTTTATTTTTGGGGCCTGGAGCAGCTCCGCGTTGGATGGGGGAGGATACTTTTGGAACAATTCTTTAATTTGCTCCTTATCGACGCCTTTCGTGATATAGGAGGACCAACGCGTCCATACTTGTTCATTTAATGCCGGGCCTAATGATCCCTCTCCTTCTGGCTCCAATCCTAAGACGTCCGAAAAATTTTGATCCGGACTTTCTGGCGTTTCCGTTAATACATTGCCTTCTAAATCATTCGAAACAGGCTCCTCTTCAGTTTCACAGTCGCTTGAATATGAAGACTCTGACTCGCCTGCAAAATGCAAAAAAGCACTTTGACATTTTTGTTACAATTCATCATTCATATTTTAAAATGTACAATATGAGTCGACCCTTTAAGAAAAACAAAAATACGTAGGTATTTAGTTTTGTAGCTGTTTCTGTGTCATGTATATAAAAACTATGAATCATAGCATAGCAGGTCCGATTAACAGCACCTGAACAAAGGCGGCAACAAAAAACAGCAAAAAATAATCGAACGATAAACGTCTCGAAGGATTTCGCTTGAACGGCAAATTTTCGTCATAGGATATGGCGAGCCTTTCAAAAAGACAAAAGGTACGAATATTCTGTGCCACATAACGTCGCAGTACGAATATTGACTTATGTAACCCACCTAAAGTCGAGTTACTGCATACCTCGCCTATTTGTTGCACGTAAAACTTTTTTTTTTTTTTTTTTTTCTTTTCTGACAGTTGAAAAGTACCTAAAAATTACAATTGGAATTAATTAAGCATTTTTACTTACTATCTGAGGAGCTTGACATCCTTTCTAACATTTTTCTAAAGAGTTTCTTGTATTTGTCATTGTGTTTTGATTTTTTTAGCGCGTCTGGTACGCTGCTTTTCCTTTCGTTTCGGCATCGAAAAAACACTCACTGAAGTGAACACTTTCGCACAAAAATGAATAATGAGGATCTACGATGGGTCGAGCGAGGGTATAGGCGGGACGGGGTGGGGCGGGGTCTGGGGATACAGGGAAAAAATTTAAATCTTTAAACGTTGTGGGCATTTTCTAGCAAAATGGATATACTACATTGTGTTATATATTGGAAACCCAATGTGAAATATAATTTTTGATATTCTTCTTGGTCGCTGCATTCCATTTTGACTGTTTCTTCTTTGGGAATAATTATGATCCATTTATTTGAGAGGTCCAATTGATTGACTATTGGGATCGAAATCCTAACTTCGATTTGTTGACATGATTGGACTTGGTTACTTGATTCCAATAATTGGATTGCACATGGATTTTTGGTTGTGATTTCTGTGAGATCCATTTTGTCACAGATATAGTACTGGTTCTGGATTTCCTGGCACTCCGTAGATCGATATGAGAAGTGCAATTTGTTTTTTACCAAGAATTTACTTTTTGGAATGATTGTTTTGAATTTATTTTGTTTGTAAATTGGTATTGAGTATAAATGATAATAGTCGAAATTATTTTGATAAGTGATAGGAAATCGAATTAGAAAGGTAATTTTATTGTTTAAAATAAAACTTTCTATTTTTACTAATTTCTCGTATAACAATGTATTAGCTAGAGTAACCTCTAAGGGCATACTTTTCGCATTCACAATTTTTTGGATTCTTTGCAACTCAAAATATAGATTTTCAGTTTTTATGATACTCGGATGTAGTATTTTCAGTTTCGAAAAGGTAACTGCGTTTTCTACATCTTGCAGTATTGAGTCAATGATTTCGTATAAATTAATTATTTGATTGAGAGTATCTTTAATAATATTAGCATTTTCTCGGAAAGTGCCTTTTTGTACAATTAAACTAATCTGGTTTAATTTGGATTCGAGTAAGTTCTCGTTTTTCCCAATTTGTTGAATAGTTTTATTAAATTGTTCAATCAGCTTAATCGAAATGGCATTTTCCTTTAAGGCTTTTGATTTTATTTCAATTTGATTACTCTGTAAATTTTCAATTAGTTATTCATAACGTTCTCCATCTGATGCGTCTAGGTTACCAGTAATTGTTTTGAAAATTGATCCGACTGCATTAATAAGCCCGCGTCTTGTGCGTTGTGGGTGTGGAATTAATTCTTTTAATTTTGTTTCAACACGGTCTTGAATTAAGAATAGTATTTTTATATAATTACTAGTTTCGATCTTATATTCTGCGTGCGTATTTACGTTATCGGTCAAGTTTTTTGATTTTTCTTGAAGTTTGTTGACTTCATTTAGGATTGGATTGAGGTCATAAAAATGAATTAGCGTAAATGAATATTCTTCTAGTTTGGCTTGTCCTAATTTAATTGGCAATAGTCCAGGGTTATCAGCGATTTTTTCTAATTGAATTTTGTCTTCAAGGGCAATTGATACTTGTAGTATCCTGAAAAGAGAATATAGCAATTAGTCAAAGCTATATTTATTTTTTAATGGACGTTTTATGTTTGACAAGTGAATCTTTTCTTGAGATTCGAGTTTTGCTGTCTTTTTAGCTGTGTCGACATTTACTATTTTGGTCGGCTTATTGAATTTGTCAGCGTTTTTCTGTCGTATGTGTTTTTTCGTAAATACTGTTTGGTTTGGTTCAAATATTTCTGGGTTGTCTTTATTCACATTAATTTTTGTAGTTAAGTGTTCTTTCTTAGCCATTAATTTTTCGTTCAATTGCGCATAAAGAACTTTTGCTTTTTCTTTATGTTCATTTATATAATCTGATAAAATTAATTGATCTAATTTTAAATTAAAAGTATCATCTGATGTAATATGTCCTTGCACAACATCAATGGGTTTAAGGTTGGTTGTAGAGTGAATTGTATGATTATAAGCCAGAACGGCATATACAATTTTATTTTGTATGGTTGCGTTAGCGAAATTTTGATTGTTAAGCAATCTGATGTGCTCTGAAAGGGTTGAATGGAAACGCTCGGCGATACCATTCGATTCCGGGTGATAAGGCGAACAAAAGTGAACTTTTATTTTGTGTAGGGACAGTAATTCTGTCACTATGGTATTTTTAAACTCTGTACCGTTGTCTACAATTATTTGTTTTGGAATTCCATGATGAGAAAAATGACTTAGAAGACTGTCTGCAATTTCAGTAGCAGCTAGTGATTTAAGTGGATATGCTTGCGCATATTTGGAAAAACTGTCGACGATGGTGAGGAATTTACTTTTTTCTAGGGTGTAGGTATCAAGGTGAATAATTTCAAAGGGCCTTGATGCCGTGGGTGTAACGTTCATTGGAATCTTTACTGGGTTACGTTCATATTTACTACGAATACAAATTTCGCATTCGTTAATGTAAGATTGGACGGAACTTTTAAGATCGGGCCAGTAATATTTTGTTTTTAATCTTTGAACTGTTTCTTCTATGCCGCGGTGGTTTGACTTGCTTTCGTGGTAATTTTGTATGATTTCTTTAATATCATTTTTGTTGGTAACGTCGAGTAGTTTTGAAGTACATCTTTTAAATTGTAAGGAGGGCCATTTAAAATTGTTCTTGATGACTCGGCAAAATGGTTCATAAGCCTCTGGATTTTCAAAGTAAAGGTGGTATGGTTTATTTGGCACTATTAATTCTTTGATAAATTTCATGATGTCTTCCTCGAAATTTTCCTGCGATAGTTGTACTATTATTCTACGTTTCTTGTTAAATAGTACAATTATTTTCGCTCTTGCTGGTGAGTGGTGTACCTGCTGCAATATTATTTGATTAGAACTATAATTGACAGCTGTTTCAATAATAGGTACTCCTACTACAGGGTTTTGGTCGGCGTTTGTATGGATAGTTGCATCATCGGCATCTTGCGCGATTTCTGGTGGGTCATTGTCCGGTTGTGCTACAACTGATATTTGATCCATATTTTCGTGACTTGTGCTAGGAATTTCGTCATTATTTTGGTGGTTGTTGTCCTCTAAATTTTTAGTCACGTCTTCTACATATTTTTGCAGGTCAAAAATATTTTCTGTTGTTTCTTTAGTATGAATTTCTATTCTCGATAGGGCGTCCGCATTTGTGTTTAATTTTCCTTTCTTGTAAATAATTTGATAGTTAAATTCTTCTAGTCTTATTCTCCAGCGAAGTAATTTTGAAGTTGGTTCTTTAACTGAAAAAAGCCATTGAAGCGGTTTGTGGTCTGTAATGATGTTAAATTTTCTGCCATAGAGATAAGGGCGGAAATATTTGGTTGCCCAAACAAGACACAAACATTCCTTTTCTATCGTAGAATAGTTGCACTCAGAGTCGTTGAGCGTGCGTGAGGCATAGGCGATCGGTAAATCTTGTCCAATTGGCCCTTGGGAAAGTACTGCTCCTAAGGCCAAGTTACTCGCGTCTGTTGTCAAATTAAAAGGTTTTGAAAAGTCAGGATACTGGAGTATGGGTTCATTTGTTAGTAAATTTTTGCACATTTTGAAACAGTTAATAAATTCTTCGTCATGATTGATTTTAGCGCCTTTCTTCAAACATTTGGTGAGAGGTTTCGTAACTTTTGCAAAATTGTTAATAAATCTCCGGTAGTAGCCTAACAGTCCTAGGAATCCTTTAATTTGCTTTGTAGTCTTCGGTATCGGATACTGCTTAATTGCTTTAATTTTATCGGGGTTTGGTTTGACTCCCTCTGGCGTCACAATATGACCCAGGTATGCGACTTCGCGACGCAAAAATTCGCTTTTATCAAGCTGGATCTTGAAATTAGAGTCACGTAGCCGTTGGAAAACATTTCTCAAGTTATTTAGATGTTCCTGTAAGGATGTCGAGAAAATAATGATATCATCTAGGTATGCCAAACATTTTTCATTTTGAATACCCCTTAAAATTGAATCCATTATGCTTTGAAAGGTAGCAGGCGCATTCTTCAGACCGAAGGGCATCCTAAGGTACTCGTAGTGCCCATTTTCAGTGTTGAAGGCCGTTTTTTGTATGTCGGCTTCATTCATTTCAATCTGGTGAAAGCCTGATGCAAGGTCTAATGTTGTAAAATACTGGCATCTACCTAATTTGTCTAAAAGATCCGTGATATTTGGTAGCGGGTATTTGTTATCGATTGTCTTTTCGTTCAGTTTTCTGTAGTCCACGACTACACGCCATTTTTGCTTTCCTGTAGCATCTAATTTTTTTGGTACCACCCAAATTGGTGAGGACCAGGGAGAATTTGAAGGTCTTATAATTTTTTGATCTAACATTTTTTCTATTTGATTTCTTACTTCTTGGCGATGGATGAACGGGTATCTGTAAGTTTTAGTATAAATTGGAGTCTCATCTGTCGTTTGTATATGATGTTTCAAGTTACTAGTGAAAGATAGAGGTGTATTTTCTTGATAGAAAATATCTGAAAATTCTTCACACAGTTCCAAAGTTTTGTATTTTTCTACATCATTAAGATGATCAACGCGAATTTTTGATAAATCTAATCTTTGTTTGGGTGATTCGTCAAAATTATTTAAATCTATCATCTCGATATTATTTCTTTCAAAAGAGTCGACTTCTATTTGTTCTGAAAAATCTAAAGTAATTGGCTCGCAAGAGTTATTTAAGATTGTTGTTATTGCATAGCCATCTTTTGCGATTGTTAGTGATTCGGGTATTTCAATATTGTGTAATTTCATATAGGGAACAATAATTTCGCCATTTTTTATAGATGTTTTGATTTTAATTACTTTTTCTGTTCTCGCTTCAACAGTAATGCAATTAAGTTCGTTTTGTGTTTGTTGATATTTTAATTTGATCTTTGCATAGGGCGTAATAAGGTAACCACTATTAAAATCAACATTTGCTTGTAATAATTTTAAATTGTCAAGGCCTATCAAACCATCAAAAATGTTATGGAATTTGAATAGGTAAAATTTGAGTTTTCCTTTTTTGGGTAAATTAAATATTTTAGGTGCTGGTATGTTAGCACTATATTTATGGGCTGATTTCTGGAATACCGTACTAACGATGAAAGGATCGTTAATAACGAAATTCGGAAATAATTTAAATGCTATATTTGGGTCAATAAAAGATTTCGTGGAACCTGAATCAATTAAAATTTTGACGTTGTATTCAGGAAATACTATGTATGAGAGTTCACTGGTGTTGTTTAAATTTAATGAAATCACTGGGGGCGATTCCGTCAAATATTCTGATTGTCTTCGGCTGATTCCTGAAAATTTGATTCCACAGCCTGATTTGATGTGGTCGGTTCTTCTTGAGTTTCATTTGTATAATTTATCTGTGCTGGGTCAGCATAATAATAATAAGAATTTTCGGGGTTATAGATCTGCTGTTCATCATAATTTGCATTATTTTCGGGGTACGTTTGATTGATGACGTTTGAATAACTGTATTGATATTCTTCAGAAGTTGGATCTAGTTCTGTAGTAAATAATTCTTCAAATGCATATTTGAGCTGTTGCTGGTACTGTTGTTGTGGTTGCTGGAAATTTGATGCTTGAGCCACTGGTGTGAAATTTTGGGTGTTTTGGAAACTTACACCTGACATTGGTGTGGGCTTTGGCAAGATTTTTCCAGGATTTTGTCTAAATACGTTTGTTGGTTTTGGTTTACCAAAAACTTGGGAGTTAGAAAAGAATTTTTGTGGGCGGATGTTTGCATTAGGTCTAATATTGATAGGTTGTGACGGAAAGGGCTGCTTAAACTGATTTGGTGTATAGTTATTATAACCAAAATTTCTGGTTGGACCATTAAATCGAAATTGATGTTGTTGAGGTTTTGGTTTTGTATGATTTGCATTGCTATTATTGTGATTGGGTTGATTTTGGAAATATTTTGTGTTACTCTCTCGAATAACAAGTTGTATGGCATCAGCTAAATCTTTTGGTGACATACAACGAATTGTGTTGCCTAAAGGTTCTCTTAAACCGGCCAAGAATGTTTTTAAAGCAAGTTCTGTATACAAATTTCGTTTTATTTGGGCAGTAGCCACATCGTCGTGAGCATCTACGTAACTGCAGAGTAAATTAAGTAATTCGAGAATTCTATCATAGTAAGATTGAGGGGTCTCATTAGCATTTTGTTTGGTTAAAACAAGGTCTCTATTCAAACAAGACTCGTCGCGTCTGTCCGCGAAATGTCTAGTCAATGTATTTTTTAGACCGTCCCAGGTGGAGACATTCTGAACATTAACCACTAATCTAGCATTGCCAGAAAGTTTACCTATAAGAGAGTTTATTAAAAATATATTTTGGAAACAATTTACATTTACAGTATCATAAAAATTATCTATGAGAGATTTGCAAGTCGCTAAATATCTGTTTAGCTCGCAAGGGTTTCCCTCGAATTTTGGGACACAACTTAAATATTCGGGTTTAAATTGAGCCATAGTTACTGGTAAATTTACTGTAGCAATATTTAAAGGAGAAAAGTTTAAATTTTGTTGACTTCGCAAAAGCGTTATAGTTTGTGCAAAAGCAGTTAAATCTAAGTTTGAGCTATCAATAGGTAAAATATTATTTTCACTTTCTACTTGATCAATATTACCTTCAGTTTCTAATTGATTATTAGATTGATCAGTTAACACTTCTGTATTTGAAGCGGAGTCAGAGCTATTATCGTTTATCTCAATACTTTCAAAAGAGTTAATTAAGTCGTCCAAATCAGACATTTACAAATTGCACTTACATAAAATATGCTATCAATTTTCGTGCCATAGAGTTTTCTTCTTATGTCTAGGTGGTACTATAAGGCCTCAGTCCTCTGGTGGCAATTTTGTAATCCAAGTCCAAAAGCACTAAGTCCTCGCAGAATTGATAGAGTTTGTTATCAATTCTCAAAATGCCGTCGCGAAACAATCCCCAATTAATTGCTTTACGCACACGAGCACTTTCCGTAGTCACGGTCGAAAGTTTCTGATGTTCAATCAAAATCCCGAACCGTAAGTTCTTTCGGATAGCCAGTTGACCGTTTCACGATAAATCGATACTCGATGTATTGATTCCTGACTATCCTACCGACTGCGCCAGTTACAAATCAGTACGCGATGTACGATTTTTTAAAAACAAATTTATTTCACTTAAAACTATTACAATATTTTTACGTTTAAAATTTATTAAAATTCGAAGCGTCGAAAGTGAATGCAAAGCTCTGACTGACGACGCTCGGCAAGTAGAAGCTACAAAAAGAGAATACAGAATGCAAGCTAATGAAAAATAATATGCTGATTAAATAAAATATACAATGTAGAGCCGTATGTAACTCATGGGTCAGGGTTTATGTATGATTACTCCTATTTTTCGAGATTTTTTCCTCGTTTGATTGGTCAGCTGAATCACAACATGAGAGATTTATAAAAATACTTACTTGGTAAACAATTATCGGATTGGTCGAGTCTATAGAATCCGTCGTCGCACTGGCACCTTTCATCGATACAACTTTCATAAAGTGGACATTCCGAATCGGATAAGCAAAGTCCAGTGAAATCGGCATCCTTTTTCTTGTCACAATAGAAAGACGTTTCGTTCAATTCAGCTTGACTGCTGCATTGGCATTTTCCAGTTTCGGCATTGCAATAAGCGTAATCGCCCATGGCTTTACACCAATCGTTATCCATACAATTATGAGTATATTCAAGAGTAGCTAAAAAATACCAAACGTTTATGATTGAGTTTTATTAGTATGTAAACGTACTTTTTTTACACTCCCTATTAGTACTATGCTGGAACCAATAATCCCTACAATAACACGCTCCGTCTACAAGTTTTCCAGGTTTGATTGGGCAATCTGAATCGTTAGTGTAATGGACAATTTCATCTGATTTCATGCCTAATTCCGCAATACATTTGCCATCATTCAGGAAAAAGCCTTGCTTGCATATGCAGATGGAATCTTGGAAAAAGAAGGCATTCGAACACTGACTGCATTCGTCTTTTGTCATGCTGGAGGCGACACCTTTAAATTTTAAATCAATTGAAACTAAATCACTGGATTATATTTTTTGTCAAGCGCTTATTACTTACCATTAGGACATGATGCATCGTTATTAACCATCGCATTGGAAGTAAACGCTTTACCGATACTATAGTTATTAGTGAAGTTATCAGTCGTCCATGATTCAGATTTAACATTTTCCACACATTTTCCCAGTTCGCAATGAAGATATTGATTCATTGTTGGAAAACAATCCATTGTTATTGCACATTCTAGAAAATTAGTTTCTCCTATTTCTATTCACATTGTAGTAATTAAGAATAAGACTTACCTGCATCTTTTTCTGATTTCAATCGACAATCAGCTCCTCTGTCATAATAACCATCGCTACATTCGCAAGTATTCCCAGTGCCACATTTTAAAGCTAGAGGATTTTTCAGGTCCATACAAAGACTATCCGAAGTACACGAATCATTCTTGCTTGCGTATTGTTGACATTTTCCCTGATACCACCTTTAAAACGTAACAAAATTGTGAAAGTGAAAACGGAAACTTTGCAAGCCTAGCATGGACGATAACAAAAGTAAATTTCATGAGTAGTCACATGCTAAACCAATTTCCTTAAAAATGACAACAGTGATAACAATTTTATGCAGTGTTTCCAACCGTACTATAATTATAGTATTTGTACTATAATTGAATGGTTATGTACTATGTACTATCAAAGCGATCATTATAATACGCCTAAAATACTATAATTATGCTTTATCAAATTATTTAGTTTTTTACTGAAAAATTCCTTATTCCAGTTCTCTTTAGCCTATTTTAAATCCTAATTTGTTGGCTGCAAGCCCTTAATCTGTTGCCTAATCTTATTGGTTTCCTAATGTGTTGGTGTGCGAGCTCTTATGTCTAGTCGCCCTGTCAAAAGATGTTAGTATAGTGTTTTTTTGGTGACTGGGTTTACACTGTCTTTTGTTATTTTTCACGGGAAAAATTTGAAATTTTAGTGTGATGCGCCTCTGGCTTTTCTCTTTTTCTCCAGAAAATGTCATAATTTTCCTTTGAATAATTTTCCAGAGGAAAAATAAAATGTTGGATGGTGCATCATTTATGCCTAATTTAATTGATTTTCATTAATTTGCAATAAAATTATTTTCCACTGAAAAAATCTCAAATTTTACTATGATACGCCCCTGATTTTCTTTTTTTTTTCAAGAAAATGTCATAATTTTCCCTTGAATAGTTGTCCAGAAAAAAAAAATGTTAGATAGTGCATTTATGCCTAATTTAGTTGATATTCATTAATTTCCAATGAGGTTATTTTTTACTAGAAAAATTTGAAATTTTACTATGATACGCCCCTAACTTTCTTCTTTTTCTCCCAAAAATGTCATAATTTTCCCTTGAATAGTTTTCCAGAAAGAAACTAAAATGTTAGATGGTGCATTTATGCCTAATTTAGTTGATATTCATTAATTTCCAATGAGGTTATTTTCCACTGGAAAAAATTTAAATTTTACTATGATACGTCCCTGACTTTCCTCTTTTTTTTCCAGAAAACGTCATAATTTTTCCCTGACTTGTTTTCCTGAAGAAAAATAAAATGTTGGATGGTGCATTTATGCCTAATTTAGTTGATTTTCATTAATTTTCAATGGGGTTATTTTCCACTAGAAAAAATTGAAATTTTACTATGATACGTCCCCGACTTTCCTCTTTTTTCCAAAAAATGTCATAATTTTCCCCTGAATACTTTTCCAGAAAAAAAAAAAAATGTTAGATGGTGCATTTATGCTTAATTTAGTTGATATTCATTAGTTTCCAATGGAGTTATTTTTCACTGGAAAAATTTGAAATTTTACTATGATATGTCCCTGACTTTCCTCTTTTTTCCAGAAAACGTCATAATTTTCCCCTGAGTTGTTTTTCAGAAGAAAAAAAAAATGTTGGATGGTGCATCTATGCCTAATTTAGTTGATTTTCATTAATTTTCGATGGGGTTATTTTCCACTAGAAAAAATTGAAATTTCACTATGATACGTCCCTGACTTTCCTCTTTTTTCCAGAAAATGTCATAATTTTCCCCTGAATACTTTTCCAGAAAAAAAATGAAAATTTTAGATGGTGCATTTATGTCTAATTTAATTGATTTTCATTAATTTCCAATGGGGTTATTTTTCACTGGAAAAATTTGAAATTTTATTATGATACGCCGCTGACTTTTCTTTTTTTCCAGGAAATTTCATAATTTTCCCGTGGATAGTTTTCCAGAAAAAAAATAAAATGTAAGATGGTGCATTTATGTCTAATTTAGTTGATTTTCATTCATTTCCAATAGGATTATTTTTTACTGGAAAAATTTGATATTTCATAATTTTCCCTTGGATAGTTTTCCAGAAAAAAAATAAAAGGTTAGATGGTGCATTTATGCCTAATTTAATTGATTTTTATTAATTTCCAATAGGGTTATTTTTCACTGGAAAAATTTGAAATTTTACTATGATATGCGCCTGATTTTCCTCTTTTTCTCCAGAAAATGTCATAATTTTCCCCTGAATAGTTTCCCAGAAAAAAAATTAAATGTTAGATAGTGCATTTATGCCTAATAAAGTTGATTTTCATTAATTTCCAATAGGATTATTTTTCATTTGAAAAATTTGAAATTTCACTATGATACGCCCCTGACTTTCTTCTTTTTTTTCCAAAAAATGTCATAATTTTCCCTTGAATAGTTTTCCAGAAAAAAACCAAAATGTGAGATGGTACATTTATGCCTAATTTAGTTGATATTCATTAATTTCCAATGGGGTTATTTTTCACTGGAAAAAATTGAAATTTCATTATGATACGCCCTTTACTTTTCTTTTTTTTTTTCCAGAGAATGTCATAATTTTCTCCTGGACAGTTTTCTAGAAAAAAAAATTAAATGTTAGATGGTGCATTTATGTCTAATTTAGATGATTTTCATTAATTTCCAATGATGTTATTTTTCACTGGAAAAATTTGAAATTTTAGTATGATACGCCCCTGACTTTTCTTTTTTTTTTCCAAAAAATTTCATAATTTTTCTCTGGATAGTTTTCCAGAAAAAAAATAAAATGTTAGATGATGCATTTATGCTTAATTTAGTTGATTTTCATAAATTTCCAATGGGGTTATTTTTCACTGGAAAAATTTGAAATTTTAGTATGATACGCCCTTGCCTTTTCTCGTTTTGTCCAGAAAATTTCATAATTTTCCTTTGGATAGTTTTCCAGAAAAAAAAATATATATATTAAAAGGTGCATTTAGGACTAACTTAGTTGATTTTCATTCATTTCCAATAGGTTTATTTTTCATTTGATAAATTTGAAATTTCAGTATAATACGCCCCTGACTTTTCTTTTTTTTCTAGAAAATGTCATAATTTTCCCTTGAATAGTTTTCCAGAAAAAAAATAAAATGTTAGATGGTGCATTTATGACTAATTTAGTTGATATTCATTAATTTCCAATGAGGTTATTTTCCACTGGAAAAATTTGAAATTTTACTATGCTACGCCTTTGATTTTCTTCTTTTTTTCCAAAAAATGTTATAATTTTCCCTTGAATAGTTTTCCAGAAACAAAATAAAATGTTAGATGGTGCATTTATGACTAATTTAGTTGATTTTCATTAATTTCCAATAGGTTTATTTTTCATTTGATAAATTTGAATGATACGCCCCTGACTTTTCTCGTTTTGTCCAGAAAATTTCATAACAGTTCGATGTCTGTGTGTCCCACCAGGACAATTGGTGGTCATCTGTCTCCAGCAGGAGTAATTTGTACAAATGTACTATAATTTTATAGTGTTCTATACTATAATAGTTGATCCGCAGTTGGCAACACTGATTTTATGTAAAAAATAGGAGACTTCTCAATTCTCCACCATACTAATCCAGATATTAAAATGAGCAAAAAACTTGTCTTCCATTAACAGGCGCTTACTACACTTGTGTTCAGCACCTCACTTTGAGAACATCTAGTCTACCTTTCAAAAATCTTCCAATGACTGATGAGAAAGTGGATTCAATGGACAAATGTTGGGCTTTTCTTGGAAATATCGTTACGTTACAACAGAAGGCATAAGACCAACTTCAGCTAAAATGGAAGCTCTAAGGTACCTACTTGACTATACCGCAGTAACCGCAAACCACAAAGGAAATACAATGATTTCTAGGCCTCCCTGGATATTACCTACAGAAAGTTTATTAAGGACTTCGCTAAAACTACTAAACTGAATCAGAATTTGTGAAATTTAATGAAAAAGTAATTAGGTACTGATGGTAGCAACTAAATTTTAGCCATAAACTGGGTCACCAAGTACTTCAGATCTTACTTATTTAGAAGAAAGGCTGTTTAAAATACTATCAGATCGCTGTATTCACTATTCTCCATTGTTTTTTTTCATGAAAGGCAATAAATCAAAAATAGTTAGATGACGTTTAAAACTAAGTTTGGATATGAGATCAACTATAGGAAAGGAAAATCAAATACCAATGCAGATGCTCTGGAATCTATACCCATGATCTGGAAGAAGATGAAAAATACCCAGACACATATAGCTCAAAAAGTTTCAATACTCGGCATTCCAATTAAGGAAAGAGCCCCTAATTATTACAATAACCAATTTGTGCTGAAGTCTGTTAAATTTAATCCAGCAAAGCCAATAATGGCAGCAGCTTTCCCTAACAAATCCAAACTACACGTTTAAGTAAGCAACAATGAATTACAAGGAAGTATTATAAATCTTTTTGGAGAAAATGGATCCAAAAAAGAAGCATACAATATTCTTTAGGAACGAAGATTTTGATGTTCTTCTATGCAACATTCTAAAGAAACTTTCAAAAATTTTGCATTCGAATTGAGACCAAGGCAAACTGAAGTAAATACCTATGTATTCGAGTCGCTTCAATAAAAACATAAAAGAGTAATAAATAAAAGTTTCTTACCTAAAATTTCCTGCATTACAAACGCAAATATTATTAATACACGCTGAATTTGCTCCAAGAAATGGTGTACATTGCGAATCCATGTAACAAATTGAACCATACTCTGTAGCGTCTAGTAGAAAATAAAAAAAAAAATAAGGAAATTTTGAATATCGCGCATGTATTTATATCATAATTATACTTAATATATCTATACATACATTTTACACATTTATTTTGTTCCTCGCTATACGTATATAATTTGGCACATTTACAAACTTGATCCTCACATACTTCTTCCGCCGAGCAATTTGTATCTTCTGTGCAAGTCTCGTTGAAAGCGAATGTGTGATTGAAAACTGTGAAAAAATAATGCGTTACTTTTTGTCATCATAGATTTCTGTTTATCAACGATCAACCATTGATTGATTTGAACATATCAAACGAGAGTTCGTTCATGCTTCTTCAGTTTAGTGATGAACGAGTTAATTCTTTGATTTTTTCTTTGCAACATAAGGATAAACTTGAATGTTGCCATTGTTGGGCTTTGGTAGGAAATATGAATCAATGCAAGAGTGTACATCATTTAACAATTTAGTTTTATCTGATGTAAATGTGTTGAAGGTATCTATCAGATAACTTCCTAAAGGCAATTTTTGCCTTTTCTTCACTTTGATTTTTGTCAACAAGAATATTTCCAAAGAAATAGGTAGATATATTCATTAGCAATATCAACAATTCTATAAACGTAAAATATTGCAAATGTCATTAGTTTTAATTTATAAAAGTTAATCAACACACGCACAGCTGCCCACTTGAAATGGAAATAACGTTCTATTTACTCAGGTGCTTTCATAAAAAGATGTGATTTCGAATTAGATAAAAAAACAATGGCCTACAACGAAATAGTCACTTTGTATTTATCTTTCGAGATTTAAAACTTTGATGACTGACTAAAATAATGATTCCCAATTATCAAGCATCCTAAATGATTTTTTTATCAGTCACTGTTCCCTTCACATAGGTACTCGGATCGAGTGGCGTTTACTATACTTCACGACTACACTTAAAATGTAAAGAACAAATCCAAATAGCATGTGTTATTAATTTATACCGTTATTCTGAAAAGGAGTCAGAAAAGATCTAAAGAATTACAGAAATATATGAATACTCTTCTCAATGTAATGTACAAACTATTAACAAAGACATCCAAATTGGACAAATATCAGGAAAAAGAACAAGCTAATTTTGAGAAGGGCTTTACAAGCGACCGAATAAAAACCAGGAAAATATTAATGGGAAAAACCTAACGAATATTAAATTCCGGTACCTTCCTATACATGCTATATTTCCTATACGCATTTATGACTAGCTTGCTTCAATTTATACGTTATTTTATTGTTAAACACAAACTTTGCCAGATTCAAGAATATACTGGATAGATTTTGATTGGAAAGAAGAGAGAAAATCCAAAAGGAAATAAATTTAGAACGAAGAACACCTCTTATGGGATTTGGTTTTCTGCCAAACTCAAATGTGATGTATTATATTGGTATACCTGGACATCCTGATAAAAAGTTCTCATAGGCCCAACCCGATACAATTAATAGTTTTCGGGATACAGGTAGTTTGATGTCCAAGAAATGTACAGGGTGGTCTATTATAAATGTCACCCTATCCTATCTTTTCCATTTGACGTTTTTAACCGAAATGTTAAATACATAAGTTTTAAGAAATTGTCAGAAGTTTTTAAGTAAGTCAGTTTTAAGAATATATATCAAAAAAATGTAGCAGAGCGAAGTTATATATATATTTTTTTAAATGGAAGACCATGTATATGTATTGTGCGCTTATTTATTATAGCATAGGGCGAATTCATAAGAATCGTGCACTTTGTGCCAAGTATTTCAAATTTTGTACAGTCTTAGGTATGCTCTTGAGATTTTAGGAAACTATCGCAAGCAACTTGTTCGAGGCCCCTGGTGGTTGGTTGGCTATAAATCTATTATCTAACATGGCCCCCATCTGTATTGGTATTTCCAAGAGATGTTATTTTATAAGACACAAAATCTCGAGTAATACCAATTTTTTTGGGTTAATTATCATTCTCCAACTTGGATTTAGACAGTACAAACTTTTCAGTGCCAAATTTCAGGATGTTGAGCTGGTTGTCGAATGCAAATCCATGTTGATGGATCAAGTCCATACCCAAAATTAACTCATCCTCTATATCAGCAATAATCAGCCCTTTGTGACAGATTTTGATGTTTCCTGATCTCAGGTCAATTTTTGTTTCTCCATGCTCATTTGAGGTCTGTCCAGTCACTGTGCGCAGAATAACCCGCTTAAAAATGGCTCTGCACTGAAATTCTTAGCAATGTTCGAATCGAATGATATTTCTCCCATTAATATTTCCTTCAATAGTCAAACTTTCCGCAGTCTTTCTAGAATTTTCGTGGTTATGACTCCAGGGTTCATTTGCACTAGCTAACACCCGCCTCTCCGTGTTGGCTAATTTAAGTTTTCCTGGATCTCCTTTGGAGGCTCAGAGTCAGAAGGAGAGCGAGATCCTAGAGGTACTCTACAGTCACGTTTAATGTGTCTGTATCTCGAAAACTATTCAGGAATTCACCGCAATTTTTTACTCATAAAAATTGCACTTTTCCAACCAATTTTTTAACGTCTTAGTACTTTAACGGAAATCCAAAATAATAATACCCAACTCCAAAAATAATCAAACAAAAAGCTATGATTAATGATCCAATCTTCCAAAAGTAATACCTTGAACTGATTTGGCAACGATTAATCACTTAGACATACCTAATTCAAATGTGAAAGATATATTCCATAACAAAACAAGAAAAAACGTTAAGAGAATCAATCAATCAAATCAAAAGAAAAACTAAGACAGGGCCATATTCTCCGTAGTTCATAAAGCCTAACTTAGTGGAAAAGCTCAGCTTTGTCACACAAAAATCCAAGTGTTTCCACTAAGCCAAGCTTTATGAACTACGGAGAATATGGCCCTTTTAATAAACCTTTACTTGCCTAATCAGTTAAAATAGTATGTAATAAATGAAAGATCAAACAACAATCGCAATTTATGAGGATCAACAAGACATATTTCAGATTAGGAATTCAGTTCCGAAAAGCTTTAATTCTAGGTAAGTACCTAAGTTTCAAAAACTTGAACTGTCGTGTATACATTTTATTCCATAAAATAAAGACAAATTCTAGGTACAGTCGTGACCACAAAAAGTGGGACACCCGTTTTTTCCTATTGTAAAACGGGCTCACCAGCTATACTTACGGCAATGACAGGAATTGTCATATTTGACAAAAAATCGAATGTAGAAAGAAGACTGTTACGCAAAATAGCGAAAAATGACAAGACCTGTCAGTCGGGTGTCCCACTTTTTTTGCTCATGACTGTAAAGTCTATTTCTTTTTTTAAAGATAATTCCCCAAGTCAAAAATTTAGTAACTATGTTGGCAACACAAGCCTTTTCTACATAAAAAATTTGAAAGCATTGACAATTTTACATTGTATTGCCAACAGAATGTCATTTTGACTTTTATCTTTAAAAAAAAAACAGATTTTACCTGTATTTTGAAATAAAATTATTGAATTAAAAATTCAAGTTATTAACTATTACTCACCTAATAATAACGAAATATAAATTGATACTAAACACTTATTCATTTTAAATGCAATTACACACACACTAATATAATTCAATCAAATTAACACTAATATTAATATCACAACCGGAGTGTTCAGAAGATAGCCAATTACTGATCCAAAAAAGCCAGATTTTTGATATCATTGAAGGTTTTTTTAATTGCTCCCGATGAATAATTTCCTGATAATAGTAAAATGTCTGTGATAAAAATAGGTACTACTTTATAACATATTATCAGGTAGCAAAAACAAAAATAATTCGAACTTTGATATCCATTAAAATGTATTGAGGTATCTATATTGAAGTTTCACTACTTGGTATTCTCAGTTGGTCTAGACGACTAGCATAACACCTTATTCACTGGTTCACTTATAAAAAAATTATGGTTTAGGGGTGAAGCACCATACTTAAAAAAATTAGAAATCAATAGTTTAATTAATATACCTACGTCGTCATTGAGTTCAAGATAAAAATGGGTTTTGGAGTTATATAAGATCTAAAAAAGATTCCAAAGGTTTTCCCAGCTGTAGGACTTTGAAAGATAAGAAAGCAAATTCACCTGCGAAACTTATAGCTTTTTAAAGATCATTGTAATACCTCCGTATATAAGGTATGATGGTTCAAACAATTTTAGTCGGTATGTGTTGTGATATTACTGTTAATTTAGACTTTTTGTCCATTAATTTTATGGATATACATAATAAGATTTTCCATCTGAAGGATAACTTGGGAGATGGTATCCCTCTTTCTGTCATTTAAAAGCATATACAGGGTGTCCACTTACTGCGATATCGGACGATATCTCCTCACAGGGTGAAGCAAGAAAAAAAATCAAATTACAAAGTTGTTTGATACTCTAATATGCATTACTTAAAAATATTTTTGAATATACAGGGTGCTCCTTATATGGGGTATGCGACATAACTCTGCTTTTTTAAATGGAACACCCTGTATGTGATTACATTTTTGGATTTCACGTAAAATTCTGAGCAGATTTCATGTAATGTACCCTATGCCTAAGTTCAACTGTTTTGGAAATATTGACAGTTGAAAATTGACTCTTTGCAACTTTGACAGGCTGTAAAACCTAAAAGGTTAATTTTAGAGGAAAACCGATTTTACATTCTTGTCTCAGATTTTCATAAACTATCATTTGACACCAACTTTGAATTTAACCGGAGATTCAATTTTTAACCGGAATTTTTGATCATGGATTAAATTCAAAGTTACTGTCAAATGATAGTTTATAAAATCTAAGATAAGAATGTTAGATAGGTTTTCTTCTAAAATGAACCGTTTAGATTTAAGAGCCTGTCAAATTCCCAAAAAAGTCAATTTTCAACTAAAGCCGGAGTCGAAAGATGTCCGAAAAAACTTCTATTCTGACATAATCGTATGAAAATATGTCAAAATAGAACATTTTTCGGACATCTTTCGTCGGAAAACGGCTGCATGAGACTCCGGCTTAACTGAAAAAAATTCCAAAACAGTCGTAGTTAGGGATTGAAATTTAGTACCAAAATGTATGACTCCTTTTCCCATTTAAGATTTTCTAGGAAGTGGCTCTGGGGGCTGGGGGGTTGACGTGTTTCAGGGATATTCTCGAAAATTTTCAATTTCCATTAATAGGGGTGGTAAGTTTTAAAATGAACACCCTGTATATACTTGTTCTCTTACATCCTGTGTGAAATCTACAATAGTCCACAGGAATTTTTCCAACGGTTTGGAAGACGAGTGGTGACAAAAATTTTCTATATTTTTTAAGATTTTTGAGTCAATAGTTACAGACAAATTAACACTAGAGGTGTTAAAAAGAATATAATTATACCAGAATATGGGTTCATGAAAGACAAATTCACAGTTACCAATTTGTTGAAGTTTGAGCAAACACGGTCTTTTTTTTTTTTTTACGGATATGCGCACTCGCAAGGAAATGTCCTATCACGCTCGAGAAGCGGCGAGTGCGCGGAAATGTCGGTGTATGTTGGTCTTGAAACGGTTCAGGTTGTAACCTGCAGGAAAAACCGTCGCAGGGAGTTTATTCCACAGCGATGCTGTTCTCCAGAGATATGAATTCTGATATAATGAGGTTCTTGGTGCCTCTAGTTTGACAGTAAATTCATGGTTACCGTCTGTTTGACGGGTTCGCCTGGTAGGCGCTACTCTCGGTGGAATCATACGTGCCAACTCTTCAGAGCATTTTCCGTGATAGTACCTGTAGAAGAGAGATAAATCGCCCACAGATCTGCGATGTTCGAGACCATCCAAGTTACGAGTAAGTGCGGGGTCATTGATCAGCTTGATAGCTCGTTTTTGCACGGTGTTCAAAAGCATTAAGGTATGTTTGGGTGCTGCACTCCATATATGTGAGCAGTACTCCATAGTTGGTCGAATCTGGGCTTTGTAGAGTGTCAGCAATTGGCTTGGTGTGTACAGATGTCTTGTACGAAATAGCACCCCCAGCTTTTGGGACGTCCTTTTAGCAATATCTGCCACGTGACTGTGCTAAGACATGTTGGTCTCTGCAGTAACCCCCAAGATGTTCAACTGACTCTGTAATGTGACAGCACTTCCAGATAGCATGATGTTTGGCTCACCGGTGCTGGTCTTTTTTGAAAACAGAGCTGCTTGGGTTTTCTGCGCGTTGAACTGTACAAGGTTTTTGTTACCCCAGTCCTCTATTATCTCCAGGTCGTTATTTATCTGCGATATTTGAGTTAGTCTAAGATGATGGAATTCACGTGCGGAAAGACCTGTGGGTGGTATGAGTGAGGAGACTACATTGCCATCGTCTGCAAAGCAATAAAGTGGATTTACTGTTTTATCTATGAGGTCATTTATGTAAATCAGAAAAAGAGTTGGCGAAAGGATTGCTCCCTGTGGCACACCAGCATTTATTTGGTAAGAGTTGGAGTTCTGGCCATCCAGTGCAACATAAATGGATCTGTCCTTTAGGTAACTTTCAAACCAAGTGCAAAAGTTTCGGCGATAATCCCATTGTTTTGAGCTTGTTGAGCAGATTTTCATGCCAAACTTTGTCGAATGCTTTAGATATATCTAAGGCAATTGTTCTTGTTTCACCCCGCAACTCAATCGCTTTTTGCCATAAGTGAGTGACGTATGTAAGTAAATCGCCAGTTGACCTATATTTTCGAAATCCGTATTGCTTATCGTTGATAATTTTGTACTTTTCCAAGTACTTGGTTAGGTGATTGTTCACAACTCTTTCCATTTCTTTTGATATCACCGGAAGTAGGGCAATTGGTCTATAGTTTAACGGATCTGTCTTTTTTCCTTTCTTTGGAATGGGTTGTACTGCGGCAGACTTCCATGATGATGGATATACTCCTTGCCTGTAAGACAAATTGAATAATTTTGCGAAAGTTGGGGTGAGTTCGTTGGCGCAATTTTTGAGTACTAGGGCGGGAATGCCATCCGGACCCATTGCTTTGTTTGTATCCAGCTTTTTTAGGGATTTTCGTATTTCTCTGTGACAAAAGGGTACCTCTGGCATACTATGGGAAACCCTTTCAATGAACGGTGGAGTTTTTCCGTTTGGCACTGTTAGGTTGGAGTTGGAGGGAAACATTTGGGCAAGCATATTGGCTTTTTCCTCTGATGTTGTGGCTTAAGGGATTATTTTTATCTGAAAGTGGTGGTATGGATGACTTGGTGAAGTTAGATCCAACAGCTTTTGCAAGAGACCAAAAGGACCTAGAACTTCTTCTTCTTCTAGAAATTCTGTGTGGTTTTGAGCGGTTTGTTGTCGTTTCCAAAGGTTATAATATGCTCTGTGTTTTTTCTGTACAGCCGTTTGACACTGGCTGTTGAACCAAGGTTTTGCATTAGCTCTACGTTTAGTTGTATGTGGGATATATGCGTCCATTCCAGATAAGATTGCTTGTGTTATTTCATTACAGCAAATAGTGGGATCAGCTATTTTAAAGCAAACCTCTTGCCATGGAAAATCCATGTAAAACTGTTTTAGGTCATTCCATTTTGCCGATTTATAGTGCCACATTTTACGAGGAAGTGGTTGTTGGCTTGGTGGGATGAGCATTTCGCACTTTGTTATTATAAGCTTATGATCGGACGAACCAAGTGGAGCATCTACTTGAATTGTGTACGAGTCAGGATTTGTGGTTAGGAACAAGTCTAAAAGCGCTGCAAATTCGCCCCTTTCTGAGATACGAATAGGTTCATCGACAAGCTGCGTTAGACCACAACTTATGGCAAAAGCTTCTGCTTCTCTGCCTTCGTTATCTGTTTTGTTGTGGTGTTTCAGCCAGGGTATATTGTGGACGTTGAAATCGCCTAAAAAGACAATTTCCGCCTGTGGATAGTTTGACTGTATACTATCACAGCTTCCGGATAATGTCGCGAAAAAGTTTTGGTATTCGGTGTTACTTGGCGGTCGGTAGAGGCAGCAGATAAACTTGGTCGATGACTTTGAGGTGAATTTTAGCCATATGATATCAAGGTTCGCTGGTTCTAGCTTTTCCTCTCGATGACATGAAAGGTCATTTTTAATGTACACACAGATCCCAAAATTATGTCGAAATCGGTGGTGTAGGTCATAGCCGGGATAAAGATAGTTCACAATAGGTGTTGCAGAACTGATTTTAGTTTCAGTGAGAACAAGGATGTCAGGTCTTTGTTCTTCAAGATGTTGGTGAACTGAATTCATATTTGTACTTATTCCTCTCATATTGCTAAAATCAATTCTGAGTTGAGTTTTTGATCTTCTCTTTATATCTTTGCATGAAGGACCCCCAGGATCACCCGACGCCCGGAGATCCGAGTGGTCGGGTATTTTACCTCCGGAATATTTTGATCCTGGAGGCGCCATCATGCTATCTGTTACTCATTGTTGGAACCGGACTGCCAGCGCAGTAGCGGAACGTGGTGATACCACTTAGCGCTACTCAATTCTGGCATGGTGGTATCTCACCGGTCGACGCCCAATGAGTAAAAAGCGTCTACCACCTTAAATCATCAATTCAATCATAAAATTCTGGAAAAAAGCTGGAAAGTATGGGTTTTCATAGATAATTTTTGAGGTGAGTGATTGATTATCTTTCGGGAACAAAACAGAGAGTGAAGATAGAAAACTCAGTATCATCAGAGATTAACATCACTTCTGGGCCCGTATTCTCGTAACCGGGGAACAGTGTTCTCAAGGGAATGATTGCTCTGCCTTTGTCAGTATTATGAAAATAACAATTAACAATATGGGCGACTAAGACAGAGCAATCGTTCTCTCGAGAACGCTGTTTCTCGCTTACGACAATACGGGCCCTGGTGTTTTGCAGGGTGGGCATCCTGTATCCTCTCCTTATCAATCTTTTCTTGAATAACGTTAAGAATGTTTTTAAACACTGTAAATTTCTCAATTTTGCTGATGAAATGAAAGTCTTTGTCACTATCACTTTCAGATTTTGCAAAAGAAACTCAACAATTTCTCCAGTTTGCGTGAAGACAATTAGTTGGCATTAAACGTTGATAAGTGATGATGTCTTAAAACTTTTAAACATGCAAACTCTAACCCGAAGAAGAAATCATCAGGACCTGTGTATTCTGTTCAAAATGGTAGGTAAATAATATAATTCAGTCACCTCAGCTCTTATCTTTGGTTGGTTTTAATGTAACATATCGTCGTACTAATTATGGGTACAATCCGCTTATAACTAGATTTTTAAGACTGGACGATTGTTTTTGTTAGTGGTTTTATTCTTGTTTGTCTGGACAGCGACACAATATGATTTATTTGTTTAACACATATCTACCTACCTAAACATATACAGTGTGCGCCATAAAGTTGGGTACATATGGGAAAATTCTTAATTATAGAGTCCGTCCATAAACTACAGTAGCGCCCTCTTTCGACAGCAATGTAAGTTCTTGTATTATGACAAGTGCTTGATTCCATTTGCACAAATGTAATTTTTGTTATTAAAAACGATTTCAAAGCGAAATATTTTTCATTATAAAGGTATGGTTGTTTACACGGAACAATTGTATTTAATTTCACTTTTTTTCTTGTAATTATTATTTGCCAAACACTTTTTATTATCATTTATTCAGGCTTTTGTGCATACCCACTACTTGTCATGCCTTTACCCAGGAACAGTTTCACAAATTATTGTGTTGTTAACTGTGGCAATAATTATGCCAACACAAGTGGAAATGTTCACTTCTACAGTTTTCCTAGTCGGTCCCATGATCAGGAAAGACACAGGAACTATACACTGAGTTTTCGTATTGATTTATGGTCTATTTTTTTCATAAAATAGATTTTGACATTGTCAACTTTGAAACATAAACAATACCTCTTGGCCCTGATTGGTCGCAAAATGAGGTGTCCCTGCAGGTTGACATCATGGTGATTTCCATTTGCCAATCAGTGCACAGTGAGTGTATCCGCATCTTTTTCTAAAAGCATGTAACATGTAAGGATAAGGATACATTTTTTTTGCACTGGTTCGACAAATGGAAATTGCTATCAGTGCAAATGGCATGTTGCGACCAATAAGCGGCATTGTTTATGTTTCAAAATTGAGGATGTCAAAATCTATCTTGGGTAAGTTACTTTCAATGTTACTTTACTCTTTATCGTTTTAAGATCCAATTCAAAAAATAGTAAAATGTGGGAGCCAGAAAGACAGTCGAGGATTTGTAGCGTCCATTTTATTGTTATACCTACCTGTAGCCACAGTTTCTGTAGCTCAATAGCATAAGGAGAGCTGTTTATGGAGGTTTGGCGCATAACATGCCCTTTCAAAATTGATAAGTCTCCCCCAACTTTTCGTTCAACTACTTGCAATATATGTTCAGCTTTCACTAGAGCCACACCTTATTTGTATGCAGCTTCGTGGTGATTAAATTTTATATTTTGGAAACCAAAATGTATTTCCAGCTCCATTTTTCGAAATTCTAGTGAAAATTTGACAAACTATTAATACACAAAACTTTTGACATCTCTCACTAGGGGTCGCGAATTTCAATTTGTGACCGGTCCCTATTCCTTTTTTGAAAAAATTTTTTTTGGGGATCCTTAGGGCATGTTCGATAACCAAAAAATCGATTATGACACATGTCATGTTATTTTTCTGATGACCAGAAAATGTACAAAAAGGGACATGAGTACAGTTATAGCGACATGACCAAACGGTATTTTATAATTTATGACCTTCAAGTGTGTATTCCGCAAAACATTCGATTCGTTTGATATCAAACTTATGTAGTTTAGTTGAATAAAGCTATTTTTCTGCGATTGACAAGAAATGTCAGCATTTTTGACCGGTTGACAGGTCGCAAAACTGCATATTCTGGTATTTTCAATGGTTGCTTAGGAATCAACGGATAACAATACGAGAATCACTTTTCCGGCCTAGGCCGGAAAAGTGATTCCCGTATTGCTGAATAATTGGAACAAAAGGACTGAAGTTTAACAGATATTTATACAGGGTGTCCCAGGGAAAACAGTCCACCCCGATTTATTGCATTTGGGATGAGAATCTGGAAAAACGCTCGGACACGTCGATTTTTGATTTGAGGGGGAACTATTTTTCAGTTTTTCTCATTCCCGTAGCTTGAACCCCCTAGCTAGGGGGAGAACAACCCCCCAAATTTTAATAGGGGATAGGGGTCATGTCATATCTCTTTTTAAAGGTCTCATTGAGTTCTTTATGTCCCTAGAATTTCGTCTCATTATTGTCATCCGTAACGAAATGACAGCTTGTCAAAATCTTGGAAATAGACTATTAGTTTAGGTGGAAGCAAAAGCGATACTTACCTCCCCTAATGAAAATACTTGAAATGAAGTTTTTTCTTATTATTATTAATGAGGTGTACACGAGAATTGTAAATTGTAGGTATTTTTAATCATATTTTTATTAAGGGAGGTAAGTACCGCTTTTACTCCTACTAAAACATAGTCCTTGCCAAGATTTTGACAAGCTGTCATTTCGTTACGGAGGAAAATAATAAAATGAAATTTCAGGGCCATAAAGAACTCGATGAGACCTTTAAAAAGAGGTATGACACGACCCCTATTCCCTATTCAAAATTAGGGGTTGAAGTTACGAGGATGAAAAAAACTGAAAAATAGTTCCCCCTAAAATCAAACATCGACGTATCCGAGCGTTTTTTCGGATTCTCATCCCAAACCCAATAAATCGGGGTGGACTGTTTTCCCTGGGACACACTGTATAATTATAACAATACTTTATTAAATAATAAACAATAATTAACTAATTAAATATAAAAATGTTGAATTTGAATAACTTTTCATAATTTGTTTAAATAAACATTGATAGTGCAGTTTGTACTGTTGAATACTGGCATTTTTTGTATGTATTCCACACTGGTTGAGGATGAACTTGATGTACTAGTAAAAGCTTTTGATACATTGGCTTCTTCCGGCGCTTCTGCTGTATGGTTTGAGGATTTGAAAATTCTTTCTGCCACCTCAATTTTATTGTTGATCGATTCTTCGACGTATCCTTCCGCTACTTGAGAGGACTTCCAGCCTCCATGTCGTTTGAGAGCTGTTATCTGTTATATCGGCACCTGAATCAACTAAAATTGTAGCTGATGTTCGGCGGAAACAGTGGCCAGTGTATTATTTCGCGTTCGGTAATTTTAGATATTCAGCAACAATTTTTGGCATTTTCCCGAACTGATGCACACCTACTACTTGCTTACAGCCTTTTCCATTGCTGTATTTGAAAAAAAATCTAGGATTCGTGAATTCAATAGGGCGCAAGGCAATGTATTTTCGGAATAAATTCAAATATTTTTCATTAACAATAAAAGACCTTGGCTTTTTTGTTTTATTGTCTGGAATGTTGATTAATAGTTTATTCCCCAAGTCCTGGATATCTTGAGTGCATGAGCGGTATAGTTCTTCGCGCCGACATGCACCGGCAATGCCAAAAACTAGCGCAACCTACAAAAGTCTAAATGGTTACTTTCTACTCACAAAAAAAAATTGTTACTTACTTTCGTCATTAGAAATTGATTATCCGGAGTTTCTAGTATAAATTTTTCAATATGCTCTTTGCTTAAAACTTTTGATTTTTTGGATTTATAGCCATCTGAATGCCGCTTCAAAAACGCACGTAATTTTTGATACTTCGAAATATCAACATTTTCTTTCACCACCAGGGTCGACCGTAAACTGGGAAAATATCGACCATAGGGTCGATGGTTTAAACTTCGCTGAAAGCTCAGAGAAATATGATAGCAGCACATTTTCGGAGAAAGATTCAGTATTCTTTTCTATTCGGAAATTCATAAATCGTCCATAGGCTTGCTCATATTTTTCTCGCGACTTACTGAGAAGTAAGTGTAAAGTGGCCAAATTTGCTGCTTCTATAACATCTGGGGGCGTTGCTGATATATGATATTCGTCATCATCACTCATTTCACTACTCATTTTACAATTTTCCAGAAAAATTGAGATTCAGCACACGGCAATAGCACTTTTGGAATGATGATTGTTGTGGATTTGACAATTGTCAAACAATTAAAAAATTGAAAGCTTTGGTTGGCCGAGAATGTGTCACTTTTCCACCTAAATACACAATATACTATTTTGAGATAAAATTAATATTTTTGTTTTCCATTAATTTAATGGTATGGGTAAAATAAGTAGTTTTATTATTTTTTCTCTGATTTGCTTCAAAATCGGCATGTGGAGTTCTTTTTGGATTCTGAACAACTTTTTCTTATAAAATTTTTTGATATCTTGCCTAATTCACCCGTTTTTCGACATCAATATCAACTTTTTTCAAAATTCCCGCTAAACCGATAATCGCATGACATGTGTCATAAGCAATTTTTTGGTTATCGAACATGCCCTAACGATCTCCAAAAAAAGTTTTTTGAAAAAACGAATAATTAAGAATTTTTCCATATGTACCCAACTTTATGGCGCACACTGTATAAGAATTATTGTATTGTAAAATGGCTTGTCCGTAAATACAATTCTATTCTATTCTATTCTATTGAAAGATGAAGCCTCTTAAAATTTGAATATTTACTCAGCTGGTTTAGTACAGTAAATAGAGACAAATAAATCGCATTTACTAAAAAAAAATACTTAATGGCTGAAATTTTGAATGTGTGTTCGGGGGCATGTCCTGAGTCTAAAACTGAGTTTTCGTATTCGAGGGGGTGGGGGAAGATAGTACCCCCTCTTTATGTAGAGTTGAGTTCGTTTTAATTCATTATCTTCGGTGCTATTGCCCGTACCGTCAAGTCCGAGAAATCAAATTTGTGGGATATTAAATTATCTATCTAATCATAATAAAATCAAGGTCATAGGACGATTAGGTGAATCATAATGGTCGGTCAAAGGTCAAAAGTGGGGGGTAGTTTTTAGTTTTTCGTGAATACCGTGAAACCGGTAGGTTTTTTCGCATACTGATGCTTAGATACCATTTCGAAGTACTTGAAATTACCTACAAAATGAGTGCTCAAACACTCATCTACTGTGAATAGTTTGCCGTCAATCCAACGACCAATTTGACCGCGCGCACCAATGTTGACAGCGCGCGCTGTACGCGCGAGCCGCGCACGGCGCGAGAAGTAATCTCATTGCGCGTACATTTTCTCGGTAAAATGATTAATTTAGTTTAAGTTGAACTTGTTTTTTTTTTTGTTTTTTTTTGTCTAAGGGAAAACGGGAAATCCATCATGGACAAACGAGAAGGTCTGTCCTTGCCGAATAGTGTGAGACTTCTACTCACTAAAATCCTATAAAACACCAACTATTACATGCTCAGCACTCTGCAATGTACGCGCAATGAGAGTACTTCTCGCGCCGTGCGCGGCTCGCGCGTACAGCGCGCGCGGTCAACATCGGCGCGCGCGGTCAACTTGGTCGTTGGATTGACGGCAAACTATTCACAGTAGATGAGTGTTTGAGCACTCATTCTGGAGGTAATTTCAAGTACGTCGAAATGGTACCTAAGCAGTACGCGAAAAAACCTACCGGTTTCACGGTATTCACGAAAAACCAAAAACTACCCCCCACTTTTGACCTTTTACCGGCCATTGTGATTCACCTAATCGTCCTATGACCTTGATTTTATCATCATTAGATAGATAATTTTATTACCCACAAATTTGATCTCTCGGACTTGACGGTACGGGCAATAGCACCGAAGATAAGGAATTAAAACGAACTCAACCCTACATAAAGAGGGGGTAGTATCTTCCCCCACCCCCTCGAATACGAAAACTTTGTTTTAGACTCAGGACATGCCCCCGAACACACCCTCAAAATTTCAGCCATTAAGTATTTTTTTTTAGTAAAATATCCCTATTTACTGTACTAGTTATAGAGTAATGATTAAATTCCGTGAATCGGCACAGGTTAGCGTATCGAGTTTTTTTTTTTTTAATAAAAATTGTAACATTGTTTTCTTTTCCTAGTTGAAATTACCATACAAAACCACAGACACCTGGAGAGACTTGAGATAAGAACATATTTAAAGAGTAGGTACCTACTTATGAAACTTTTATCTTCTTTAATTGAGTGGTGTATTTTTAATTATATAGAGTACCAAAAATTTTGTCTGCAATAACTATTTTATGATAAAGTACCTACCGATCTACAAACATTTTCTCCAAGCAAGCTTTATCGGTCAACTCGAATTGGTCAAGCAAAACCTATTTGGAGATATTCCAAAAAATGTCGCCTGAACTGATGAAAGAAATAATGAGGAGCTCTATCATGATGATTTGCTAGAACATCATCCAGTATTCCTCTGTATCCTCAAAGTTGACTTACCATTTTAGAATAAAAAGATTATCCTGCAAAAATTTATAAAAAGGATTTTTTTTACGAGGAGGTTGAGTACTTTGTTTAATTTCAAGTGTATTTTCTCTCCTGGACCGGAAGTCTGTATACCACTTTTTTTCTGTTTCTTTGCGTGTTATAACATAAAAAGGTACTTTGACTTGAATGAGTAAATATAGCTCTTTGGTAAATACGCCATTTTGTTAACATCTAATTTTTTCGTGAGATTCTGAAATTATTTTAATGCACTTCAGGGATTAAAAGTACCTTTTTAATCCCTATTTTGAGGGATTAAAGTGAGTCTTTTAATCCCCGGGATTAAATTTCACTTTATCTCCCGGGGATTAAATTTTTACCTTATTTCCCGAGGATTGAATTTTTGCTTTATGTCCCGGGGATTAAAAGTACCCTTTTATTCCCTGTTTTATTTAATCCGCGGGAAATAAGTAAAGTGCATAAAAAAAAAGTGTTTTTTAATCCCTCGACAAATTATATAAACTTTTTGTCTCGGGATTAAAAGTACCACTTTATTCCCTAGGTGTATAGTGTATATTCCGTTTTGACAAGTTTATTTTCTCCTTTAATAAAATGTAGGTATATAATATTTCCAAAAAGCAGATTAAAAAGTAATCTTGCCAAAGATTTCGAAATTATTTCAGTAGGTACATACCGTGTTAAATATCAGGAGTATAGTCCGACAAATACCATTTTAAAGTCACGTGATACTGGTCGCAAAAAACGTATGTCCATTGATTATGTCGTTGATATCACCTACAAAAAGCTACTGGTGGTTAATTACTATTGAATTTTAATATATGTTCCCACTAGCATTTTACAAATGCGTTTCTGAAGTAGTATTGACCAATCAGAGGGCAATTTTAATACTTGCAATTGTTGCGAGACTCACTTTTGTCGCATCTGCTGTCTGTTGTAATACATTCTGAACTTAAACTGGGTACCCGTTTTCTATTTGCTTCTTTTCGAGTTGGAAAAAGGTTAATATAGTCAAAATTATTAGCTGTGTTTGTTCGTTGTATTATTTTCGAAAATAACTTTGACAAACTAATTGATGACAGTAACGGATTCTATTTCAGGTAAGAATATTATGAACAATAATTAGACAGCAATTTTTTTGTCAATTTTACTATCACCGCTGTTTGAGATGTATTCAACAAGGATAGAGAAAAATCACGTGACTTTAAAATGGTATTTGTTGGACTATAGATATGTGAGAGGAAATTCGACACCTTAAAACTAGAAAAATAAGTACCTATATTTAACTTTAACAATTCAGAAAAGGGATAAAGTGAGGATAATTTCTACACAAAAGTGAACATTATGTTATGTGACCATAACATAGAGTAATAAGAAAACTGAATTGAGAGAAAAGTACACTGAGAAAATTTTTTCATTGTCATAGCTAATTTTTCTGCTGCCGTAGCCAAAAATTTTGGCTACATAGGGGACAGCCAAGATCTTTATTACCGCCGAAAAGATAATTTTACTGGCACCGTTTATTTGCGGAAGCAAAGTGACTTTATAAAGAATTTACTCACAGTTTCTACAAGGTCATTTTGCTGGCATAGAAAAGCTACTTTGCTGTCGTAGGAAAGTAACTATGCTGTCCTGGAAAAGAGGTTATATACCCTCAAAAACATCCTTTTTTGCTATTGAAAAGTAGATTGCTGAGACAGAAAAGATATTTGTTGTTATTAGAAATGCTTCCTGAAATAGGAAAGCGTTTGTCTCAGAACAAAAAATTTCTTGCCAGAATCAGCCAAGTGTTTTAGTAGCCATGGGAAGTTATTTGTCTCACCAATAGCAAAAATATTTTGCTGGAAATCTTTGGAAATATGTAGTAGCGCGTCCATCATCACAAAACCAGGAGATAAACAAACTCTATTTAAACCCCTAAACTTTCATTACCTGATCTGAAATAATGTCAATTAATGAAAAGTTTGGCGCTAGAGTTGTTTCTGCTAGTTTTGATGGATGCGCTGGCACCATTTCCAAAAATATTCCCAGCGACCGACACTCGACTTGACTCGACAGCATCCACGATCCACACCGTACGGCGTTAGCTACTAAACTAAAATGGAAGAAAATGAACACGAAACATATTTTATCGGTTATTTTTGGACCCGAAGAAATCACGGAAATGTCCGAACGGTATTTTTAGTTAAGTTATTTGGCTAGGGTAGCAAAAGACATTATTGTAACAATAACAAAAATTACAGGAATTTTTTTTTGCTGCAACAGTAAAGTATCTATCTATCTTAGAAAAGTTCTATTTCGGAGAAGCAGAAATATTTTCATAAAATTTTAATTTTGCTATAACAGCAAAGTTTGGTTTTGGAATAAGAAATATCTTTGCAGTTTCAATAAAGTAGTTTCAGCAAAGTGGTCTTTTTTGTAGAAGCAAAATAACATTGCTACCTCTAAAACATTTTCCACTGTAACAGCTAAAAAAAAACCAGCAAATAATTTTCTCCTGGGACTTTTCTCAGTGTAGATATCGTGCAGTGAAGAACTGAAGAACCTGCATAGAGAAGCCTATACAAGGTGCTTCCTATCAATGAGCAGACCAACTAAAGTAGCAGTTCTACCATTTATCAGAGAGAAGTCTAATTGAATGGTGTCACCCTCTGCAAAATACCGCTTAAAAAGAGAGACGAGATAAAACTCTAGGAACGATAAATAATTACGAAAGAATTACACCCGAATTTATAAGTTAAAAAAACAGTAGATTTCGATAGAAAACTGCAAATAATGATCCAAGATAACCAACGAAGAGATTTTATGATGAAGCGTCCTTCTAACAGAATTTCATCTGCATCTACCACAGAAACTCCACTTAACAAGTCATTCTAAATTTGAAAAACAATGTGACAATAAAAAGCTTCAAATAAGGGAAGGAGAAAACAAGAAAATTGAATATGATATCGTAGCGGATCAGAAGAATACCAGTAAAAAACAGCAAGGGACAGTGAAGCAAGTAAAAATATTCTATATACCATGTAAAAAGCTTTCTTGACTCCGAAGATAAAGTTTTTGATACATCCTATAAAGATACAGAAGAAATATATATAACAATAGACAAAGGATATTAAAGAAGGGTTGAATAGTTTCTTTCCTTCTTCTTCTTCGTCTTCTTTGTGCTTGTTGAAGAACCTTATGACCTGAACATTTGATTTTGGAGACTGAAAGAATAAATTTGATAAGGGGGTACTAAACATTGATTTTCAAGCAAGACTGAAGAACTTGAGACAATGATTTTGATCAAGTTTTCAAGAAAACCTTCACTGATAAAACAAGGCGTACTTACAACCAGAGAAATGGAGACCAAATTTCAACATAGAAAACGAAAGTCTAAAAAGTTTTTTAAAATCATTATCCCAGATATCCCGGAAGCAAACTCTTATTGGACTATTCGATAAGAAATTATTTGCAATAGGTTACTTCTATAAGAGTCTCGACAGAAGAGAAAGTTTGAAACCAGAAATGGGCAGACTGAAGTTGTTTAAATTCTGAAGTTGTTTAAATTTGTGCTGAACTAAAGCAAAGATTATGGATATGGTTGCATAAGTACGAAAATAATTTCGCATGGTATTCTGGCTTGGTGGTGCAAATCATAGATAAAGGTGTTAATGAAGGAAATGGTGGAGGAATTGTTACCTATTATTTATTTGTCAAAGTTTTGACGAATAAATGCCAACAAATACTTTTTGTTTCTAAAAAATTCTCAGTAATTCACTAATAAGCAATTTTTATTTAAATGTTTAAAACTGATGAGAAATCGTTCCTACCCAAGCAGTCACATCATGGAAACAAAAATAGATGCAAACATGTCACGTCGAAAGAAAAAATTAAATCGGACAAAAAATCTCACAGAGATAATGATGACAGCACAAGCCAAATAGAAGATAAAACCATCGAAGGAATCTTAAAAAATTTCTTTTGTCAAATAGAAAATATGTGCGATAAGAAAATTAAAATGTTTTTACACAGTTATAGGGAGAATTTGGAAAAAAGAAAAACGAAAATACAAACAGAAATACAGAGTAAGGAATATAAGGAGGAAATAATTGGTGAAATAATAAAACGATTTAAAGAGATGACAGAACATCCCATGTCCAGTCTTCCTGAACGACTTAGCAATACTGAACAAATTAGTATTTCGTCCCAAGAACATTTAAGAAATTCCCAAAGGCAGTTGGAATGTTGTACGATATCAATTATTAATATTCTTTCTAAATTTTCAAATGCAAATTAACCTGTGTAAATTCAAACGAATAAATTTTAATAAATCGAAAGGTTTCCAAAATTCCTGTTTGCTCGCATTTTTTGTTTTTCGCGCAAAAAAGTCGTACCTCTAGATTTTGATACTGGACATACCAGAAGCGAGTAATTTGAACCAGACTTGCTAAGAAACCCGCTAAGACGACACGGGCGCGTCGTAGTACGTCTTAACCAGGTCGCAACATTTCTGATCTAAAAACTTCATTGTGAAGTCCTGTCGTATTAACCTTCTACAAAGTTCCATAACCCGTAATTGGGTAACAGCATAATCCGCAGCGCGTGTGTAAAGCAAGTCCCTGGAGCAGTGCACTTATGGAATCACTGGGTAAGTCCTTTTTTTCATTATTTAGAGGTTGAGCCGCATAGTAAATACAGTCCACTACTGCGCTATACGTTACGTATTAGCCAACGCAAAACAAATATCGATTGCTGGTACAAGATAATTTAGAAGAACCAAAGTTGATTACTGAAACTGGCTTTTTTTTTCATCTTCGAAAGATTCCCATTATCTACTTACTTCATAATTTGCAACATGACACAATAACGCGTGTTGATTGGGAAAATAGGAAATAAAACACATGAAATTCAATAACTGAATATGCCCCAAACAAGAGACAACTTCTCGGCTTTATTTGGGCTTTTTTCCAAATTATATAGTTATTTATTAAAAATATGATAAAACGTGTATAAACATATTATATTTTGTGCTTATAAAATGTACTCGTTTTTAAGGTATCCTTTAATGATTCACTTCATTATTTAACAAGCGTTTTCAACTTCGTCATAAGTAGTTTTATTAACCGGAAAACAAGCCATTAACTTTAACGTTTTGGTTTTCTTTCGCTAGAAAGGGTCCGATGTCGCAAACATCACAATAATAATTACAACGACTTGGTTTAATTTTGTTTGAAATGATATTGCATTCTTATAATATTTTACATTGTAGACTATCTAAGCTTTGATAGTGACGTAAATATTCGCAGCATCTATTTTCAATTCGCAAGAAAAGTCTGTCTTATATTTTATCCCAAGGATAACTAGTTTTGAATATTTTTATCGTTAACGTCACTGTCAATAGTAGTAGGTATATTTTGTGCTATAAGACACTGAAAATCATAAATGAATACTTAAAATTTTCAATGTTAGTGATTTTTTTTATAAAAAGATAAAGTGTGTGCGCAGCTTGTTTGACTATATTTTTGAGCACAAAATTTTCCCACATTCTACTAAATAAATACTTATAGTAAATCCGACAGACCTAATACATTAATAAAAATTAATACTCATATTATTCAATACACAACACAACAAAAGTCTTGACCTACAAACATCTAAAGAGTTTTCTGTATCTTACACGTCAGAATGGATGTGCCTACTTTTCTTAAATTTTTTTGGCCTAATTTGTTAAGTGGGAGTTATAGTATCGGTACTTTCATTAACTAAAGCCGCGAAAAACGTTAACTATGGTAATAATTGATAAGATTCTAAGTTGATACTTTGGATAAAATACCTATCAAAAATCATCTCTGATTACACAAATAAAAAAAACTAAATAAAACTATGTAGGTATTTAATTCTTGTAAAAGAATAACGATTTTAAAAAGTAAGTATATAATTCTTAACCTTTATCACAGTGTAATAATTTTCATACAATTCTTACAAAAACGATTTTCCGTTGTCTCGCACTTTTCGGCAAGTGGAAAAGCAAACATAGATACCATTATCCTTATACTAAAATATAAACTTCGTAACTCGTATCCAACAACTTTTAAGACAAATTTATTATACTTTTTATTGCTCCTCTTGAATATGATCCTGATATGTACCTACTATATCCTGCATCAAAAACAAGTTATGAACCTATCGATTATCCCTGTCCTTTCACATATAAGGAGCAAAATATCACAAAATATTGCGCGTGAAGCTTAATTACTTTTAGAAGAATTTATCACACTCATGATATTCTTGCTTTTGTCATACTTAATCTCACGTCTATAGCTTTATTCAACTATAATAGGTAGGTAAACTAGTTTTATTTATACACATTAAAACAAATTACAAATACGTATCTTACTTACACACTTCTTTTACTTATTTTCATCTAACATTGTTTTCGTTATAAACTTTCCGTTGATGATGGTAACCCAAAAACGAAACGTCGGATTTACAATTTTTCGGAATTTTTCAAATTTTAGAAAGGCATTCTACTGGGCAAGAAAATGAGTAATGTCAGCTCTATTTGCTGACCATTCATATAATCTGCTTAATTCGCTTTTCTTTATTATAAATATCGCTGCTCGCCTAGAAAAGTCAGTCAGTTGAATTATGATTATATTTCTTATTTGAAACTTTGTAACGCGGAACGCGAAAGTATTTCATTATTGTAATTTAGTGAATAAACTGTTTTTTTAAAAACTTGTTATCGGCCCACGTATTGATAACTGGCGCAGTCGTCCGGATTTTTGTTTTTGGGACTGGTTTACGAACTTTTCGGAAATCGGACTAACCGGGAACTCGAACCTACACCCTTGTGTAAGAATCGTATTAAGTGTTTGCGAGAAGTGTCGGAGTGGCTTTACGAAATCGAAAAGCAAAGGACTACCTTCAAGCAATCGGATTATTGGACCAAAATAGCCAATATTCGCGAGGACTAGGATTGATTTGGAAGGATAAACATAGCCTACCAGAAATTCTTGGCATTATAAATGTTGCTCTACGGAATAATCTTCTAAGTGCAATGTGTAATTTGTAATTTCTTTAATATCTGATATTGATGAATTAACAGAAAGATTATTATCTCTATCTCTACCTTCAACTGACTCATCTTCTGATACAAAAGAGTTTATGAGAAATATTAATCAAACATTAAATAACAGTGCTGCAGATACTGATACAAGCACTAATAATCAAAATAATTTAAGTTCAAATAATATCAATACAATTAACAATATTGCTCAATTTAAACCTGAGTACTTGAATTGCGTACCACAATTCGATGGTAACCCTAACGATCTGAATAGATATTTGGTAGTATGCCAAAGTTTTATTGATAATTTCTATGATGCAAATAAACAAAACCATTTTCAAAATATTTACTTGATAAATTGCATCATCGGAAAACTAACTGGGAACGCAAAATTGATCCTAGGTACAGAAAATGTTACTACTTGGGATAATTTGAAACAAACTTTGAGCAGGCATTTCGCAGATCAAAGAGACGAGGCATGTTTAAACAGAGATCTCGTAATGTTGAGACAGCAAAACGCAGAAAAGCCTAATCAGTATTATGACAGGGTTATGCATATTTTAAACCTGCTTTGTTCTTATGTACCTAAATAGTCATGAAGTTGACCAAAATGCGAAAAATTTAAAGCGAAACTTATACAATGATCTTGCCCTTAAGACTTTCTTATCAGGCTTAAGGGAACCATTGGGAACAACAATTAGGTGTATGCGTCCTAAAGACCTTCCCGAAGCTTTACACAGGAATATAATACACAATATTTTCAAAATATAGCTAAAACTCAACAGAAACATCCCTCACAGCATTTGAAACAAAATACACAACAAAGATACAATCATTCCAACACATTTAATGCTAATACACCAAATAACACGTTCACTCAACAAAAATTTCCATCTCAACCTATTCATGTGAGACCTGATTATAATAAAATCCAACAATAATTCCCAACTAACTCACAGGTTTTCAAAAATAAAAGCCAGACCAATGTATTTGGGCCAGGACAAAACAAAAATTTTCCTAGACCTACCCCCATGTCTACAACGACAAGACAAACCTATCAGGGGCGGATGGGGAGCATAAAATTGGCCCGGGAAACCGTTGGCACCGGCCCGGCATGCCAGATAAGTATTTGATTTTGGAGGCTGTGAATGAATCGCGCTGCAGCCATATTTTTTTAAATTCAAGGTCGCGCAGCTTCAAAACCTCCTAGTCCCATTTTTTCTTGATATTATTTCATGGGAGTAACACTAAATACTCTGGATGGAACTTCCTGGACTCAGGCAGTTCTAACTCTTCATGGAAGGACCATCTAAGAGTAAAGCAAAAGAACAGCTTAGCTTAAGCAGGAGATTATTGAAAGATGTGGTTGGATTGTTGAGAAGACACTGCCCTCTCAGAAAACACCTTAGCACAATGAAGCTAGCAGAAGACTCGCTGTGCGGAAGGTGTGCAGAGGAAGATGAAACACCTCCTACATGTCCTTGTACTATGCCGAAGTCCTAACCTTATATGGCAAAGACAGCGGCACTTTGGGACACAGTATCCGAAACCAAAGGAAATCGCGAAAGCGAAAATCAGGGACATCCTAGGTTTTACTAAGGGAATGGACCTGATATGAATACTTCAGGGGGGCACAATGAGCCACGAGCTCCAGTGTAGGTGTCCGCACACCTCAGGAGAGAATAGAATAGGATAGGGGTATTTGGAAATAAAAATATAAAATACTCATTTTAAAACCATTTTATGTATTTTTCTAAATCTTAGATCAAGAAATTTCGTGACTCGAGTTGACGTTCCGAGAGGAAAGTGTTAATTCGAGAATAACAGGGCCAATAGATTGTTTCTTATTTATCCCATGGAAACTTTGATAATGATTATCTTGAGATTCAAGCAAAGTACCACTCGCCATCTTCCGCATCTTCCCTATCTAAAAAAGTGGGGTGAAAGTCGTCAAGGGGTGCACCTTAGTGAAATACCGATGGGGTCGAAAAGTTTCTCCCTTGAATACAAAAATGACGTGTCCGAGCGTTTTTTTTTTTTAAATCGACCTTAAAAAACCCTAAAACGCCTCTGTTTCGATGTTCGCGAAACACCTTGTATGTTTCCGGGCCGGTTGGACCGGCCCGGAAGCAAGCGGCCCTTCGGGAAACTTCCTAAAATCCCTGTTGGCCCATCCGCCCCTGAAACCTATTCTGCTACCAATGCACCACAAACTTCTGGTAATAATTTATTTCCAAGTTACGCAACCACGTAACTTTATTTCAGAAGAACTATATAATACAAATACGACGAATGTCACTGACCTTTCTTACACCGAAAATGATCAAGAATCATATTACTATGAGACCGAAGTTGACCCTCAACAAAGTTATAATTATGCCGATAATTATAACGATTGAAACAATGAATTCCAAACCACTGAACTCGTAGAATACGACACAGCTGGTACTTCAGAACAACCAAATTTTCAGGAAATCCAGTCAACAAACCCTGCACCCTAGAATCACCTGAAATAATTTCATTCAATAACGTCAACGCAAGTGAACTGTCCTATATCGTCTTTCCTGAATGCAATCTCAAATTTCTCATAGATAGTGGCTCTACCAAGTCGTTCATAGACCCCAACCTAGCTCAAAAATTCTTTCCAAATCAGATAAGCTATGAGCCATTCATCGTTTCAACTGTTTTCCAACAATCAGCATATCAATACAGTGCTCAAATTCCTGCTTCAAAAATTTTTAATCTACCTAATAGGAAACCTTTGAAATTTTATTTATTTAAATTTCATAACATCTTTGACGGCCTTATAGGACTTGATAATCTAAAAATGTTACAAGCCAGCATAAACTATGAAACAGGATTCTTAGTAGGTAACTCCATTTGCAAAAATCAAGTTACAATTCCAAAGAACGAACATGAACCAAGTATATAATATCACTCTCTCACCACGTACCGAACAGCTTGTGAAAATTAAAACCAGCATACATGATGGCGAAGTTATAATTCCATATCAGAAAATGCATAATTGCGAGATTTCGAACTCCCTAAGCATTGCAAAAAATGGATACGCTTTAACGACAATCTTGAACAATACATATCAGCCAATTATAATAGATCTTTCACGACCAGTTGAAGTGGAACCATTTAATAGAGAAGAAATAGAACAAATTGATCTAAATAATTTTGTGGCATCAAATTACGATACCGATATTTTTGACTATACTGGAATTCGCACAGATCACCTTCAAACTCAGAAGAGAGAGCCAAAATAATTGAACTATGTAGAAAATATTCGGACATATTTTACCAAGAAAATATGCCATTGACATTCACGAGCGAAATAAAACACTCTATAAAAACAACTGATGAACAACCTGTATAATATACAAAAACATATAGGTACCCTTTCTGTATAATTTCGTTATTTCTTTAGATGGGCAACCCTAATTTTATGTTGATAACGCCGCTTATTTGCACAAACCCATCTACGCCTTATCTTTTTTTTGTATTTACGGCTGTGCTGAGAAAGAAATTTTTATTTTAGTTGGCAATAGGCATTTATTGAATAAACACACGCTTGCATCCCGGCCGTTTTATTTTTCCTTCGACCCTTGGAAATCTATTGTGGTTTTTTCCACTAATTAAGTTGCAGTCCACTTAAATACACTTTGCTTTTTCGAAAAGTATTAACATATTATTTTTGGTCCTATTCGATACCGGATGCAAGCCACTATTGCCACATTCAACACGTTTGAACTTGAACAACCCAGTTTAAGCTTTTGTTTAGCAACACAGCTAGCAGTAAACTATTGTTTTTTTGTGAATTGGCAAAACAGCCGATCACAACACAATCACAGTAATTAGTGAAAGTAGCAGATGGAAAAACACCCGTCTGTACAAAACACAACTCTGGTAAGTCGTCAAATCCTTTGTTTACATATAAATTCCTTTTTTTGCACCTTTCCATTTTTACTCAACCTATTTATTGTTTGATATTTCTATTTGATATTGTACTGTGGAGGGAGATTTACTATGTCGGACAACGAGGATAATGCCGCAAATATAACAAATGTTAACTTGACATTGGACAAATTGAAATTAAAACGAGCTCAAACTAAATCGCAATTAACTAGATTTGTTTCATTTTTGGATCGTTTTAATACAACAAACGGGAATCACGAAGAGATTAATGTCAGGTTAGAAAAAATAAATTTTACTTTAGAAACGTTTAATGATTTACAAACTGAAATCGAATCTATAACTGGGGTGATTCAGGATGACGAAACCGAAACTTTTGAAATTAAATTTTATGAAAGCGTGGGGCGGGCTAAAAAAATGGTTGCAGATTTTCTTACTGCGGAGGGCGCGAATCGAAATTCAGCTAGTTCTGCAGGCTCAATCATTTCAGGTACTAATGCGAATGTAGCCTTGCAGGGACCTGTTAGGTTGCCACCAATAAATCTCAATGACTTTCACGGAGCCTACAGTCAATGGATGACTTTCCATGATATTTTTAACTCTCTAGTGCATACTAATAATTCTTTGAATGATGTTCAAAGATTTTGGTATCTGAAATCATGCCTCAAGGGTGAAGCGGCCCAGTTAATTCAATCTTTGGAAATCTCAGATTTAAATTACAGCATCGCTTGGGATATGCTCAAAAAACGATACGAAAACAAGAGGCTGATTGTCCACACGCACTTGAAGAGTATGTTTGAGGGAACTTCTCTCAAAAATGAATCACGAGCTCAACTCAGGGCTATTCTAGACACATTTAACAAAGATTTAAGAGCCTTAACAGTCTTAGGTCAACCCACAGACACTTGGGACACACTTCTCATTTACATTCTTAATTCCAAACTAGACATTAATACTAAAAGAGAGTGGGAAGAATTTTTGAATAGAGAAAATATTGACTTTCCTACAATTTCGCAGCTAACAGAATTCTTGACAAAAAAATGTAATTTCCTGGAAACAATTGAAATAAAAAATAAGTCCGACAGAGGCCAATCATCAACTAAAAATTTAAATTTAACTCATGTTTTAACTGGAAAAATAACTTGTGCCTTTTGCAATAAAAATCACTTAAATTTCCAGTGTGACAAAATTACTAGGATGAATCCTAAAGATCTTTATTCAGAAATTAAAAAACAGAAATTATGCTTCAATTGTCTGAGACCCTTTCACGACCAAACTGCATGCAACTCATCAGGGTGTAGACAATGCGGACGCAAGCATAATTCTTTATTACATTTATTTTTTACCAATATTTCAACTCACGCACAACCTAGCGAACAACCCAGCCAGCAAAATTCTAGTCAAAGGCAAACAGACTCATTATTATTAACTCAAAACAATTTTGAAAACAACATCGTACCGGTAGCGCCAAATGAAAAAATTCAGGGCGAGTTACCAACTGAATTTTCCGAATCCTTTTCTAATACGACTTTAAATATGCACAGTTCGTCTCCTCAAAATAAACAAATAGTTTTGGCTACAGCTCTTATAAATGTACTTGATTTTGATGGGAACATTGTATTAGCAAGGGCGATTCTCGACAGTGGTTCTCAAAGTAATTTTATTACAAATTCTCTAGCACAACGGCTTGGCTTAAACCCTCAAAAAATCAATATACCAGTGGCTGGAATAAATGGTTCTTGCAGTAAAATATCGAGTAGGGTTCACGCTACATTCTTTTCAACCACTAAAAACAACCATAAAAAATATAAAAAAACCGACGCCTTCTTTCTTGTAGAAAAAATTACGGAGAATTTACCACAAGTTTCTTTTGATATTTCTAACATTAATATACCGTATAATTTGGAGTTAGCTGACAAAGATTTTAATTTATCGCGTTCCGTAGATATTTTGTTAGGAGTCGACGTCTTTTTTGAGATTTTGTGCACAGGACAGTACAAACTGAGAAAAAACAAACCAGTTTTACACGAAACTAAATTGGGATGGATTATTACTGGTACTTTATTATTCGATATTAATAAACTAAATTCTTCAAATAATGCCAAAATTTGCAATCTTTCAATAACAAATAACGATTTAAGCAAACAAATTGAGAAATTTTGGACCCTAGAAAATCTTGAACCTAAAAACAAGAATTTTTTACCTGAAGAGTTAGCCTGTGAAAAACATTTTATTGAAAATTATGAGCGCCTAGAAGACGGACGCATTCAGGTTGCTTTACCGGTAAAAGATAATATTTGTGATTTAGGCGATTCGGAAAACAATGCAATCAAACGGTTTTATAGTCTCGAGCGGCGCTTACAAAGGGATGATATTTTGAAACAAAACTATTGCAGTTTCATGACTGAATACGAGAATTTAGGACACATGTCGTTAATTAATGATAATAATTTAGACACTCCGAATCTAACATATTATTTACCACACCATGGCGTAACTAAAGCTGATAGTACGACGACCAAATTACGGGTGGTTTTCGACGCGTCGGCGAAAAGTAATACAGGAGTGTCCTTAAATGATGTTCTGATGACAGGTCCCGTGTTACAAAAAGATTTACTATCAATCACCCTGAATTTTCGTATTCACAATGTGCTAATTACTGCGGACATTGAGAAAATGTACCGGCAGGTACTAGTACGCGAGAACGACACACAATTACAGCGAATTGTTTGGCGTGAAACTCCCAATGACCAACTTCAACATTTTGCTTTAAACACGGTAACTTATGGTACAACTCCGGCTTCATTTCTAGCAGTGCGCTCATTAAATCAAGCAGCGACTGAAAATGCTGAAAAATATCCCAACGCAAGTAAATGCATTTTAAATTCATTTTATGTTGACGATCTGTTAACAGGGTCGGATTCTGTTGAAAATGCAATAAAACTTAAAATTGAAATCGTTGAAATTTTAGGTAATGCTTGCTTTCCGTTACGAAAATTTTATTCAAACAAACAAGAAGTTTTACTCGATTGCGATAAGGGTCAACTAGACGCTTATGATTTATCTGAGGATAAAACCCGTAAAACACTCGGTTTATTCTGGAGCCCAAATAGTGACAGCTTTAATTTTTCGACAAACTTTATAACAGAAAACGCATGCACCAAACGAGAGATTTTATCGATCATTGCAAAAATTTTTGATCCTATGGGCCTAGCTGGTCCTGTCACTGTACGTGCTAAAATCATAATGCAACGCCTTTGGCAGTGTAAGGTCGGCTGGGACGTAGCAATTCCAATAGACACTTTGACCCTTTGGCAAGCTTTTTCTGAAAAACTACCTGCCCTCGATCTTATTAAAATTCCTAGGCAGGTCACAATTACTAATTATACTTCAATAGAAATTCATGGGTTTTGCGACGCAAGCGAATTAGCATACGGTGCTTGTATTTATATTGTCACTACAGATCTGGAGGGCCTGCGTCATTCAAAATTACTCTGTGCGAAATCTCGCATTGCACCTTTAAAAAGCGTGTCATTACCGCGGTTGGAGCTCTGCGGCGCTTTGCTTTTGGCCAGTTTGGTAAGCAAAGTGGGACATTGCCTGGACATTGATATCCAAAGTAAACATTTTTGGTGTGACTCGACCATAACTCTTTCGTGGATTGCAGGTGAACCAAGTTACTGGAACACTTTCGTCGCGAACAGAGTTGCCCAAATTCACGAATTGAGTGACAAATTTCAGTGGAAACATGTCGGTTCCTCTGAAAACGCCGCTGACGTACTTTCGCGCGGTTTGAGTCCTCAACAACTAAATCAATGTACCTTGTGGTGGAACGGACCAGATTTTCTTAAACAACCCGATTCTTTCTGGCCAAATTCACCACAGAATCTAAACTTTGAAAATATTCCTGACAGAAAGAAATCCGTCAAATTTTCATTTCTAACCCAGACTGTATTTGATGATCAGTCTATATTCGATAGATACTCTAATTTTAATAGATTGATACGCGTTATGGCTTTTATACTTAGGAGCATATTTAATTGGAATCCTAAAAACAAAAATTCAAAAATAGTTACAAAATTAAGCCAAGATGATCTAGACCTGTCACTGAACACTCTTTTGAAAATGGTACAATGGTCTGAGTTTCCACAAGAAATCAAATGCTTGAAAAATAATAAACCAATTTCAAGGGACAGTAAACTTATTTCTTTAAACCCTTATATTGACGAATCTGGCGTGCTTCGTGTCGGTGGAAGAATACGGCACTCTACACTCACTCCAGATGCTAAACATCCAATCTTGTTACCTCCGAATCATAATTTCACCAAACTTCTCATTAGGTATGAACACCAACGAAATTTACACGCCCCTACGCAAGCACTTCTAACTATTATCAGATCCAAATTTTGGATCATTCACGGCAAGAGTGCAGTAAAGCGGGTGGTCAAGCAGTGCATTATTTGCTTCAAAGCGAAGCCGGCTTTCAACGTACCCATAATGGGCGATCTTCCCCAATCAAGACTTATACCCTCGCGTCCATTTTTGACTGTAGGCTGCGACTTCGCTGGTCCAATTATGATAAAGGATGGCAAATTAAGATCACGTAAAATTGTGAAGGCATACATCTGCATTTTTATTTGTTTTGTGACTCGGGCAATTCATATAGAACTTGTTGGTGACTTGAGCACCTATTCGTTTCTGAACGCCTTAAAAAGATTTGTAGCACGACGGGGACTTTGTAAAGATATTTATTCGGATAATGGAACAAACTTGTTGGGGCGAATCTTGAGCTTGGGAGAATATTCAATTCTGTCCAAGAATCCTTACAAATTCGCGAAGTTTCATTGTTCTTGTTGGAAAACGATATTAAGTGGCATTTCATACCATCGCGTTCCCCAACTTTTGGAGGAATTTGGGAGGCGGCAGTTAAATCGGCAAAATATCACCTTGTTCGAATTGTAAAGGAAGCCTATTTGACCTTTGAATCTCTTTCTACGGTGCTGTGTCAAATAGAAGCAATTCTTAATTCAAGACCCTTGACTCCTTTCTCCAATGATGTCAATGACCTTTCCGTTTTAACTCCAAGTCATTTCCTTATTGGCGATTTGCTTACTTCGATTCCACAACGTGACGTAGTAAATGTTCCTACAAACAGACTGGTGTTATATGAACGACTTCAGCAGCTGGTACAGCACTTCTGGAAGAGATGGTCTGCTGAGTATTTGACGTCTCTTCAGTCTCGTACAAAATGGAGAACCCACAACGAATCAACAGTCAAGGTTGGTTCACTGGTGCTTCTGCGAGATGAGAACTTACCCCCTCAACAGTGGATTTTGGGTAGAGTGACCGACTTACATCCTGGTAAAGACAATGTCATCCGCGTGGTGAGCGTAAAAACTAAGTTTAAAGTGATTAAACGCGCGGTTTCCAAAATAAGTGTGCTTCCCATTGAAGCAGAAACAATGGACTCTTAGAATATAAGTTTCCCATTGTATGGAATCTAGGTTTATTTATACTGCGTAGCATATTCTGGAAATTTCATTTATTTTTGTTTACTTACTTTTTCATACTGTTGAAAGTATAACCTTTCAAGGTGGGCGGAATGTATAATTTCGTTATTTCTTTAGATGGGCAACCCTAATTTTATGTTGATAACGCCGCTTATTTGCACAAACCCATCTACGCCTTATCTTTTTTTTGTATTTACGGCTGTGCTGAGAAAGAAATTTTTATTTTAGTTGGCAATAGGCATTTATTGAATAAACACACGCTTGCATCCCGGCCGTTTTATTTTTCCTTCGACCCTTGGAAATCTATTGTGGTTTTTTCCACTAATTAAGTTGCAGTCCACTTAAATACACTTTGCTTTTTCGAAAAGTATTAACACTTTCATTCATAAGCAAGAGGTTGAATCGCAAATAAGGAAAATGCTGGACCAGAATATTATACGCCTAAGCAATTCTCCTTGGTCTGCACCTATTTGGGTAGTCCCAAAAAAGGCAGATGCTTCTGGGAAGCAGAAATAGAGAGTCGTTATTGACTTCAGAGGCGTCAATGCAAAGACCATGCCAGATAGATACCCTCTTCCTAATATTACGGACCTTCTGGATAAACTAGGGAAGTGTCAATATTTCATAACCTTAGATTTGGCTAGTGGGTTCCATCAAATTCAAATGAATGAAAAGGACATTGAAAAAACGACATTTAGTACAGAAAATGGCCATTTCGAATTTCTCAGAATGCCCTTCGGGTTATCCAATGCCCCCGCCACATTCCAAAGGGTCATGGATGGCATCCTACGAGGAATCCAAAACGAAAAGTGCCTAGTTTATCTTGATGACATTATAGTCTTCTCGTCGTCATTACAGGAACACCTGAAGCGATTAGAAACCGTATTCCAAAGATTAAGAGAAACGAATTTTAAGATTCAATTAGATAAGAGCGAGTTTCTGAGGCACGAAGTAGTCTACTTAGGACATATTATAACACCTGAAGGAGTAAGTCCTAACCCAGATAAAGTCGACGCAATCAAAAACCATCCCATACCAAAAACAACGAAGCAAATAAAAGGATTTCTTGGACTACTAGGTTATTATCGACGCTTGCAAAATTAACAAAACCACTAACCAAATGTTTGAAAAAGGGAGCCAAGATTGAGCATAACCCAGTGTTCATTGACTGTTTCGAAAAATGTAAAAAAACTATTGACAAATGAACCGATATTACAGTACCCAGACTTTTCTAAAACTTTTAATTTGACCTGTGACGCTAGCAATGTAGTGCTAGGCGCCGTACTGTCGCAAGGGCCCATAGGTCAGGACCTGCCAATAGCATACGCATCCCGTACATTGAACGACTCGGAACAAAACTACTCTACCATTGAGAAGGAATGTTTGTGCCTAGTGTGGGCGACAAAATATTTTAGGCCATACCTGTATGGACGAAAGTTTAACATCATAACAGACCATAAACCCTTACAATGGCTGTTTAACTATAAAGATTCCACTTCAAAATTAGTACGATGGCGAATAAAATTACAAGAATTCGACTACCAAATAACATATAAGAAAGGAAAACTTAACAAAAATGCTGACGCGCAAAGTCGCATTGACACACAAAAGACGACGCCAACATCTCAAGTTTAGTCTCGTACATCGAAGAATTTAATGAGCAACTTGAACAAGAAGGCACCTCATCATCGAACACGAACAACGAAAATATGAATGCCAACGAAGATAATTTAGATCCAATTTCAACGATGGCACCTTGACCTTGACCCACCAGTAGACGAAGAGGACAACGAAACCGTACATACAAATAATGAACATGATCCTATAGTAGGAGTCCCTATTATAGAATCAGCAGTTAATTACTGGGCTAATCAAGTGATTATTATGAGCGTTTTGCATTCGCCTGCAAAAACAAAACACTTGATATTAGGTATTCGAGAAGAAAAGAAGATTTCTAGTCCAATTATCGGAAAATAATTTTGAGAATGACGTCATGCAATTTGTGAAAGAAAATGTAGTACCTACCCGAAAAGTTATATTCCATTTATTTCGAAAACCGAGATACTTTAAATGGCCTTCAATTAAATTTAAAAGATGCTTGATAAAATTAATTGATGTCGTCAACAAAACAGAAATAGCAGAGGTAATTCAAATTTACCATGAGAGCAAGACAAATCACCGAGGAATCGAAGAAACCGAGCGACGAATTAAGGAAAAATATTATTGGCCCAACTTGATGTGAAATTTGCCAACGTAGCAAATACGAACGTCACCCAATAAATATGGAAATGAACATTACGCCCTCTGCAACAAAATCATTTGACATCATCCACCTTGATGCTTAAGGCATTTTTTTACGACAAAACGTTTTGAAACAGTTTCAAAACACTCCGTTCTCTTGAGTCATTGATGACGTCACATTTGATTCTGCTTCAAAACGTTTTAAAAGCTTCTGAGAGACCGTTCAAAAAAGTAAACTGTCAACAAAAGGCGCCAAATTTGAACAAATGTCAAGTTCTAACAGTTCTAACTCCAAATTTTTTCTTTCTCTCCGTTGACTGAATTATTAGTTTTAGAAAATTTGTGCGTAGAAACCGAAATTCGTATACAGAGTGGTTTCGAAACCGTTCATGGGACGTTTTTTGACGTGTTGGAACAAACCTATTGAATTTTGATTGAATTTATTTGAAAATTTCAAAGAAAAATTAGTTTAATTAGTGAACAATGAAGAAATGGAAGAAGAAGAAGACGAGGTGGTGCAACAAGTAGGTAATGCTAGGCAAATTCATGGTCATGGTGGACAACGACACCATTCAGTTTCTGAAGACAACTAAACATTAATTCCACCCAAAGTTCAGGAAAATAAAAAAAATTCAATTTCAAAACCTGGCAAAAACAAGGTTTGGACTACCTCTAGAGTCCAAACTGAGACTGATAAAAGGGCCACAATCACAATATATTTTTTGGATCTACGAAAGATGATATGAAAATAATCGTCCAAAACTAATTTTTTTAAATTAACTGACAAGATTGTCAAAGAAACAAGAAACAAGTTGAATTTTTTTTTAAGGTTAGATTAGCATTTGAGTTTTGAAACTTTTGAAACACAGACAATGGAACTGAGTTCAAAAATACTTTTCTTACTGAATTACTTCAACTTCATAAAGTAAAAATACATTTTTGTTCTCCTTAACACCCCCAATCTAACGGTATAATTGAAAGACTTCACTCAACCTTATCTGAGCACATAAGAATTTTTAACAATCAAGGATTCCTAAAAACGCCAATTACCCAAAAAATTAAATATGCAATATTAGCATACAATCATACGATCCACTCTGTAACCAAACATAAGCCCATTGACATAATCACAGGACACATTAGTCCCAATGACTCATTCGATCTTAAGTTAGATCAACTCCTAATTACAGATTACGTCAACGAGTACAAAAATAAAACAAAACTTTTGTATTCCAACATAAACGAGCGTCTTATGGATACAAAAAATAAAATAATTGGCAAAATCAATGAAAATCGTGATAAGCCAACATTATTTAGACCAGAACAGAAGATATATGTAAAGAAACATACACGCCAAAAATTAGGAGACAAATTTCGACCAGCCACACAAATAGAGACCGTTGATCCCACACGGAAAACAATAACAACGGAGACTCTAGGCAAAGTGCATATGGACAATGTTAAACGTCCTCTAAGAAACAAATATAGTTTCGATACTTAAGTTAATTTTAATAAGTATATTAATATTGGTACTAATAAATATGAATATGATAATCTCATGCTTACGCTTACTAATCTTTATTTCAGCTTTATAACCCACGCGTTAGGAAACCAAGAGCAAATCTCCATAAGAAAATTGGACGATAATCCTGGAATTATCCCAGTGAAACTTGGAAATGCAAAAATTAGAGACAACACCTACACATTAATACATTACTATGACCTAAATCCCATACTAATCAAATTTAACAAACTACATTCTAAATCCAATAATGTCACTAACATGCTTAATGGACACAAAGAGTATTCTGAAGATATTAGTAATTATATCAAATTAATTAAGCTAATACAAACTAGAGTAGATAATAGAATTAAAGAAATAATTACTCAGCCACAAAGAACAAAAAGAGGCTTGATTAACGGCCTAGGGTCAATTTTCAAATCCGTAACCGGAAACCTCGACGCTGACGATGGCGAACGTTATGAAAATCTTATAAGGGAATTGCAAGGAAATCAAAAGAATTTGCAAGCAAATATTCTGAAACAAAATTCACTTTCTTTAACTGTTATTGAAAAATTCAATACGACGATAAAACAAATAAATTATAATGAGAAACTCTTAGAATAAAAAATCAATCAAATCGCACACATAGTAGAGAAATCTGCTTATAGAGAAAATTCTCTTTATATTAAAGACATAATTAATCAAATTATTAATGTCTATGAAATAATAGACTCAATATTACAAGATGTCGAAAACTCTTTAACTTTTTCTAAGCTAAAAATCATGCATCCTAGCATAATGAGAACTCAAGATCTCTGTACAGAACTAATCAAATTACAAAAACAACTAAGTAATGAACAAATGCCTTTAGAATTATTTGTTCTTAACAATAAAATAACTTATTTGGTCCACATACCTATAATGTATTCTGAATCTTTCGACTATTTCCACTTATATTCAATATCTACCAATCAAAAGTTAGAGTCAGTTTAAGATAGTCCTTCCACAAAATAAATATCTTCTAAAAAACGGATTGCACTACGCACATTATGGCCAAGAATGCCAGGAAATCCTTCCTGAATTTCACCTATGCGAAAAACAAGAACTCCAAGAACTTCAAGACAGCAGTCCATGTGAAATAAAGCTGCTGAACTCTGAAAAAGACACTTTTACTTGCAAGCCAACCGAAGTCAAAGTCACACTACCAATAATCAATCGATTAGACAAATCCAATCAATGGGTATTCGTCCTTCCGGCTAAAGTACCTATCGAACTCAAGTGCTTTGGACAAGAAGAAATCAGAAAAGTTATTGGAACTTTTCTAGTTCGTATACCAACCAGTTGCCAAATAACTATCTCTTCGAGACTGATTATCAACGAAAAGAAGCTTCTGAAATCCGATGCACAACCTATACTATTTCCCGACCTTCCAAATGTACCTGAATTAATGCATTCCCTAAATTTAGACACTTGAAAACCATAAAGTTGGACAATCTCCACCAACTAGCTAACGAGATCGTAGAAAACCGTTTGACGTTTAGTGAAATCAGAAGACTACCAAGTTGAAGTTTGGGAACCATTCTGATTTATGCTATGATCTTTGCTGGGTGTGCTGTTCTTGGCTTTAAGAAACTAGCACCGAAGTTGAAGAAACGAAGAGGGGACAACAATCCCGAAGAAGAAGCCCAACCAATCCAACTTCCCTGCTTAGCATGAAGTTGCATCTTAGGAAGGGAGGAGTAATATCAGCTCTATTTGCTGACAATTCATATAATGTGCTTAATTCGCTTTTCTTTATTATAAATATCGCTGCTCGCCTAGAATAGTCAGTCAGTTGAATTATAATTATATTTCTTATTTGAAACTTTATAACGCGCAACGCGAAAGTATTTCATTATTGTAATTTAGTGAATAAATTGTTTTTAAAAAACTTGTTATCGGTCTACGTATTGATAACTGACTTATTTCACCTATTTTTATCTAACATTGTTTTTGTTATAAACTTTCCATTGATGATGGTAACCCAAAAACGAAACGTCGGATTTACAATTTTTCGGAATTTAAATTTTGAAAAGGCATTCTGCTGGGCAAGAAAATGCCTTAATTTAACTGGCTCTGTATCTCTTATGGTAACCGAGATCTCTATAATTACACGAATTGGTAACGTCCTGTAAGTATATTAATAATAGTAGGTTTCAATTCGAGCTAGATACAGGAACGGAATCAAGTATTTTGCCTCTAAGATATTTTCGAATTCTCAAGTTAGAGCATCCTCAAATCACTCCATCTCTTAGCATCATTGTTTCATATGGAAATTTTAAATCAAAGCTTTCTGATATTAATTTGAAAAGGACATGACATGAATAAAAATGAAACTTTTATTATTTGGTTGTGGATCTAGAAACTAAATCATTATTAGGTTTAAGTGAGTCTTTAACATATTTGACCTTAATAATAGAATTACCTAACTCTGATCAAAATAAATGACTACATACTAGAAAATAATACCTCTAAAGTTTGTTTCGCCAGGGTTTGTACTTCCCACCAGCATTTGCCTTCCTTGTTTAACAAATAAAAATTGACTGAAACAAATCAATGACGTCAAAAACGTTCGTCGGTTCTTAAACCAGAAGTCATTCATATCAATTTGCCAAAAAAATTTAATGTGTCATATGAATTAATCTACGATAATCCTTTTTTGTCAAGTTTCAAGGTCAAGTATGAACCCTGGTGAAATGGACCTTACCTACATATTCTCACTGGCGTAGCTAAATCAAACGTGGACGTCGGCGACATCCGAATGGCGAGGCCCTTTTTATGAAGGGGTGGTCATATTTTTTGTGACAAAAAACTGGATATAAGACAGGGGTGGGTAGCTGCCGGCAGGCCACCCGAACCGAAAGATAACCGCGGAAGGCGAGAATTTTTTGAGTGTCACGCCACCTTTTTCAGGCATATCAACGGGGTATTCGATAGTCATTTTCAGTCAAAAATATTAATATTTTTCCACTAAAAATCACACAGCCAAAAATAAATTTCTCATTTATTACAGTATGACGCAAACATGGACCGACAATTTTTAGTAGAAATCAGGAAATTTTTCAAGAAACCTAATTAATTTCCGAATCCCTGTATGTTAGTATGTTTATGTTTGCTGTTTGCTGTGCAAAATCAAATGCTGGATAGACTTTCAAAATGCTGTAGAATGTACAGCATCTTTCCTTATATTTTGACCCCCACCTACAGGTTTAGCTATACGAAGTGTAAAAAAACTTTAATTATGAAAGTTGTAGGGTCTTGTTGTTTATGTCTATTATCTTTTTCGAATGTCAAAATGGGCAAATGACAGGTGCCAACTGTTACAATGACAAACACTTGCATTTTTCAAATGGAACACCCTGTATATTTTTGTCTAGAATAATAGATCGTTTTCTTCTGATTCCAAACATACCATATACTTATGTTGATATTTGGTTCAGCTGTTTTTACGCTATACAAGTTTAAAAATGCATTTACATTACCCTTAATTTAATCTGTCCTGATTTTTTATATCAATGATGAGGCTTGCTCAATGCAATTTTATAATTGAATAGCGCAAAAAACAACTGAACCAAATATCAACATATATGGTATATTTGAAATCAGATTCTGATTGGCGGCTCGTCAAAGTAGACAGGGGAGGCTGAACCTCTCCCAAAAAATTGAAAATTCAATCTCAATTTTTTATTCCTGATTTCTAATTAAAATAATAATTAACAAATTACACTTTCCAATTTTCGATATTTCAATGTAATTTAGAAAAATCTGACAACATTATTTCAATCAATCCCGCGCCTCCACGACAAATATCTGTGAATTTGGGATACTCAGTAATACCGGCCCGAAGGGACGGAGTTATATGCGAGCCCGAAGGGCCGGTGTTATATGCGAGCCCGAAGGGCCGGAGTAATACGAGCCCGAAGGGCTAGAGTTATTTTAATCACGGGGCCTAGTTTATAATTCTATTAGTGAGCAATAATTTAGAGCTAATTGAAAACCGGGAGTATTTAAAATGCGGTTTCTAACGTCCGATCAAAGAGTCAGGAATATTCAAAAACTTTAGTTTTATCAAATTGGCTTTGGAATGTTGGTTTTCTTAAGATTTTTAGTTTTTTCAGAAAACGGTGGTTTTTGCAAACATATACTACTTTATCATTGTCTTTGTCTTACTCACTATAATCAATAAGTAAACCTTTAAATGTAATTTTCATTGAAATTAAACTAAAAACACGTTGCCTATAATTTATTTGCGGAATTTTAATTATTATAATCATTATTAATTAATTATTAAATTGAATTTTAAACAAAAAACCCTTTTAAAATGTTATTTTTGCTTTCCGAAATGAGATGTAGCAACGTTGCTTTTAGTTGGCGATTTTGAAGTGACGCCTTGTAATTTTTTGCCAGTTTTTCCTCGAATTTTTCACTTTTCCGGGGCTTTTCAATGGAAAAAGGCAATTTAACATACGAGGCTTTGAGTTTTCTTCATTTTCTAGCAAAAATGTCCAGTTTTAAAATGACATAAATAACAAAGTCCCATTTAAAATGTTTTTTTTGAAGTTTTGATGTGGCAACACCGTTTGTACCAACTTCAAATAGGTTTTGTAATAAATGTCATTTGCCAGTTTTGACAGTCAGCAATTTTTAATTGACGTTTTTACATTTCTATTCAGTTTTTCCTCGAATTTTCCACTTTTCCAAGCCGTTTTCAGTCAAGAAACCCGATTTGAAATACGAGGCTTTGAATTTGAGGCTTTGAATTTCCTACATTTTGTGCTAGAAATTCCCAGTTTTCCAATGGGGTAAGTGACAAAAACTCAAATTTCATTAAGTAGGCTTTGGAATGTCATTTTTAGAGGTTTTTCTTTGAATTTGTCGGCTTTTCCAGGGCTTTTGTGGTCGGAAAAACCGATTTAAAGTACGAGGCTTTGAGTTTTCTTCATTTTCCACCAAAAATATTCAGTGTTTTAACGGGGTAACTGAGAAAAACTTTAGTTTTATCAAGTAGGTTTTGGAATGACATTTTCGTTGATTTTTTTTGGAATTTTTATTTAAGGTTTTTGGGGTCCGGGGATCGTTTTCTGTCACTTTTTTTCTCGAAATTCGCAAAATAAAAAAAAAAAAAAACTTTTTTGAGGTTGACAGCTGTCAATTTTTTTTTGACACAAATTTATAGTTGGCGTCGCGAAACTGCCTTGTACCGGGGTTTGGTTTTCGTAGCTTTTATAGTAGAGCGGGAAAAAAGTCGAACATGTGTCAAATTTTACAGGTGACATTTGTCAATATTGCCAAAGTGTCGTGCGACAAAAGTTTTATCCGAACGAACCCGTTCATTGTTAACTGATTTTTCATACTCCGGCCCTTCGGGCCGTAATCTTTGAAACAAAAAGACGTCATTTTGTATCGATTGTCAAAAAAACTCAAAGTTTGAAATTTCAATTTTTTGACGTTTGTTGTATCATGAGCAGCGTTGCCATATGTTTTTATCAAATCTCGATTTATAGGTTATTTTAAACCCAATCATTGACATTTCTGAAAAATATTTCCTTTAAAATTCCCAAATATCCTTTGGAATCTCCAAAAATCTATTAAAATCTCAGAATTCCATAATTTAGTGGAATTTCGGTAGAATAATTATGTTATTCTGAAAAAGGAATTTGATGTGAAATTTTTGCGGAGTTTCCATAAAATTCACATTAAATTTTAATTCCTCTCGAATTACTTGAAATTTCAGTGAAATTCCGATCGAATTACACGAAATCCTAATGTTAAACAATTAAATGAAATTACACCGAAATTCCCAACATGAAATTTCAGTTTTTACTGAATTTTAGTAATGCCGAGAAATTTCCAGCTAAAAACATGGAATTTCGGTGATATTCCGAAAAATTACCATGTAGTAACATGAAATTTCAATATATTTCGATGAATTTTTAAGAAATTACTTGAAACTTCATTAATATTCCCAGAAATTCCTGGCTATTAAAAGAGAATTTCAGTGAAATTCCGAAAAATTCTTATGAAAATAAATTAAATTTTGAAAATTCCTTGAAGTTTCATTGGACTTTCGAGAAATTTTCGGTTATGAACGTGGATATTCTCATAAAATTTTAGTGAATTCCGAGATATTTTTAAGAAATTACATGAAATTCCAAAAAAATTTATGAAAATTTTGTGGAATTCCAGGATATTTTAGTGGTAAAATTTTGAGGAATTTTGTAAAGTTAAAAAAAAAAATATGGAATTTTGAAATTGAAATCTTAGTGGAATTCCGAGGAATTTCATGAAATCCTATACTGTAATTGGCCTCCTCACTTGAAATAGTCACGAGCCGCCAGTGAATCAGAAGAAAAAAAGCTATCATTCTAGCCAAAAATATTCAGGGTGTTCCATTTGAAAAATGCAAGTGTTTGTCATTGTGACAGTTGGCACCTGTCATTCGCCCGTCTTGACGGATAAAAACCTACGAGCCGGTTTCTCAATAGCGAGTCACCAGTCACCTCCGGGTTGGTTTTAACTCCAGGGTAAGCGTGTCCAGTTGCTATGTTTACTCTGGAGTTATCCTTAACCCGGGAGTGACTTGCTATTGAGAAAACGGCCCTATAACTTTCATACCTAAAGTTTTTTTCCATCTCGTATAGCTAGAGCTGTAGTTAGGGGTGAAAATATGAGGAAACACCCTGTACAATACAGCGAAATACTCTACGTATGTCTCAGTTGGAGGTTGGAGGGTCGGTTACCAGTTGAGAAAAGTTCTAAATAATTTAAATAACCAACAATAGGTGATAAGAACGGTACCACAATTACCGATTTATCGAAATACCGAGAATCTACCGAAAAAATAAAAACCATATGATTTGAGATTTCTAGGTTAATTTGCAGTAGAAATAATAATTTTCAGTGGAATCTATGAGATTTAGAAGTTTCGTATCGGATTAAGTTTATTTGTTCTCTCCGTTTTATTTTGGGAAATCAAAAAGTGCCAATTTTTAGGGTTCGGTAACCTATTTTTTGCGAGGCTCCTTAGGGCGCGAGGCCGTCGGCAGCCGCCGACGCCTAGCTACGCCACTGCATATTCTCAGAGAAGATTTGAAGATATCGGGGAGAAATAATTCAGCATTATTATAAGAAAATTGCAATAATATTTGATCACATTAATATTACGCTATTACCTACAAAAAATTTGATACAATCAATACATTTCAAGATTGAGCAAACATAACAAAAACCCACCTGCACCAAGATGCAACAATTAAACTTTTCCACAAAAACTACGACACCGGACCCGTATTTTTAACAATTCACCTATTATAGTAATAATTAATGATAATAATAAAAAATTGTAACAAATATTCTTAATAATGAGAAAAAACGATGGGTACTTATCAATCCTAAGTAATACGCTACACAGTTTTATAACTGCTGGTATTTTTAATAGTAACGATTATAAGACGGATTTTTTTGTTTTCCATTTTTTTTTTTTTTTTTTTCAGTTTAATGTTTATTTTTGCTTACTGTATAATATATGGATTTTAGGGCCGAATTTTAATTTTATTTATAGAATAGGTAGATAATTTTTCTTTCTATTATTACCTACATCTAACCAATACCTACAGTTGGAATTACCGTGAGTGAAATAATTACAAGAATTACTTACATATTCAAAATTCGATCCTATAATCCATGAAATCCATCACAATTTTATGGTAACTTTTACCAAGCTCCTACGAAATATTTTTTTTTATCATAATAAGTAAAAATACTCTCACTGTTTTATGTAACAATACTCTTGTAATCTTTCGAAAAAAATAAATACAAACTTCAGTCAGCCGTATTTATTATATTATTAAATATTTTTTCAATAACAGTTGTATTTTAATTTGTTTCTTGTTTTTTAAATTCTTAAATTGTGTTAATTATAACAGTCTATTAAAAAAGCTGCGGCCGTTATCTTGGACAAATTACATTTTCTTTAATTTGTAAAACAAATATTGTGCCAGGAGATTTACTGATTTTTTAGCAGAGAAAAATGCTTAATAAAAAAAAAGAAAACTTAAATAAAAAGTAAAACATGGAATGTTCTAATGTTTAATGTAAAAGCCTCAAATATACAAATAAATTATTCTTGGTCCAAATCAATTTTTGAGATTATTTATACTCACAAATTCAAAAAAAGTCAATCTCCTTTAGTCATAATATTAATTTCTTTTACAAGCCTTCACTACATCGCATTACTTCAATCTGCAAAATATGAATACCTAGAAGTAACTTTTTTAGTTGTATAACTTCTCAGTAGTTTTATTTTTAAATGAAGGCATAGGGCGATAGTTCAAAAATCAAAGTATAAGTAAATATTTGATGATCGGATTTATACATATTATAGTCTGCAAGAGAAAAGTCGATAATCTATAATATGTAATAAATAAATATATGAATAGAACGATAAATTTTGAGTTCACGTTTCAACCTTTGTTTCAACAAATCACCAAGAAAAAAAAAGATAGTTGTGACTGAAGAACTCTGATTTTCTGACCAACCTACTAAAAATTTGAGATATTTATTGTAATGCAATCTGATAACGGCGCACAAAAAATCTTGGTGGCGCATTTGCCAAATTAATAATTTGTCTTTTATGCATATAAGTAATAAGTGGTATTATTGATTTATAAATCACCGAGTACTTTACTCCCTCAGCATGCCATAGCAATGACAAACTCGCATAATACGTTATTACATCCTGCTATAGCCTAGAAATATTCTACAGTCGCTATTTTTTTGTTTTCTTTGTTGGACTACCAAGGGGGGATTCCTGTAACAAAAAATACGAATTGAGACTAATTGATTATAGTCATTAGAAAGGAAACTTACCAAATCTAATTCATCTAAGGATTCTAACTTAGCAATGGGCGCAGTCTTCTCCTCCGGCACTTCTTTATCCTTCGAGATGAGGCACTCCATCCATGAAGGATCCTGGTACTTTTCAAAATCGAAGGCTTTATTGAACGAGGCAAATCTGTAACATTAGAAATAAAATCAATTTTAGGAGTTTTAAAGCAGAAGTCGAGGGTTAACTAAAAGAAAATATTATTATTCACAATAAGGTTGGAGATAAATGCTATTAATTTTATTACCTGTGCAATACTTGGGAATGAGGCGATTTACTAATAGGTTTTGGTTCACTGACCGATCGTTGGAAAATGGTTCTGCTGCGATTAGACGAAGGTTCGAGTGCCAATGACTCTTCAGGGACCTAATTGACAGAAAAGTTATGTAAAGAATAATTTTACATTGTATCTTGAGTAGGATTGAATAGAAAAAACTCCAGACAAAAGTTACCTCAGCTCCCCTAACCATTTCAACGTCCCCTACTATCCATCCGGTAGCCGCCGGCGCCGCTACCAAAGGATACTGCTGCGCAATCGCATCAGAACCAGATCGATCTTGCAACAGCGTCAATATCGTCCTGACGTCGTTACCAAGTGAACTTTCCAACGTTTCAACCTTTCTACTTAACGTTTCTAACTGACTATACAAAGCGTCTAAATGGGAGCGACTGACTTCCAACATGTCGCCCCCATCTTTATCGGAATGCTGAGGTACTTGAGATGGGTGTATGGGACCCATTAGGGATGGCTGATGATTTCCTCCTCCAGCGTCCACTGGAACTAAAACCTGGAAAATAGTTGGAATGGAATTTGTGAATTAAACATTTGGCAACCTTCGATAAAAATTACATTACAGGAACTAACAGTTATCAAGGTTATCGACATGGAGGTTATAGAACAAGTTATAGTGGACCTGAGAAGTTTTAATTAAGTATTACAACTTTTTATCTTTTAGGAATAAATGTAGTCAAACTTACTTCATCTCCGTGTGGTTGCTCAGTCTGAGGCACCGGCGGACTAGGGCTGTTTGTGTAGTAGCTGGTGCTACTGGACAGCGGAGCGCTAGCGTGGGCGTGGCTCGTGGTGGCAGTCGTCAGCGGTTGAGGGGCGGAGGATTGCTGATGCGCTTCGATCGAAGACTGCCGTCGAATGCTGCGCACACGATGAGAGGACGGGGGCGTGGCTTGTGCTAAAACAAGTAAAAGATTCCGTTGCTTAGTGGCTATATTATATCAGTTTTCGTATTATTGGGTTTTGCATGTAAACCATGTCTGTTTATTAATTCAGTCTAAGCGCCTAAATTTATACCTTGAAGATTGTTGTTAATGAGCAATCAACATAGGTAATATATTCAATATGCTGGTTTGCGCCGCAGTGAATATAATAAATAAAATCAGTGTTGTCAGATGTCAAATTTAAAATTATCAGGATTTGAGAACAAATGTATCAGATTCCAAAAAAAAATTATCAGAAAAAGATTCTGTCAACTTTTTTGACTTTTTATCTCTATTTTTATTTTTCGGGTTCTAGCAGGGACTCTGGCAATTGCAGCTCTCAATAAGAGCTTCAAAAAAGGTTATTCAAGACTTCGACCCCAAGGACTTCATTTTCAAGCTTTTGCAGAATTTGAGACAAAATTTTAACTTTGAGCCTCAATATCTTCAAAAGTATTTGAGATATAGAATTGAATCTTATTTTATCTTGAAGACTATTTAATTCTAATTCAGAATATATAATTTTACATCATATATATATAATAATAACCGAGTAATCAGCAATTTTGTAAAAGAATATCAGATTATTGAAATTTTTTAAGCCCAAAAATTGCAAATATCGTTTTTATTTTTTTACAAGCCTTAAAACCCTTGAAACAAAGTTGCGTAAATGCTTTCCCACTAATTTTCACCTCTTCTTTTGATTAGTAAAGTCAAAAATTGCAAAATCCAAAAATTTAAAAATTCGAACTTTTCCAAATGGGTATGCATGGAAATTGGATTTTCAAATACTTCAAATGCTTGTATTTTGGAAACCAGTGAAGCTATTGGCATGAATCGTTAGCTCAATTGTAGCTCTTAATAAGGGATACAAAAAAGGTTATTTAAGACTCTGAACCCCAGGGCTTCGTTTTCAAGATAATCCGCCTGGAAGCTTTTGCAAAATTTGAGATAAAGTTTCAACCTCGATATCTTCAGAAGTATTTAAGATATAGAATTGAATCTTATTTTATCTTGAAGATAATTTAATTCTGATTCAGAATATATAATTTTACATTATATTTGTTACAATAATAACCGAGTAATCAGCAATTTTGTGAAAGAATCTCAGATTATTGAAATTTTTTTGAGCCCAAAAATTATAAAAATCGTTTTTATTTTTTAACAAGGCTTTAAAACCCAAAAAGGAAAGTTGTGAAAATGCTTTTCTACTAATTTTAACCTCTTCTTTCGATTGGTGAAGTCAAAAATTCAAAAAATTGAAAATTTAAAAATTCGAATTTTTCCAAAGGTATGCAAATCAGATGCATAGAAATTTGATTTTCAAAGAGCCATATTTTGGAAACCAGTGAAGCTATTGGCATGAATCTTTTGCTCAATTGAAGCTCTTCATCAGGGATACAAAAAAGGTTATTTAAGACTCCGAACCCAAGGGCTTCGTTTTCAGGATAATCCGTCTGGAAGCTTTTGCAAAATTAGGTAAAGTTTCAACTTTGAGTCTCAATATCTTCAGAAGTATTTAAGACATAGAATTGAATTTTATTTTATCTTGAAGATAATTTAATTCTGATTCTGAATATATAATCTCACATTGTATTTGTTACGATAATAACCGAATAATCAGCAACTTTGTGAAAGAATGTCAGATTATTGAACTTTTTTGAGCCTAAAAATTGCAAAAATCGTTTTTATTTTTTTACAAGGCTTTAAAATTCTAAAAACAAAGTTGCAAAAATGCTTTTCCACTAATTTTGATCTCCTCTTTTGATTGGTAGGTTATTGGCATGAAACTTTGGTGTTTGTTGCTCGCACCAGTACGTCAAAACAATCAAAACCAACAACCACTTTCAATTTTGTAATAAATTTTTAATTTTTAACTAGAAATTTGAAAAATCTATATTACAGTTGTAGTTTCAATAATTTATGGTAGATTAATTAGCTTGTCATTATCGATTATTGAATCGTAGTCAAAATTATGGTAGAATTCGATAATTATCAGGTCATTGGCAACATTGAATAAAATGCACGCCTGACTTTTGTCTATAATCATCTTTCTTCCCAGGAGCAAAGGGCAAGAAGCTTAGAAACTCCTCCAGCTCCTGAAGACCCAAAACGCCGACCTCAAAATAGAGGCTGGAAAGTAATTAGCTCAAAGGAGCAATTACATGGACAGCTGCTCACCCTGAGCATAGACACCAGGTCGAGCGGAGTAATCGTGGCGCAGAACCACTCCACGCACTACAGGTTTGGACGCGTCACGGTGCATTGCTTGAGGAAAGATGAGAAAGGAGCCAAGCCAGAAGAAAAGATGGACATAGATCCACCAGTTCCTTAACAAGAGTCAACCTTAACCTCCGGGATCACTAATTCCCCTAAAGAGAAAAAGGTTTCCAAACTAGAGGTAACTGGGCCCAAGCCAAGTAAGACCACGGCTGAGGACTCAGAGAACAAACTTCCTACAGAGGAAGAGAACGAGTTGCTAAAGGACGAGACAGATATCGCCAAGGGTGAGGGCAAAGCCACCTCGCCTCCGTCCTAAGTAATCAATAGCCCATGGTAGCCCAGGTCATCCTCCATTACGCCAGAGGATCCTCTGCTGTTCTAGCGAGGTTGGTTGGGCAAGGACTTGTGGATCTTGCGCTGATCCACGAACCGTGGGTATACAGGGGCTAGGTAAAAGGACTGATCACCAAAACTACAAAATCCTCACTTCTGTGGTAGTAGAGACAATTGAGCAGAATCTGCCAGATTGGGCTATCTCGGCTGAGCAACTAGCCTGTAGAGGAGTATGGGGGACCACCCACGCCCTATTGTTCGACAAAAGTATCACGCAGGTAGCACAACTCAGAAGATCGAATAGTTTCTCATCTTGGTATGATTTTACGAAGGCATTCGACTCTATGGTCTGCTACATAAGGACCTGAAGTCACTATTAAAGCAGGTGGTAAAGATGTGGGCGGTGAGACTTGTGGTTGGTAAGAAAACCGCCAAAAAAATCCCTGTGAAAAAAGGCGTTTACCAAGGAGACTCTATTTCACCCCTGATATTCAAGCTCATCACGGCAGCCATACTAAACCACATAAAAATTGACCGTGAAATCACAAAAGCAGCCAAGGGGAAATAAAAAGTGTTTGATTTTATGAACGATATAAAATGCCACGTACTTGGCAAGAAAGCCATTGAGCTCATCATAGAGCACCTGGAACGGGCCTCTGCAAAGATCGAACTATAACTCAACCGAGCCAAATGCGGAATTTACTCCAGAGACACGGCCAACCAGGAAGAAGAAGACAATGCCCCTTACCTGCCAGAGGTCAGACAAAGCTACAAATACCTAGGACTACACCAGCTTGAGAGAGACACCATGAACAACTATGAAGCAATAGAAGAAAAAGTCACCCAAAAAGTAGCTGAAATAGTAAGTTCTGATCTCACAGCACACCAAAAAAAATCTCCCTTATCAAAAGTACTGTCAATCCAGCGGCCAGATATTTTCAGGGTAACATGTGCAAGCGAGAAACGAACTAAGTACATACATCACTGAAAAAATGCAGGAACAAAAAACAGACAGAAAAATCAGAAAGATGCTTGTTGACCACAACATCGAAGGCAAAACAGCTGCTAAATGTCAGGGCTTACATTCAAGTTGAAAAGGAAGGCCTAGGTTTGATACCCAGTACTTGAAAGGGCAGACTGGAGAAATTCTTCTCTCCGACTGTGAGTACGTATTGGAGAAGTACAATATCGAACTCAACCTGGCAGACTATGAGGACTAAAAAAAATGCAACCGAGTAATGTCTAATGAAAAAATCTAGGAAAAGTACTACGAAAAAATGGAACAAAACCTGCTATATGCTAGTAACGTTCTAAAGAAAAGGACAACATTGAGTTTCCAGCCTATCAGTCATAATATATGGATAGCTGGAGACTCAGTGTACTGATGTGAGCTTCAGAGGAAACGCTACATGGCCTGGGGTCAAATCCATCATCGAGAAAAAGATCTATCAAGGGTTGCAGTTCCGATGAAAATTCTGTGCATGCCCTACAAACTCGAAAACAACAAGGCACGATTTTGTGATGCATTGGACCTTTAAGACTTTGCTCAAGTCTCTGGGTGCGTCAGGAGAGGCTCAGAAAAACTTAGAATTTGGTAAAGTTACCATAAAATATGCATTCACCAAAAACCAAATATAGTTTCTTATTGAAGCATCAGGGGACAAGATATTGACTAAGAAGAAAACTATGTCACAACAAACCCGATATAGTGGTCAAAACTACCAACCCATCAGATTTATGATCATATTCAGAGCTACAGGGAGCAGGAAAAACTGAAGCACATTAGGTATGCAATTAACACAATCCAGAAGGTGTATAACAGCAATGTCAGAAACGCCACCAGAGACTTAAACCTAATGACAGAAATAAAATATTAAACGAACGCAGATGCCCCGCTGAGCTCGGGGTCTTTGTGATCGGTTTCTTTTGAGAAATACTCCACATAGAGGCTCATGAACAGTTCTGCAAGCTTCTGGCAAAACTAGGAGTTGGAAAAAAACACAAGTCCTGGTCAACCGATGTAGCTACTCGGTAGCTGTCCACAAGAAATATCCTCCTGGCCTGAATCCGAGAGAGCAAGGAAGAAAGCCAACCATGAACCCCTAGATGTCAATTTCTTACTGTAATCCCTATAGTGCAATTTGTCTTGTTGAGCCACTTCCTTTCATGTATCTTTATATATTTATGTAGTATAACTGTGATGTGTGATACCTACTAGTATTACGATTAGAATAAAATAACACATATCATGTGATATTTATTTTACATATTTGTTTTTAGAAAAAAATAGACTATGTACTTAAAGTTGGAAATAAATGAATATACTGCCAAAAACTCAAAGGTAATATAGTACGATAGATATGAAACACTCAGAGCCTGCATAGTGATTAACAGGCATATTAATTATACCTACTTGTGTTTTAGAATATATGTAAAGGGATCTAGTACCAATCATGGCGAATTTCCACCACTTGGGCAAACAATGAACCGAACCATTGTGATAGCTACCGCATACTTGACTGGGGATGGACCACGCACGCCACCGGCGGAACTGTAGGGGGAAAAATATGCCACTCCTAGTAGGATGCGACACTAATGCACACCTCACCTTCTGGGGGAGCTTAAACAGCAACACCAGGGGTGAGTACCTTTTTGAATTCTTACTTGAAATGAACTTGACATTTCCAATAAAGGAAATACAGCCACATTTATAACAAGGGCAAGGGAGGAAGTACTAGAAATACCATTCGGTAGTTCTGAAATAACTAACTACGTGAGAAACTGGAGGGTCACGGCTGAACCCTCCGTCTGATTTCTGAACACAGCTTATAGAGCGCAGCTAAGAGGTAAGCACTTCCAAAGCCAGACTCAAGAAAAACCATATAAGAGCAAATTGGAAATTATACAAAACCAATCTGGAAGATTGGTTGGTAAAGTAATCAATCCGGGAAGAATGGGTTATCACCTGGAACTGGAAGAGAAAGTAGAGCGCGTCAACTAGGCAATGATAGAGGCATTTGACTCTAGCTTCCCCACGGATTCGAAAAGCTGCTCGAATGGGGCCCCATGGTGGAATGCAAACCTAGCACGCCTCCGGACCCAAGCTTGGTGTTCATTCAACACAGCAAGGACGACCGGAGAGTGTCAGGGTTACAAAGAGGCTCTCACAAAGTATAACAAAGAAATCAGGAAGGCAAGAAAAAACAACTTCAAGCCTTTCTGTGTCCTTCTTCCATTCCAAAGGCAGACAAGAAAGATGAGACACACACGAAATTTTTCAGACCAATAAGCCTCACATCGTTCCTTCCAACGACGGTGGAAAAGGCAGTAGATGACTATATCAGATCCACAACATTGGAAAGTGGCCTCTGAACGCAAGTCAGCACGTTTACATAGCAGGCAGATCCACTAAGACAGATCTGTTCCCTGTTCCAACTGACGAGTATGATAGAAGAAACTCTAAACGAGAAAGAGGTCGGACTATGTGCCTTCCTAGATATCGCTGTGGCTATTCGGAGAAGGGGAGCCAACGACACAATATCTCGATGGATGTGTAAGATGCTTGCCACGAGGACAGCAGAGACTTCAATAGGCAATAAGTCTATTGAGGTGAGCACTACTCGAGGCACTCTCCAGGACGGAGTATGCTCACCCCTGATGTGGAGTTTAGTGGTGAATGAACTACTACGAATACTGAACAGCCTGGGCTTGCACTGAGTTGGGTATGCCAATGACATTTTGTCATCATAGCAAGAGGAACATTCGAGAATACCCTGCGTGAACTTTTACAAACTGGACTCAAAGCAACGGAGGAATGGTGCCAAACAGTGAAACTAGAGATAAACCCATCAAAAACCACCATAGAGCCTTTCACTAGGAAGAGAAAACTCCCTAGAATAAAGGACATCCGAATATACGGGACTAATATTACACCGGTGACGGACTGCAAACTCAGATGGAGCAAATACATTGAGGAAGTTGTTACATATGTTAAAAGGACTCTCATGGTGTGCCGAAACCTTGCCGGCAAAACCTGGGAATGCAAACCAGGAGCCTTGAGATGGATGTACCTATACACCATGATCGTAAGACCAAACCTACTATATGGATCGATAATCTGGTTCAAAGAATTGAGAAGCAGAACATAAAAGCAGCTCTCAACAAACTACAGCGCCTGGCGTGCACATGTATCACGCAATGGTAAAGCTTGTCCTACGGCAACCATCGAAACAATTGTACTAATTGTAGGTCTCGCACCTAATTCACATCGTGGTGGAGGGGGCTGCTAGAGGAGCAATGACTGAAAACACGAGAGAGGAAGCTGGCGAGAGAGGGTATGGCTTGGAAGGAGAGAACTAGCATCTCTAAGCAAGCTTATTCCGTTCCTCGAGCTCCCCAGGAATGATATGATAAAACATATAATTTCGAGAAACGTTTCACAGTAGGCATAAGAAGCAGAGAAGAATGGAAACGAAATACCACATCCATTCTTACAATGCAGCAGAAAGCCATAAAATGGTAAACTGATGGGTCAAGAACTGAACAAAGGATAGGCGCTGGAGTATTTGGGCCTGAAATCAAGTTCTCCGAAGCAATGGGAAAAACACCCAAACATATTTCAAGCGGAAACAAAAGCTATAAGAAGATGTGCTGAGTTCAATCTTAACAAAAATAGAGAGATTGTCATATTCTCAGACAGTCAAGCAGCCATCAAATCGCTGAGTTCATCAATGAACAGCTCCAGAATGGTTTGGGAATGTCTGGACAAGTTAAAGAAAGAGGTCCAAAATACAAACTATCCCTCCAGTGGATACCGGTACACGCAGGGATTGCAAATAATGAGAAGGCGAACCAATTGGCGAAATTGGGAGCACAAACTCCGCTTTCAGAATTCAGGACCAGAGATTTTCTGTGGCATAGGGACGCACACCTCTAAAGAAGAATTCAGAAAAAAAGAGAAACAAGTGGATCAGCCTCCAGGGTTAAGGCAATCAGATATGTTTCTTGAGTCCCCTCACCAAGGAAGATCAAAAGACCTTATATCACTGAGGAAAAACAATCTTCGCATTCTCACTGGATTGCTTACAGGTCACTGCCGGTAAAGAAGGCACCTTGAGGGAATTTAAATTCGACAGACATTAATCAATAAAATATGCAATAAAACAGAACAAATCGTGAACAATATCGATACGAAATTGGATCGAGAGCCCGGCCAGATTCTAAGATTTCAGTTGTTTACTTCTAACGGAGAATTTCCTTGCATAAGCAAAATATGCTTACGTTCAGGATGGGTTTTGTGAAATTCTATTGTATTCGAGTAAAAAGGTATGTTCTTCTGGAGAAATCCTAAATCCTAAAAAGTGAATATATGATGAACGTCAAGGTCTAGGTATAACTTCAGTCTCGCTAATCATTGCCGTCGCTGCGCATTCGTTTCTTAGCAAGGAAGGGGATATACAAATATTTTGTTTTCTAATATTTAATCGTTTATTCAATAAATTATGAAAAGTCCGGAGACGAAAGGTTTTAGAATAGTATTTTAGCTATCCTGTAAAAATAAAAAAATTCTAGAGCAAAGCAGTAGAGACGACACAGACAATAACATGTTATAATATTTAGATACCTATATCTAAACCTAAATCTTCAATATAAACCTAATAATTCTATTATGAACATAACATTATTAAATTAAAATGAAGAAATTATGGGACAAGGATGACTCCGCTAATTGATAAATTGTAATCAAAGGAAACCTAAACATGTCCAAATTTGTAAAATACTAATTATAACTCTCGTAAAAGACATATTGTATTTTACAATAATACCTGTATATGATTTCATGCTTGAGGTACGTGTTTTATTATTATTAGAGCATGCTTCAAACATCTAAAAATTATCTTAGCTAAAGAAATTCAATAAAAAACTCTATCAAATGCATTTACCATAACTTCTAAATTTAACAATGTAAATTCTAAGTACCTAGTTGAAAAAATAATAAAATTTGAAATAACTTTTTGCATAGAATAATCAAAAATCTATCGAAAAGTATGTGCTGAAATCTAACCTTGATAAATCATCCGCCCAAAGTACAGACTAAGAATAAAAAACGACGAAGAATTCTCTTAAAATAAAAAATAAAAAATGTAAGTATTTTAGAATTGTTAATCGGATATAAAAATTTAGGTTACCTAGTGAGTATAAATTTGACATACCACAATAAAAGAATAATTTAAAAACCTTTTGATTAATAACAAAAACTTCCAAAGCTAATATTTTGAAAATAGTTAGGATGAATGAAAAATAGCATTAAAAATGTTGGCCGGTTATGTCAAATTACCCTCAGGTTTTTAATTGTTAAATGGCAATTTTTAACTTACCTATCAATGGTTGGTGAGTTTTGTTTAACCTGAGGTCTGGAATGCTGCGTTTCAGTTGCGATAACATGCCTAAACACATGAAAATGCAAAAAAAAAACACAAACATATAAGTTAATTTCTGTTATTTAATAATGTACTTCAATTTATGGAAACTATAAATTAACTTAATTATTTGTATTATTATAAAAACAATTATTAAAAATATAAATTACATTACAACTAATGAAACAATTAAATACAAATTCAAATTAATATACTTATTATTTGCAAATACATTTTTGTGAAATGCATAATAATTAGCAAAAAGAAACTGACAAAAAATGAATATTGCTGTTTGATGATGGTATAAAAATAATAAAACGATTTTCAAAATGCAAAAACTGCATGCACGATATCAAAATTCAATATAAAAAGCATAGTTTCTAAATTGGAGCCCAGGCAATAATGTACTTGGTCATCTTATATCAAGCAATAATGCAACTACAAAGACCCAAAACAATTTTTAAATTTGAAAAAAAGATATTGATACATAATTTCAAATATTATAAGAAATACCTCAATGTACAAAGAATTTAGGTATTTAATTTAAAAATCGTTTTATTACTAAATTTTTAATTAAAATATGCTGCCGCTAAGTTTGGGTTTAAAAATATGCAAAAAAAAACTTACCCGTAATGGAATTGAGAGTCGAGGATCTGCGTTTTTCTTCTCCGAAATCCAGGTTAAGCGGCGTGACGTCTTGGCCTGCCTTCTCGGTGGAAAATTCTAATATTCCATGACCTGAAATATATTACCTTTCCAAAAACAACGAATTTTTAATATTCTTACAAAAATGTCATCGTTATTATACCAAGACGAAAAATCAGATAATAATTAGATACATTATTACAAGACAATGCAAAAGACGAAATTTTATTTTGTCCAAAATTGTGCGAATGAAAAGGTGGAAGCAAGATTAAGGTTCTCAGCTCTGGTTGTTCTTCTGGGTCTCGAAAACCCATTTTTGTTGAAGGAAGATGCCCCAAAAATGTTGATTCCAATAATTTCATGAAATATTGCTAGTGCTGGATAAACACACTATATCTAACAGAAAAAAGATTTTCGACCTGAAACTCAAGACTCAAATGTCTCTTAACAACCGATGACTCAGATGCAGGATGAGACTATTCAAATGGACAGCATGGTGTTATTAGGAAGTTGGTGGAGGAAAGAATGTGGGATATAAACTATCTCACAGTAGTGTCATACCTCTTGAGTTTGGCGAGAAAAATTTTCTGCCACAAAAACTCGATTCATGTGATAATCTGCGGGGTCGTAATCTGATTGCAGATCGGCTATTTGGATGGCACTTGAAGGCATAATTTAACTCGCTGTTACTATTCAAAACGTTCCAAAAATTGGACATTATTAGATAGAGTGATTTTCTACAAACCCCACCCATATTATTTACATTTCGTGGAAAAGTTGAATTTGAATAAAACGATAAGAGTAGTTCTTAATATGAAATTATTATTGTCCACTATGACTAAATTTAATATTTGAAAGACTTCAACTCCCAGATGAGAGGAGGCAACCAGACAGCTAAAGAACATGGTTGGAAAAAGTTAAACTAATTTTTATCATATTTTCAGTATTCAATTACACAGTAACATGTTTGGCTACAATGCAGCTTCATCAGACTACCTAAAATCCTTAAACTATGGTTACACTCTACATTTAACCTCAATTTTCCTAGCAGGTACCTACCTAAATTATTTGAATAGTAGATGCTATGGGTATGATTACTAGAATAATGGCCATTTTCTCGGCTATCACTTAAGGGATATTAAATCTAAGTGAAACTTTGAATGTGACTTTTGTTTCTACAAGAGGCACCTTCAAAGCTTTACTTGGATTAAATATCGCTTGAGTTATAGCGGTGAAAATGGCCGTAAGAGATACATTATTTATTTTGGCCTACCGTAGCGATATTTCCTCGCTGCTTAAATTTTGCACAGGGAACGGTTTATAAACTTACAATAGATTTTCTATGAATCTAATGGAAGAAAGCGACGTGATATTGAAATAGCCTCGTATAATGCAGTGTTTCAAATCAGAATAAAAATACTATACCTACAGGTTAAACCCATTTTATTCCAAGGAAACAAGGGCAACAAAAAGGTACCTACATCATCTTTCATAGTATGATACACAGATTAGTTTCTATCCTTCTGAACGAAAACAATTCCTCCGAAGAATTAAACATCATCAAACAAATTGCCGTCAATAATGGATACGACCCAGAAATCATAAATATTATCCTGAGTTGAAAACAAAATAAAAAATGCATCAATATATGATTTATCCACTGATCTAAAAAATAAATGGATAAACAATCATACACGGCTTGATTGGCAAAATTTGTGCGAAAATTTGGGGTCAATATTCTACGAACAATTGTGCAACGGAACAGCCTAACGCCTGCGCAGTGTCTTATCTTTCGAACAACTGTCCTAAATTTTGAAATTCCTTCGTTTTCATTGGCCAGATTTTGTGCACGCGCAGCACATGTATCTACTGCGCACGCTCACAGCTGTCCCAGTCAGTTGTTTTTGTTTACATTATGACCTCGTAAACTAGCAGCATTAGAAGCGTTCTTTGTTTATCCATTTATTTTTGAGATCAGTGGATTTATCTCGTAATCCACGACGATAATAAAAACTTCAAATCATTGACATAGGTGCTTTGGTCCAACAAGCAATAAACAGCTCTTACTTGAATAAACTTGACATCAAAGTTGCTTTCAAAACTTTAAATTCACTAAACATTTTAAAAACAATAAAAGCAAATCAGATAAACCATAATTCTTATTCGAAACATAAATCTGATTCAAATTATTCTATACCTATTATATACAGAAAATAAGGTGGCTGAAATTTCTCATTTGTTAAAATAACATGAGGTACCTTTTTGATGCCCTTCTTTCCTTGAAAAATTATACAAATGTAATAAAATATTGTATGTACAGTGTGTTGGATTTTCGTGGCTTGCAGACGTTTCAATTAAAATTGATGAAAAATTTTCTTGCCTCGACTAGGAACCCAAGACCCTCGTTTATCCAGTGCAACGCTCTAACAACTGAGATACCAACACCTGTTTCATTTCTACGTTATCGGTCAAGTCTTCCATCAATTTTAAGTTGTCAGTTGTGAAGACCAACGGCAACCTTCGGCGGTTACCGTTGGTATGGGAGTGAGTTAGAAGGTATAAGCCAATAATAGTTTTACAAATTGGAACGTCTGCATGCCACGAAAATCCAAGACACTATACATTATATAACAGACGTTAACACTTGTAGAAATTGTAATAAAATAAGTTTAAGCTGTGTTTACATTGTATCCCTTTCTTTCTAGTAATTATACCATCTATTTCAAATCGTGTAGGTACCTGCTAGGAAAGTTAAGTTTAAATTTAGAGTGCAACCATAATTAAAGGTAGTCTGATGACGCAACAGTGTAGCGAAATATGTTACCGTGTAATTAAATAGTGAAAATATAGTAAAAATTAGTTTTACTCTTCCCAACCATGGAGTTAAATTTGCAGGAGTATCGGCTCAATCAATTCAAATTAATCGCGTTTCTGATTGGTAGATCTAGGAGTGCAGAACTAGTGCATTTTTTTTAGTCTTTCTCTTATACAGGTCAGTTGAAAGAATGCAAATACACTCAGTGCGCATTGAATCTACCAATCGGAAACGCCATAAATAACAATAAGTCAGCTGGTACTGACATCTGACGGCATCCCTGCTGTATTCAAACAAAGATGCCGCACACTAAGAGGCCAAACCCACATCCTAATAAGTAAAAAATATCGATTACGGAGACCATACCTGCGGAACTTAAAGATGTATGCATAGTTACCATTTTTGAAAATGAAGGCTCAGTGTGGAACTACAAAGGAATATCTCTACTTTCTGATGCCGGAAAGATACTTGCCAGGATGTTATCGCATCGTCAAATCCCAACTGCCGAATAGAGCCTCCCGCAGAGACACAGAGTGGGTTTAGTTTAGACCCAACCAAGGTACAGCTGACATGATTTTCAGTGCAAGACAAATGCAAAAGAAATCCAGGAAACAAAATCGCCCTCTATTCATGGCCTTCATGGATTAAGTGAAAGCATTTGATTCGGTCAATATAGAAGCTCTTTGGAGATTATTAGCAAAGGTTGAGTGTGCGCAAAAGTACATCCAGAAACTCCGCCTGCTGCATGATAATGTGAATGAAATCGTCCTAAGCAACGATGGACCAGGAGAGTCTTTTCAAATAAGTACAGGCGTTCAAGCGGGCTGTGTTATTGCACCCACTTTATTTTCTCTACTTATAGGAGCCATACTTCACCCTTCACCTTGTCGAGGGTGCAGGTTGCACCAATCCAGATTTCATGAAATTTGAGGCTCAGAGTTTGGAGTCCATTTTAATCTCTTGAAATAAAGGGTATTTTCAAAAGAAAGTATCCAATTTGGACCACCCTGTACAGACTTGATGGCGTTTTATTCAAAACGAAAGTAGCGACGACATGATAATTGAACTTCAATGTGCGGCTGATAAAGTCGTGATGGCCAATACAGACGAAGATATTCAGGCAATTATCAATACATTCATTCAGGCATACTGGAGAATCGGCCTATAGGTCAACTTTAATAAGGCGCAGATTCTGCACCAACCCACAAGGATATTAATCTACTCACAAGCTTCAAATATAGGTATAAATGACTATTCTTTACAGAACGTACAACACTACCCATACCTTGGGAGCCATTTGACAGTGAAGGCAACCATTGACGCTCAAATCCAACATCGCTTGAAGTGAGCTAGTGCCGCGTTTGGGCGACTTCTTCAACAATCACACCATCAGCGTTGAGACCAAATTTAACACAATGCAGTTGTAATACCACTTACTTCTAAATGGCTGCAAAATGTGGACCACCTTCAGAAGACACATAAAAAGTCCACAAAAATCAAAAATACTATTCGCGATGCCTAAGAAAGACCTTAAATGGAATGACCGATGAACAAACATTAGTATTTCAGAGTAGGCCAAAACAACTAGCATGGAAGCGCTCATTATCAAGCACCAACTTCGCTGGACAAATCACATATGTCCCCACACAACACATTCTCTAGAGTCAACTGAAAGAGGGAAAATTAAATCAAGGAGGTCAATAAAAACGCTACAAAGATGTTCTTAAGGAAAATATGGCAAAGTGCCACATTGATACTAGCAACTGGAAGCCGACGCGACGGCAAATGATTATAAGCCCTCATCGCGTCGACTAGTCCACGACGGACCAGAAACTTCTGAAAAACAGCGATGCAAACACGAGATAGATAAGAGGGACCACAGGAAGGAGCGAGAACACAGAGGAAGAGACAATGCTACCAGATATACCGGGTGTGCCAAGACTGTAGAAAAGTGTGCGGCTCCAGAATTAGTTTATATAGCCATCAGGAAACGCACAATCAACGACAATAAGAATAAAATAGAAGATAATCATACTTGATATCGAGTGATCGCCCATGATGATGATGATTTTCCAAAAAAAAAAAATATCCATGAGGGTAAATAGGAATTTTACAAGTAAATACTTCAAAACTGGAAAAATTTAAAATGACGTTATGGTTGCAAAAGGTTTGATTGCGCTGTTGACAGTTGTGACTAAATGTAGTCTTCTTGGGAGAAAAAAATTAAAATAAACAAAAAAAATAAATTGCATTGTGTATGACAATACTTAATTCATTTTTTTTAAAAAAATTCTTGAATCGATAATTGATTCAACTATTTTACTTTGTATTTTGCCATTAAGTTTTAGAATTATATCTATAGTTCCAATAATTCCAACAATTCCAATAATTGATAAAGATTATGAGACTTTCGCGGCTCAGGTTTATTGATGAGGGGTTTTCATTCGGGCTTAATGGCCGTCGTAAGATGGAATTTCTTCCTGAAGCTTCGCTAGCACGCGTGGCTAGCATCTTCAGAGGTGATTCCATGTCTGATTCTGGTAGCAGCCTGATTCCCGACCGTAAGTTGTATTTATGTGTGAGTGGCTGTAGTGTGTCACTTTGTCCGGAAAATTAGGGATATTTTTCTCCAGCCTAACGATATCCTGGTCAGCTTTGATGTCGTGTCCCTATTCACAAAAGTGCCATTGACGGAATCTCTTGAGTTGATATCAAGTACCTTCCCCAATGACATAGTTGAGCTTTTCCGGACATGTCTCACTGGTAGTTACTTCCTGTGGAACGGCGATTTCTACGAGCAAGCGGACGGTGTAGCCATGGAAAGTCCGCTCAGCCCGGTCGGTTTCTTTATGGAAGAGTTCGAGAGGAAAACTATAGAATCTTTTGACCACAAACCAACGGTATGGCTTCGATACGTACCTAGATGATACTTTTGTGGTTTGGAGTCATGGGGAAGAGAAGCTTAACCAGTTCCTAGGCTACCTGAACGAGCAACATCCTAGCATAGAATTTACCATGGAAAAGGAGGAAAACCAGGAAATCGCCTTCTTAGACGTGCTCATAAAGAAATCCGGAGGAAAACTAAGCCACACGGTGTACCGAAAACCTACACACACAGACAGGTACCTGCATGAACTCTCAAACCACCATCCAAGGCAAAAACAAGGAATTATAACAACGTTAACAGAACGTGCTCGGAACATCTGCGAGCCACAATATCTCGAGCAAGAACTGGATCTTCTCAAGTCGGCCTTTCTATCAAATGGTTACAATGCATTTGAAATCGACAGGGCCATGCGACCCAAAACTGCCACACGACAAAACGTGGATGAACAACCAGTGGACCGTGGCTAATGCATATCTGCCGTTCATTTCCCGGGTGACAGACAGGATAGGAAAAGTCTTGAAGAAACACAACATAAAAACAATCTTCAAGCGAACAAGGAAAATACAGCAATCAATCAGATCAGCTAAAGATAAGAGGAACCCACTATCGAGCGCCGGAGTCTATCGTATACCATGCACATGTGGTAAGGTATACATAGGAACGACAAAAAGATCCATGGGAACCAGGATGAACGAGCACAAAAGAAACTGCAACTGACTAGAACAATCGGAAAAATCGGCAGTTGCGGAACATGCGCTTAGTGAAAGGAATCATGAAATACTCTTTGGTGAGGTCAAACTTCTTGCACCGACTTCCAGATACCATAATCGTCTTGTACGTGAAGCTATAGAAATCCACAAACATACGGAGAACTTCAACAGGAAAAAAGAAACACTAAAACTTAACCAAATCTGAAATCCGATTCTCAAAAACGCAAGAGAGATCCCATTGAGTACAGAGAGAGTTGAGATCAGCCAAGTGCCGCGAAGCCCCGCCCCTCCCCCACCACAGCCACTCACACATAAATACAACTTAAGCCGCGTCCAGATTAGTAAAAATTTACGTTGTGCGTGGCATTTGGCACAAATTTGTGTGTGCGTTACAAATCTATGCGAATGTGGACCTGTTCGCCGCATAAGGACGCACACAAAAATTTTCGCGACATTCAACGCACGCGAACCGCGGGTTGTCGGTTTTTTTCAAAACATCAAAGGGATTTGCGGCGCAACATCGATCTAGTGTGGACGTATTTTTTCGTGAATGCATCGGTTTTGACAAATTGTTAATCTGTAATTGTGTCTTCTGATGGATTCATAATTCTGCAAAATAAATGTGCTGCTTTCATATTCATGCGCCTTCTTATTAGGAAAAAGGAAGAGAAAAAGAGAAACAAAACCAGGTGCTATTGGATTAAGTATCTGTATCAGCATAAGAAACACTCTGATGGTAGCACATTATTGAATATTCTATCTATGGATGAAAGTACAGGACATTACAAAAAAAAAATATTGCTTATGTCTCCAAATAATTTTGAATTTTTGATAGACAAGAATGGGCTCATAGAATTGCTAGAATGGATACAAAGCAGGAAAGCCGTACACCAACGCCACACACGTGTTGAGTAAGAACGCACGGCGCACGACACAAATATTTATGTGGTTCAAGATACCAAAGGATAACGCACACCTAACATGGGATTTTTGGGCTCTATGGATTTTGCCCATTTTTTGATATGTTGTAGAGGATTTAATTCTGAACAACCTTTAAATGGGACGAAATCTTGTAGGTATTACGGTCTTTGAGATATGAGCGTTGAAAGATGAACTTTTTTGCAACTTTTTGTGTGGAGAGTATACGAAAAACTGGTGTTTATCAGTCAAAATTTTGATAGGTCGACATATTTCACGTCACTAACAAATGTCAACGTAGGCTAAGGCCAGGACCGCACTGGCGCCAACATTGACCCTAGTGCGGTCCCAGCCTTAACCTACGTTGACATCAATTTTTAAGTGACTGATAAAGACCAGTAGCACCAGTATCTCGTATACTCTCCACACAAAAAATCGCAAAAAAGTTCATCTTTCAACGCTCATATCTCAAAGACCGTAATACCTACAAGATTTCGTCCCATTTAAAGGCTGTTCAGAATTAAATCCTCTACAACATATCAAAAAATGGGCAAAATCCATAGAGCCCAAAAATCCCATGTTAGGTGTGCGTTATCCTTTGCGCAAATCCCGAATTCAACGCAACCCATTTATTTACTAATCTGGACGCGGCTTTACGGTCGGGAATGTGACGAATGCGTCAGTCTGCTACTAGAATCGGACATTGAAGCACCTCTGAAGATGCTAGCCACGCGTGCTAGCAAAACGTCAGGAAGAAATTCCAACTTACGACGGCCATTAAGCCCGAATGAAAACTCCTCATCCAATAATTTGTGGCAACGCAACAATGTCAAATTTCCACTTATGACGTTTTAGAAACCAAATGCGTGTTTTTATTAGGAGAGGTTTCTTTTTTATTTATTTTCTTAAATGGGATTTTTCAAAAGTAAGGGTGGAAAAATAAATAGAATATTGTTTTATTAGGAGTAAAAATGATAGGTACTTTTTGTGGCGAGACTAAATGTTTGACAATTTTAGACTAGCCACAAAAAGTGCTTTTCTCCCAATAAAACATGCGATTTTTTCCCGCAAACGGTGGTCATACGACGGAATCAAGGAAATAAGTATCTTCGAAAAGAATAAGATGTAGTCTGGGAGACGACCGCATTTTTCGTACCCCGATCGAGTTATGTGTCGACACTATTATCAATATATAGTATTATGTGCATCTATTAACCTGTATTTCTGCCTGAGAGCAAATGCTGCCGGAAATATCCTTTAACAAATTATTAACAAATTGAAAAAAACGTAACACTACCCCCATCGAGTTATGCCCTAAGTAGGGTATCAGATTGAAGGTCTCGATGGCTCCTATCTAAAAAGTCGATCCTGCCTCGTGAGAACTTGCCGGAAAAGGGTGGCAGGACAGCTTATTGGGGCAAGGGCCCGCGGTCTCTGCTTTGACACCTATCAAGCTTTGCACTAAATGATGAGTGAAATTAAAGGTGTCAATAAGTTGATTTAAGGTCTGTTCGCACAGAAATCACAAACCAGTCAGGAAACTAGTTTCAAACAATGAAATTCACTCCTTCTGATTTGGGATTTCTGTGCGAAGAGACCTTAAATCAACTTATTGACACCTTTAATTTGACACATCATTCAGCGCAAAACTTGATAGGTTTCAAAGCTGAGACCGCGGGCCCTTGCCCCAATAAGCTGTCCTGCCACCCTTTTGCGGCAAGTTCTCACGAGGCAGGATCGACTTTCTAGATAGGGGACATCGAGACCTTCAATCTGATACCCTACTTAAGGCATAACTCGATGGGGGTAGTGTTACGTTTTTTTCAACTTGTTAATAATTTGTTAAAATATATTTCCGGCAGCATTTGCTCTCACGCAGGAATACCGGTTAATAGATGCACATAATACTATATATTGATAATAGTGTCGACACATAACTCGATCGGAGTAGGAAAAATGCGGTCGTCTCTCTAACTATATTTGTACGCTCACGTCATGGCCAGACAAAAAAGTAATAAAAAAATCACGTCTGTGAAATCAAACTTCAACATTGAGATTTGAGGTTAAAAAAGTCGTAATTTTTCGATGTTTGAGGAAAAACAGTTGTCAAAAGTACCTAAAATCACTGCTCATATTCATCCTGAAAAACTTCGTTTAAGTACATGTGACAAACACTATTTTTTGTCATACCTACGCTTTTTGGAATTCTTCAGGACGCTAAAATTTGCAAATTTTCCTTAATTTTTGAAATCATAAAGGTGCATCCAGATAGAAAAAAAAATCCTAAAAAGAAGCATTTTACGGACTTGAATGAGTCCGTAAAATAGGTGTTTTTGGGAGTGTATGACAAAAATTCAATTTTTAGTTGTTGTAGGTATCCAATTAACCTTTCTCGCATAAATAGAAAAGGATAGCTTCATTGTAAAAAATATAAGTTAGAAAGTAATAAAAGATGACATGCGCGCGCATTTTGTGGGTTGCAGTGTAGCCAGTTTGTATTGTTGCAGAACAAATGGAGACAATACAAATCGAGCATTATACCATTAAAAAAGTGATATAGTTTCAAGTGTTTTATAAAGCATTGAATCAGACAAAAGAAGCCCTTTAAAGTGTATGTTAACATCGTTTGCACTTTTATTTTGATAAATGTTTCATCCGGCAACATCGCACAATGAAATTGCAAAGGAATATGTCAAGTATAATCTAACATAACCCTAAACAACACTGCGATGAGTTCAAGTAATACGTGAAGTATTAGTTTGCTCTTTGTCGAATTACACGTTACAAGAAAGGAGGAACGATTAATTCTGAACTCGCTGGATTTTTGAAAAAATATCAGTCTTTAGAGTTTGCAACAAAACCTGGACGTCACGTCACAACCGCGTGGAGCCCAACAGACTCTGCTTTTGTGCACTTCGTTCAGAACCAAAAGCCATGTTTCACCTATTTGAGTCAAACCATATTTGAGTGAGAGTCATAGGATTTAATTAGAGTCTAAGTCTACAGTATCCGAGCGGTTGTGACGTCACGCTTCCACGGTTGTTTTGCGAATATCTCGAAAATTGTTAGGGTGAGGCTTGAAATATTGTTCTCAGAATTTGTTATACAGAAACTTCGATTTTTGATTTACACCCTTTTAGTCCACATAAAAATCATAATAGAATAGGGTGACCATACGTACAGCATTTCGCTGTATTGTACAGTATTTTCAAAATCTGTCCAACATTTGATTTTGTACAGCAAACGTACAGCGATTCGGATCCGATCATAATTAAGTTTTTCTGAAACAAAAAAATACGAAAAATTGTCCGTCCTAACGACTACATTTGCGATTCACGTCAATTACGCCGTCATCTCCCAGAGTTTTCTTTTTAATGCTAACTTTTTTTTTTATCTCTCTCTATTCCATACCGCTAAGAAGAAGACAGGGCTGGGATCGCGACAAGTAGAATTCTACTAGAATTTTACTTTCATGACGTCAGGTTGCCTAGTAACTGTTATCATCGCCTGTATTTTGTTCTTATGTACGCGATAAATAGGTCGCGGGTGACGTCATGGAAGTTGAATTCTACTTTCGTGATCCCAGCAATCACAAACCAGACAGCGCGAATTTCATCGGTTGAAAATAGTCGGAAAGTCAGAAACAGTCAGAAAACTAGGTTTAAACCAAGGTTCCTAAAGTTACCTAATAGGTTATAGGTTGTCTGGTAATGGTAAACAGATAACGTCATCAGGAAGATCTAATGTAGATTTGCATTATGTTTAGGCATCCAGATGACGTCATAAAAGTTACCAACCAACCTACCTCTTTCAAACAATCTTGGTTTCAAGTTTCAACCAATGAAATTCACTCTGACTGGTTTGTGATTTCTGTGCGAACTAGTGTTACTAAAACGGGCTATAAACCGTGCGTTCGGTATTTTGATCTGAGTTCTCTGAGCTTGAATTTACCGTTCGTGTATTCAAAAAGTGTATTCGGTGCAGGCTCATTCGCGTTCGTTTATTAATATTTCGGGCACTCTGATACAGCGTTCAGTCACGTAATTGCGGCTCCGCTCAGCACGCTCTACTCTCTGAGAAAAATATCGAACACAAGGCTAGTCGACAAAATTTGCATTTAGTGCCTCTATGTTTAGTGCTTTCCCCACTCACCTGTCCCAAAATTTTGTATCCTATTTACAATCTGTAGTCCAAAGGTACAGGTAAAATTTATCACCGTTCAATGCTTTTTGATAGGGAAAGGTGATAAATTTACCTGTACATAAATGTGTACAGCATTCACACAAAAAAAATATGGTCACCCTATAATAGAATGATTTCAGTCAAACCCAGCCAATGGATGAGTTTGATTTCAAAATCTATGTGTGCCAGATAATTTTGCTATTGCTTCCTTATTTTGATAAAAATACTGTTTTTTTAGTGACTATGTTTGACATGCTTAACACCCTCAGCCAAGTCCTTAGATACTTGTACAATTTATTCTAGAAAAGTCTAGAGACTGTCAAGTCAAGACGATTTTTTTTAAATATTTCTGGTATTAAGGCCGCGTTAATGGCCGCCATGTTTAAATTTAGTTTTTGAAAATGACGACTGCGTCACTCTACACATAGGGTTCAATTGAACTATCCAAGATGCTGTCAAACTTGAATTAAAATGGCCGCCAAGAGGCACACAAACCCTTTTTTTATGTGTCATTCAATGTGTCATGAAATTTTTTTCAAAAAAATAGTGCTCATTGTTCATTTGCGTTTTGATACTCGTTCTTTTTACTCGTATTTTTATTAATGTTAGAAATAGAACAGATCCCTAGGGCACTCCTGCAGTGATATCCAACCCCTCTGAAGTACTGCACCGCTAGAAGCAGTACTTCATGACAGACACAATCGAAAGCTTTTTTCAGGTCAGAAAAAACTACCGCGGCCACTTCTTCGTCATTTATCTTCTAAAACAGCTCATCCAGGAGATGAAATATGGCATCATCAGTGTTTTTTGACTGCTGAAACAGAGACAGAGAAAGCAATTCATGTCTATCAAGGAAGCTCACCATCCACCTTAATTAGCCACTCTACAATTTTAGTCTAAGTTGCCAGTAAGGATATTGGCCGGTAATAAGATGGTAAATTCTTATCACCCTCCTATTAAACAAAGGTACTACCCAAGATTGCTTCAAAAATGAGGGAAAACTTCCGGTAAGAAAAGAATTAATAATGGAATCCGCTAACACATCAACAGCCTAACTGAGATATCGTCCCATCCAGAAGATTTTCTATTTTTGATACTCAGTTTCTGAGCAATCGTACAGTAGTATGAATTAATATTATCTGCTTTCAAATTGGAAGCACATATGTATATTTCTTTTTTTTTTTCGCGTTGGTCGTTACTCTTTTTGTTTATTGGATGCGGATGCCCAACCTCTCATTGTAATAAATCTTCCTTGCCTGTTTCATCGCCTTTCTGTAGATGCTCCTGTATCCATTATGTAAAGTAGGTAGCACAATACTGGACGGTGGAGTTGCAACAAATAAATATTTTCACATTTTAAGGGTAGGTCCTGGGTGTCCAAGTGAAATGTAGGTAGAGCAATCTTGCCCAAACAATAGGGATTCCGTAATTGGGTAGAAACGGCCAAAAATTGAGACGCACACAATAGAAAATGACTATTTGATTATGATCATTAATGACATAACCTAATGACGTTATGGTTTGTGTTTGAGTCAACTGTTTGTGTGCCTCTTGTCGGCCATATTTGTGTCACGTGTTTTGGATAGTCTAATATTTTATTATTTGTCCAAAACAAAATCTGTTTGTCGGTGAAACACTTAGTGACAGATAAAGAAAATATACAACTATGATGCTCCCAATGTAGCTTTTTTGCCGTGACGCCATCTACTTGAAATTGCTTGAACTGTTTTCACCTTCAAAATTCGTTTTAAGGTCATCTCAAAAAATCCGCAATAATTTCCGAAATCCTTTGGCATAAACATTATTTGATATATTATCTCCAATCTCTACTATTAGCTTTTTTTAGTTTTTCGTGATTATCAATAAAATATGCTTTTCACGGATCCAAGCTTGATAAACATGCAAATATGCAACCACCAACACATTTAATTGTTTTGGTGGTTGCGAACATGATTTTTGAATTTAAAAAAAAAGGCTGAATATCGAAAAACCAAAATAATGAATTGTAGATAATCGATCAAATAATGTTTATGCCAAATTTGAGCCAATTCTGATGTGCCGTTTTTTTAAAGACCTTAAAACAAGTTTCGAAAAATCAACCAATCACAGTTTAAACATGGCGGCCATTAACGCGGCCTTAAAACCGTCTAACAACAAGAAGAAAAACTGGGAATTGAAGAGTTTATTTTGAATAGTGATGACAATGGAACATTTCCTGCGAAATGCAAGTTAAATAAAAATAAGAAAGTTTCTTCACCTGACTCGGATTCATCGCTATATTGACTCTCCTGTCTGCCATTCACAGAATTTCCTCTCGAACTCAAACCATTTGATCTTGCACTTGGCACGCCTCTAAAGTATCTACACTCTTTATTTTTAGGGTAGAAAGATCTTCTTGGTACAACTCCAGCTTGATCTTCCTATAAAAAAAAGTGAAAAGATAATCTTGCAAGTTTCAGTACAGCTGCTTACTTACATCTCTTAAATTAAAAGTTATTTCCAAATTGGTTAGGAAATGATTGAAAAATTCCGGGTATAATTCGAGAACGTCCAATAGGTCGTCTCTGTGGATTTTGTGTAGATCACAGTATGTTAGTGCTCGGACATTACAGGCACTCTTTCCTAAAAAAAAAGTTCCAAAATAATTTATAAATGATTTTCATTAAAACCTTTACAAATATTGCACTCACATTGACGACAATTCTTACCTATTGTATTATGTAAACAAGGATTTTCTCCAAATATATCAAATTTGCTAATAATAGCCATCACAATATCGTCCCTTAAGATTTCGATTGAGCCTCTTGAAATGAAGTAAAGCGACGTTAAAACGTCTCCTCGATGGACCAATGTGTCTCCGGGAGGCGCGTGGGTTGTTTTGAACTTTAACGACAATGCTCTGCAAAAAGAAATAAGGAAACAATGTAAATATATAATGTTTTGCCATAAATGTAGGATTCTAGAAGATAAAGGAAAAAGTGGAATGGTTATAATAAGAGGAATGGATGCTCTGTCAGAGGAAGACTTGAGTGGAGCCATTCTAGTCTTCTTCGCCGTTTTTACACGTCAAATTCTATTATTGTTTTAATTCGAATTTCTGTTCTAATGTCTTTCTTGATTTCAAAGAGTTTAGGCTGTCAAGGCCAGCATTACTTTCACGGATAACCCTGTCCATTTTTGGTTAATTTTCGCCCAGTAGTATAAGTTTGGTGCTGCCATCCCTGATCTCGAATGAGTTGCTCTCTTTATTTTCGTGACGTCATATGCTATCTCGTGCCAATTCACGATTATTATGTGTTTTCTATGGAAAGTATGGGTCTCTGGTATAGGTATAAATTCAAATATCGGATTTAATTTGTTCAATAGATTTTTTACTTGATCTATATCTAAATAGTTTTGAATAGTTTCTAGATTGGCTATTTTTTTGGATATTTGAATCAGTTTCATACAGTCGAGTTGCGCTCTCTTCAAGGTGTACCAATGGGTACTAAAACCCAACACTCTGAGCGTAGTTAGGTAGAGTGAGCCGCGCTCTGATGTATCAAACAAAATCGATGAAAAATTATGAATCTTCTCAACCTTGAATAAAAGGTACCTTTTATTTCCGGTGAAACTGTAATTTGAGTGGGAAACATTAAATTTCATTTATTTTAATTAAATTTAATTTCCGCTGTAACATACAAGCGTTTTACAATTTCCAAACACAAATAAATCAGTGTGATACAAGCATATTCATCCAATGACACAAAGAATTTCGTCAATGTCAAGTACAGAGGATGCCACGTGTACAAATAGAAAGGATCGAAGCATCGAATTGATTTTACATTACGAACACACAGGAAATGTTATTCAACGTCTATTTTGTAGGGCATTTTGTTCGAATAAAGGCCATTTCACTAAAAATACCTTCCCTATTGAATTTGTTGCGTAATAAAAATGTCTATCAAGTGTAAAATAACCAGACAAATGAGGGACGGTAAAGAAAAACAATTTAACTCGGCCAAGTTAGCTACAATGAAAATTTGCCCCAGAAAATAAAAGCTGATCCGAAGAATAACAGGTATAAAAATTCGAAGGAATTGAAAAGATTTTAGAAATTATAACAACCAGTGAAAACAAAGAGTTACAGAAAAATATCAAAAAACACCAAAAAACTTAATAGAAAACCAATTCCCAAAAAAATTCTATATTTTCTGGCCTTATTTAATACACCAGTGAAGACATTTAAATTCAGCAATTATTTGTGACTATTCAATCAAAAATTTAAAAAAGAGGCAACGCGAAACGTATTGGAAAATTTCTATTGATTTCACACCAGCAATGCTGACAGAGTAAGTCCACTTTTGGAGAGACGTTCGGTCTTTCAGAGTATTTAGTTTTTATTTTATTGCCAAATGTTAGAAAATAATCCCAATGCTGAAAAAGAGAATGGATTCTTTCATAATTTTTTTTCGAAAGAATCGTTTTGTAACACTTGGAACTCTACAAGAAGACGAACATTTCCGCAATCTTTTGTCATTACAATAGCTTACGGATCCTTAACGTTGATCTTGGGTGAAATATATTCTTGAACTACTGAAATCAAGTATATAATTGAGTTATCTGGTGTTTAGTCGAGTTTTATTTCCACAAATTATAGCGACATATTACCGGAACGATGATGACAGAACAACTGTATATTTATCCAGCTTGAAATCCAGTACTATTGCAAAAGGGTCAGGACATTTTATTGCCACACCTATGCAGATTGTACAGAGCGTGTCTGGCTTGAAGCGTGGTACCAAATGGGTGGCAGTAGGTAAAGGTCTGATACCAACTTTGAATTTAACCAAAGATTAAATTTAACTGGAATTTTTAATTATGGATTAAATTCAGAGTTGGTGCCAAATGATAGTTTATAAAAATTTAAAATAGGAATGTAAAATCGGTGTTCGTCAAAAATTAACCGTTTAGGTTTAACAGCCTGTCAAAGGTGCAAAAAGTTAATTTTTAACTGTCAATATTTCGAAAACAGTTAACCTTACGTATTGAACATGAACATGAACATGAAATCTGCTCAGAATTTTACGTAGAATTCAAATATGCAATCACATACAGGGTGTTTCGTTTAAAAAAAGAAAGCCCTGTCGCATAGGTACTCTCTAAACGGAGTACCCTGTATATTCAAAAATGTTTTTAACTAATGCATATTAGAGTATCAAACAACTTTGCAATATTTTTTTTTCTTGCATCGCCCTGTAAGGAGATATCGTCCGATATCGCATTAAGTGGTCACCCTGTATAATATTTCAACCAACTTCTTGGTTAGGTGTTCCAAATTTATCTCTCACCAAAATAATCAACGTCGCAACCGCTTGTTACCGACTGGTGAGTGGATGTCTATATACAGAACATACAGAGTGGAGCACGAAAAACTTCCCACTCAGGTTTTCTCAGGTGTAAAGGCCCATCCTCAATCAATCTGGTAGCGAAGTGGCACTTCGGCACGCATGCTAGGATAATGTGGTTTAACGTTGGCATCCTCAATTCAATTCCGTGCTAGCATGCACGCTGACTTCGAAGTGCAAGCTGCAAGCTTTTTCGATGCGTGCCGACATGTGTCATGCGCAGTATGGTAAAAAATAATTCAGGTTATCCTTGCGTTCGATATTTTGCTCGAAGAGCAGAGCGTGCAGAGCGGAGCTGTAATCACGTGACCAGCGAACGCATAGAGCAGTTAAACGATTATCAGAGGGCTCGAAATTTCAACAAACGAACGTGAATGAGCCTGCACCTAGTACACTTTTTAAATAAACGAACGGTAAATTTATGCTCGGAGAACTCAGATCAAAATACCGAACGCACAGTTCGTGACCGTACTACACGCATAGCAGACAGAAAATTGACAGCATTGAGGAAGGGTATGAATTTCCCAGCACACGTGCCGAAGTGCCACTTCGCTACCAGATTGATTGAGGATGTAGCTTTAGGTGTTTAATCAAAAATCGCAGGACGGGTCAATTTTTGTTTTTTGGGGGACTCATTTTTCTCGTATTTTCGTGCACTATTTGTAAACCCTTAAGCGGGGGTGACAGATACCCCCAAAATTTCAATAGGAAAGGGAGTTCGAGTGATTTGGTAGATATTTTTATTAAGATTGTATCCCAAAAGTTTTAAGTTGCTACTATTTACCCTGCCGAAATGGTGGCTTGTCAAAGTTAGGAAATAGTATATTTCCTAACAAGTCCGCAAAGTAAGTCTTGTTCGCACGCTGACTGCAGTTGACCGAACGACGCGGAGCGGAGTTCGGGCAGCAGTCGAGTGCGAACAAGATACTTTGCGCAAGAGTCAGGAACAGTATTTTTTCTACGAGCGAGAAAATTTATAAAAATAAAAAATGAGGCAATAAACTTAAAAAAAAAAGATTCGAAACAAAATACTCATTCAAAAACAACCAAAAACTAATTATTTCATTTGATTATTGTGAACGATATTGAGAGATTTTTCGGATGACCTTTGGGGTATCAGACTATTGCAGGCACTGGCGGTTCTATCTAAAATATGGTGTATTTTCTCGTTCTCTTCTGCTGCAATGTTTCCCATTTTTTTGCGAGTATGTAGGCTTAGGCTCACGACGTAGTTAAAATAACGACCAAAGAAGACATGATAAACTAATTTGTTTGACACTGACGTGACACCTATAAACACTAACGGCAAATGTCATGTAATCATAAGGCCTGTTTCCACAGAAATCACCAACCAGTCAGACCGAATTTCATTCGTTGAAAATAGTCAGAAAACTGGTTGTTGGCGATTTGAACCAATCAAAAACGCTCTGACTAGTTTGTGATTTCTGTGGAAACATACCTTTTACCGGTACGTGAATATTTTTACTGGTACTTTATCAAAATTATATCTTGTCAGCACTAGTGCGCAAAATCAACTCTTGTCCGCACTAGTGCGCAAAATTAAATTTTGCACTATCAACTGCGTGTGCAAAGTACCTATTTTGCACACTCTCGTAGAAAATAGTATATTTCCTAACGAGTGCGCAAAGTAAGTCTTGTTCGCACGCTGACTGCAGTTGACCGAACGACGCGGAGCGGAGTTCGGGCAGCAGTCGAGTTTTTTGAAACGACCTTTAAGCTGATGCAGGAATTGGGGGCTCCATCTAAAATATGCTAAATGTTCTGGTATATCCTCGTTCTCTTGTGTTCCATTTTTTTGCGAGTATCTAGGCTTAGGCTCACAATGTAGATAAAATCATGGCCAAAGAAACGATGACAAATTAATTTGTTCGTGACACTGACCAATAAACACTGACAGCAAATTTCATGCAATCATTTAAAGGCCTCCACAGACTACATTTTTGTCTGACGGTTTTGTTCGAGGAGCAAATCTGGTCGAACAAAAACGACGGTTCGGAGTTGCACACAGACCTCGGTTTAGTTTGGCGAAGATCAGTCATGTTGAAAAGTTTTTAATTTTTTTTGTTTTTTTTTTAATAAGTTAATAATATAAATTTCTGTGGCTACGCAACACACACCACACAAAACCGTCATTTTTCAAAATTCGTAGCCCACACACTTCAGATTTGTTGACATATCGAACATATCCGACGGACAAAATCAGGCAAAGCCAGATATTTGCATCGGTTTTGTATGCCAGCAAAAACGACAATTTTTCGTACACACACTTCGGTTTTGCGTCGTTTTTGCTCGACCAGATTTGCTCGTCGAACAAAACCATCCAACAAAAACGTAGTCTGTGGGACCCTTTAGGTCTGTTTCCACAGAAATCACAAACCAGTCAGAGCGAATTTCATTGGTTGGAAATAATTAGGAAACTGGTTGTTCGCGATTTGAACTACTCAAAAACGCTCTAACTGGTTTGTGATTTCTGTGGAAACAGACCTTCAAAGGTACATGAATATTTTTACTGGTAATTTGTCAAAATTGAATGTTGTCAGCACTAGTGCGCAAAATTAGCCCTTGTCCGCACTAGTGCGCAAAAGTGAATTTTGGCCTCCCAACTACGTGTGCAAAATACCCATTTTGCGCACGCTCGTAGAAAAAATGATTTTTTTCTACAACTGTCAAAAAATGATGATGTTCGCACACTCATGACAGTTTGCGAAGTGACACTTTTTTTCCCAGGTATTGGTTTTTTAACGTTCCCATGACGCCGTGCGCGAAATAGCTGGTTCGCACACTGGTGTCATGGTGACACATACCTGTCAGGAAACCAAAAATAATTAAAATTCACCTACCTTTGTTTGAAAATGCAATTTTGGCTGCGAATGATCGATATTCAAATGGAGTTGTAGAAAAAATATTGTTTGCCACTCGGGCGCGAAATACTTTGGTGATCTCGACTATTTTTTTAACTCGGCTGCGCCTCGTTAAAGGGGGTTTGCGCCAAAAATTAAAGTTTTAGTGTGAAAATATCTAAGAATAACTGTTCAAACCTCGTTATTCTACGATTAAACATCGCTGAGATATACCGCTTTAAAGTGTGTGTGACGTCATGAGAGCTTCGTCCAGCCGCGCTCCGCATTGTTAATTTGATTTTTCCCGACACGCGTGAGTGGTTTTTGTTTAGATTATTTCAAATGACACAGGAAAAACATATGTATAGTATCTTTAATACCTATTTAGAAGTACCAGTCGTTCTAGTGACAAAACGTATGTCGCTTCTTGACACAAAAATAAAATAAGGTTAGAAATTTCCTATTTGTACATGAAATTGACGTATTAGCAATCGACGTTCGTTTTTGTTGGTAATTTTTTGTTTCATCTGATTCGTGATTGATAAATAAGGATGGGGGATTCTAAATAGTACATTCAATTTACTTCACTTTCTCGTGCGTTGCTTGAGCTTTCGTGACGTCATAAGGTGAGATTCGGTACCTTCATAGAGCCATTTCTTCGGTATTATTTGTCATAGAGGGGTGCCATTTTCACTGTTATTCTTAGATTTTTTTTCTCTTTTTTTTGAGATAAAGTTGTTTTTTTGGCGCACACCCCTTTAAAAAAATCAGATCTCGATCATCAAAGTAGCATTTCACGTACTAGATACAAAAATAACTATTCTCCGAATATCTGAACCGTGAGGGTTTTACCGCAGAACAAAACAACATTTTTCAAGAATAGGTATCTGTCCATAGTAATAAAATACCATTGAATTTATGTAGTGTCATTCAACAGTTCAGCTTGAAATGGTTCATGTTTGTCCACTTGAAAAATCTGTTAATTTGTTATAATGAGGTAAAAAACACACAACTTTGACAAGCCGTCAATTTCGACAAGGTAAATAGTAACAATGTGAAACTTTGGACATATAATCTTGATAAAAATAGTTATCAAATGGCGTATCACTCGACCCTCCTTTCCTATTGAAACCCCCGCTTAGTGGTTGACAGTTATGGGGTGAAAATACAAATAAAAGATGTCTCCCAAAAAACAAAAAATGACGTGTCTGAGCAATTTTTAATTAATCACCTAACATCTGAGAAAACTTGGGTGGGAAGTTTTCCGTGCCCTACCCTGTATATTTAATCACGCTCAACAAACTCTATCACAGTAGCGCTGGTTTTTATTGGTTAGGCTACGAAGACGACCTAACTTATGTGGTAGGAGGAAAATTTGCCAACACACTATCGGAAAGAAGCCAAAGGGCCCTCAAAATCGAATGAAAATGAAAAACTGGTGCGAAAAGGAGCACGTAACAGTTAGTCCAAGAAAAACACCAAGGCAAGGTTTCAATGGACTGAAACCACTGGTGATAAATAGGAAAGACCTAAATTTTTCCAAAAAAAAGTTAAAGACTCATTTCTGAACAGAATCTCACTTGGACATCGCATATTCGGAAGACCACACTTAGGGCAACAATTGCCTGTGGAAAATGAAGAAGAATGTGCGAAAAAAACTGGGCCTGAATCCGAAAATGACCGCATATGGATCAATAGTATGGTGGACCAGAAGCAAACGGGTAAAGGCGATAAAGCAACTAAGTGGCGTACCTACCTACAAAGGTTAGCGACAGCGTGCCGGTACGTGACTAGTGCCATGAGCTCAACGTCAACCCCAGCGCTGGAGGTTTTATTGAACCTTCCACCCATCCAAATATATATACAGGGCGAAGCACGGTTTATCACGTACAGACTATTGCAAGGCCAATCAGCCAGACACAACGCCGAACATGACAAGTTATGTAGGGAGATGGCAAATGATATATTTTAGGAATGCCTACGGACAGCACCACAACCTATTATAGCTTTGTCAAACAATACAAAACACAGATTCCATTCCAACCACAGGGAAGATTGGAGTAGTGGCCCTCCAATGAGGACGGAAACAATCTGGTACACTGATGGCTCAAAAACACAGGAAGAATTAGAAGCTGGAATCTACGAACCTAGGACGGCAACCAAAATTCCGATACATATGGGAAACCTAGCAACATTGTTCCAAGCGGAGATAACAGCAATAGAATACTGCGCAATAGAGATAAAGAAGAGGAAGATTCGCGATAAAATAATAGTGATATATTCCGATAGCCAAGTGGCAATAGGAGTGCAGTCCAACAAAATAACATCAACGTTAGTTCTGGATTGTCACAAAGCTTTAAATGACATAGGAAGTCAGAATAAAGGTGACGCTATCATGGGTACCCGGGCACGAAGGCCATCAGGGCAATGAAGGGCGAAGGCGCTGATAATATGGCCCGAGAAGGCTCGTCAAAGCGAATGACCGAACCTGAACCCGTTTAGGCGGTTACACACGGACGTGGATGTCTGAAAACATGTACGCACATACATGAACGCGCAAACAAAAACATCAATGTGTATGCAAAATACCGTCGCGTTTTTGAATGTGCAAACTGTAGAATGACGCTCAAATGAATTCTGGAATCGCTAGAAATTTTGTATGCACACTCGAAATACTGTAGCAAGAGTAGCAAGACTGACAGTTTTGTGCGAGCGTCTGCACAAAGGTGACATGGACGTTGTTGTTTGCACGTTGATGTATGCACGTATATGTATCAAGCCATCCACGTCCGTGTGTAATCGCCTATTAAGGGGTGGCTAAGCCTATTGCCAAAGCATCCATTAAAAAATGGGTGGAAAAAGAATCCCAAAAATGGTGGTTACACATACCGAAACAAAGACAAGCCAAGCCGAGAAGATCTTGAAAACCCTATCGGCTAAACTGACAGCAGACCTACTAAGCCATAATCGAAAAGCTGTCAAAATAATGGTGGGTTTGCTAACAGACCACTGCCGACTGAATAAACATTTAAGTCTGATAAGAGTGAAAGAAAACATAGATTGTAGGTTCTGTCGAGAGGAGGAGGATAAGCTTACTCACTTCTTGTACCATTGTTAAGGCCTGTCAAGAGTGCGGTTCCGATGTCTTGGCTCAACCAAACCAGCAGCAGCAAGCTACACTTTGTCGAGGTTGTGGAGTCTGATCAGAGAGATAAAACTGGATGAGGTTCTATAACATGAAGTGAGTCATAATAAATCTGCAGGATCGCCAGTGACGAAAAGGCGGAAAGCTAACTCACCCAATTTTTTTTTGGGTATTCGACCCTTGATTAGAGCAGTCATACATAGGGACCCTGGATTAGGCTGGCATATAGGGATGGGTCCCCAAAATCCCTAGCTTTTTTCTATGCTGGGGAAGTCGTCCGATTAAACTCCGAGTAGCGCTGCAGCCGTAGGCTTATTGTGCTAAATCTTCTTGCTCAATGCACGCATTCCAAAGCCCTAAAGCCCTGGTTCTCTGCATTAGGCGAAGTAGGCCTGTTGGGTATTTGCTTTCAGTATTGAGCATGTTTTGCTTTGATTCATACCTCCAGCTCTTTTCTCACTGTGCTTCTAGGAACTCCGAGAGCTGGTTTAGGACCAAGGTATTCTGTGGATGACCCCCTGCGTGCAAGTTCATCAACCTTTTAGTTGCCCGGGTTACCTCTATGTCCTGGCATTCACATCAATGTAACATTATTTTAATCAACTAAGTTGTTGCGTTCTTCTAGGCATTCTATTACTAGTGCAGAGCTGGCCTTAGGGTTTTTTAAGGCCCCCAGTGCTGCCTGACTGTCTGTGAGTGAAATGAGTTTCCTGTCTTCGCAGGCCCTCATATTGTTGATTCTTGCGAATTGTAGTATTGCATATACCTCTGTAGATTCCTGCACCTGTGCTATTCTCAGTCTCCGAACTGAACGAGTACCAAGCCTGGCCTTTGAGATTGGAAAGTGTCCTCCCGTTCACTAATTAGAACTTGGAAGGATATGTCGGGCGAGTATTTGGGAAGTGCATAGACAGTTATCATGTCGAATACTGTCAGCATTTATGACTTCCCTTATTTGTATAGCCCAACCTGACTGTTAGTTTACTCAGGTTGTTCCGTTGTCTGTGGACGCCTATCCTGGCTTCAGCCTGAATTACAATGTGTAGCGGAGGTAGGTCTGGTAGGACTTCCATAGCTGCTGTTGGTGTGCTTTTCATGCACCCTGTAATGCTCAGACAGGTAAGTACCTGCCAAGTCTCATTCTGGCCCTCTTCTGTTGTGTCTTTGTCTACCATATCAAAGACGCATCGCTGGCTTTGAAACCCTTGTGTATCATGTCCGGCCGCAGCCCCCATGTTTTGCCAAAAGTTCTCCTGGCTAGTATAAGCGCCATTTTTGACCTTTTAATTACTTTGTCCAGATTTTTGTTCAAGTTAAAATCCCTAGCTACGACCCCCATGTCTCCTTTATAGAACAAAGTCGTGACTCATGGTAGAGGCGCCGTTTTGATCCTCAACTACATGGATAAGGTGCTAATTGAAAAATTACAGAGAGGTAGAGGCGGAATTTCTTCTGGAGAAGGATGCAGCAGAATCTTAACACCAAAAATAATGAAACGGATGTCAGAGAAGCCTAGGATCTGAAGACACGTTCGATTTATTCAGTCCACCTGAAACAAGCAAAGAGGAATTTGAAGAATTCTTCTGGCCACGCCAATCACTACAGAGATCACCAATAATATCGTTTCATAAGTTTTGAAGCAGATCAATAATCAGTAGACTAGAAGAAAGATTTTCTCAAGAGAATAAACAAACAGACGGTTGAAAATAAAAAACAACACCAAATCAATGAGAAGAAGCTCAAACGACGCAGAAAACCAAATAGGTACCTACCTAAACATCACTATCACTTGAGCCGCACAAAAGCAATGGCAAAAATAACGATGACCAGCTCAAAATCGATTATTTTGAGACGTTTTTGGCCGGAATCTCAAACTTGCGATTTCATGAATATAAGCTTAGAAATTGAAACAACAGCTAGAAAAGACTTTACAGAAGACAAACCATCAAATGGCACTCAGATAATTATGAGAGAATTTGTTAAAGACGCCACCATCATCCACGTGGGACTTTATGTTTAGTAGTCCCTCAAAATGCTCCCTTTCATCAAAAGTTGGTATAAGCTGGATCTTTGAATAACTGCGTCCCATTTCTAGGGAATTTGGAACTCTTATAGAGGGTTGCCTTCATGGCGCTGACAAAGGCAGAGGATGCTGAATATTTTGATTCGATTGTGCTGATCAATATCATAGATATATTTAGCAGACAATCTCAGTAGAACCTGCGAGTTTGTTTTGATGTCTTCATGTTTAGTATTTATGCGTTTCCTTTGTTTCCATCGTCCATACGTCAATTGAAATCTGATCGGGAGACCCAACTGACAAGTCACAAATAAATGCAATTAGTTAATTGCAGATTAGTGAGATGAACATAAAATACCTGCAATCCATAAAGTGATAATCGAATGTAATACCACAAGAGGTTTCAGGATTACCGGATAATACTTTTACCTGTCACGAAACGCGTTACGCAGCAACACCACGACTCCAAAGGAGGAGTGGTGTTGCTGGTAACGCCTTGAGTGTCAGGTGAAAGTATTAGGTAATCCTGAAACATCGAGTGGTATTCAAAAGGTTATACAACGAACTAAACTTTAGTACTTTAAAATTTGAAAAAAAATTCTATAATAGAATTTGCCATAAATTCCACCAAGCGCGATAATCCCAAAAGGCTTATCACTTGTTAAGCCTCTCGTGTCATATGGGAATAATGTACCGTGAGTTGTATAATCGATGAAATATTCAACATGTTAGGTAGCATTTATCGTGCTACATCCCTAGGAATGTAAAACTTTCTTACATTTAAAAAACTTAATGGCATAATGGAGGAGAACATACTTGCTCCACGCACCACGTCTCGCATTTTTTGTTTTGATTATAGGTTTTTTTTTTCTGATAAATACTCAATTATCTTGTTACTATTTCCACTGAAAACCCATGACTTCTCTATGTTTTTATACGGATTCGAAATTTTTTTGTTGAAGCCCCTTCAACGTAAAACATAAGACTTCCATTAGAAACTTTATCTTGTCCGCGTAAACTTAAATCAAATTTTAATCATCCGCTTTCTAGAAAAAAGTTAATACAGCAATGAAACGCTGGAAGTTCTTTTTATATTTTTCCGCTAAGAGTTTTTTTAAAGTCGCTTTAGTTTTTTCAATGAGAATATCGAATCAGAAAAATGCAATTTTCGAATGATGTATTGGCTGATGCATAAGGGTTGCAGAGCTGCAGAACCCCCAAAATTTTCATAATTACTTGACTAATTTTTTAATTATTCAATATTTTTTCAATTAAAAGTAAAACCGACTAAAATTATTGAAACAGTATATTTTCAGCCGAGCATGTTAGTATAGTAAGCCTTCGATCTACGCTGCATGGAATATTTTTCATCTTTGAGCGAGACGGGCGCCTCCGAACGCTACAGTCGGCCAACCATGGCAAGTTAATAATACGGGTTTTGCGTACAACATAACATAGCTGCGCCACTTTCGAGTTCTGTGCTCGCCTGTGATACCTTCCCATCGCCCCGCGCCGCACTTGGTCCTGGGTTTAGATAGCGAAATTTAGGCGGAAATTGTGCTGCAAGATTTCCAGCTCCTAATCCAACTTGCGTCGCATGTCCGCGTATATTTTCATGTAATTTTATTGTTTATGCGAGAAGACGGACAAGCGGGAAAGGGTGCTGTTGAACAGTGTGAATTATTTTTGAATACTGTCTAGATTTGGTTTTCTGATATTTTTTTTAGAATCTAGTAGAGCCCTCTACAAAATGTACTTACCCTGAAAACCACCTCATAAGAATCTCTGAGCACGACTAGGCAGATTATGGTTTGTGAATTGTGATTTCGATAAAAACAATTGTTGCAACTCTGAATTAAACAGATATTCTGCCAAAGGCCTTGTAGAGAGGTGAAGATTTTATGTATACTCCATATCCAGTTCAGACTGTCCATTGTCCAATTTAGCAGAGTTGGCTGGATTAAACAGATTACTCTGCCTGATTCATAATAAAGGAAATTACCTACAAAATTATTTAAACAGGTACATTGGCACGTGTATCCAAGTTTTCCTTATCCAGACAAAATTAATAAATGCAGCAGCAACATAAATTGCCAGCCACGTCGGATTGTCGCAGTCCTGCTAGTTAGGGGAAGAAGATTCGTAAATCGATAATCAGACAATGCATGACACTTTAAAATTCAATTAGTTGAGACACAACTCGCCGGCCGGCAAACAATGCACAGAAAATTATTCTTGACTGCCGAAGACAAAATATACATGTTGTAACGTGCCAAAATTGCCTTTAATGTAAACACTATTTTCAGTTTTCCATTCAAAATTCCTATAAATATTAAATTTTTTCCTGATTTTATTAGGCTTTGTTTACATTTTTCCTTTAGAAAAATTCAACAATAATTGCAGTAATTGCAGATCCTGTAAATTTTCAAATCTTTATTATTTAAATTCTATTTTCACATCTGACTATGGTTTATTTTTTTCCAAGATAGATTTTGGCATTGTCAACTTTGAAACATAAACAATGCCGCTTATGCCGTTTACTGGTCGCTATTGTAAAACTGATGTCAACCTGCAGAAACACCTCCTTTTGCGACCAATCAGGGTCAAGCGTTATTGTTTATGTTTCAAAGTTTTCAATGTCAAAATCTATCTTGGGAAAAAATAAAGTGTAGTTCTTGTGACGACTAATGATTTTCCTCGATTTTATTCAATATTTTAATTCCGTTTTCCAATAAGAAATCCTCATGTAAACAAATCAAATATTTCTTATCCTTGGGTTAAGTTTTCCAAATAGTGGTCCGTTCACGAAGTGTGTACTGCACGCTGCTTGTACTCTGTTCGGTTGTTGAACGCAGTACCAGTTTTAGTTCCGGAATCCAGTCCCATAAACCACCGGGTTGCTCTCTATTTTATAGTGACACCTGAGTCATGTCACTCATGATTGGTGTGCCAGCTGACGGCTGAAATGTCGTTCATTTTTATCAATTGGCCTTTCAATTAGTAATATTTTTGGGATCATCGATTCCTTTGTAAGGGTTCGCGTTTTGCAACACGAATTGCTTATTCAATGTCGTATTCTTCAAATTATGATTGTTCTAGTAGTTAAATACTTGTTGTTATCATTAGTCGTCAGCTGTTGTCATTTTCTCTAATTATATTGTTGTGTGCAATTTTTGGTAAAGTCTGTTTTTTTTTAAAGAGAATTTTTTAAGTCAAAAATTTAGTAACTATGTTGTCAACACAAGCCTTTTCTACATAAAAAATTTGAAAGCATTGACAATTTCATATTGAATTGCCAACATAATGTCATTTTGACTTTTATCTTTAAAAAAAAACAGACTTTACTTAAAAATTTTACCCGATTTATTTTTGGCATTTGTCGCTACTTTGCCTCATCCCTATTCTTCAAATCTAGGACAGCTAATTAATTACTTGTGGTAAATCTTCCTTTTACGATTTGGTTGTTTCGAAAAAAGTGTCTCTCTTGAAGAATTTAATTTTGTCTTTGCTCTAAAAGGGATTTTAGACCTAATTTTCTCAGTTATGGAATTTATGGTACATTGAGTTGCCTTATGTTGCGTTACGTTTTCGTAAAGTGCCATAATTTCGCCGATGATTTCGGATTTTTAAAAACCATTTCGGTAAGTTTTGCTTTGCACGTTTCTCACCACAAGTGATTCTGACTTTCTCTATTCGATCATTAGTGAAAAGCTGCTCTAGAAACCACCATATTCTATCCAGGATCTCGAATCCCGACTAATCCAGCGGATAAGAGTATTTTTGTGGCAAATAAAATCCTATTTCAACAGATGAGACATAATCTAATAACCTTAAATTTTCTATGCAAACTCGAGGCACATTTTCTTTTCTATTACAGCTTTATATGATTTTGTCTAATTTGATTAATTATTATCATAGATAAATGTTATTATTCAATTTTTAGACAAATTAAATTCGCCGTTCCAAAAAATAAATAAAAACAGTTCATATGTTTTTCATTGTCGCTCATCCAAATCTTATTGAACACTACTAATACATTAAAAGATAGATTGTTTTATAATTTCTTTAGAACCACTAGCGTTATATTTACCTGAGGCACCCTGGACTCGCTCCCTCGAACACTCCGCAGTTCTGCAAAAGATTCCTGTTCAAATGCAAGCAGATGTCGGCTTGCAGACATTCAGGAAACCCCTTCAGCACCGAGTTCATGTCGATACCGTTCGTGTAGGTCCAAGCGTGCTGGAAGTACTCTTCGAGTCGTTGGCGCAGCGGATTGGGTATTTGATGGAAACGGATAAATTCACGCACGCGCAGCATTTGCGTGTGGTACCGGGCCGTGCCCGAGTACAGTCTTTGGATGATCGCCGATACGTTACCGAAGATACTGGCATACATCAGAGCTAGAAAAGAAATTATTGATTTTGGAAAACAATGAGAATTAAAGAAAGACTCATATTTTAATAAGTGTGTAAGAAAAAGTGTCTAGACTTGAATGTCCATAGATTGATATAATAAGACGCGTGTGATGCCAATGACACTGCGGTAAGAATCAATACCGTTTATAAGATTATTACCAGAAAACCAGCTCAAAAATATAATTTGTTCGGAATTATGTACTTTCATCCAATTGTTGTTTACCAGGAGGTGCAAATAGAATTGCGATAACATCCAACTTCCACTAGAAAAATAAATAAGTATAGTGAGTATAATTTGTTAAAATTATATGCAACTACCTATGTATTTGAGAAAATATAATCCCAATTCAAAAAAGCCGTGAAACGGAAAATGTAAAAAAGGGAGCACCGGTTGGAATGTGACTTAAATTTCACGGTAGCGATGGGTTATTTACTTCAATACACGCTATTCAAAGCGAAACGGAGCTGTTTCATCGGGACAATATTTTGCATTTCTCCCATTTAGGTACACATCTTTCGTGCATAGATTACAGTTGGAAAAGTTTTTTTGAATTACGGAAACTCCATTTGGCAGTAAACCCACGCTAAACGAAACCATTTCAAATAAAATGAATTTATTTCAGTCATGCAAGTCGTTTGGGAAATAAATTATTCGAAACGTGGACAAGTTTCTTTTAGCGAAAATATATGTATAGACATATAGATATAGATACCTAACATGGGTTTTGTTGCGGAAATAATTTTGTTATTTCTAATTTAATATAATTTTCCTCTCTATTATTTATCATAAAAATAATATTCTAAAAAATAGATGCCTGTGATACTGGCAACAATGACTCTTTGAACCGGTAAAATTAGAGGTTTCTTCATTACCTTATAAGGAAGTGAACCCCTTGCGGCTGTGATTGGTCAGCCGCCACACAACATCCCTAGTTTTTTGCGTCCTGCTCCGTGGCAGAGCTAGTCGACGCACATTCGTCAGTACTATTAGATTAAGCGAAGAGTTCGCACCCTCGCGCCCTCTGAATGCTCTCCAGAGGCAAAAACCCTCGTTAGTACGCACGATTTATAGTAAAATACTACTCTCTGTGTCTATATTATTGATTTTAATTCATGTAATTAACCCCTAATTGTTGCAAGTTACCTCCGACGAGCAAAATTCTCTCATACGCATGTTTTTGGCTCTATCTCTCTTACTCTTGACAGGCTTCAACGCACCTGTATATCATTGTGTTTTCTTTTCATCCCAGTGGAAAATTCCCTAGATGCGAGTGCGAATAGTGATAAATAGATAAATAATCGCCTTATGAATTTATCTGTATGAACTGGATTAAGCAAGTAAGACCATTACAATTTCTCTAACAGTCTAACAATGAGTTAATAAATACTGATTAGTGATTCGCTTGAAATGCACTATAAATTGAAGTGTTTTCTAACCTATAATGCAGAAATTTGGTTTTCACACTCGTGAAATTAACATTTGTACATTTGTGTATAGAAACTGAGCATTTTATAAAGACTTTTTTTGCACAATGTTTACAGACTTCAGCAGAAAAGTGCTCAAATTGTTAATTCTCAATAAATAAAAGAACTTCCAAGGATCAATAAACATTTTGTGATTACAGTGAACTGATTGAAGTTGACGAATTATTTATGTTGTGCTCTCGTGCATTTAATTGGTTAATTTGTGTTCTCGTTCATTGAACATTTAACCATAAATGATATTATTATCATTATCAGATTTCCCTACTTTTTATAAATCAAGATACTTATTTACTTTAGATTGGTATAAAATTTGTAGTTCTACTGAACGTCCAATTAGGAATTATTAGATAGGATTTGATCGATAACTATACCGAATTACTTTCATTTATTAATTAAATTGATAACTATTCTATTTCAGCGTTTAATTTGTATAAATGAGAATCAAGGCACCCCTAACCCAATACAAGGCTTAAATAATCCAACACCTAATGGTTAATTTTTACAGTCAGTCAAAGTAAAAACTTTTGGCACCCCTGGTGCGGTTTGACTAAAGCCCAAAAAGGGGCAATAGCTAGTTCCGTCACAGGATTGTATTTTTTTAAATTATCTTGAGGGAATTTTGAAAGCGTTCTAATGTATCGTGGCCCTTTTGACGACGATTAGTGCGATTACTTTTAGCAATGTTATTCAAGGCATTAGCAACGGATAAAACCTGAATGTTTTACAGTAAAGATGTTAAATTATTCATTAGAATAAAAAATGTACACCCTCAGTTGCTTTATTCTCACACCACACCCATAAACAGGACCCAATACATTTCTGCTATCACCCAGAAAAACCCCACATTCTGGGCTGCCGTGACAAGGTAAAAATTTAAATTTTGAAAATCCAAATTAAGACTTGGATGGAAAAAAATAATTGAAGATCACATAGCAAGACTAACAGATATAACAAAAGTACAACAACACATCAACGAGATACTAAAAGCAAATGTAACAGACACTGAGGCAATACATTTGTAGTGCCCACAGTCGCACCTAATGATTTAAAATGTCAATGTCAAAAATGAAATTCACAGTTTTGACTTTTAAATGTGGCTCATACTTAGTTGGAACTGTAATGGTCTCAACTCAAAGAGGGGAGACCTTTATCAGGCCGTGAACCATTACAGTCCCAAACTAATTTTTCTAAACGAGACAAAACTACTACCAGCAGACAGCCTTAAGCACAAACAGTATAATACAGAACGAATGGACAGAAATCGCAGAGGCGGAGGCGTGGCCTGCCTGATCCACAAATCAGTTAGCTATAAACGAATCACAACCCTAAATACCAGTATAGAACACATTACACTGGATATAGATAACGGTTCGTGGATCTCGGGGGACTACGCTCCCCCAGAAGCGATAAGAACCGCCCACGACATTAAGGTCTTCTTTTCCAGAAATGGGAGGAGAGCACTACTTCTTGGGGGACCTTAATGCCAGGCACACAACATGGCTTAACCACACGAACAACAGGACAGGTAGAATACTTTTCAAGTTTCTAAGCGACAACCCGGACATATCACTACACTACCCAAATAACCCTACGCACTATCCGCTTAACGGACTGAACCCCTCCACGATAGATATCGCTCTCTCGAGGGACTTGACTATTAAGACTAAAAACATTCTAAACTTGGACCACATACCACCATTCCTGTACTGGAAAAACCCTGCAGTGCAGGAACCGCAAAAAATACACAGCTACAAAAACTTCAACTGGACACTCTACAAACAACTTCTGAACAACACCACAACAATCCCCAGCCCCATAACCACCATACCCGAACTTGAGCGGCAAGTAGCACTTATTACGCAAATCAGAGATCAGCTAGCTCCAAAAATCACCCCCAAGCCAAGAACGGACAGAATACCAGACTCCGTTGTTGCACTCAAAAAAAGAGAGGAATAGGGTCAAGCGTGCATGGCAAAGGCACCCAAACATACTGGACAAACAATTACTCAACTTACCCAACCGGGAGATAGAGAGGGGAGTACGTCATCACAGGAACACAACCTGGATGAGGTATATCTCCTCTGTGGAAATCTTCGAAAATCAGGCACGACACAGTCAGACCTGGTAGTCGATGGCGCCAGCTTCTACAGGGAACAGGACAAAGCGAACATATTCGCTGACCACTTCGCTAGGGTGTACAGCGAAACACCCGACACAACAAGAACTCACACAGACATCAACAACACAGCCGACGCCTTTGTCGTGCGCAAATACCCTATCCCCCCAGGAGTTCACCAGCGGTTGCTGGCCACGCCTACCGAGCTAGCTGACGAACTGAGAAGACTTAAAAACAGAAAAACACCCGGACCTGTCACTATCACAAACCAACTGATCAAGAACTTCCCCCGAAAGGCTATTATGCATCTCCTGCAAATCATCATGACACTCCAACACAAAATCAGCATCTACAAGACCATAATACGTCCAACTTTACTCTACGAAGCACCTGTTTGGAGCTTCATATATCCAACAGCGAGAAGAAAAAGCTCCAAGTATTCCAAAATAAAATTCTAAAAAACGCGCTTTCCTTGCCAATGGACACCCGAACAGCTGAAGTGCATCGACTTGCTGGTATAAACACCATCCTCGAATACTTCAATGAAGTCTCAATCAAATTCTTCAGCCGTTCCGCATATGGACCCACCCTGATCGCAAACCTTGCTACCCTCAAGTTCGACTCACACAACTCCGTTAAACACCGACCCATAAACCATAGGTTGCCAATACACTGTGTGTAACAAGTCCCGGAACAGTCAATTATTTCGAAAATGGTGCACAATATAAAAAAACTTCCTGTATAAAAGTTGAAGGTCTTAATAAAATCTATTGAAATAGGACTTTGGAATTATACAGGGTGGCCCAAAAAGTTGTGCTACACAAAACTTAATTTTTTTTTAATGGAATGCTCCTTTTTTAATTACATTTTATAATTCCTCTGGAGAATCTAAACAATAATTATGAAACATGTCATATGGCCAAACCCATTAGTTTCAGTAATAATTTGAGTTGAAGGACATAAATACGATATTACCTCAGGATATTACCTACATTTTGCATTGTTTCGAGTTGGTTCAAAATATTTCACGTTAAATCCTGGAAAAAAAAAAAACATTTAACTTGTGTTAAATGAAATGTACCTCACTCAAGTTTAGTCAAAATTTCAATAATAACTAAATTATTAAATACAAGCAGTAAAGTAAAATTAACAATAACTTTGAAAGAACAAAAATAAAATTAAGTGTAAGGCGTTATTTAATTAAATGCTGAAAATGTCCTGCTCCCACAGTTTGACAATGGGCTAGGTTATAATAAAATTTATTGATGACGTTTTGTAACATTTCTTGGTTAATAGATGCACATTCTTCAATAATTCTTCTTCTCAATTCGTTCAGATCTGCAAATTTTGTCACAAACACTTTATTTTTCAGATGTCCCCAAAGAATATAATCAAGGGGCTTTAGGTCTGGTGACCATTTTGAACTAACTCGAAACGATGCAAAATGTAGGTAATATCGTATTTATGTCCTTCGACTCAAATTATTTCTGAAACTAATGGGTTTAGCCATATAACATGTTTCATAATTGTTGTTTAGAATCTCTAGAGGAGTTAGAAAATGTAATTAGAAAAGGATCATTCCATTTAAAAAAAATGAAGTTTTGTATAGCACAACTTTTTGGGCCACCCTGTATAATTACAAAAGTCTTATTTCAATAGATTTTATCAAGACCTTCAACTTTTATACAGGAAGTTTTTTTCTATTGTGCACCATTTTCAAAATAATTGACTGTTCCGGGACTTTTTACACACTGTGTATATTTCGAGCCGCCTTGAAGCGACGAGCGAATGTAATTAAATTGGGAACTTTTCACTAGAATACTTTACTAGGATCAGCAATACCATTGGTACGTCGGAGTACCGCCCACGGCGCGACCACCTAATTTAATTACAAACGCTCTACTCGTGAACTGGCGCAAGCTTTAATATACAGAATATACCAAAGAAACGTGAAGAAGGGTTTTTTCAATTTTCCCTTCATGTATATCTTGGCAACTATGGAATGACAACTGGACACTATAAACCTAAAACACGACATAAAGTCAAAACTGTGAATTGACCTATAAGGAGCACCATTGCGTGTCCCAGAAAAGAGTCATGCCGAATTGATCGCCACTGCTACCCATATTATATTTCTCTCTAAATTCGGGCCACAACATCGGCCGTGCCCTTTTGGCGCACATTAGAATTTAGGATTCTGATTGTAGTAGGCTGAGGTAGTTTAAGTTTACATGTAAAATATTGAAAATAAAGACATAAATGCAAAAAAAAAAATGCCTAATGATTTAAAATGCGTACGACGAACCGGAAGTAACATGTTCGGGTAACCTCGGAAATAGGAAGGCAGTGTGGGATGGGGGATGGCACGTTGTGAGAGGAAGGTACCGACCGGTATGCGAGGATCCCAACCTTCAAAAAAATCCTAACCGCGCGGGGCGCGTGATTGAGAGGGAGAAAAAGGCAATATCAATTAGAGAATCTGGGGATGCCGCCTTATAGGGAAATCAAGCGATAGTGTGTTATTTTCCCGGTGTATTCTTTTCCAGCTGCAAATTCAGCCACGACCTTAGGAAGTGGATCATTTTACATTCAACAACATCATAGTTACGGCCTTCTAACCATCAAAAGTCAAAGTAGATGCTGCTCAAGATCCAAGAAAGATGCGAAGAAACTACAGGGCCCTAATACAAGTACAAAGAAATGGAAGAAGTAAAGAAATTGCCAGAGGTCAAAAATTGAGAAACGTGGACAAACGAATATCTACAGCAATAATACGAAATGTTGGAAATTTTAGAAAAACAAAATTGAACAGACCTATGAAACACCAAAAATTAAAACTCTCAAATGAAAGAAAGGGAATAGGCAATATCAAAGGCAAAGTAGACTTGCTTGGCATAGGTCAATCAAGTAATTTGAAAGGTAGTTCACGACCACACACTTGTACAGAAACGAAATTGCAGCTTTTTTGGACTTTTTTTATTCAATAACTCAATTATCAATTTGTAGCTTGTTACCATTGCACGGCTGGTTTGAATTTTGATATGTCCGTTAGAATTATGTATTTTTTATGTTTTTTAATTTCAAAAAACAAGCACCACAATTACTAATCTAGCCCTGAGGATGACACGCATCCGTGTCGAAACGTTGGCAATTGATTAATACTCACGTGAATAAAAAAAGTCCAAAAAAGCTGCAATTTCGTTTCTTTACAATCAAGTAATGTTCGTTTTTGTCGTAGCTTGAATTTTCCTAATTAATACTTAAATAGTTGTGCCGAAAACAATAAAGCATCAAGTAAAAACAATGCTGATACAATGGAAATTTGATTATTCAAATTTATAAATGTGTAACCTTTGTTTGAAAAATTCTAGCTATGTCAACATCATTATCCAAATTTGAAGTACCCACTTCTCAGCATGGAATACTGAGTGAATAAAGGGCACTGTGTGTGAAGAGTGAAAATTCGCTTTTCTTAACAAAACAAGGTAAAACAAATAAACCCCAACAACCAGACTAGAAGGTTTAAACGCCGCAGTTAAAATTTTGTAATGGAATTCTATAATATTTTCATGACAGGCTCATTTAACAAATTATTAGAACATACAATAAACCCTTCCCTAGTGCATGAAAAGCTTGCGTATAAAACACGTCAAGTACAGTTTAATTAAAACGCTTTCTTCTCGAAAGAAAAGACATACTTACATCCCACTAACATCACACAAATAGTAAAGATTTTCTCCGCATCCGTGTTGGGCGCCACATTACCAAAACCGACGCTGGTGAGGGAGGTGAATGTAAAATAAAGTGCTGTGACGTAGCGACTCTTGATGCTCGGTCCGCCTGTACCGTTGGCTAAATAGGGTTGCTGGGTATCGTTGGCCAAAAAGTCGAGCCAACTGATCCTGGAATGCAAGTTTGGACGTTCGGCGTTGCCAATTGCGTACCTGAAAACATGTATGTTTTTTGAACAAAAAAAAATGGTTTAAATATTCAGATTTATAAATTCTATTTATTATGTTGTAAACCCTATCGACTCTTTGAAAATAAACATTGTTCAGCATAAACCCCCAAACTTCCCAAGTATCGTGAATGGTAATTTATTGGTGTATAATAATATATTTTGCCGATATTTACTTGGGTTTTTTTCCAGATAACATTGAGTGGGCATAAGAAATTTTTTTAGAAGGGATGTGAAAGAGGATTTTGAGAAGAGAGACAACTTTCAGTCATGAGATAACTCTCAGTCAAGAGACAACTTTTAGTCAGAAGACAGCTTTGGTTAGAGACACATTTTTTATAAGAATTTCTCTTCGAATCACTGATTATCATTTTATAATAAAAAGTATTATCAAAAAAATTTGTACGGTATTGTTTTATAACGGTCGGTACTGTGATCATTACATCGGTTTTGTAATCACCAATTCAGGTACATACCTATTATAGAAACAAAGAAGTTTTTGGCAAGTTCGAGTGAAGCAAATGAAGCCGGAAGTTGAAGATGTTCTTCAACTCCATAATAGGATTTCAATAATAAAGTTTATAGAGAAGTGAAAAAAATACTATAAATAATAAGTCGAAGAACATTCTATAAAGTCTGTTTTTTTTTTAAAGATAATTCCCCAAGTCAAAAATTTAGTAACTATGTTGGCAACACAAGCCTATTCTACATTAAAAATTTGAAAGCATTGACAATTTTACATTGTATTGCCAACATAATGTCATTTTGACTTTTATCTTAAAAAAAAAAACACACTTTAGGTAATCTTCACAGAATGTTCTCTGTTGGGGTTTTCGATGATTTCGATTTTCGAATGACCAGTCAAACAATTAGGTTTGACAAAAACGATTTTATTCTGATAAAGATCTCGATAAAAATGGACTGTGAACGTGTGTTAACGATTTGACAAAGTTCAAGAATAATTATGACAAATAATGACAATTGGAAACGCCATAATTAATTATAACAAAAAAAGTCTCATCCATGGTTACAAAAATCCAGGAACCATGATAAAATGTTTTTGTGGGTGCGCTTGGAATGGAACATTCTCATTTATTATTGATAAGTAGTAACATAAGTTGTAATATTTACTTCAATATATCGTCAAATTCGAATAGAATCCTAATGGTAAGTATGGAATTTTCTCACCAGTAGGATTTTTTAAAATATTTTCACCAATCATTATGTCATAGATGCAAAAAAATACAAGGAGCTTAAAAACGCAGTTCATTTATTTTAACACCAACACACCACCGATTTATTTGAAACTCAATAATTTATTTAGATACATCTCATTGACATTTCTTTCAAGTCTTAGCTTCTTTCCAAGATCATTTTTTGTCAATTCTGAAGACCTCACTCCTAAACTGGATATTTTGGATGTATACAGTCTCCATTGCTCTACTTTAGACTATACAATTAGTTCATAAAAATCGCACTGAAAAAGGGGTATTATCTTGCATGGAATGAGGTATTTCTGATTTTTTTGATATGTTATATCTGATCTGATAAAGTAGGTATGGTATATGTCATCCGAGTTGTTGATCTCGAAAGCCCTCCTGATCATTGTTAAACATTACCAAAACCGCTAAATTTTTGCACTTTTTTCACATTTTGTCAATTTTAAACACCAAGAACCAACGATTGTGAAGTAAACAAAATTAAAAAAAAAAAAACAAGTGGGGTTTAGTCTTTGTAGGTGAAATAGTTTTCTAAGATACAGCAATTTAAAGTTTTGCAAAAAGAATGTACAAGCCTCCATGGATTCCTTTTGCTTCATATGCAATGATAGCTTGTGTGAAGGTGAAAAAGAGAAGAGTAGAATCTTAGCTTACGTGCAGTAATAAATTAAAAAACCGGTATTACGAACGCTTACTGGAGGAAGTGAGCAAGATTTTAGTACATAATGCATGTCAAAAAGGTACATACACCAATCCCAAATTAATAAAAGCAGCCGTGCAACGCAGGGAAAAAGAAGTGAGAACAGCGAGACCTACAAGAAGCTCATCTGAGCTGAGAAGCTCAACTTCAAAGAGAAGAAAAAAAAAAACAAGCTTGAAAAAAGAAAAAAATTAGAGAAGTTGCAGCTGGTTTCAACCACATTAAAAGCAGCTGAGAAAATAGAACATGAATGGGCACTGGAAATAATAGAACGCATCTGAGAAGATACTGATTTGCCTGCACTAGATGCAAGATATCATCGGTTCGCATATGCCATCGGTTCTGTCAGTGGCAGCCTTACACACCTGTTAGAAAAGGGGAGAAAATCCTCGTGGCACGGTGAATGAAGCCATGGATAAAATTTTCGACTTCCTAGAAAAATACATCTGATGTGCGAACCCTTAAAAGTGACCTAATTAAAAAGTATTGAAATGACGTAATATTAGTTACCACATCAAAAAAAACAGCTGTTTGCTTCAAAAATACTGGATACAAAATTTTATCAGATACGTGGTATATTAAACAGAAATCAGATCCCCAAGAAGAGCGCCTCCAGGTGGTTCAAGCTGCAGCTGATATTATCCTGGAGGACATTCACTCTCAAGTGTACGACACAACAAAATGCCGGTCCCTCACATAATTTTTTGCAGGATGTGGATTCCGTAATATCAAACTCGTTGAAAACGTTTATGGAGATCGAGATTGTAAAAGACAAACGAGGTTCTCCGGATAAGTGTGGCGTAAAAATATGTTGCTCTGTCACACTCAATAGTTTCAGCTTCAGACCTTCCTCATTCATATCATATCTTCGCCCCTTTATGCCATGTCTATTTATATCACAAATTTGCTTCCAGTCACCTTGTTAACTATGGGGTTTTGTGCGAATTACAAAACATTGTAAAACTAGAAACCTCTACCAAGCTAAGACAAGAAGAAATGCAATTGAAGCAGAGTTTTGTGCAATTCGCCTTTGACAGATGGTGACTCCAGTCCCAGTGAATCAATTATCCCAGAACAAAGTTTTGCCTGAGTGGAAAGAGGCAGTGCTTCCCAGCTGATGCATCAGAGACCGCCTGTGCAATTGCAAATCTACCAGCCGAAAAAAGAAAACAAGGTTTAGATTCCATCATTATTGAGGATGTAAAGTCCGTCGATTTCAATCTCTGATACTCGAAAAGAATGTGAGCTGGTGGCACCCTACATTAGAACGCCAATGGTCACCTGACCTTACACCTGTTTTCGCCATATACTCCACCCCCTCGCTCCTCATACGGAAAGTGTCAGATAAAAATCGACGAACAATAGAAACAATTGCGCCATCTTCTTCGGATGTTGCCTAACTGTTTGGCAAGAGTATGAAAAAGGGAAGTGTACCTGGATGGAATGGTTATATGGAACAGGCTACAAATCACTTGCCTTTTGAAACAATGAAAGTTGTCTGTTTACCTTTCATAAACCATCCTCCGTCATAATATGACACCTTAATAACTGCTCTGCGGGTGTCCAAAAAAAATCGATGTCTATGGTCAAAAAACAGGCTTCGTGACCTTCGATCAACCACTATGCAAAAAAGCTAAAGAAATAGTATCAAACTGCAGTGACGAGTTGAATATTATTGTTGTGAGGTTGAGGTTAGGTGGTTTTCACCAACTGATGTCATTTATGGGTACAATATACAAGATAATGGAAGTGTCTGGATTAAAGAAAGTCTTTTCAACGATTTTTGCACCTAACAGTATTAACAAGATAATGACTGCGTACTCTTATGCGCGTGCTGTGAGGGCTCAAAGTCTTACCCAATTGGCATTAACAACAGAGGTTGTTAAAACTGTAAATCTGAGTGATGAAGATGAAGGTGCTATAGAAGATCACGTGCTCTCCAGCTTTAAACACTCTATCATCTTAACGTTTGCCACGCTTTTTCGCTGATTAAGAAAAGTTTATTAAAAAAAAAAATCGAGAATAAAAAAAAATCAAAAAAAAAATAAAATAAAAATAATGAAAATAAAAATAAAATAAAAATCAAAATAATTGAATGAAGAACTTGAGATTGTAAGACTGAAGGTCGAAGTGCGTGCAAATTAAGCCCTAGCTCAGAACTAAATAATTCGGAGAGTAGGGGTGGGTTTTCGTTTTGGGCGCCACCGACTCTGAACAGATGCGTCGGACTCTCCAGGATGGTATCTGGCTTCAGGTCCTTACAATCCAAATAATAATTAATAAAAAAAATAAAAATATTAGCAAAACCAGGCTGTGTGCATAAAACCAAATAAAAGTCAATTCAAATCAAGTGCTACAGTCGTTTATTTATCAAATGGCCGCAGTCCACAATGAACAATAATTTGAATTTAAGAGAGAAAAAAAACAGAAATAATAATAATCAAGTAAATTAGCAATTAATAAAATGGCCTTGTCAAGAAGCGTTAATTAACAAATACAGAAATGCAATACTATGTCATGATCAGTTAAATTTAAATGCAAAAATGTCATTGAAACTCAATAACTAAGTAATTAAAAAAAAAAAAGATATACGTATATGAAAAGTAAGGTTTGAAAATTTAAAAAAAAATAAAGAGAATAAGAGAGAAAAAAAACTAATAACGTAGAATTAGTTCTCGGAACGGTTATCTTACACTTTCGTAACCAGAACTACCAATAAGTTGACATTAATTCAACAGGTTACGTCTAGTTAAGTTACCTATTTTAATAATTCATTTACCACACTGGGGCCAGCAATGAATTATTCCCTGAAATACCGAGGTGATCACCGGGTGTACAAATAGGGACAGAATGTAAATAAACAATAACAATCAGGATAACTAAAACTAGTACGATACCAAAATGTTCCAGATGATGGTGGTTCATTCAATTCACCAGATTAGTCCTGGCTACTGGTTGTGGTTAACTTGATCGATGACTTGAGTAACCGTCCGATTACTTAGGCTGGTGTCTGTTAGCCTTTTGGTTCAATTTCGGTTACAATTGAACGTCTATTGTTATAACCGTGAGGGTATACTTGATGATAAAGTACAACCTCCTAAGAAAAAACCTCGTGAAAGAACCCTAAGAGAAAAAATTGTTATACACACTGTATTTGTAATTGAACCAATAGCGAAGCACTTCATGAATAAATTGAATCAATAAGAAAAAATGAAACTATAATGATTAGTTTCTAATAGCAAATTTACTTGATAAAAGACTAATAGCTCTTGAAAATTATTTTAATAGAAAAATTGAACATTAAGGTATTAATTAATTAAATCAGATGAAATCATAATAAGGCTTTGATAGCAATTGAGAAAAATGTGTCTTGAGTTTGCAAAAATTGTTATAAGGTTATGTTTTTTTTTTTTTACCTGATGGAATTAGGGTTTGTCTACCTCGGAAATCTCCGGAAATCTGGATCGAGGTCAGAAGCTTTATTCTTGACTTTCTCTCGAGAGAAAATTTGACTGTGTTGACAATTAAACAGTGCATTAACTGTTAACAATGTCAAATTTTCTACCTAGGTAAAGTCAAGAATATTGCCTCTGGATTGAATATCCTGGAGTAGGTGAGATTATTCTCTACTCCTTAGGGCAGCTTTCAACTAATAATTGAATGGAAAAAGTCAGAAACTTCTATTGGAAAAAAGCGTGCAAGCAACTTACCACAACGACTGTTTTTTTTTAAATCCGATAACATCGGCGAAAATTATGGCACTTTACGAAAGTAAAACACAACGCAAGATAACTCAGTGTGCCATAAATTCAATTCAGAAGAAAATCCGGCCCAAAATCCCTTTTTAAGGTGAAGAAAAAAAAATTAATTCTTCTGGAGGACTTGTTTCTTCCAAAACAGTCAACGTGAAAGAGAAAGTGCTGCACATTCAATCAATAAGCTAAGCTAAAGGAAGGAATACAGACTTAGAGATGATTCAGAATAACGACAAACATCAACAATTAATCGATAGAATTCTCACTTACCAAAAATTGCACACAACAACATAATCCGAGAAAAACGACAACGGCTAATGAATTATGATATTAACAACAAATAATCAACCCATAAAACAATCAAAACTTGAAGAATACAAAATAGAGTAAGTGTTCCGTTTTCGAAATTAGAGGGCTCAAAGAAGAATCGACGATACTGAAAACATTACTAATCTACCGCTGGTTGACAGAAATTTTTGACAATCAAAAGTCAAAGAAACGAAATCAAAGGGTGCGTTCAAGATGTCTCAAAGATCAAGGAACCAATGCGCGACCCTGGGTTATTTAGAATTTGCGCCGAGATCAATAGCGCTCCATAACCGGACAGAGTTAGTACAAACGGAGTAGTCTTACGGAACACAACCCACGAAATATTTTTGACACATGAATTATTTTTGTTATGAAACAGATGATCGAATTTAAACTTGGACTCAAAATATTGCTTTGTTTTGATTTCGAAATTGAATTAAAATATGGATTAAAATGAGGAAAAACCATTACAGCAAATAGAATTTGACTATGGAAAATTAGAAAATTTACAGGATCTACAACCGTTGAGATTACTGATGAAATTTTATAGAGAAAATGTTGACAAATTTAAGGAAATCTTGAATATAAAATTGAAAGTAGGTAAGAATCATTTATGCAATTTTGGCCTGTTACACGTTACCAGAAAATAAGCAATTCCAACTTATTCAAACCAAGTTGGGTAATGCGCTTGATAATCTTGAACTTAATGGTCCGACCTTTGCTTTGGGTTCAGTATATTAAAATGATAACCTTAGTGAAACAATTCATCGGCGCAGATCGAATGGGAAACAAGGATCTGCATCTCTTAACTATCCAAAAAATTCTGCCACTTTTTCATGCAACTGGCCATTTTTTTCATGCTAAGTGTGCCCACATGTACCTTCAAGACATGTTAACACTGGAAGAAAGAATGGATCTTTCTGACGCACCAAAAAATTCTGGTGAGGTGTACGATCAGACAGACATGACCATTGAACAGGTTCTTATGAGATCAATAAAATCCTACGGAGGACTGACCCGGAATGACAGACAATGTGCTAACCCGATAGACATTAGGAATGATCTACCTGCAAAACATAATCTACGGATGTAGACAGCTACTGCGACATTATGAGTGGTGTGTCTGAAGATCATATTGACTCACGACCATCCATAATGACCAGAAACTAACAAGATGTAGAAAAACTGCTTGTTTCCTTCCAACTTCATCCTCTATTTCCCAAGAAATATTCCATAATTTCAAGAAGTAGTGGGCACGTTGGAAGTAAAGAGGCACACTGTCACAATGCGGTAAAGATTGGAAAGGAGATGATGTCAAAAGTTATTGGTGAAAATTTCGAAAACGTGAAGTTTACTAGAAAACATACAGTGAACACGCCTCTGCTGCCTGCTCTGTTTTAATTGGAGACAGAACGGTGACCGTTAACCCTATCACTGGGGGGCTTTATTTGAAATCGATCGCAAATATTTGCGTGCACGTAAAGTTGCATCAATTTGTTCGTATACGCAACTTGCTATGTGCGAATAGCTTTATTTGAAATTGACATTGGACGTGTTCATCTCTACTTGCGTGCACGCAAAAGATGCATTCGCTCGCTGCGTTGCCAGTTTTCTTGTCACCTTAATGTTGAAAATCTACCATATAAAAATGAGTGGATTTTTGAATTTTACGATATTTTGCCTGACAGTGACGAATATTTTACGATGACATTTATTTATTATGATTTTTTTGATGTTTTGAGGTTAGAATTTTCTAAATTATGTTTCGTGTTTATAAGCAATTTACCACAAAAAATGAATATTATTTCACCAAGCCCTATTCCTGTAGATAGAAAAAAGAGCTTTGCAAACGCAGATGCGGAGGAAAAAAGGCTTCTTGTCCAGTTTGTCAGAGAACGCCCCAACCTTTACCAAAAAGTCAAGTGAAAAAATGTTGCAAAAGCCTCAGCGGTATTATACGGTGCTCGGTGGAAGATGCTTTTCTTGGCGCCACTAAATAGCTCTGTAAAGCCTCATATAAGTCTTCAAAAGTAGCTTTATTTAGCCGAAATTTTTTTACGAAAGTCCGGTCACTTAGGACGAAGACATAAAATCGCGGCCTAACTGCGAGGTTTTCGTTAAAAGCCTTCGCTAATTCAAGACGAGCCAGCCCATTGTTGTTAATAAAATTGACAAATAGAAGATTTCATTATGAATGACTTTGGCAGAAAATCGACAAACAAAGTCACATAACCTATAAATAGCATTGTCAATGTTATTAATTTTTTTTCAATTTTGGGCTTAAATTTAATAATTATGACAGTATTGGGAGAACGTGATATGTTTTATCGAGAGGCGATGAAGCGATGTGTGTTTGGTGATTATTGAAGTGATAGTCGAACGAGTTCCATTGAATTAATGACCCCATTTGCCTCCACTGGAGTTTAAGGTAACACAGCATCTTGTCAAATCTACGCTTTCGTAAGTATTCGGTGCATTCGCTATGGCTTCTTTGGTTGCAAAACGTTTGATAAAATTATTAGAAAGTGATGTGACAGGTGCTGTGTTACCTAGAACTCCAGTAGAGGCAAATGGGGTCGTTAATTTAATGGAACTCGTTCGACTATCACTTTTACAGTCACCAAACACACATCGCTTCATCGCCTCTCGATAAAACATATCACGTTCTCCCAAAACTGCCATAATTATTAAATTTAAGCCCAAAATTGAAAAGAAATTAATAACATTGACAATGCTATTTATAGGTTATGTGACTTTGTTTGTCGACTTTCTGCCAAAGTCATTAATAATCAAATCTTCTATTGACAACACAACTTGCGTGTGCGAGCTAGATTTGCGATCGGTACACCCCCATGCGCAAAAGTTGCGAGTGGTGCAAAGTCATATCGCTCGCAGTGCATTTCAAATAAGCCGTGCACCAGTTTTCAATCGCAAATAACGTCATTTTCGTATACGCAAAGTTGCATCAATCTATATATATAAAACACAGTTGTGTTGGTGTTGAGCACTTATAACTCGAGAACGGATGGACTGATTTTTATGATTTTTGCTTTATTGGATTTGTCTTTGTCCATCCTACGATAATAAATCGAAAAAATCAAAAAAAAAAAAAAAACAAAAAAAAAATATATCTATTTTACTTTATTTATGAAAAAAACTCACTAAGCCCGCATACGGCGCCATCTCTTATAACCGATACCAAGTTTACCGTCACATTTTCATTGCAAACCATGTGGATTTTATTGTCACACACTTTGCACAAAAACAATTTGAGGAAAGCACTTTATTTTTAATTGTTCTTCACAGTAAAAATGTCCAAGAATAAATAGAATGACAATGTTTTAATTGTGTATTTTATTTTGTCGTTAGTTCGTTTATTCCGAAAGAGCGCGAACTGGTCTCCCTGTCATTTCTTGACGCTTGACCATTGACGTTCTGTGGCTAAGTTCTGTTTCTCCTCTTAGGCATCCCTTGACAGCCGTGTTCCGTGCCGACTGTTCGGAGTGCTCCGTCCGGCTGGTGTCGAGTGGCAGAGAGTCAGGTTATGAGTCCGCCACAACCATTTTGTATACGGCGCCATATATATGATAGGTACCTAGAACGAAGCTCGCCGTTGTGCGGTAATTTCATTGCAGATACAGTAGAACAGAATACTGCTAAGGAACTCGAGCTATTCCAAACAGAACTATTCCACTATTCCGATCAGATAAAGTGGTGCAGAAAGAGTAGATCAGATAGAATAGTGCAGATACAGTAGAACAGATGGAGTATTGCAGTGCAGATAAAATGAAACAGGGCTGCGCTGGAGATTTTTTTTGCTTTCTTTACATTTTTTGAACATTCTTGTGCCTGAGTTTATTTATTTGGTGGTAGACTTTATAAGAATAATGCCACAAGATGCCTAAAAAGGGATGATGTAAAATTTTAATTTTAGGTGACTTCTGATCCAGAGAGTAAAAATTAATTTTCTTCAACCAAACCAAATTCACCATCGAAAAAAACTGAATTTAATTCAGTTAATAAAATCTGTTTTTTTTTTAAAGATTCAAAAATTTAGTAACTATGTTGGCAACACAAGCCTTTTCTACATAAAAATTTTGAAAGCATTGTCAATTTTACATTGTATTGCCAACATAATGTCATTTTGACTTTTATCTTTAAACGCACTTTAGATACGTTAACACAACATTTAATAGGTATTTAATAATTCAGAGGAGGAACGAAGTTCGCCGCGTCCGCTAGTTTCAAATAAAGCCTCGGTTCCACAGAATATGCATTTTGGGATTAGGGATTTTTTTACACATGAATTGTCACAATTTCCTATGGCACTTTTTACGGAAGATAGAATTAGAAAGGGTACGAAGTCATCATTTTATACAACCTTCAATCCTGTGAGTCTGGACGAAATGCAACAAAGAAAGGATACATGGGTAGTTGTAGACGGCGGACATCTGCTCCACAAAGTTGTGTGGCCTCAGGATGTGTCTTTTGGGAAAATGTTCACCAGGTATGTCAAATACTTGCAAACTCACTACGGGTCAAACATAACAGAAGTTTTCGTTGGATATCTATCTGACGTATCAGAAAAAAAAAACACCAAGAGCTCTGATCGTCTTCGTAGAGCCAAGGCAATGTCCTCTTTAGATGTTATCTTCGACGAAACAAGTTAGTCAGGAGAAGTTCCTATTAAACGACAGGAACAAGGTTAGACTTATCGACATGCTGCAAGTGCGCCTGAATAGGAAAAAAATTCTAACACTACAGGCAGAGGAAGATGCTGGCCAGTTAATAGTAACCACAGCCATTTCCATGTCTTCCTACGACGTAGTGGAGATGGCCGGCCAGAACATATATCTGTTGGTCATACTTTGTGGTTTGTCACCAGATGTAGGAGACCACACCCTTTCATCAAACAGACCATAGATCATTATATTCGAATAATATGGGAGAGGAAAACGCCCAAAGCTTCATCGTTTCATTGTATGAAGGCAACAATGAATTCCAAAATCTCGATAACCTTCGCTTCCAGTTGTTTACAAGTCCAACATGAACCTCGCAAGGTTACTTTTAACCAACGATGCTGCTAGATTTCACTCCTTGCGAAGCTACCACCAGGTAAAAAGATTATTTTTCAACTGCCGACACGCAGGGGGATTTAAAAATCCAATTTTACTTGTTGCCACTATTGATTTTCCTGAAATATGGTTCTTAATTCTGTTGTTGGTTTCTTATCAGGTACAGAAGTGGCTGGGAAATGAGAAGAATCCCCTCGATTGGGACTGGATGCGTACACAAGGCCTCCGCAACTGATTACGAAACCCGAAACCACCAACTCCTCAGCACCAGCTAAACATGATTTCCTGCTACTGCAAAAAAGGTTGTACCAACAATTGCGGTTGTAAAGAAGCAGGACTTAAATTCTCAGCTGTTTGCAGCCACTTGTGAAAACATAGACCTCATATTTGACGACATTGATGAATCTCTCATCGATGATTCACCATGAGATGATGATTTCGACCTGCTTGGTCCGATGGATGAAGAAATACTAACGGAGCTAACTCATGCTCCAAAAAGAACTGCTGTTTATTTAGAGGACCAGTCTGGTCCATCAAAGATATATACGAATTAATGCTTATTCCGTTAACGTTCCCGTCGTAGTTTATTTTACAAAACCTAAAAATATTTGCTTACTGACCTCATCAACTTTGGACGGCTATATCTCAAGAACTATTACGTCTAAAAAAACTATGAAAAAAAATCAAATTATTGTTGTTTTGTTGGAAAATTAGGCCTTCTTAATATTACATATGATAACTTTTATTGTATATAACGAATTTGCCGTAACATTAGTCCTTGATGATCAAAATTGACAAAATGTGAAAAAAGAGCGAAAATTTAGCGGTTTTGGTAGCTTTTAACAATGATCAGGAGGGCTTTCGAGGTCGAAAACTCGGATTTATCATAACCACTTCATCAACACACTATCAAAAAATCAGAAATACTAACTCTAATAGAAATTAGAGAAAACTATCACAAAAAAAACCTCAATGTTTCTTAAGAACACTTCTTTATTTCTGACTCTGATTTTTGAAAATGTAATTCATGTAGGTAATAAGGGAAACTAACTCAATTTGCTTGAAATTCTAGAAATCAATGTTTGTCAATACTTTTCCATGTTATGTTTAAATCATTTCTTGTATATTTGAATGACACATTTTGTCGCCTATTTGAAATCTTTCCTTCCATTGAACATTTTTTTTCAAGGCCCGCACAGCTTCCAACAACAACTCGCCCTCCACCTATTTTATACATTCCACTAGAAATTTTATTATTAGCAGGGCTTTTTCAATTTGATAGAATCTTATTTTGGTCACTTTTGGTCTTGAGTTAATTAGTGTGGATTTTAGAACTTCTATACTTTTGTTGCGTTGGATTGTAGTTTTCATCGCCTCAATATTATGATTTCTCAGCTTAGGTACGTATTTTCCTCTTCTCGGATATTTCTGTTGATTTTTTTTTGTGCTAAGTTCTTATTAAGTATTCCTGTTTTTCGTGATCCATTTCTATTTTCAATTTCAACAAATTTTCCGTATGTGATCGATCTTGCCAAACTTTTCCTTTTGTCTGGAGCATATAGTTCCTGTTGCAAACTGGATCCTACTCGTGATGTTATCGCAAACTTCATTATATCCTACCTCTTTAGGCATATCTGTTATTAAAGATCCTCCTTTTTTCTCCAACATCTTTATTTGGTCCTCTCTCAAACTTGTTGTCTTTTGAGCACGCCTGGCTGGGTGCTTTCGAGATCTGATGTCAGGTGACTGCAATTTCCACGAACTTCTCGGAAACATTTGTTAAACTCAGGAACTTTATATCTTTCGATAGGAGGGTCTCTCCGGAAGTTCCACAAGGGGGCCATACGTCACTGCCGAGGTCACTAATGTTTTCGTTAGTTGCACGTTTTTGATATCATTGGCTGTCTTCTAAAATTGGTAATATCATGTTGGATGCCCTTGGATCTCCTTGTTGTGGTTATTTTCTATATCTCTCCAAAAGGCTTTTAAACAAATTACTTTATTGAACCCTTCCATAGAACTAACAACTAAGTAACTACCGTGTGAACTCGTGTATCTTAAAAAACGAGGTGATTGGTAAATGTGATGTCATTGATCTTTTCAATGATAGATGTTTTCTATAATAAACTGAAGGGAACTATGTTTTTATAGCTGACGAGTTTATTTCAGCCGTCATCTTTGCGATTTTGTCTTCTTGCTCAATATTACATTCTATTGAATTTATAACAATTAATCTATCATTGCAAAACGTACCGGGTGATTATCTATATTTTACACCCACGCCTATCTCACCTGTTTGAAGAGATACCCAGAAATGTCAAATGTGGAAGTTGTAGGTAATATTAGAAAGTTTTCAATACAGGGTATATCACACAAGGGGTGCAAATCAAAGTTAAACTTTTTCAAATGGAACACCCCGTATATTATTGACCTATTGGGTTGGCCTTTCAAACCTGATTCCAAATATATAAGGTTTTTTAGGTTTATTCCCAATGGTCCGGGAGAAAATAAGGAGAAAAGGGGTAGAATAATTGCATTTTCATTGGAAAAGGTGAAGTATAGGACCACCAGCAAAATATAAGGATTCAAGTAAATAGTATATCACAATGAATAGGTAGTGTTGTGGGTTTAGAGCCAAAAAAATTCAAAGTCCCTTTTAAATTTTAAAAAATGCCGACGTTTCGACTTTATTTAAAGTCTTTTTCAAGGCTGAAAATAACAAGAAAAAAAAAAGTTATTTTCTCTATGGAGAGACTAGACAAGTTTAAATCGAAAAGTTTTTATTATGTGCTTGGTGCTTTCACTCATATCGACCAGAGTCCCTTTTCCAAAAAATTATTAAAAATAGGTATGTTACCTCATATTTATTTATTTGTATGTTTGAGTAATACTTTCTTTCATTGGTGTTTGGTTTTTATTTTGCTTGTATGTAGTGTATAATTCATTATTGAATTTTTTAATAATGTTTAGATATTTTTGTGTTTTTGATTACCTATTTATATTTTTTGTCACTATTTTTTTAGTCTTATATCTTGTTACTGTTTACACATTTATGTACCAAGAAAAACTGTTATTGGAGTATTGTCAATGCATATTTTTATGTTTTAATCAACTTAAAGTCAATAAGCAAGATTTAATTAATTAGTAATTGTCTAGTCTCTCCATAGAGAAAATAACTTTTTTTTTCTTGTTATTTTCAGCCTTGAAAAAGACTTTAAATAAAGTCGAAACGTCGGCATTTTTTAAAATTTAAAAGGGACTTTGAATTTTTTTGGCTTTAAACCCACAACACTACCTATTCATACGACTGTTAAGGGCGCAAACCTTCTACAATTAAGTATATCATAATCCGAGACGGGAAATTAGCCATTACTGTCGAGAGATTTTATACTTTATCAAGACGCGTAGCGTCGAGATAAACTATATCTCGAGACAGTAATTAAATTTCCTGTCGAGCATACTATACTATTTTATTTTTAACCATAATTTTTGCAAATTTAAATTAGAAATGAAATTGAATGTGAACGTAGCTTCATCAATTTTGAAAAAAAATTGACAATACCTGCCACATAAATACACTCATCACAATTAGGCAATTCAAACCACGTGACTTTCAAGATGGCGTGGCGGCCACACATGGGCCAAGAAACACAAAAAAATATCTAGATTCTGACCGATTTATTAGTTTAGGTACCTAGTCAACAAATATTTTATTAAATAATCCAAATCAAAGTTGCAAGCAAAACTCTAAGCAAAATAATTTGAAATGCGCATAAAAAAACATTCAAAACAAACTTGCTTGGCCGCCACGTCATATTGAATTTTCCTATCTGACAGATAGATTGAATTGCCTAATAGTCTAAAGTTCATTTCTCGAGACGAGATAGTGACAGTAAACAAACTTTTACAGGTAAGTCGAATTTTATTGGCTAGAAAAGGATTATACTCCGCCCTAGACAGGACCGTCTTAGGTTGTTTTGTATTTCTCTTCTCTAAATATATTTCCGAACGAATTCTTCAGCGGAATCTGTTGAACTTGACATCGTTTTAATCTAAATTGGTCACTTATTAACAATAATTCACCAAACACCATTTAAATAATTGTAAAATACTAGGATATACGACACCAAAACCTATTGACTCATATGACAACCTGACAATAATAAATGTCATTGGTTGTAATTCATATTTTTGCAGTCCTTCTCTGAATTTTTAAGCTCCGCCTGTTTGTTTACTTCTACTATCTCGTTGCGTGGAATGAAGTTTAGGGAACAAGAAATATCTGTCCTCCAATTTTAAGACCGAACAACTTTTTTTTTAAGATAACGATAACCTATTTATTGAGCAAATCTTATCAAATTTACCATATCGGCTCTTTTTCGCAAACTTGTTTAGTTTAAATATTTTATAAATAAAATCAGCAAAAATTTCTGATAGTATAGGTACCTATTTCTTGTTCCCTAGACTATTTTGATGTGTGTATAATGAAATGAGGACGGGAAGTGAGGACGGGAAGTGAGGACGGGAAGTGAGGACGGGAAGTGAGGACGGGAAGTGAGGACGGGATGTGAGGAAAATGAAAAGACAGTAAAGTGACATTTTCGAATTTTTAAAAAGTCTGTAATGTCAACATTACATTTATGGTTAAAAATAAAAACCCATGTATTATTTCTCCAAAATGAAAAGGGATATTTGGAGGCTGGACTATGAGGAATAAATCCAAAAAAACCTAGTATATTTGGAATCAGGTTTGAAGGGCTAATCCAATAGGTCAATAATATACGGGGTGTTTCATTTAAAAAAGTTCAACTTCGCTTGGTCACACTCTGTAAACTTGTAACTAACTTCATTGAAAACTTTCTGATATTATAACTACAACTTTAACCTTTGACATTTTTGGGTATCTCTTCAAACAAGTAAGATATGTCTGTCGATTTTAATCTGATACTCCAAAGGAATGTGAGCTGGTGGCTCCCTACATTAGAACGCCAATGGCCACCTGACGTCATACCTGTCTTTGCCATAGGCTTCACCCTCTCGCTCCTCATACGGAGAGTGTCAGATTAAAAACGACAGACAATAGGTGTGGGTGCAAAATATAAACAATCACCCGGTACTGTGCACGTGGTACATTTCTTTAATTCGCGCACTAAGTGCTACCAGACGAAATTCGGAAATCAGGGCTACGAATGCTACGATGGGGAAGATGACGTCGATGCCCTGGTTGACACATTAAGCGGAAACAAAGGGTAGCACACCGCACGGGTGGTACAAACAGAACATTCGCAAGGTGAGTTTCACATTTACATGTCGTGACGGAGGCCATTTTGCCGCAATTTCCGCATTCGCATTTAAAATACAGCCCACTTTACATAAATCTAAAAATCAACCAGCAATTTAGATTTTAATTTGCTAGTGATGATTTAGTTCGAATTAGCTTGAATAATTTGAAGTACCTAAGTAGTACCTTTATTATATTTTCCAAATAAATATATATTTCATTTCACTTTGTACATAAAATTTGACCACATCGAGAAAAATTTTACTTACCATATACAAGCCAACCAATGCGCAATAAGTGCAAACGTGGCCATCAAAAGTAGCAGAACAGCTGCGCCGTACTCGGAATAGCGGTCGATTTTTCTGGCGACTCTGACCAATCGCAACAGTCTGGCGGTTTTGAGCAGGCCAATCAGCGTTGTTGTCTGGAATAAAACAGAGAAAAGGTGTTGTTTTTTCGGTGTTTCTATTCGAAATTCTGCTTTTAAAAATCGTGAGGTGTATGAGGAAAAAAACAAACTATTTTGCGGTGGTATGGTTTTGTATGCAGAATATTTAATATACAATATATTTAATAATATTATTATGTATTTTGCTTAAATTTGTTGAAATATAGAAGTAAATTGGATTTTGTGTAAGCAAATATTCATATAACTTGTCACAGTAGCTGTGTTATTGACAATCAACATTAGTAGTTATATTAGTCGATTAGTATTACTTTGACTTTATTGTTTAAAGTTTGGGTAGGTACTAAGAAATTTTTAAGTGTATGCGTTAAAATTTGGAAATGTGAAGCCAAAAATTTTGGTTGACTTACCTTTGTATTGGAACATCATCGGCAAACATTGCTTAATAATTGGTTAGGAAATTTTGTTTATTTTCCTAAAATTTGATATTAAATTTTTTGTGTATTGAATAATAAATACATTAGTGATTATTTTATGAGAAAAATATTCCGGTACCTAAATAGAAATTTTATATTTTGTAGAAAAATATATGTAAAGATATGTACACATAAATACTTATTAAAAAGAAGAGTAGGCAATTTAAAAACATAATTTATATAATTATTGAGCCAGAATATTTTCCAGAAGGTCAAGTCACAGTACAAGCATTGAGTAAATACAATAGTTCGTATAAACATGTGATTGCATCACTTGTTATTTGGGATCACACTTAGGTATGATAGATTTATAGTTGTTATTTAAATATTGTTTCATGATGAAAACTGGATGCTGGTGTTCCAAAAGAAGGGTCAGCAACAAACTTTTACATCACACATTCATTTTACAATCAGGATTCAACTTGATTGGTAGGTTGCGAAAGTTTTGGATTAGTGAGAATACTTTTGGAGAAGTTTTTGAGAAGCAAGGTATCGAATATTCCTCCATGTCTACCAAAATAACAAAAGATAAGTGCTTTTGTGTTGCACTGACGAGAACTAGAAAGTTCAAAACTGGTCTATAACTAGCCTAGTATCTAATATGAAATCTTTATGGGCACAATCCCTGATACTCAATGAGGCAGCGCCCAGAAGAACTTTATAATATGGAAGTGAATGCAGGTCAAAAACCTACCTATACCTATAATATCAAAAAAAAATATATAGATTGTCAATGTCTTGTTTTTAGCGTGCGCGGTGGAGAATTGATATTCATTGTGAAGAACCCACCATAAGTGAATTGTATAATATTATCCAATAGATGCATTTTTGAGTTTACTTTTGTTGGTGATTTTATTCGTTGAATGGGTAGGTCTTCGTGGATCCCACAGTAGTTGCCAGTGTAGCTACTATGACTTTGTCTTTTGGAAATATTCTAACCCACTGTCACGAAGATACACTTTGTGAATTGTTAATTAACTGATAAATTATTTAGTTAAGCCACAAATTACATAGCGAATAGGTATTTAATTTTGTAAGTAAAAGTAAACTCCACAAATACAGACTCAATCTAAAACTACTGTTGACCAAAAGCTAAATTACGCTTCGTTAATAAATTGAAAACAAACTCATGCTGGTAGATTTTTATGTATTTTTGTTAGTTTACAGATAAGACATTCATTTGCTTTACCTGTTTATTCTGACCGTTTATACCTAGTGCCTGCGACAATGAAAAAAATTAATTGAGTCACATAAAAAAATTAAAAAAATCATACATAATATAAGATAAATAATACCAATAGATCAAATAGATACGATGTTATTATCGACAATTACAAAACGGTGTTCCATTGCTTTTGAAGTTTGGCTCAAATAACATTTTTAAAATAACAAAAAGCTGGTAATTATAATCAAGCGGCTCTGATGATTGGATAGATATATAGATTTAGTTCCGGTACAATGGATTTTAGAATCTGGCGAAAAACAATTCCAAACTTCAATGGAATTCTAGGAAAAATAAAAATGTGTGTTTTGGTTTTCCAAATAAACATTTGCCGTATGTAATTTGCGGTTTCGCAGAAAAATGAAAGGCAATTTGTCGATAATTGGATGAACATGTTTTGTAAAACGTTATTTTATATTCTATTTACAGTGATTTATTTTATCTGAATTCAACGTTAACTCAAAAACCGATTGGTATAACCGGTATAACAGAGCTTTTGGGAAAAAACTGAACCCGAATGGATATTTATGAAAAAGTTGATATATTATACTATGTGACAAAAATAACACACCACTCACTAAAAGTGTATATTTTTCTAGATATGTTATTGGTGTGAAAAATAACAATTATTGATTAAATGTAACTTAATTTTTATATTTTTTATTTAAAATTTTTTTACTTTTAACAGACCAAGCCTATCTACAGAATTTGGTTAATAAAAAATATTTATACTTCAATTATATGGCCACTTCTGACGACGTATTATTAAAATGAGGAATTTTAGCAAGCTTCCGGTTATGCATCATTTATTATTATACAGTGAGCACGTATATTCACAAAGACGAAGAATATAGGCAAACAAATAGACCAAATGCTTCAAAATGGAATCATCCAATCATCCTGTTTTCCTTGGAGTTACCCTATATGGATTGAGTGAGATGAAGACTAAAACTTCAACAGTTTGAATACACTATTCAGCATAAGAAAGGAACGCAGAATGTTAATGCATTATCACGCCTCCCTGAAGAAATTTACCTTACAGAAAAAGAAAAATCACCACCGACATACATGCCCGCATAATGTGAAAAAAATGAGAACTCAGAAGATCAATATTTATGGCATGAGAAAATCAAACATTTCTTTGAATCACAAGAAAATCAATTTGAAAGACCAAGAAAAGTGTGTGAAAACAAAAAAAAAAAAGGAGTAAAAAAGGAAAGTCCCAAAGTAAAAATTATAACTAATGTACCCATTAAGCTCAAACCAATTAAAAAACCAATTGACCAAAAACAACCACCAGTGGAAAAAAAGAAGTCACCTCAACCATTAGCAAGTGAACAAAGAACTCCTGATGAAAAAATACTTGAAGAAATAACGCCTAATGAAAAAACACCAAATAAAAGAACAATACACAATTCCGAGACAGATACAGCAAACACCTCAGAAACAGAAACAGTTCATACTTCTTAAGAAAACCTTATTTTAGGAGCAGCTTACATTAATAAAGCAGTGAATTCGTTTAAAAATCAAGTTATATTTATATTGACAAGCAAAGAAAAACCTTATTTAAATATAACAAAGTTATTCGAAACCCAGAAGAGAATCCTAATTTTCATAAATAAAAACCCGATAACAGGAGAAATACAAATACTTTCAAGAGATTATTTACCACCTATTGTCTACATTTTCCAAATAAAGAACTAGAACCTGTAATAATAATAAGAATTTTTCAGGAAACATTCAAAAACAATTCATACAAACTACTCATCTCAAACACTTTACTAGAAGATGTAACACATCAAGATGATCAAAAAGAGACAAAAGAAAGATACCATACAACAAAAACTTCACATAGAGGAATGACCGAAAATATCAAGAATATCAGGCAAAGATATTATTGGCCGAGTCTAGAAAGGGACGTATTTAATTTTGTAAATGAAATATGTCAGCAATCAAAATACGACAGACATCAGTACAAAGTAATTTATAAACCAACATCAACGAGATCCAAACATTTATATGGACATATACTCATTGTCAGGTCAAAAATATTTTACGATAAAAGACAATTTTTCCAAATTTGACGCAGCATACCCAGTGAATGAAACATCAAGTTAAATTACCACTGATAATGCACAAACTTTCAAGAGTAATCTAATACAAGACCCCTGTAAAACCTATGAGATTGAATTTCATTTCACTACACCGTACAATCCAAATTCAAACTCGCCGATCGAAAGATTTCATTCGACAATAAAAGAAAGCCTAATAGCTTCACGAATTGACCATCGTACCAAAACAATTCAAAAATTAATTGATATAGCAATTTCATTCAGCACATGACTACATCCCTTTTCAAATACTGAAAGGAAACGTCATATCAATTTGTTTATGATTAAAACGTTGGGAAATTTATTCTGGAGAGCCGCGGACTGTAAACGCGTCGAAATTTGATCGCGGAACCATACAAAGGCAATATTAGATAAGGCACCTACCTTGGAGTTGCACAGGGTTGTGCTATGCGCTGGTGTTGGCGCCTCACAGGAGCTCCTGTTTCATAAACAACGTAATCCCACTGGTCACTTCGAAAACGGGTAGATAATTGAGTTTCTAAGGAATATTTTTGGAGAGTTTTTGATTCAAAATATGTAGTCCTGGCTACGGACGCGCGACCTCGCACTACTCGAACTCGACTACTTCGAAGGTCGTAGCGTATATATGGTGCCGAATGGTTTGAAATTGTATGGTTTTTTTTTTAATGTCAATATCGAATTTTAAATATACAAACAAATCCCCCTTTTTTCCAAACATTTGCACGAACATTTTCCGCCCACTTAAAACGGAGTTTTATTTCCCAATCCCAAATAAACATTAAAATGCTAAAATTCTCGAGTATAAAAAAAACACGCGATAAGAACAAAATTCATATACTGCGGAAGCAAAATAACCTCGGATTCCCAAAAAAAAAACAAAAAAATTATTCAAAACAGCACGCGACATAAAGACCTTAATCTACGGATTAAGGAGTGAAATATTAGTTAGTCGGCAATGGACATAACTTAGCTGTAGGACGCTTGAGTATCCCATGTTGTGTTTTTAAAGTAACCACTCTTACATGGCCATCTTTGCCTGGATGCAATGCGATTATGCGGCCCAAAGACCAATGCAAAGGGGACCTAGATTCATCCTTTATTAAAACTAAAGTATTGAGTTTCACCTCTGCAAAGGGAGTGGTCCACTTTGAGCGTTGCTGTAAAGTATGCAAATACTCGGCTTGCCATCTTTTCCAGAAATCGGAATTAAGGCGTTGCACTAATTGCCAACGGTTAAGTCTATTTAACTTTAAATGCGATAAATCGGGATCTGGACAGGAATTGAGGGGCTCCAGCGTCAAGAAATGACCGGGCGTTAATGGTTGCAAATCATTAGGGTCGGAACTCAGTTCGCTGATAGGTCTCGAGTTTAGCAAGGCTTCAATTTGAGTCAACAAGGTATACAATTCCTCATATGTCAGCACTTGATCACCAATGACCCTTTTTAAGTGGGTCTTGACCGACTTGACGCCTGCTTCGGCAAGGCCGTTAAAATGTGGGGAACCGGGACTATTTAGGTGCCATTTTATTTTTAGACTGCTAGCAGCGAATTTTGAAAGTTCCTCAAGTTGACCAACCGCACCTACGAAGTTGGAGCCACAGTCACTCAAAAGTTGTACACAGACTCCGCGTCTAGCGATAAAGCGTCTCAAAGCAGCCATAAATGCCTCGGTAGTGAGGTCAGATACAAGTTCCAAGTGAATGGCCTTAGTGGCACAACATACAAAAAGGCAAATGTAAGCTTTGGAAACTTTCGCTCCACGATGTTTACCAAGGGTTATCTTCAGAGGGCCTGCATAATCCAACGCGGAATATGAAAAACACTTGAGCTGGGAGGTTCTAAAGGAAGGGAGGTCACCCATATAGGGCGTATAAGCCTTTGGTTTTAAACGAAAACACCTGATACATTTTGATAGAACCTTTTGGATAGCTCTACGGGCTGAAAGGATCCAAAACCCTTGGCGTAATAAATAGTGCAGTGTAGTCAGTCCGGGGTGAAAATTTTCTTGATGAGTTTGTTCAATTATTAAATCGGTGAGACGATGAGTACGGGGCAGAAGTAAAGGGTGTTTGGCTTCAAAGGAAATGTCTGAATTTCGCAATCTTCCGCCCACTCTGACAAACCCGCTAGCATCCAAAAAAAGGGCAAGCTTGCGAAAGGGTTTAGGCAACAGTTTATTGGTTTGAATTTGGATAATTAAATCCGAAAACCCTCTTAACAAGTACTAGCAAGGTATCGTGAAGTTCTAGGGCAGAAAATGACCCAGAAAGTCGGTCACATTTATGATGAACATTGTAGGCTAGCCGAACAAAATGGGCAAGAATTTTAATAATTTTCGGTAAGGAAGACTACCTATTGATCAATTTTTCAAAGTAAGTCTTTCCTATTACTACCGACAAGACCGTGGGTTTCTCTTCTTCCCGTGCTTCTGTTTGCAGGTCTATGTGCTCGCTGTTGAACTCTCTAAGGTTCCACTGAGCGCGAGGTAAGGTTACCCACGGAGGACCGTGAAACCACAAAGAATGTTCCAATAAACCTTTAGGAGTTAGTCCACGACTAGCACCATCAGCAGGGTTGTCCAAAGATTGAACGTGAAACCAAGGTACATCCGGAATGGTTTCCTGAATATGGCTAACACGGTTTGCCACGAAACTTTTCCATCTATGCGGCGACGATGCCAACCATGCCAAAACTACTTGTGAGTCCGAGAAGGCGAATATTTCATCTATAGTGACAAGTGGCGAATATGTACGTATGACAAACTTCAAAAGATCGGCTAGTAGGGTAGCTCCAAGGAGCTCTAAGCGAGGTATAGATTTGGTTTGAAGTGGCGCAACTTTAGATTTACCGCAAGTTAAGGAGGATCGAACATTACCGTCGGTCAGCTCGATCCGAACATATACTGCCCCTGCATACCCAAGTTCTGAAGCATCACAAAATCCCAACAGTTGACACCGTTGAATACTATTTGAAAAATTATATCGAGGTAGAGAAATCCTTGACAAAGATGGAAATTCACTTTTGTATTGGTTCCAAAGATCAACAATAGGTTGTGAGGGAGTTTCATCCCAGGGAACCTTGTCCAGCCAAAGTTTCTGCATAATAGTTTTTGCTAAGAATGTTACTGGCGCAATAAACCCCAAAGGATCAAATATACGCGCTATTTCTGAAAGGATATGTCTTTTGGTACATGGCTTAGGAGAAGGGTGACATGAATAAGAAAAAGTGTCGGAAGTTGGACTCCATTGAAGCCCCAGCACTTTAATCGAAGTGTTGTCCTCCTCCTCGAATGAAACTGACATTTGACAGTCAGAGGGTTCTAAAGAAGAAAGGAGTTGGGTTTCATTACTTGCCCACTTTCGCAGTTCAAAACCTCCAGTTCTTAATAAGGCAATTAACTCCTTTTGTAACACTTTGGCTTCCTCAATGGTAGAGGTTCCTACGCAAATATCGTCCATAAAGATATTTTCATGTAGTACTTGAGATGCCTTAGGGTACGTTTTCTTTTCCAGATTCGCAAGTTCCTGTATTGTACGAATAGCCAGGAAGGGGCTGGAGCTTATCCCAAAAGTGACACCATTGAGGCGATACTCCCGAAGTGGTTCCTTAGGGTGAAAGCGCCAGAGCAACCTCTGGAAATCGCGGTGACTAGGGTTAACTTGAATTTGCAAATACATCTGTTTTATGTCGGCCAGAAAAACGACAGCATGAACACGAAACTTTGACAGGATTTCCTGAATATCTGTCTGGAGCTTCGGACCTGTCAAAAGTGTTTGGTTTAAACTAAGGCCTCTTGATCCTTTCGCGGATGCATTAAAGACAACCCTTAGTTTGGTGGTTGCCTTTTCCGGTTTCAGCACGCAATGATGAGGCAGGTAATTTACAAGTGCTGGTTTTGGTTGATCATTGGGAATTATAGACATGTGATTATTTTTTAGATATTCGTGCATGAAGTTAGAATATAAGGCATAGAGTTCGGGATTTTTCAGTAACCTGGATTCAAGTGACATAAAACAACGATAGGCTAAAGAGAAAGTGTCACCCAAATCTGGCTCTGCGTGCCGAAAGGGCAGATTCACAACAAAACGACCCGAAGATTTATCTCGAATAGTAGTGGTTTTGTAAATTTCTTCGCACCTTTGATCATCGGGCGACAGATGGATTTTAGATGGTATTGATTCTATTTCCCAGAACCGTCTAAGACTTAAATCCAAAGATGGCTCCATTACTGCAAAGTAAGTATGAACAGAACTCGAGGCGGGGAAACGATTCTCGGTTTTCCCTAACAAAACCCAACCAAAGACGGTTTCGAAGGCAGTTGGTTGTCCTGGATTTCCTAGTTTCTTCCCCGATGGTTTAAATATCTGCGCACACATATCGGCTCCTAATAACATGTCTACCGCTGCAGGTATGTGAAACTGGTCATCTCCTAGCTTAAGATTGGAAATATGCTCCCAACCTTGCGGGTTTATTTTAATCGAAGGCATTTCAGAACAAAGTTTAGGCAAAACAAAGGCATCCAAGAAAAAGTTTGGACTGGCTTGTCCCTTAGGGCGAATGTTACAATGTGTTATGCCGTTGCTGGCAGAACAGCACTCATTAAGGCCCAAAACAGGTATATTTAAAGACTCTTTAGCCAACCCCAAACGGTTCAAGCAAGTTTGGGTAATAAAATTGGCCTGACTGCCGTTATCCAAGATTGCTCTCACAACCTGGTAGTTACCTCTAGCATCCAAGATCTCAACCTTTGTAGTTGATAGCAGAACGGTAGTAGAACGTGATGCAGCAACTGACAGAGCAGTGCAAAGTCCGTTGGGAGGAGATGGATTGCCAGTTATGCATGCTTGCGACAACGTTGAGGACTGATTACTGCTGGTAGCCGGTGGACTTGAGTTCCTGGAAGTAGCAGAATTTGTGCTCGAGTGAAGAGGATCTGTCTGTGGAAGATGCAGCATAGTATGATGTCTATAACGACAGATGCGACAATTGAAGGATGAAGGACAATGCCTTAGCAAATGATTAGGACGAAGACAGTTTAAGCATGCGTTTATCTGCTTGACAAACGCGAATCGATCTGCAGGTGATTTTGCTATACATTTTGAACATTGTGACAGCGGGTGTGAAGCGTTATTACATAGCTTACAGCTATTCGAAGAGGAACGAGGTTGGCCCTGATGGGAATGTGAATGTTCCCCCGATGTGTTAGGATGAGAGGAAGTGTTGGCTAAAAATGTGTTTGGATTATGTTGATCATAAGAATGATTTTTCGAAGTATTTGGTTTCGGAGTTCTGTTTATCAAAGGAGTCCAGTTCGTTCCTTGCGATGGCATTTGTTGAACCGACTCTAAAGCTTTGCAATGGTTTAGTAAGAAACCTTGTAAATTTTGAAAAGTTGGGAGTTCGGTAGTACTATACTTTAATTCAAAAGAAATTCTAGTAGCATTATCCAATTTTTGTAATAACATGTTGAATAAAACGAAACACCATTGGTCCACTGGGAACCCTAAATTACTCAAAGCCGCAGTGTTTTCTGAAAAAGTGTCTAGTAATACTCTTAACTCTTTTGAAGAATTGTTTTTTAACGAAGGTGTATTAGTAAGAGAGCTCCAGTACGTCGTTGCTAACAATCTTTTATTTTGATAGCGGGTTTCCAAAGTTGTAAATGCTTGCTGATAATTTGAGGCGACTAAAGGTAAGGATCTTAAAAGGTTGGCCGGCTCATTTTCTAAAAATGAAAGAAGGTATTGAAACTTTTGTATATCCGAATATCTTGAATTGTCATGAACCAGCGAACGATAAACATCATAAAAGGTAGGCCATTTTCGCAGATTTCCATCAAAGGAAGGCACTGATAAAGGAGGTAGATCTACATCTTTATTTGTTTGCTGGTTTTGACCTAAAAGCGACACTGAGCTGCCAGGATGTGCGTGAATTGGGAACAGTTCTGTATAAATTGTTTTTGTTTTGAAATAAAATGCATCTGCACTCTTTCTAATAGCATCTTGAATTTCAAATTCGGCGTCCGAATCAATAAGACCGATAATTTCATTGTGGCGCTTTTTAAAATCCTCGTAAGCCTCATCTATGTTTTCATAAATCACTTGAAAATATGTATGCTGTGAAGGATCTGTTTTGGCTTTTACCGCTAAATTATAAGCTTCTGTAATTCGATTAATAGCGACAGTTCTTTTATTTGATAGCTTCGCTAAAGACATGATAATATTATTACTTAATAACACTTATTTAAATTATTAAAATGTTATTATTTATATTACTCTATCTAATGTAAACAACGAATTAACGAAAGTGTCTAGAGAAATTATAGCAACAAGCAAATAAACAAATGTAAATCTATTCAAAGTGGAATGGTCCAAAAAAAAATCACAAAATAGCAAACAGTTATTTTCCTTTTCTTTTTTACCCGATAACATAAACAAATCCGAAAAATATCTACCTATGTAAAATTGATAAAATGGATATTATTTTTACTTTTAGAATCCAAGGTCAATGCTTTGCTTCCACGTACAAATTTCTAATATTTTCCCTTTTATTACTGTTCCAAGTTATCCGGATCGTAAGGCCAAAAAATGTTTATGATTAAAACGTTGGGAAATTTATTCTGGAGAGCCGCGGACTGTAAACGCGTCGAAATTTGATCGCGGAACCATACAAAGGCAATATTAGATAAAGCACCTACCTTGGAGTTGCACAGGGTTGTGCTATGCGCTGGTGTTGGCGCCTCACAGGAGCTCCTGTTTCATAAACAACGTAATCCCACTGGTCACTTCGAAAACGGGTAGATAATTGAGTTTCTAATGAATATTTTTGGAGAGTTTTTGATTCAAAATATGTAGTCCTGGCTACGGACGCGCGACCTCGCACTACTCGAACTCGACTACTTCGAAGGTCGTAGCGTATATATGGTGCCGAATGGTTTGAAATTGTATGGTTTTTTTTTTAATGTCAATATCGAATTTTAAATATACAAACAAATCCTCCTTTTTTCCAAACATTTGCACGAACACAATTATCAATTAAACTTTGAAAAAGACTTAAATCAGCTACAAATTGATTACGTTTATGAGCAAACATTCAAGGAATCAATGAAAAAATAAACTCAAAATTAAATGCTAAAAAGGCAAATGTGTTAAGTAAATTGAATGAAAAACGTGTAAATGACCCAGTAATACCCGAAGCTACACCACAATTTATAAGTACACCAAAAAAAAAAGTGTCCATTTTTTTTCCAGTTGCCTGGTGTGGCGGAAAAAAATGAATATTATTTTAGTAATTTTACATGGTACACATTCTTCTGTTAATATGACAAACAATTTTATTTACATTGCCTGGCAGAGACAAGCCTATCAACTAGTTCCCTTATAATTATCCCAATATCAAAAGAGAGCATTTACTTCCAAGGTTTCAGCCAATATAGCGTAGGTAATAAGTAATATTTCATTGATTTTCTCCTCAATCCATATATAAAGTCAAAATTCAAGGAAATAATAATTATGATTCCCAAAAATCAGACATAATTAATTTGAGACTAGAACTACCATCAATCAATATTGACGAACAGTTAATCCGAAATGTCGAACTTTTAGAATTAACAGAAATAAATCTGGAAGCTATCCGAGAGGATTTACAAAATGCTAAAAAACTCTATTAAAGAATTCGATATTGGTAGTTCAAGTTCATCAATAATTGTAATTATTATATTAATCATTGTAATCATAGTTATAAGAATTTTTATCTACAAGCGTTTGGTCATGACGTTTTTACATAACCATTTTTCTAGTATTTGAGTTACGTCATGAGACTCATATCACAACTAGTGGTGTTATAGACTAGGTTATGAATTCATAACACAACTAGTGGTGTTATGGATGAGGTTATGAGTCTATAACACAACTATTTTTGGTAATTTGACAAATGTCAAAGGTAAACCTGTAAAGGTAAAATGAAGGTAAAAAACTATTAATGAACGAAAATAATTGGAAAAATATTCTTATTTTTCGCTTTGTAGATAAAACGTTGTACGTCACACGTGCGTTTAAACATGATTACAAAACTCCTGTGATTAGAACGGCTCGGTCTACGACCTCGTCGTTCTAATCCTTCACACTCGTTATTGTAATCATGCTCATAAACGCACTTGTAATGTAAATAACTATTATAATATGTCATCATTATAATTATTGTAAGAAAAATTTTAGCAAGCTTTCGCTTATTCATCATTTATTATCATATGAATACTGGCTTGCAGTATTATAGAATTTAGTCTTTAAGTCAGCTTTGTAGTAGAAACATCTAGGTATGTTATTTCGTGTTCAATTAAAATAAAACTTTTTAAAAACAGAAGTTGCGTAAAAGTAAATATAATTCTTCTATAGGATGATGAGTTTTTTTTAGTCACATAGCACACAGTATATATAGCTCAGGAAAAATATCGTAATTATGAGACTAGCTTTAAAATTTTTAAACCATTTAAAATATGATATGTATTTCGTATTAAACAAAACAAAAATTGTGTTTCGAGATAAATAAAACCATTAAATAAAATTATTAAAAAATAAATTGATTCAAATTTTCATATATAATTCAAATAAATCAAAGTTTGGAAGTTGATATATTATGTGTTTGGCTATTTAAAATAAAATCTAAAAGCAAAAGTACAAAGAAGAAAATGATAGATTTTGTATCATTTTTCAAAACAAAATGTACATAGTTATTTTTAGAACTGTACTAGGTATCTACTTTATGATATCAAGTCATTCGAAGTTACAAGAATATTTTATTTATACTACATACCATGTTCATTTTTACACACTTTCCGTCAATTTGCTCTGGAGACATTCAAAATCTCAAAACAATCAATACAATTGCATAATATAAGAACTATAAGCTTCATAACTAATTGGATACTTTATATTACAAAATATTTAACATCCGCCATAACAATAACAATATTATAAAAAAAAACAAAGAGTAGCATACAAAAATACAGCGTGCAAAAAAAAACACAAACGAAATACCTGAAGCCGATATTTGAAAAACACATGTTCAAAATGTTGATAAGTTGATAAAGACGTGTGAGGTGGTGAAGGTGTGAGTAAAAAATTGGTGGGAATCAATGTTTACTAGAAAATTGTGCCAGAATCTAAAATGAAATGAAGTATTTCAAAAAGTTAGTTTTCAGGCAAAAAATTAGTTCATTATTGAATTTACTGGACTGATGTACGTAGGTATGTATGAATCTATATTATACGTATCTCTAAAACTACTTATTAACTATTTACCAGTTAGTTTAAACTAAGTTTAACTAAACAAAGATCACAATAATAAGCTTCTGCTCCTGTTCCATGGAAACTCCCATTAGGAGTTTGGCATTTAAATCAGTATGTCATACGTATTGAATTGAACGTTTTTTTGAACTTGGAATAAGATAATAAAATCTTACTTTTATACTCAGTAAATATATACAGTCTATACTTGAACAAGAACACATTATGAGAGATTTATTAGCGAGCAAATATAATATAAAGTAAAGCATTTTATGTACGAATAAATGGAACTTTATGCTGAGCTTCATGTCAAAATGATTTCCCCCAACTTTAATTTAGAATTTATTTGTTACTATATGAGCTCTTTTATTGTTATAATAGCAATTTTATATTGAGAGTATTATAATCAAACAACCTGGCACAATTTTTAAGTATACAAAAATTCCCAAAAGCCGCCTGAAAAAAATGAAAAGAAAAATAGAAGCTGGTCAAAAACTATAAGTTCTCTCTACCTCATCCTTATCCAAGCCCAACTATAGAAAGGAATTGAAAAAAGATCGATTTAAAAAAATTGTCGATTTACAAAAAGTCACTCATTGGTATGGGGGGGCAGGGAAAATCGCTAAAATGGAAAGGGGGAAATATCTAGTTATAATCTTAGCTGATGATAAAAATTAAAAAAACGGGATTAAAAGCGAAAGAATAAGTTTTTAAAAAGCGATATAAAATTCTCAAATTATTAGAAACTAGGTAGCTACTATATTATATTATAAAAAATTAGTATTTGATTATTAGAATTTATTTAGATTGTCTTAAAGGAATTAACAATTTTAACGAAGACTTTTTTATTAGATCAAAAAAATCGAAATAAATATTTTTGAATATAGTAAAATAAATAAAACGAAATTATCGCTCAAGGATTTGATAACTAAAATGAGTTTAACAAATAAACACTGGTTGAGATATTCTGAAGAAAAAAAACACATCTAAACATTCAAAATAAAATAATACTAACATCAAACATTTATTTTCTTGCAACAATCATCCTCGAAAATGCAACATTTAATGTAACAAAACTAAAAAATATTTAAACAAAATAAAAGGAAACGAGTTGATGGTGAAATGGTGATTCAAGTCAACAATATTATTTAATCATTTATTTATTTTTTTCTTCTCAATTTCAAACATATTATTTAAAAAAGAACTTCAATTCAAGCCTATAGAAGATTCTTTGTTTGATGTTCAGGGTTGAAGTTGAACAAAACTTTGTTTGATTAAGTTACTTGTTGAACCCAACCTAAAGTACAATACTTACTCTATACTCTATACTCCTTTTTTTTTATTAAAAAATATCTTTATTAGGGAATTCAGCTCACGTATTGAATTTTTTTTATTTACAATATATTTCTCTTCTTCAAGACAATTTAAAGTATCTTTGTCTGTAGCTTTCTGTTGAATTCTAAAATCAAATAAGTTTTGCTCGAGACAATTTATTTATTCACTTTGTCGATATAAATATGAATATAATCTTTAAAAAACGAATCCTTTGTTTGGTGTACAAGTGTAAACAAGACAACTAATTATTTTCATAATTTTCCCATTTGTTTGGTTAAGCTGTTCCATCTGCGAAGCGAATACTGGGCTTTCTTTCGTGATTTGTGAGTAACTCTTGTAATCTCTTAGAGAATTTTAAAGTTTTTGGATGCTTTAGAAGGCTTCTGCTGTTTTAGTCTTTGATTTTAATGGCGGACTTAGAATTGATGGGTCATTTACACTGAAAAGAATCGGCTTATGCCCAATTATTGAGACTTACGAAAAACCTACTCAGTTGAAAGCGAGTAGATATTTTCCATCTGCCATTGATTGAATAATATAAGAGCAGGTGAATCAATAATATCTCGATATCTTTTTATTAGCTTTTATTAGACAGATATTATTATTTGATAACCTGTAAAGCGAAATTGGCACATAAATTCCTTCACTATTATTATTTATAATATTAGAAGAAATCCTTGCATGAGTCGTGAATGGTCTTTGTGCTTTTCAATAGAAACGAACCTTTCAGCCTTTGTCAGCAAATGAAGTGGGAAGACATAGTTCCAGCTAGCGGACAAAGAAGTTCTTTTGTATTGTTGCTTGGATTATTTGAGAAAAACATATGGATTTTTTAAAGAAAAAAATGCACGACTTTTTTTTTAATAATTACGTTGTACTTTAGACATTCTAGAAATTATTTGCTGTGTTAACTTGAACCACCATTTTTGAAGTAGATGATATGCTGAAATAAATATAATTAAAGATAAAATAAACGAGAATATTCAACACCAAAAAGATATAACGCTTTTGTAGAAGAGTGATAAATATTTACTAAATTATTAAATAAATGAGTCTCACATCCTTTGAAAGTATGTGAAAGTATACTACATTAGAAGTTTCATTCTATTACAAAATATTGGCATTACAACTCGAATGGGTTGGCCAACACAGAAGGAATCTGGGCAAAACATTTAGGAAATAGCAATGCCGCCAAATCACTTTGATAAATGTATATTTGGATTTCCCATTTCCCATACACGAAAATAATTATTTATTTTGAAATAAAGTTATAATTATTATTTCAAGTTCATTGCTTCGATAAATATGTGTTGCTATTTCAAAAATAATTATTATTATTACTAGTTTTAGAAAGTTACCATACACTGATATGCTTTTCAAAAAAAGTGATAGGACTGACATCAGAATCTACCATTATATCTCGTTATTGTCCAAAAGGTGTTTAGAAAAATGATCACCAACCCTATTACTTAAAATAGACTGCTACCAATCCGTTAAAGAGGCAGATAGGTTTATTCATAACCTTAGTACTTTTGCCCTTCTCATCACTATAAAAACTCTCATAGAAAGCGTCAACAAATACTATATTCCTTTATCTTATTGTGGTGGCCAATAAGAACGCATAACATTTATAGCTCACAATTCAGCCTAATGAGAACACCATTAGAATTAGAAAGGGAAATGTCATATCACCAAAACTTTTCAAACTGACAATCGGGGATATATTCAAAAAACTGGCTCAGTCTAGTCAAGGCATAAATAGGAACCGACTAAGGCATCAACGGTTTGCCGACTAGCATTTCCCATAGTTTTGAAGAGCTACAGTTGATGACTAGTCAGTTGGTAAGAAATAGAACGGAATATTGATATGGTGTTACGGGATGATTTTTCTTGGGCCAAAATAAAAGGAAATAGGCGTATTCGCCTCACTGAATAGCATACCTACGTCAAGCCACTGTTTTCTTTCCAATAGTAGTTGTGGCTACACCTTTCATCAAACTTTTCCCTCTTCCCAGAATCATTGAGCTACAGGTTGAATCATTGAGTTAGAGGTTGAATAATGGAGTTGATTTCCTTTTAGTAGGGTTAAAATAAATAGTCAATTAATTTATTAATAAACAAAATCACATTATTTACATTAGAACAGCTGATTGTCTGATCCGATTAGATTGATTAAATTCACAGCGCTCCAAATAGGGTCAATGACCGGTACTAACTTAATTTGAATAAGTCCCATGCCTCAACTACCATCAAAATTCCTCAGGACCTTTCACCTTGGAGTTTTGACAGAATCTTTTTAAAGGACATTAAAGAAACAAGCAGAGGTCATTCAGGTCGAGGACTTTCCACGATTAAGTGTTCGGGAAAATTCCTCAGGTACATTTTTCCGATTTCTGAGTTGTCCAGTTTTCGCTCATAGATCTAGGGTGGCTAATCCGTTATTTTAGCACCAAAGCGCCTTGCGCGGATTTCTTTGTGAGCCGAAAAAGAGCAACGTGATCAATTGCTTGTTCCTAAAAGCCAAAGTATTTTGGTAAGTGGTAAGTGATAAGTTTGTCTATTAATTTACATTTCAGGTATTATTGCTGTTATAAGTGTTATACAATACTCTTTACTTCTTTATTTAGGGACTCAAGTTAAGTTAAATTATTGTAAATACTATTTTTAAAACGGGTACTCCTAGTCGATTTATTTTGTTCTTGTTTTGGTTCCAGTGTTAATAATTTTCAGTGTTCTAGGGCGTTCGGAAAACCCACCCCGAACCTACTCTAGAGTCAAACCTGTTCTGGTTCAAATTAAAAACCCGTACCTGATTGTAGAAAAGCGTTTCACTTCTGCCCTTCCTTCTTGTTTATTTTTATATTTCAGGTTGTGCTGCTATAGGTCCGTAGAAGTTTCCTGCTTTTGTTATATCGGTTGACTTCGTTTACTGCAGGGAAAAGCAGGTGGCGCTCTATATTTAATTATTTAATTGATCCACACCCCTCTCCACATTGGAAGCTAGTCGGCAACCCTTCACACGAAGTCCCGTTTCTAGATTTTAGCCACCGACCAACCCTCTCTTTCTATTTTTTTTATTTTAGTTACCCATTCACTGTCTCACTTCCTCAAATTTTATTATTCACTTTTCAATCGTGTTTTGCGGGTAACAATGGAGGAATCAAAAGTAAAAACAACTAATGTTAAAGAAAAATTGAAATCCACAGAACCTCTACATCTACATCCACCTAGGATAGATACTGAGATGTGATAGAGTAACCAAATAGCAGAATTTACAATATATCGACAAAATAACGAAGACGTGATCTTTCACATGGAACAGATAATCTAAACAAAGGAGTCTCCGGCAAAAAGAGAAATACTTGGATTAGAGCGCAAACAAAGTTGCAGAACGTTGCATCAAAAGGCACCTATCTAAAAAGTTTCGCAGATTATCTAGCAAAACAGAAAGAACACAGATGGAACTAAGAAGAAATACAAAAAAGACCATATATTATATTGAGTACACAAGAGGCAGACCCCCAGGACTAGTCGCAGGGTTATAATGAAGACCAGAGCCTTAAATAGAATTGAGAGAAGCCTATATCGAAAATTGTAGTGAAAGCTTGTACGATATCTTATGGGTTTAAAGAAAAAATCATAATTCTGATAATATAAAATACTAGGTGGGCGTAGATAGATCTTCTTGGCATTTCACCGTGGTTAACAATCAATTATTGACTGTCTGTGAAATAATATTTATAAACACAGCACTAATAATTTTGAACCTTTTGGAAAGATAACGAGTTAAATCGGACCAAAAGAACATGAGATAACTGAATAAATAGATTTAGGTCCATATACGCAGATGCCTAAAACTGGTCGGTCCACGCTTCCTTGATATCTAGTTTTGCGCAGACCTTGGAAAAAAAGTGTCCCAGTCAGGACTCGAAGAAAGATTGCAACCACAAATTACGAATAGTACGAATGATGAATCATACATGACCGATCATGCTATCTTTTTCGCACTCTCGAGAGAGAGCATGATACCCCATCCCACTTTGATGGACGCAGAATGAGCAAACTCACATGACTATCGAAAGAAGGAACGATACGAAGGAAGAATGATAACGGGCTAAAGAAGAAGGAAAAATATATAGTTGTGAGTTGGTTGAGAAATTCTTTCATTTTTAGCATTGATTACTCACCTTGGAGAGCTTTCCCTTTATAAACTAAACAAGCACAATCAAAGAAAGATAATTCCGTTGCCACTTTTCTCAAAGTAAAATTATCCTAATTTGATATCCTGGTTCGCAAGTATTATGGACGCATGTTGTATAACTTGTGAAACAAGGAACTTACAACACCGCCGCCGCTCGAGGAAAGTGTTGATGCCAAATTGATAATACCAGGAAATCAGTAGGTGATAAAGCGGTTGTCTTAGAGTCAATTTAGTTGTTCTCTTGAGTCTTGATCAATAGTTTCAAGCATCAAGTTGATCTTTCAGCTTTCTCTGATCATCGATTTTGATGAGATATTTGGAGTTCCTTCTGCTTATAAATTAGGTCCGAGTTATATGATACAGTTTGATAATAACTATTGTCCAAGAAATAGCTTAACTTGATCTGAGGATAAAGAAACAATGATTTTCGCACTGTCTTTTGATTGACCTTCCAAAGATTCAGCTTTACAGAACAGTAAAGAGTATTTGTTGTTATTCCTATTTATTCTATTTCTAATGCTGTCTCTTGGTATTTTTGTTTTTTGCCAGGCCTCAGTATAGTTTATAGTTTTTTTTTTTAATAGCAACATATTAGATCATTCTCAAATGTCTTGCCTCTTCCTTCTGTGTTATTATAGTGCGGAAAATAGATTTGGTTTTAGCTAATTTTTCATCACTCTTCTACAATAAAAAAACGTATCAACATGGCAAGAAACGATAACTGACTGATAACGTTAAACCTATATCCTAGTTGAAGAAACAATAAAGTTGCAACATACTTAGGGACAAAGGGCAATGAATACGTACCTCGTCCGTATCCGTACCGAAAAACAGAAGGTCAAACGGTACCGCCGCGACGAGGTCTATGAGGAACCACCCCTTGAGGTAGTGCACGGCTATTTTTCCTGGATCCGAGACGATTTCATCGTTTCCAGAAACATAAGTTGTGCGAAAGTTGATGAGGATATCAACGATAAAGGTGACGTCGACTGAAATTAAAAAAAAAATTATTGGTTAAGTAAAATTAGTGATAAATATTTGAATTTTATCGAATTCATCAATCTATATATGTTGTGTTGGTATTTGAGCACTTATAACTCGAGAACGGCTGGACTGATTTTTATGATTTTTGCTTTATTGGATTTGTCTTTGTCCATCCTAGGATAATAAATCGAAAAAAAAAAAAAAAAAACAAAAAAAAAATTTTTCTATTTTACTTATTTATGAAAAAACTCACTAAGCCCGCATGCGGCGCCATCTCTTATAACCGATACCAAGTTTACCGTCACATTTTCATTGCAAACCATGTGGATTTTATTCTCACACACTTTGCACAAAAACAATTTGAGGAAAGCACTTTATTTTTAATTGTTCTTCACAGTAAAAATGTCCAAAAATAAATAGAATGACAATGTTTTAATTGTGTATTTTATTTTGTTGTTGGTTCGTTCATTCCGAAAGAGCGCGAACTGGTCTACCTGTCATTTCTTGACGCTTGACCATTGACGTTCTGTGGCTAAGTTCCGTTTCTCCTCTTAGGCATCCCTTGACAGCCGTGTTCCGTGCCGACTGTTCGGAGTGCTCCGTCCGGCTGGTGTCGAGTGGCAGAGAGCCAGGTTATGAGTCCGCCACAACCATTTTGTATACGGCGCCATATATGATAGGTACCTAGAACGAAGCTCGCCGTTGCGCGGTAATTTCATTGCAGATACAGTAGAACAGAATACTGCTAAGGAACTGGAGCTATTCTGAACAGAACTATTCCACTATTCCGATCAGATAAAGTGATGCAGAAAGAGTAGATCAGATAGAATAGTGCAGATACAGTAGAACAGATGGAGTATTGCAGTGCATGCAGTGCAGATAAAATGAAACAGGGCTGCGCTGGAGATTTTTTTTGTTTTCTTTACATTTTTTGAACATTCCTGTGCCTGAGTTTATTTATTTGGTGGTACACTTTATAAGAATAATGCCCACAAGATGCCTAAAAAGGGATGATGTAAAATTTTAATTTTAGGTGACTTCTGATCCAGAGAGTAAAAATTTATTTTCTTCGACCAAAGCCAAATTCACCATGGAAAAATACTGAATTTAATTCAGTTAATAGATACGTTAACACAACATTTAATAGGTATTTAATAATTCAGAGGAGGTACGAAGTTCGCCGGGTCAGCTAGTAACAATATAAAAGTCTTATAATTGATTCAAAAATCCAAAGTAGGTACCTAGCTAATGGATACAGAATCCTATTATCTCTCAAATTACATTTTTAAGCAAAAAAACACTTTGTCTGGTAGATTATTTTCCTTGGTCTCTCTGTTTAATCCGATCTAGGATATTTCGAACCCCTATAAAATGAACTTTGAGGATTAGTTTATAATTTAACTAAGGCCGATCCATTTATCGGAAATAAGTGGAAAAAGGGCTGCCTTAACCCTCTGAATTGTGTAACAAGTGAATGATTGACTCAAAAAAAAAAAAATATTTTTCTCTAATTTCTCAGATTTAATGAACTGTTTTGACTGTCGTAGTCCTGGTGTTTGCAGCCACCATCATCTTTGAAATTCTTTGTCGATCCAGTTATTGATAGATGTTTTAAAGAGGCATGCTGAGATTCCGCAGAATAGTTCTGGGCCTATCATCTCGGTGGTTAAGCCTCCTTTAGCTCTTGTCTGGTTCGCAGGAATTTTATAATTCAAATCAATCACAAAAAAACATTTTCATAGTATTGAAAATTAAGTTAGGGCTGGCTGAGGTGCATGAAACCAAATGAATGATGTCGTTATAATGGACTTTACTTTCTAAAAACGATTTCTAGAGTAAAAGAGTAAATAAGAAAGCTTCTAAGTGTTAGTAAAATTATTGGCCATTTATTGATTGGTTAGAATGTTATATCCGCGAAGCAAAAACAGGGCTTCTGGCATGATTCGTGAGTGAAGTAAGTGCTAGCTCTTGATTGGCCGACGGAGTACCTAATTGGAAGAAGTTCCTCTAGGAAATTAAAATTTAGTTTTTGTAAAAAAGTTTCGATTTTTTCTCAATTTATTTAACAAGACTAATTTCAATTATTGTACCTATAGAAATAAAATAATAAATACAATAATAGAAAGAGAGCTCGATTCGATGCCATAATAAAACGTGAGAATCTCTCAATTAATAAACTATGAGAGACAACAATATCATATTGCTGTTGACATATTTAAAGGTCTTCGCTCACTAATAGAGGATAATGAACTGGCACTTTAAACATGACGCTCACTAAAATATCAGTCTACATTTACTCCGTTATCGAAATTATAACAATATATTTTCAACTTAAAGTTTTGCTAAACATTTTAATTCAGTGGAAAATAAAGTAGTTTTTGTTGCTGTATTAACGTGTCGCATTAAATTGTTATTTGTTCACCTTAAAATAAGCATCATTGAATTTCCCATAACTGATATTTTTACGTTCTTTTTATCTCAAAGAAAAATGGAAACCGATTTTTCCAAAGCACCTTTGTTCACAATTTCCACGAAATAAAATAAAATCTGCCGCCGTTTCGGAAATGTGAAATAAAACTCCAGAAATGCGACACTTGCATTCCTGCTTAGACAATGTTGGTATTTACATTTTCGCTTTGGAGCAAAGCGACTCGCGGGTTGGAAGATTTTGAAATATGCTTTTGTTCCAAAGTGGAAATTGCCATGAACTGTATTATTAAAATTTATAATGTCTTTACGAAAATGACAATATTAGTGAGAGAAAAATACAATACATCAATAGCTGTTCATAATTGCAAAAGGCTGCGCTCTTTCGCTTGAATTTGACAGTTTTGGAGTCGCCTCCAACAATGCGCTGTATACTTTTGTTGATTCTATCATCTGCAACAACACATGTACCAAGTCACATCAAGCCCGTGGTCTTTGGAAAATTCAGCAACTTTTGTGCATATGTTACTTCTCGCATCGTATCTCTGGTGTCAGCGTGTTTTTCAGAAGTCGCGTGTTTCACTCCCGTGACCAGTGTAGTGCTCAATATCTTGGCACACATTATGTTATGCTGTCATCGCTGGTGTCCATCTTGTAACAATGCTTGGAGTTACTCCAGAGTGAGACTACCACTGGTTCTAATTGACTTCATCAGAGTTAGCTCGATCGTCATATCAGTCCAGGTGCCGCACCAACGTTTATCAGTCCTCCGGATGGTAAAGCATTTTTCTGTAGTGAAACGCTTGTATTCAGCAGGTGACATTATAGTTTTCAAGGCGAGCATATCCTGGAGATAAAGATGACTGCATTTAGCATACAAACTTCTTTCTGCTTCAATGAAGTGCTTCATCAAAGTCGTCATTTCGAAATATACAATCCAGAGTTTGGCAGTTGGGGCACGTTCTGCCAACAATTGAAGCTTACTTTTGAATTCATCTTGCAGATCTTCCACATTCTCTTTCACATGTCTTACTCCACCTTCTTCAAATGAGAGGCAATCATTCTTTCATTAGTATAGTTCTTACGACATCGCTCATGAACCACAACTTCCGGTTTTTTGCTTAACTGAATATGCTCACCATTTCTCATCTTCCTACTTGACACAATAAACGTGTTCAAACCTTTTTTCCGCACCGTTATTATGTTCTCTCCATCATTATCCATCACAAATAAAACACACGTTCGAGGGCATTTTTAACAGTACGCGTAAACAAATTTGATAAATCGGTCGTTATCATTATGCTCTAACTCAGAACTAATCCCTTCCAACCCTTCGGCAGTTGATAAATGAATTAAATTGAAGGTGTTTGAAAATTTAAAACTAGGAGGAATTTACCAAATGAGCTTTTAATACTAAATTAGAGTTTCCCAGTTAAAACGGTGGGTTTTTGGGGAGACAAATAAAATACGACAATTTTCAACTAGCGCTTGAGCCCAAACGGTTCGTCCTATAGATGTAATTCATAGAAAATTTTATTTACTTTCATTTTGGATGGAGGTGCTTTTTCTAAAAAATGCATAGTTTTCGAGTTATAAGCAAAAGACTGCCTTTTTTTCAACTTTTTTGCATTTTTTTCTTTGTTACGTCACGAAATTTTACCAGCAAACCTCAGATTCGGATTCAGCACTCCAAAAAACATGGAGAATAGAGAAAATCAAAACGACACCAAAACTTTCCCGCGAGAGGCTTTTATGAGCACAAATTTATTTTACTCTTGTCCGTCGATTTTAATCTGACACTTTCCGTATGAAGAGCGAGGGGGTGAAGTATAACACAAAAACAGGTGTGATGTCAGGTGAACATTGGCGTTCTAACGTAAGGAGCCACCAGCTCACATTCCTTTGGAGTATCAGATTAAAATCGACGGACTTGACCTCCATACATGGTCATCATAAAAATGAAACCATATAATTCGGTCAACAGGGAAGGTCTTTTGAATTTTGAATTTGATTAGCAAAGGTTTGGTGTCCGCAAAAATACACCCAGATAAAGATACTCCGCCTGCTGCATGATAATATGAAAGCAACCATCCTAAGCAACAATGGACGAAGAGAAGATTTTCAAAAAACTACAGGCGTTAAAAAGGGCTCTATTATTACGCTCAGTTTATTTTCTCTATTCATAGGATCCATATTCCATCTTGTCGAGAGTTACCTGCCGTTAGGAATGAAAATCTCCTGCCTTGACTGGCGGCTTGGTCAACCTAAACAGATTACGAGCCAAGACGAAAGTATCGACTACAATATGCGGATGATAACGTCGTGATGGCCAAGGCGGAGAGAGATCTTGTAACGTTTTTAATTACTTTGGATTAAAAAGAAATTATTGCTTACGGCAGCTGTTTATCGGAAAGCATTTTTGGTCGTATTTAAGGAGAGTTTACTGGGAGCGCCACGAAGTTTTTATTTATTAGGTCTCAAACTTCGAAATAAACCTCAATATTGAATCTGAAATATTAAGTATAAAAGGAAATAATACAGCAACGCTCTCCACTCAATTATGTTTAATAATAGTTCAATGAAAAATAACAAAATCTAGGAAGTCAATTTAATGAGAATCATAAATGTAAGAATAATTAGATTCCAACCCAGTACTACACTTAACTAAATATTATTGTGTTAAATCATAATAATGATCGATCATTCTATTTAAATTGGGACCCTTTCTACTGGTCTATCTGCCCATAAAACTCATATGTTCAACCGGACAGCGAACTGAACATAGAAATGAGTCATTCCATTTATTAGGCAATTCTCAATAAAATATATACAATATTAAATGACTTCGTTGGGTCTATCTACTCTGAAAATTTATATGCTCAAACGAGCAGCGAATTAAACGTCAAATTCATGAATCATTCAATTTAGGTAATACTCAATAGAAAATAAAAAATGACTTCGTTAAGTCTTCTGCTCTGAAAATTCACATGCTCAGCCCAACAGCGAACTGGACATGAAAATGAGTCATTCCATTTAGGTAATGATCAATAAAACATATAAATCAACTTCGTTGAGTCTTCTGCTCGGAAAATTCACATGCTCAGCCGAACAGTGAACTGAACATGAAAATGAGACATTCCAATTGGGTAATGCTCAATATAAAATATAATATAAAATTTAAACGTAAAGAAACCTGTGGTCACTACTTCCAAGTGGAGGTGTCATCAAGGACGATAGGCACTATCCATCAGGGACCATGAAAGTGACCTCACACAGTTTAGGGAAGCATTTATTGAAATGGCCCAAAACTAGGTCTGGATGTAGGAGTAGACAGAAAACTAAATTACTGATGGTCTCTTTTTTATTAAAAGAAAGGTGAAATAGACAAAAACTTGTCTACTGAGGTTATAATAAGACAGAAAAGTACATGACCCACCTTGAACAAGGGGCTTCTCGTATACCATGATTTGGTACACAATACCAATGGCGTATCCAGCCTGAGGCTCTGGGGGGGGGGGCAGACCACATGACCGCCAAAGGCGGAATTTTTTTTGAGGTGCCACGCCCAAAAGTCATTAAAATCACACATCTTGATGGCATATTCTCGCGCATCCAATACTTTTATAGAACAAAAAATATATTTTTACATGAAAAATAAGGTAGTGTTCGTATTTGTTCCGTATTATTAGCCTACTAGCCGCCACTGAAAGAAGTTTTGGGCTGCTCATTGAAACGATAAGAGGTTGATATCTGAAATTATTTATTTTCCTAAGAAATCGTCTTTTAAGAAACAAGTAACATATAACACAAAATACAAAATCAAACTCAAGTTAATTTCAAGGTGTGTAATACATATACCTACATAAAAATAGTTATTTTCCTAACAAGTGCGCAAAGTGATATTCTCCCGCACGAAAAAGCAGTTAGACGAACGACGTGAAGCAGAGTTTGTGAAGCTTTCAGTGCAGGAAAGACACTCTGCGCAAGTGTTAGGAGCAATACTTTTTCTACTCGTTTTTCTACGAGTGTTTGAAAATTTGCATAGCATCCAGAGGAGCTGTACCTCATCTTCTTAAATGTTTCCCAGATGCTCAAAACTGGTAATTTTCTCTTTTAGCTCAATGTGCTGTGTTTTCTGCATTGATCAGCTTGATTTTATCTGCAACAGTGGTTGTGCTAGCAAGGTTTACTTAAAATTTGTTTTTTCTGCCAAATTTTGAGACTGAACTTGGCAGGATGATATTTTTTCATGTGACTTTTCAAATTAGTTTTATATAGTAACAGGTACAGCATCTTCCCAAATATTCCATCCATTTTTGCTTGCATTATCATAGATCTTCCTATGTCCATTGCTATCTGATTCATTCTTTGCGCAACACCATTAGGTTAGGAAGTATACGGAGGAATATAACTTACTGTCCAACTCTTATAGTCTGATACTCCGAAGGAATGTGAGATGTTAGCTCCCCGCGCCAGTGGTCACCCAATGTCATCGTTGCTGGATTTTTCTTCCCCTCGTTCCTCATAGGGAGAGTGTCAAATTAAAAAAGCATTACCTGAATGTCTTTCTTGGAACAAAAATAAAATTAAGCTCTTCTTTTTAAATATTAGTTTATCCAGAAACCCACAAAACATTGAAAGATCCAGTATAATACCCCACCTGATTACCATGCTAGACTTTTTAGAAAGATTTCAGAGCGAATCCAAGATACCTCTAGAAGCGTAGACTACCTGTCTTGTATGCAGGCCTTGTTTAGACGTTACGATGGATTGACTTCTGAAACTCAATTGGATATTGGTCTAGGAATTTATCACCTTTCTACACAACTCAACTCCCAGTTGTTAACTAACTTGAAGAACTAGAGCGTTAATGTCTTAAGCTGGAGACAAAGAAATAGAGTTGAACATTATGTTCCACTTTCCGGAAAACGTCAACAATTTGTAAAACCAGATTTTGCCTTTTTTGGGCTCGACCAACCTAACTCCGATTTGACAAGTTCTGTCTTGAACAATGATGCAGATTTATCCAACAAAGGTCAAGACCACAAAGTAATTCACCCAATTTAATTTGTTGGAATTGCCAGAAATCCGGTTATTTAAATAGAGATTGTTTTAACCCTAAGAAAACCCATTGCTATCGATGTAGTAACCCTAACTTCACAGTTAGGAATAGTCCTAAATGTGGTAACTCGGGAAGCGGTTCCAGGGAAAATCATAAGGTCGCGAGATTTCGTTCCTACACACCCAAGCGACCAATAAGCTTGATGGTTTTGGAATAGGCTCCTTCTTGACTACATTGTATCACATGCGCAAGGTGATTAGCGTCCATACCTTAAAAATAAAATATTGGGACATCCTATGTAAGGTCTACTTGACTCAGGTGCTAGTCGTACTTTGGTTGGGTTGCCTGTATATGACACTCTTTTGAGCTTAGGTTTGGAGTTGGTGAAATAACAAAATTTTTGCACTGTGGCATAGGTTACATTCAGATACCCATAACCTTTATGGACAAAACTCACATTATTGATGTTATCGTACTTCCTGAACTCTCACATAAAATCATTCTTGGAATAGACTTCTGGAGAACCATGAAAATTATCCCAGATCTTAGACAAGATGTTTGCCATTTTTCTAAGTATGCTAGTGAGACTGATATTTTGTCTATTCAAGATAGAGACAATTTGACTCCGTCAGAACGATCTCCTTTAGACACCCTTGTAAAGCAGAAAATTGCAGAGATGGGTACTGGACTCGGTTGTTGCAAGGTAGATGAGCATGAAATCATTATCGATCCTGGCACAAGACCCGTAAAACAAAGGTATTACCCTGTCTCTCTCTTCAAAAAGTTGAGGAAATGTGTAGCCAATGAGCGTTCTAGTAGTCCTTGGTCTGTGTGCCTTGCTCGGAAAAAGGATGGATCCTTCAGATTTTACATCGATTTCAGACAAGTCAATGAATATACAGAAAAAGACGCATATCCTCTTCCATATATTTCAACCATTTTAGATCGGTTGAGGGAGACTCGGTATATCAGTTCCATCGATATTAAGTCAGCATTTTGGCAGGTCCCTTTGAGTACATCTTCCAAGGAGTGCACTGTATTAACTGCCCCTGGCAGAGGACTCTTTCAATTCTCTCGGATGCCATTTGGCTGATCTAATGCTCCTGCAACCTGGCAAAGAATCATTGACACTATCCTTGGTTCAGAGGTCGAACCAAATTTCATGTGCTACATTGATGATGTGGTGATAATTTTAACTCTTTTTCAGAACATTTGCGACTTTTGGAGGTTGCATTTGACCGCTTGCGTCAGACTGGACTGATTATCTCGCTGAAAAAATCTCACTTTTGCAAGCCAGCAGAATTAACGTACCTAGCTTATCTGGTTGATAAGAAAGGATTACGCCCTGATCCAGAAAAGGTTGAGGCTATTGTCAACGTTGCACCACCGAAAAATATCAATAAAGTTCGCGATTGAGACCTGTACTCAAAATGGATACTCAACACAGGATTATGACCTATTTTTCCGATATTTGACATTTCATTGTACCTTTTCAAAATGATATTTATTATGCTTATTGTATCAATTTATTATTATATTATATAGAATGAAATTACCAATAAGTTATCTTTAATTAGGTCATACATTATTGGATTTAAATGATATTATTTCATTGCCTACTAGTCAATGCTTTTAGTATAATTAATAATTATTATTTATGAGTGCTTTCTAGTTATTTCGTACTTTTTCGAGGAACGCAATTTTATATTATTTATATTTATATTGCATCAGAATATTTATTTCGCATTCCTTGGAAAGGTAGGTAATTAAATTGAGAAAAAAGCAATGTACCGTCCGACTTTTATAATCTATCTTGAATCTGATACTCCAAAGGAATGTCAGCTGGTGGCTCCCTACGTTAGCACGCCAATGATCACCTGATCTTACACCTATTTTTGCTGTATTTTTCATCCTCTCGCTCCTCATACGAAAATTGTCAAATTAAAAAAGCTAAACATTACTAAATTTTGAACTGTGAATAAATATGTCATTGGAAGGTACTCCGTTTTTGATTTGGTAAATTTTGCATGTATTCTTGAAAACCAAAACACAATAATTTGTAGTAGAGGATTCCCGGAAAATTTTATGCCCCGAAGTCTTGGAAAGTCAACTTGAAAACAATAAATACAAAACGACTGATTCGTCGAAACTGCCACGTAATTGAAGGAGACTGACTTTGCCCGGAAATTGAAAAATCTGATAAAAGACTTTTATACCCAGAAGCTGCACTTAAGGAAATAAAGGAATAAATCGATTAGCTTTGAAGATGATCGAGATATAGAAATTGACAAAAGAATATACACAGAAATAAAATAAAGAGAAAAATAATAGGTATCTATGAATAAACAATAAATAAAAAACTTCACAAATTTTTACAGCTGCAGAAAAAAATTAGACTCGGGTATTAGAGATAAATGACAGTGGGATAAATAAAACAACTATTGGATAATCTAGAGATATTATCTCTCCGAAACCTGCATCAATAATGCGTTTTGTATGTCAAATAAAATGAGCGTTCGAAAAAAAAAGGCAGATTTCATTAATTGATTAATGTGAGTATCGGGGTTTTGAATTGGGAGATAATTTAGAAAAATCTACCTACTTTTTTTGTAGGTCTACTGTGCGTTTGAGATAAAGAATATACGAAAGAGAAACTTTAATGTTTGAATAAATAAAACGATATTGAAGGTAGGTATAGAAATAGTTTACTCTTCACTGTTCGGTAAATTCGGAATACTCATAAAAAATATCTACGAAATCACCAAGTAATCGATGATTTCAAACACAACTTTATAAGAAGAAGAATGTAGACGCATTTATTAAAGGTGCGACATTATAAACTTCTCTGAACCTGTCCTCGAAATCAGCCACGTGAGCTGAAAGTGTAGCTTCATTTCAATCGACTGGTGTTCTACCAAACATTACAAGAAGCTGCAGTCATCGATGGAGAATATCCGGTTCTGCTGAGAGCTTCTAAGGACTAGTTGATTCCCGTTTCACTGGTGCTCAATGTATAGTCTAATTGCGTCACTTGACCATTACATCAGGCTGCATCAGATTTTTTTCCATACTACGATTTGTCGATTGATAGGCTAGCCTCACCAGAATGACGTTTTTTGTGCGTTCATTAAACAATATGCCACTAGAGTTTCATTCTGTTTTCGATTGGCTCCACTTTCCTTTACGATCGTATTACAGAAAATAAACCATGGATCGGAATTGGAATAGTAGCATTGATGCACAACGCAACAAGGGAATCAAAAGAGTGACATAAAAGTTCAGAACAGATTGAGCAAAATTAGGATTAATTATGCATAAAAAAGTCAAAGAAATCGCGGTATAAAAACTACAAAAAAACACAAAAAAGAAATGTTCTCATGAAAGCAACGACATTATTATAGATAAGCATAAAAAGCTTAACATATGATATTTTAAAACTTTATTGTTGGGGAGCTTCAAGTTATATCAAACGTGAAACATGTTTTCTTTTACACCAGATGAAGTTAGACTTGTGTGTCTAAGATAAATGAAATTATCATCATTCGAATGATGAAACATTTCATCACGGCTCGATACTCATCATCACTCAGTATTGAAGATTTAAAAAGCTCATCTGCCACTGCCACTGACAAGTACTTACCAATTAAATCAATGATAACAATCGGATCCTCGCTGTACTTCTTATTCTTCCTGTTGTTAAAATCCGGTTCTCCCAATAGAAAAGCAGCTACGTACGGAGTGAAGATAGCGGTATACATCACCAGAATCAAAATTATCCAATCCCAGACCGCTTTGAAGGGTGAATAATGCAGGATGGTGTACGTGTGTATTCTGGGATTTTGTAGTTTGTATTCGGGCAGGACATCGGCTCCCAAGGAAAGGACCTGGAATAGAAATAGCGAATAAGTAAAGCAAAATAGTGATAAAGAAGTATGTTGCAGCAAGAATGAGAACTTAATGTGTCCCACGACGTTTTGAAAAAATTGTTATTTTATAATTTTAGAAACAATTTCTTTTGACCATCCAAATGAAAACTTTAGATCAGGTCGACTCCATTCCATATAAATGCTAAAACCTATCCGACATTAAACACCATATCCTACTTCGAAATTCCATACATATAATATTAGCTCGAGACAGCCAACGTGTCCCATTTTATATAAAATATAAACCACTCTCCTTAATTACAAGTGTTTATCGACTCTCGTCATAGGACAGGCTTGTGTATTACATTGTTTGAACACTGGTTGTATATTATGTATAAATGTACGGTAAATGTATCTAGTCGGCAAGCATTAAAAGCGCTAGGGGAAGATTGGGGATTGAAATACATTACGGTTTTCCTTTGATGCTATTTGACGTTTTCTCAAAGAGAAAGTTGGTTAACATTGGACATTTGTGTAACATTTTAAATTGCAATACCCCATCGTGAATTCGAAAAAAAAACATGTATGTAAGTTTTAAAATTTATTTGGGGGAAATCTATTAAACTATGTTAATGAACCCCTGACATCACATTATCACATCGGTCAACTCCAATACAATAGCATTATTGACAAAGAAGAGATAATTTTAAAGTCTAATATCGAACAATGATGATTCTGCAATAGCAATATGCCAACTATAATGTATACACGTACTGAATCTCTTATGAACTGATCATTTGAACATAGAGGATTTCTACGCTCTACCGATAACCGATATTGTTTAAATTTCGTTAATAAAAACTACGAACAATATTAATTTGCATAAAATCAACGTTTTCACAAAATAATACAAATCCATACAAAATAAAGAGACATTCCAGCGTAAGCTGAAATTTAAATACGCGATATTGATTTCAAATATTTACCGGCAAATAGGTCTTTAATCCAAAGCAAACATTCCCATCATCAACATTGTTAGGCACAATCACGATAATTAATGAAAATTCAACAAAGTGTACCTAAACGAATTTCTATTAATATTGAAAACAGAATCGATTGGAAGGCAAAATAGCTATTTATACAATAAGTTACGAAATGAGCGTCTTTTAGGCACGCGACGTGAAAATTGTCCAACGAGGCAAAGCCGAGTTGGACAACACGTCGAGTGACTAAAAGACATCGTTTCGTAACGTATTGTATACAAGATTTTTTCTACTGGCATTTTATAATAAAAAAAACACAATTTTATTTCATGTGAATAAGTCGATTACACCCAAAATCTTTGTCACCTGCTTTTACTTGACACCTGACACTTTTCATGCGATTTTCTTTTCAAAATTCGGCATCAATATTTAAAATCCTAGAAAGTAGGTAATAACACAAAGTTCTGTTTTGAGTAACCCAAACGTTCAATTCAGTAATTCCATTTTCAATATTCATAATAAATACAAAACAAAATTCAAATATGTGTTTAGTGTTGTTTTTTATTTCTGAATAATGATTGACACTTTTAGGCACTAGTGCTTAAAAATTACTTTTACGCACTCATAAGTCACTTTTACGCATTCAAAAGTCACTTTTACGCACTGAGTGCCTAAAAGTAACTTTCACGCACTCAGTGCCTAAAAGAATGTCGTTTCAAAACTGAAATGACAATCGAAAAGTTGCTATTATGAAACGTCAGTAAAAAAAAACACTTTTGTGTTGGGATATTTTGTGTGCGAGAAAGAAAATATCCAGAAGTATTAGTTCTAAAATTCAGGAATACCATATCGCCTTAAATTTATTAATTTGTAACAAGAAAAAAAAGACTTAGGGCTCTTAAGATGACTTAGATAGATTAATATACCTTTTACCGTGACGTATCGAGAAGCGGAGGATGAAATTTATGTTATAAAGTTCATCTCAGTAGAATTTTTTGTTGACCTAAATTTCTCTAAAGATCTATCTTTTCCTAAATTCACTTAATTTCATTTTAGAATAAATCTTTTACATTTTACATTGCTTTCTGTATTGAGAAGCGGATGAAGTTTAAATGTGATAGAATTCATCCCAGTTAACGGTAAATTTTGCTGTCGAGCCAGATTTTTCCAAGTTCCTTTACTCTTTTTGCAATTAATTTATTCCTCGGAAGTTTATCCATTTTCTTAATTTGCAGAAAGTAGTGATTAAGTAAATTGGAGATTTCAGACAATATTTTGGTTTTGCTTGTACCTACTTTTGAAAAACTGGTTCCAAGACAAACTCGTTGTACGTACCAGAGTAACCGAAAAAAAATTTGATAGGCTAATAACGGCCATTTGCACCGCTTTAACTTAAGGGATATTTAATCCAAGTGAAGCTTTGAATGTGCCTCTTGTGCAAACAAAAGTCACATTCAAAGCTCCACTTAGATTAGATATCCCTTAAGTGATAGCCGTGCAAATGGCTATGAGACTACTTATGATAAACCCTTCATGTATGTACAACTTTTTCTTTCTTATTTAGTGAGTTATAACACAATCCATGATTCAATATTGTGACCAAATGTAAATTAATTTTGATGAGAAATAGTTTTGTTTAGTCATAAAATTGAACAGCATTTTATAGAGAAACGCCGCACGAAATTGTCTTGAGAGCCCGGTCGGATTCTTGAAAATTCGTTGTTTGTGCAGAGTCTTCTCTGGGAATTATATTATATTGGATTAGATTTTTTCTAAAAGATAGATCCAAGTATGATTTCGTCTATAAATTGTACGTAGTAGTGTGACAAAGCTGAGATGTTATATAGAAATTGATATTTTGGTAGCGTGAATAATTCTGTCACATCTTAAATTTCGTGGTAAATTATGCTCAAAAGTAAATTTGAACTAAAGCAATGAATAGCAATTTTCTGAACCGAAGGCAATCTGAGCAAAATCTTTTTTCATCTCTTCTTGAAGTAGTTTTTGGAAGATGTTATTAGAGGCTCAAAATTAGTACCACTTACCACTTTCCTATTGAAGCTGCAATCACCTCCTTTACCGGCAGTAAAGGTGGGATCTTTCTATGCCACTACCGGTGTTTTAAGGGGAGTTTTAGAACCAGAATATAAAAAACTAGTTTTAAAGAATTGAAATTAATTTATTTAAGATTAAAAAGAGAATTTGAGCGTTAATTGATTTAAAAAAAAGGTAAGAGAAAAAGAACATAAAATACTGCAATAATTTTAAATGGTACTTCGACCCAGACACTACTAAAATTACCTTATTTAATTAATAGACGAAAAACAAATTGAACTAAAGAAAAATTGAAGAGAAGAGAGACCCAATTGAAAGATTTATTGCCAGAACTGACACTTTAAAAGAATTCAAATTAAAAATAAACTATCACCTCTTGGAAGAGCCTTTACTAAACACTGGGCGGCAGATGAACTGGAGGATGAGAAAAACGGGTCGAGAACTCGTTAAGATTTTGCGATTTAAATGTCTGGCAACAACTGGCTTTAACTGGCCTCAACACTCGCTTAAACAAGCAAGAGGAACCACCCTCTTGGTACCGCTTTACAAGCCCATTGGCTATCTATTAGTTGGGTTGACAGTTGAGAAAATCATAGATCTCCAACCCTCCTAGCTTTCAGCGATTCGCTGAAAGTACTCTCCGGTATTTCTTGCTGTTTTCTCATTGGTTCTCCAGTTGCATCAAACTTCCCTATTCATACTGCTTCACCCTGTGATTCAGTTTGAAAGCTCTCCAACAGAGTTCGCTAGTAACATGATGTAAAATTAATAATTTTAACGTTTTCCCCTTTAATTGAAAATCTTCTCTTTCCTTTTTTTTTCTAATTATGTCTTCTATTCTAATTTCCAAATTGTTAACCAAATCAAGTGAATGAAATAAAAGATCCCTAATTATCAAGGGTGTGAAATAAATTAAGCTATCCTCTATTAATTTATTCATAGAATAATTGAGTAATTCACTCCTATCTCAACCTACTCATATCCTGATTTATAATTCAATATTCAACTATCTTACAATTCACATTTAACCTAAGTAATAACCCTTGATAATTTTACTGTTATACATACAATTTAAGTATATTATTGTATCTTAAAAAAACTAGCTCATGTAATTATTGTTTGCTTTCACACACACATGCTTCGAATATAAGTCTTTTCAGCAACGGTATCAGTTACCTGACATTTTGTCATAAAACGTGGGTATTCAGAAGATTATCCTTGACTTTGAATAATGTGATGATGTGATCCGGTACAACTACAGATTAGTTTAAAGTTTAGTGTTTATCTAGGAAAACATAAATTTTGCCTATATATTTGTCAATTTTGGGTTACAGCCAAATAATCGTAAAACTATAAAATTCGATATCTTTTTGGCTTACAACTGATTTTATCCTCAACCAGATTAGGTCGTTCCCAGAAACTCCATGTGTTTGTAAATCTTTTTAGAGTCACATTTTAACTATCTATAGAAAAAACGAATCTGTTTCCTACGAAAGATGAACTTGAACCGAGATTATATGAATTTACTATTGATTTTGTTACAGGCACGGGGAGCAGTCTTATAAGAACTTGATTGTGAGCAGTTTGAAATTCGAGATTTGATGTGTACGTTTGGATAAGTGATAAGTGAATTTTCTGTAAGGTCAATTAGTTTAACGAAAGTTATTGTTTGTGGAACAAGTTTTATAGTGAACCGGAAATCCGGGACAATTTGGTAATAAAAGTGGGAATTTTAGAGTCTGTATTAATTTTAGCTTATATTAGTGGTAACAATCAGGCAACTTTTATTGAACTGAAACAAGTAGGTACTTTATTACCGGATTGGATTTGACATCGAAAAACAAGCTCACAAGTGGATTAAGACTAGGAAAACCGAAGACAGAAAGCAAAACAAGAAGAACAAAGCCGACTTCAAGAATAGAGCCATGAGGCACACCACAGTTATCCGAATACCCGCCTCTATATGAAACTACCTGCTGACGATCACTCGAGTACGACTGAAACTAATTTAGAGTCACACCTCTAAAACCCTACACTTCAAAATGATCGACACAGTCGAGAGCCTTCGATAAGTCACAAAACATCACTGCTGAAAGGTGATTCTCATTTGTACTCAAATAGATATATTCCAGAAGGGAGACTATCGCATTAGATGTTCCTTTGCCACACTAGAAGCCAAATTGATTATCGGAGAAGAACCTGTTTAAATGTGACAGAAATTGTTGTTTCATACAAACAATCTGAAGAATATTTAGCAAATAGATTTGAATCAAAAATAGGTATTCATTACATCTTTTAGTTACCATTAAGCCATATTTAGACTATGATACAACGAAAGACAAATCTGGGCAATAAGTATGGGCCACAAAAAAAAATTAAAAGTGAACAAAAGTATTTAATCTCACCAATTTGAAATTTTCAATTCGGTCGTGTGTTCTTAAGCACGCATCATTGTTTATCCCGATCTAAATCATATGAATTTCACATCATTTTTAATTTTTTTATTTTGAATGTTCCTATAAAAAGACAATATGCCCGTTCGAACATTCCCTATTCTATATATCTACTCACATTTCCAATATTATTCGTAGTCGGACTTACTAGTTTGTCATAGTCCACACCCATCGGCATCCCATTGCACGGTTCCACTTTGACCTTAGTACTGTCCTCATAACCGGTTCCTTTGATCCGTACCGAACTCCACTTGACCGGAAACCCGATAATCGAAGACCGTTCGCGACCAATGTCGTACTTTAAACTACCCCCCACTGTGCTTTTTTTCCGTTGCTCGGTAGAGGTACCGCGGCCCGATTCATCGGTAGGACTTGCGCAGGAGGTCGTCTTTCGGCTCTCCGTGGATTTTTTTCCGGAAGAGGCGCTGATACTTTTTTTTCGTTTCTTTGGGGTTTTTTTGTCTGCCGTCGGAGTCACTATCAGCGGAATTTCTACTGCCAAACCGTCGTCGTCCATTTTTGGGATTTGAAATGAACCCCGATGATTTGGGACATTTATGTGATTGATACTGAATAAAATTATAATGACGAGAGCTTTGGAATTTGTTTCTCAACTTTCTTTAATTTAATTGACATCGTTGATATGATTTCCAAAAATACTAGTTGATATGCTTATTTTGAAAATATCTTAAATTTTACGTAATTTATATATATTTATGCAATTTTTCATATGTTAGTTGGATATGTTCGAAGTATTGTCACTTTGATATTTTAATGCTTCTTTGTTGTGTTTGATTTCTTTTGGCTTCTTTAGTTTAATATATTTATCTGTTCATAATAGTAAATAACAGTTAATTATAAACAAATATCAAGTAGCATATATTTCAGTTAAAAATCAAATAAAAGGACCTAAATTGTCTTAGTCGAATGTATGTATTAATTAGGATTTTTTAAATTTTGCCAATGTATGAAGGTGCGGCAGGATTGAATGTAGCAGTGGTATTTCTCACTTACAATTATTTATTCTTCAAAACCCTTTTTCCTACAAAGTATAAGTTAGTTTTTTTTATGCCAAAAGATTATTTTCTAATCAGTGCAATGTACAATAATTATTTTAACTAATTGTGTGCCAAAATTTTCCACGAGTTGTCATTCAAGCAAATTGGCAATTAGGTATAAGAAACAGAGATCCAGGTGAGCGCACTGAAAATAATTAGTTTTGGTGCCCTTACCACGGAATTGGCAAATTTATTTAAAATAAATGAGAGATGTTATCAAGTTACATGCGTGTCTGAGGTCCAACAAATGTTTCTGACATTAATTTATATGAATTATTTCAATTTTTTACTAAAAACTCCCTTTTTAACAAGTTTATTCCCACAGGTTTATAACTTCTGTGAAGTTAAAACTTTTTAAATTACATAAATAGCCAATTACTGTTGTTAGATCTCGGATCAAATAATAAATTGTTAAAGGTATAACTTGACAGTAATTGTATGAATAAAATAGCAGTATTCAACCCTAACCCACAGAAAGTTTCAAAGGGCATTTCGGATGATTAGAATAATAATATACCAGGGCATTAAATTCAATCTTTTCTGAAAATAATTGGCAATAGAGAAAATTAGAGGGAAGGTAAACTAATATTATAGCACTAATTGTGTAAATGCGTTATTTTAAGCAACTAAACAAATTAGTTTATTAGAGGGACAGGAGTAAAATCGAAAAGTAGAATGGGCATTTAGCAGCCTTTATAAATTTAGGTTTGATACAGAACTGCATAAAATTGCACTCCAGAACAGCGAGTTTGTGGTTTTAGGCTAAATGTAGGAATTGGTTCCTTTTATACATATAATATACCTATAAAGCAGAGTTTTTGAAAATAATGAGTTTTTTAGTATTTTATAAGTATGAAATATAGAGTAGAGATAATGGATTTAGGACTTTGGAAATAAAACTCCCTTTTAAAAAAATTTGCCGACGTTTCGACCATATACACATTTGGTCTACTTCACAGGCGACAAATAAAAAAATGGTTTTTACATATATGGCAAGACACGAACGAAAAATTCTTAGATATAAATCATATATACCTAATTCTTAAAGAAATAACACAAAAATCATTGTAGAAAACATTCCAAAACACACTCCAGTGAAGAAGACCAAATATATGGTCGAAACGTCGGCCTAATTTTTCAAAACAGGTATTATTTCTAATTTCCTCAACCCATTATCTCTACTCTATCTTAAGGCCGTTTAACAGCTTACAAGAAAACTTGAATGCAATTTTTTTGCATGCAAAAAAGTTGCATTCAAGATTTCTTGCACGTCGTTTTACACCTTGCAATACGACGAAGATAAGGAATTATTCCTTTTTAAGTGGACTTTAATCATCAGAATTGCCTAAAATTTGGCATAGACATTCTCTGATCGATTATCTACAATCCGATTATTTTATTTTTCGTTATTTTGCGTTTTTCTTAAAATGAAAAAGTGTATAGGTACATATATCTACACCTTTTCCATGTTAAATTGCGAATTTAGCAATTTATATTGCGAATTTTTCAATTGATTTTGCAAATAGTCAAGTGATATGGCGACTATATCAAATATAATTGGGAAAAGGTAAATGTAATTGCGAATATATCAAATGTAATTGAGAGAAGTTAAGTGTAATTGAGAATATTGGGGATAATCAAATGAAATTTGGAATATATCAAATCTAATTGCGAATTAATCAAATATATTTAAGACATAATCAAATATTCTCTCTGTCGACTCTTTCTCGCCGTCCTCGTTGATCTGCATATATCACAATTATTGCGAAATTCCATTTTTGTGTCACCTTTCTTTGACACAAAACTACCTATATTTATGTAAACAAAAGCTTTCTTTAACAACAGACTTAAATATTTTAGCAACAAAATACAGATGTTGATTGAAAACTTATAAGGCTCAATTACATTTGATTTATTACTAATTTTATTTGATTATCCCCAATTACATATGATATATTCGCAATTATACTTAACTATTCTCAATTACATTTGATGTATTCGCAATTATATTTAACTTTTCTCAATTACATTTAATATATTCGCAATATCAAGTGACCATTCTCAATTAGACTTGATTTATTCGCAATATTATTTTACTATTCCTAAAATTAGGTAATATATTCGCAATTACACATGGAAAAGGTGTAGTTGCCTATTTTCAGGATTTAGGTATTTATAGATTATTTGTAAGAACTTGCAAAATATCGAAAAACTAAAATAATCGGATATTAGGTAATCAATCTAAGAATATTCCTGCCAAATTTCAGGCTCTATCTGTCTAAAACTTTAGATGAAATCTACAATGTTTAGGGATAGGTTGAAGTAAAAAAATCAACAAATATATAACAACTGCACAGTCACTTTAAAAAGCAATATATTCGCTAATTTGAAATCCTCATTTCCTAATTTTCCCTCATTTATCATGTCTCTTTCCGAAAAATAATCCCTTCTTCAGTTCCCTCGTCGTCGCATAGAATGTTGAATATGTTACATCTCTCTAAGTACACAAATTACTATTAAATCTACTCTCAGCAGCATTAAAAAGTGCTTCACTTTCGTCGCCAATAGTAATTAGCCGCCTATTGACATAAAAGTGGAACTTTAACCTTTAACATCAACAATTCAGTAGCAAAATGTTAGTTTTTTTTTAAGGTTCGAGGAAAAAAACATATTCTTTAAACTTCTCATTACGCCAGAACATGTGGTTGTTACCTAGAAATGGATCTAATATAGTTTATGGAATAAAATTTACCAAGGCAGTCTGAACTGAGCGTAAAAGAGCTTTCAAACGTAATATCGTTTTTGAAACCCTCGCATTTTTGTTTAAATTTTTGATTGACAGCTTTTTAATTCCTTTTTGCGCTCAAAATGGGAATAATCTATTCCATTTTATTCCCAGAGACGATTAACGCTATCTCCCCCCAGTTAATTTTTCTTGCTCAAAATTCTAGCGCAGAATAAGGACATAAAGTTAAAAAAAACGTGTAATCATACTAGAAAACTAAAAAGCGAATCAATCTGGAAATTTGGCAACCTGGATAAACGACCATGATCTACACTTTAAAAATATCTTTGACCATGCTGTGTTGCCGCTTCTACTCTAAGCCGGTGGCAACATCGCTATTTTCAATGGAATACTCTGTATATTTTTAAATTTTCGAATAATTATGAGCAACTTTTCTTAATACTTCCCCATACCCTATCTGTCGCCGTTTTTCGGGAATAAATTAATTTCAATTTTTTTTTTAAGGAAAACATGGACTTTCAATATAGAACTTGATATCTCCCTCCTATGAAACAATTTTCAGCTGTAATTTGGGTTATCCTTCTAGACATTTGATCTTTCGCTCACATCTTAGTTCAAGTATACAGGATGGTCCGGAAATTCATTTTTGTCGGTAACTTACAAAAACAACAGATTTTTTTTTTTAAATGGAACACCCAGTATAATAATACGGATTTAAAAAGTTGATAAAACTAGCTTTCAGACTATGTATACTTTGCCTACCTATTCCTAATTCTTCATGTTTTTGATTTATTAGCATTTATTCATTAGCATTGTTCTCGACTAATCCAAATTTCAGCTCAAAGAAAAAAAAATTGAAAATAATTACCTCTTTATTCCTGAAAAGCGGCAGATAGGTATAGGGAAGTATTAAGAAAAGTTGCTGATATATGCCGAATTCGAAAATTTAAAAATATACAGGGTGTTCCATTTAAAATAGCGATATTGCTACTGGTTTAGAGTAGAAGCGGCAACACCGCATGGTCAAAAATATTTTTAAAGTGTAGATCCATCATGGTTGTTTATCCCGGTTTCCAAATTTTCAAAATGATCCGCTATTCAGTTCTCCATAAACGTCTAATACACTATCCACCGTGGGACACCCACCCATACATATATTATAGGACACCTATATCGATACGTCCGCGATGATGGAGCATATCGATACAAATTTGTCATATCGATATGACAATTTGTATAATTCGTATGTCAGAATGTCATTTGTCATTTCATTACTGTCAGTAGTTTATTAGGTGTGTTCGGCTTGCTCACTCCGTGCACTCCGAGTGTTTCCATTCGCACTCCAGCCGTTCGGATATTGCTTTCTGGCGTATTACGGGTGACTCCATTAGCGTTTGACTTTACGAAGTGGAGTACATGGAGTTCACTCCAAAAGTTCCACCTTAGAAAGAGAATTTTTTAAAGTAAGCATGCGCAGAAGTGAAATGTGGAAACTGTCAAGCTTATTGTGTTGTCACGGTGAGACTGGTCATTTTATTACTGTTAATAGTTTCAATATTGGCCGTGTTCGTTTTTGTCATCTTTTTCGTCGATTTGCTCCGAAATTTTGACAGACACTGACTGGATCAGACAGTTACAATTTACAAATAACGTGCCTGTCAAAATTTCGGAGCAAATCGACGGCAAAGATGACAAAAACGAACACGGCCAATATTGAAACTATTAACAGTAATGAAATGACCAGTCTTACCGTGACAACACAATAAGCTTGACAGTTTCCACATTTCACTTCTGCGCATGCTTACTTTAAAAAATTCTCTTTCTAAGGTGGAACTTTTGGAGTGAACTCCATGTACTCCACTTCGTAAAGTCAAACGCTAATCGAGTCACCCGTAATACGCCAGAAAGCAATACCCGAACGGCTGGAGTGCGAATGGAAACACTCGGAGTGCACGGAGTGAGCAAGCCGAACACACCTAATAAACTTCTGACAGTAATGAAATGACAAATGACATTCTGACATACGAATTATACAAATTGTTATATCGATATGACAAATTTGTATCGATATGCTCCATCATCGCGGACGTATCGATATAGGTATCCTATAATATATGTATGGGTGTCCCACGGTGGATGGTGTATTAGACGTTTATGGAGAACTGAATAGCGGATCATTTTGAAAATTTGGAAACCGGGATAAACAACCATGATGGATCTACACTTTAAAAATATTTTTGACCATGCGGTGTTGCCGCTACTACTTTAAACCAGTAGCAACATCGCTATTTTAAATGGAACACCCTGTATATTTTTAAATTTTCGAATTCGGCATATATCAGCAACTTTTCCTAATACTTCCCTATACCTATCTGCCACTTTTCAGGAATAAATAGGTAATTAATTTCAATTTTTTTTTTAACGAAAACAGGACTTCCGATAAATCTTAATATCTCCCTCCTATAAAACAATTTTGTGCTGAAATTTGGATTATGCCAGAATAATGCTAATGAATAAACGCTAATAAATCGAAAACATGAAGAATTAGGAATAGGCAAAGTATACATAGTCTGAAAGTTTTATCAACTTTTTAAATCCGTATTATTATACAGGGTGTTCCATTTAACAAAAAAATTCTGGCGTTTTTGTAAGTTACCGACAAAAATGAATTTCCGGACCATCCTGTATACTTGAACTAAGATGTGAGCGAAAGATCAAATGCCTAGAAGGATAACCCAAATTACAGCTGAAAATTGTTTCATAGGAGGGAGATATCAAGTTCTATATTGGAAGTCCAGGTTTTCGTAAAAAAAAATTGAAATTAATTTATTCCCGAAAAACGGCGACAGATAGGGTATGGGGAAGTATTAAGAAAAGTTGCTCATAATTATATACTGAATTCGAAAATTTAAAAATATACAGTGAAAATAGCGATATTTTTAAAGTGTAGATCATGGTCGTTTATCCCTTTTACGTTCTCTGGTGTAAACCTAGTACCACCTTGTTTATTACTTATTTTAACCCTAAAAATCTGGTTGTAATCATCCTAAAAACATCGTAATTCAATATACGTTGATCTCCGACGTCAGTTTATCACAAGATTTTTCTGGATGCGGTCGTATTTTTGAAAGTGGTACACCATATATACCAGTGGGACTCGAGAAACATCAATTATGTTGTTTTGTGGGCTTCAATTCATTTTTTTTATCAAGATTTATAATCCGGAAGGGATTTTGACGAATCAAATAGGTAATTATTGTCTATATATGTATACTGAATAGATATAAATTCAAATTTCTAATGCTGTACTCAGATTGTTAGTAAAAAACTATACATATTTACAACTTAGAACTAATTATGTGAATTTTGTATACATTTTGAATTATTTTTTCTATAAGTTCTACACCTAGTTCAAAATTCATGCTTCCTATACATATCTCCATAAAATATCATTCATCCTGTTCTTTTTGCTCTAGGAAAATTTTCCCAAATTTTCTTTCAAATGTATACAATTCTCAATTTTATCATTGAAAATAATATTTTGTGGTGTGATAACGATAATGAAAAATTTTAAATCGCACTAATTTTTATTACAATATTTTTCTGATTAGTTTTTGATTTTGTCAATCCAGTTTTCTCAATATCCGATGATTAGGAAAAATGTGGGACCAAATTTAGGATCATATGGATTTGTTATAGAGTTTGATGTGATTTTTCTTCAGTTATTGTATATTTCGTTTTTGTTATAAATCTGTTTGAAAGCTATTGTGTTTTTTATTCTGATCCCCAGAAGTTCCTTATTATTATTGCATTATTTATAAAGGTGTGGTAAAGGGGTTTGTACCAAAGATCACTACCTACATATTTAGTCCTAAATGGTCTCTGGTAAAATGGTTTACCGCCTAATATAGACAGGAAAAAAAATTAAACCTCGATTGCTAGTGACATATCATCTTTTCTTGTTTCCAGAAGACTGTATAATTAGCATTTTCTGTATAAAATAGTTTCAGGATAATTTTGCCTGTTAAAGGGTTATCCAGGTTGCTAAATTTCCAGATTGATCCGCTTTTTAGTTCTCTAGTATGATTATATGTTTTTTTTTTTAACTTTATAATAATGCTATATCGAGAGGGTTCGTACGCAAGCTATAAAAAGTGGTGCGCTAGCCTGCGCTAGGTGTCTTTATTCTGCGCTAGCATTTTGAGACAAAAATATTTACTGGGGGGGGGCTAGCGTTAATCTGGCCCCCCCGATCGCATCCCCTGCTATTTCCGCGGGGGTTGGTGCGCTAGCTTTTAAAAGTGGTGCGCTAACCTGCGCTAGATATCCCCTATCTGCGCTAGATTTTTGAGCAAAAAAATTAAACTGGGGGGGGGGCAGCTTAACTGAGCCATTAGATTTTTTAGATTTTTTGGTTTCACCCTTTCGAGCCCATACTCTACACTGCAGCCTTTATAGGCTTTTTGTATGTCATTCGTATGGGCTCTACTCCTTCTCATTCATACTTCTCTCATTCATACTTGCAGATCAGATGATTGGCGGCAGTGCGGTCGACCCACCGTCCCGTACTACTGCGGTCACCCATCCAATCTCCAACCCGACACCGCGTTGCTTGGCTTTGAGTAGGGCGTCCTGTCGTCCTTTATCAAAGCGCCAACGTGCCGGTCTAACTGAGCCATAGAGAATAGGTATTTCAAATTAAGCAAATAGCTATGCTCAGAACTACAATGTTTTTATTCATATTAGCGACTCTATGGAAATATAAAACTTATCTCTAAATAAATATTTTATAAAATAATTGTAGATGTTGTTAAAATAAAAAGTCATGAGCTTTTGGATTCTGTTTTTATTGCGGTCAACTAATAAAATATTAAAGTTGAACTCCTCCAATAAAATCAATAGGTACTCAGTTAATATTTGTTTGTATCAAAATCGCTTTAATACAAAAGACGAAAAATACCTGGCTTGCACACAATGAATAGCCTTTAGCACGCCGTGTTCATGATATTCCTATTATAACTTCCACAACTTGACGTCACTTTAATAGGTTTCGCCTGTAAATTATTTATTTTACCACTCTTTTCCGATATTGATTGATATTTTGACTTTTATTATGAGTTGGAAGAATGAGAAAGTAATTATTGCTTTATAGTTTTTGTGTGAAAGTTTGATTTTACTACGATAATATGTAGATAATTATTGAAATCTTGATCTAATAATAACTTTAGATTTTATACTTATCTTTACAGATAACATCTTAAGTGTTTAAAGGCCGTTTTACAGCTTGCAATTCTATCTGCAATATGCAAGAAACTTGAACGAGGGCATGCGCAGAAGTGAGTCAGCTGATTGTTTTCTGCAAGATTCTTGGAACTTGAATGGCATTGCATGCAATTGGTTTGGTGCCATTTTTCTTGAAGGTTTTCGCGCAAGCTGAGAAATTTTTAGCAATTATGATGCTTAAAGTGGCTGCTATTGCTTTCTTCTTTTTATATCGACTTATAATCACTTTTTTCATTAGGTATTGGAAAATGCAAACATCAACAACACATCAAAAACAAAAAAGTATTGTTGAGGTTAGAGAAGGAAACAAGTCAAATTATTCTATTGGTACATTTAGTGGGCGAGTGTATTTGTATCTCTTTCTACTACTATGTAACAAACAATGATTTTGTTTTGTACTGGTTCTGTGAATAGAATTCGATTAAAGCGCAGCTACAAAATAAATATACTCGGTGTGACTCAGAAATAATTTTTTCTACGGGAAGAACTAGGAGAGATTCTTGGCAACCCTGTAGGTCATTTCAGGTAATGAAGCAAAATTTTCACTAAGGGGAGTAAGAGATATTTTTGGGAGCTCTGTAAGATAGATAATGGAGTGAAACTTGCCGATCATGGAGCAAAACTTAGAAAATAAAATGAGCATATATTTAGAAACTTCAAAATATCCAGTGAGGTGGGGGAGCTAGGAGAGATATCCGACTTTGTTAGGCTCCTTCTAATTCTTTATCTGTCTCAAGGGTTGCTGGAAGTTCTTCTGCGCTCACAGCGCATGATGAAAAAATTCTGAAGAAAACGATACATGTTTTTTTCTGAATTAATTTACTTTTGTAGCTTCAAAAAAACTTAGGTATTCAAAATCCATTAGAATTAGTAGATTCTTTCATCACCACTCTTTATAATTTAGTAAAACGAATCAACCTTATCGATGAAGATGAGGCTGATTCAGATGCGATCATTGCTTGCTTTTTCCAGCAGATGCAGTCGGGCTGTTAAGGTGAAGGTACTTAATTGAAATTGTTAACGAGTTTGAGTTTAAATAATATATTATGTACGATAGAGAATCCGCCAACTGAGAATCGTCTAAAGAGAAAAGATATTTATTTATTTATTTATTTGACGGGCAGAAGACCAAGATTTCAAACTCAATAAAATGATTTAAAAATTTTCAAAATAACCAACAGATAACAATAGAAAATCTTAATTAATTGAAAACAATTAGGTACTAAAGTTGTAAATATAACTTACCAATATACTCAAGTATTTGATATTACATTAATTTTCATATTAATTTAATAATTATAGGTTGTCTTATTAATAATGATGTTGAACATTCTGACAATTAAGTTAAGTGAGTCTGTGAGAGTTGTTGTTAACTCATTATGGAAAAATTTATAATTAATGTAGCGAAGGAATCTTCTCTGTATACCCTCTATTCTTGTGGTATGTATTTCGTAGTGAGGGTTCCAAATAGATGAGGCATATTCTAAATGTAGTGATGAGCAAATGCAAGACCAAGACCAAGACCGGGCTAGTCTTGGTCTTGGTCTTGCATATGCGGTTTTGGTCTTGATCTTGCAGTTTGATAAGTGGTCTTGGTCTTGGTCTTGGTCTTGCAGGGTCCAGTCTTGGTCTTGGTCTTGCAGCAAGACTCTTGCAAGTCTTGCATTTATTTGGTAGATTTTTACTGGAGGCAATTTTTACAAAGAAAATTTGAAGAAAAATCGTATTTCATGCCACTTGAAGTAAGCAAACGTTTAAAGAAAGGGATAATATATGTCAGTATCAAAATTTTGGTTTTTCAATATTGTGTATCTACCACAGCAGCAAATTTTAACAAGTACTTGAATCAGGTGATTTTTTCAAGTGAAAAATGCTCAAAAAAACATTGGAAATTAAGGGATTACTTGTTCCACTTTGTCTCTGTAATATTGAAACATCCTTATTTGTATTAACCAGTGGCGCACCCAGAGAATATTTTTGGGGGCCACTACATATAGGTTGAGGATTGTGTCTAAAAATCTAAACAAAAAGTTGAGATGTCAGGGTATTACGCCTTGAAGTTGCCACATTTTTTTATACGAAAAAATACAATTTTAGATAGCGGCCTGGGGGGGGGGGCGGGGCGGCCCGATGCTCCTCCCCTGGGTGCGCCACTGGTATTTACAATTATTCTAACTATTCTTTTAATAGTGACAAATTTTTAGAAATATTTTACTATATGTAATTTCATTAATTTATATCTAGATAAGTCACTGGGGGTCCGTTACTTTACCTGGGATTAGAAATAAACCAAAATTATTATTGCTCAATGAAGAAGTGCACATCAGTTTTATATATTTCTCAGCAAATGAAAAATGTGTTAACAATTTCATCTACTCGCGTGCCCTGCGGTAACTGTACTTTTCATCACACATTCGCGTGAAGTAATACTTCATACATTCAAAAAGCAAAAATAATGCAAAAGATTTAGTTTCTTTCATGTACAGGGTGTCCAGGATTCGATGGTTTTGGGGGGTTTCGGGTATTTCTTAAGGAGTTGGAAAAAATCTGACCCCCTCTTGCGAGCCTCGATTTTCAAGAGAAATTGACTGGTGAAAACCGCATCTCGATATGTTGATTCGTTTTTATGCTACGAGGGGTTATCGAAAAGTTTGGAGTTTGGCAGGGGGGCTATAACTTTTTTATTTATGAAAATTTGGTCAGCTTTTCCCCTTGTACCTTAAAAACGAATCGAGACATCGAGTTGCGGGTTTCACCGGTCAACTTTCTCTTGAAAATCGAGGCTCGCAAGTGGTACCCGAATGCTCGAATCTTGGACACCCTGTACAGAAAAATCTTTTGCTTTTAAACACCAATACGATTTACATTGGAAATTAAGATATGTTTGATAATTATTGTGTTTGTGGGAAGTCTTTATATTCTCCAAAGTTATAGGATAGGGTAGGCCCCAATACCAGTAACAGAGCCTATGATAATAGTTGAATGTGATAATATTCAACTACAAACAACTAAATCAAATACATACTGAATTTTAGTACTCTTCAGAAAAAAATGGAACAAAAATGCAAGACTCTTGCATACTCGGTCTTGGTCTTGCGTAAGTCTTGCAAGGCTAAGTCTTGGTCTTGCATAAGTCTTGCACTGCTCGTTCTTGGTCTTGGTCTTGCTTTTTCTGCAAGACCAAGACCAAGACCGACTGCAATAAAGAATTTTGAGAGCATGAATTGAGTTGAAATCTTGGAGTAGTACGTTTTAGGAATCCTAACATTCTAGACGATTCATTCACTATGAAAGTGATATAGTCAGTGTAGAATAGTTCTGGATCAAGAACTTTGCCAAGATCAGTTATTGTTTCAACCATCAAAAGTGAATTTTCGTCAATGGTGTAATTAAATGTTGATTTAGAGCGTTTGCGAGAAAAAATCATTAGCTTACATTTTTATATATTTAGCTCTATTCCATTTGTCTTGCACCACTGTACAAACTCATTAGGATCATGCTGTAGCAAGAGTCAAGAGACAGTCTCTTGTATCGGAGATCACTTTTGAAAGTTTCATATCATCTGCACTGTGCTTAAAGCGTGATCCGGCATAATTTATAAAGCAATTAAAGAGCATCAGTGGTGCTAAATGGGAACCGTGGGCGAATCCTGAGGAAACCCTTATTGTATTAGACAGAAAATTGTTTACTTTTACAATCTGGGTACGTCCAGTCATGGCACTCTCAATCAATCCAGTCAAGCATTGAACCTAAAATTCTCATTAATTCAAGTTTATGGATTAAGATATTTTGAGGCCTTTGCAATGTCTGTATAAATAGTATGTATGTACTTCTAATTAATTTTCAAAGGTTTCCAAAATATTTGATGAGTTTAACAACAGATTGAGTTCCGTATTTCAGCTAGCACAAAATACAAACTGGTTATTTGAGATCAAAGGTGAGAGTAGGTACTGTTGTTAAGTAATTTGTTACTAATTTTTGAAATATCTTGGAATTGTGCTCGTGATACTGATCGGCCTATAATTCTGCACGTCCCCAGTGTCTCCAGACTTGAAGATGGGTGCGACATAACTAGATTTCCAGACGTCTGGAAAGTGACCAGAGCTTAAAAGATTTATTAAATATAATGTGCAGAGGTCTGACAAGTATAAAAGGGCAATTTTTAAGTAGAATAGGGTGAATTTTATCCGGACCAGGACCCTTGGAAGTATTTAAGTTAGATAGCTCAGAATATATGTCAGATATTAAAATAGCATAAGATGGCATATTAAGGTTGGTTGATTTTGAGAGTATACTAATCCGAAGTAGTTGGCTGCATCTACACCCATTTCACATGTTACATTGTCAATAAGGGAGATGTTGGAGGGTAAGCTATGAAAATTGCGTTTAGAGTTTATGTATTTCCAAAACTGTTTTGGATCATTGTTGAGAGAGACTTGAACATCTTGAACATAATTTTTGTAGCATTGCTGAGATAGGGACTTGCATAGAGTGCGCAATTTAGAGAAAAATTAATACTTTTGTTGAGATGGTAAGAAGCGAAAGTTTTTTGGGCAATTTTTTTTTGTAAATTTCCTAGTAGCAACTTTTTTGAGAAGAACAAAAAGGTTTATTGCACTGTTGAGAATATCATAAAATGTCTGTACCATATCTTGTATGTTAAGCTAGTGATAATCTCATCAAAATTGAAAAAATCCAGATAGTTGTTAACAATAGTATAGTCAAAGGATTTCAAGTCTTGATAAAAAATTTTTGCTTGAGACTGGATAGAGTTTATTTTGTTATGTGAATATTCAAGCTGTCAAAATTTAGATGCGGGTGATGTTTGTCTATTTTTTCTAGTGGGTCATATTGCTTCACATCAAAAACTTTTTGTGAAAGCACTTAATCTAATATGACATTGTTAAAATCAGAAACCTGATTTAATTGGAAAAGATTATTATATGCACACATATCTGACACTGCATCAATAGAGTCAGTGGTTTGAGGTGGAATGTAGAGATCAGTCCGAGGTGGAGCAAAGGAGCAATCTTTGATAAGGTTCCATTCAATTCGTGGTAGATTGAAATCACCAGCAATGTGAAGCTCAGCACTGGGATATTTGTCTCGAATACAATCAATGGATTCCCTTACCATCAGATAGGTGGAATTTGGGGTGTTCAGAGGATTCTATAAGCATCCAAATATGTATTCTGCTTTTCTTTGTCCAACACATATAAATATTTGTTTCACCTCTGGATTTGTAAGAGCAACATAGCAAGGTAGTGACTTGTAGAATAGCAATCAAGGTGCCTCCTTGCATTTCTTTGTGCTGGTTTCAGTGGATCGGGCTTTTCTGAAGATAATGTCGGGCAGTTCCAATTTAGCATTGGATATGGTGATTGATATATTTGGTTTCAGTGAGCATAATTAAATCGTAATCATCATTTGTTAAAGAGTTGCAAGTTAGTGGATTGATGTCAACTCTGTTCTTAATCCTTGAACATTCTGGTAATATATGTGAAGTTTTTTTTATTGATTTTATTGATGTAGGCTTATGTCCGTCACTTACTAGTTTTCCTCATCTCTATCAGAGATAATTTGAGAAATGCCCTTGATATATTCAATTTTAAGGGATAATTCACCCTTTGACTTTCGTTGTTTCAATTCTGAGCGTATTTTGTTTTCAATTTGTAGCTGTTTTGCAGTTCATGGAAATGTTTTTTTCCTTGAGCTTACCACGGCAGCGTATAAGCGACTGCACATCATTCACAGATTTTAGGGTAATTCTTACTAGTCGTGCACCTTCGATGTTTTTTTCCAACTCTGGAGAAGTACTCTAAAGTTGGAGGTGAATAATTGATTAAGCTGCCAAGTAGGCTTGCTATATCATTTTCATCGTCGTTTTTTTCAGAAACGTTGAATAGCATGACATTGTTGGCCCTGGATTGACGCGGTCTTGAATTTCTTCCCAAAAAGGACACAGAGCATCTGTTTGCAGATAAACCAACCAGGCCAAATTCATTCTTGTTGAAGATGTCATAGATTTTCACAGCAAATAAAACACAATCCATTACATTACAAAGTTATTCATGTATATATATCCAAGGACTAGAAATATTTTCTTGAATGAATCGCCTGAGGTTAAATGTTTTTTTATTTATTTTATGATAAAGTCTCATCATATATCAGCCACATGACAAGAATAATTTAGATGCCAAAATGGTTATGGATGGATATTATCTATTATAGTTCTGACAATACAATCTATATACTGTTAAAGATTTCATTTTAAAAGGCCTGCAATTTCCTGATTCTAATGAAGTGGCCGTTTATACTAAATCAATTAAGTAAGTATCATCAATAATATTGAGATTATGATGGAAACTATTGACTTTTGCTTGAACGCTGCCTAATACTAAATATTTATATTGACTCCGGACAAACTACTTGATTACGTTCACTGTATTACTTGACCGGATTTATTTATAGCTTAGGAGGCTAGTATTTCCCAGAGATAACAGCCGACACAGCAATTACCGATCACCTTGAAAGGATCAAATTGCTATTAAATGCATCAGTATTGTGGTGATTTATCTGATTGCGTCCTCTGTTTGATTCACCCTTACGTGAACGCAAATGTATGCTTCGTTACATTCATTATATTTGATAGGAAATTATAATAGAGTGTAAATTGAATATCAAGTGAGTGCAGGGCAGCGTATTATTCATTGTTCAAGGCAGGATCGTGGTAATAATCTATGAATAAATATAGTAAAATGATTCAATTATTTCAATTGGTTTACGTGCCATTGTTGTTCGATAACTGCAGACTATTTATGGTTTCAGATAATTTAGACATGAAGTTTGACCAAATTCGCTTATAAATTTAAGTTTATATGTGACAGAGAAGCACATAAACTGTTTTAAGCCCAAAGGGACGGTTCCAACGTTGAAATAAAACCAACTGGATCATTATTGTCATTATTTTATACAATAATGTAGAAGCATCTTTTGATGAAGAAACAATAGCTGACTTAGTTAGCTATTGACTTTCCTGAATGGAGTCGGTTCTATGAGAGGTCTTAAGTCAATAAGAAAAAAATTGAATTTAAGCTTCTTTATTGGGATTTTAATTGAGCAATAGGCATTTCATATTTCGAATATGAAAAATTATTATTTAACGCAGCGATAACTAACTACTGTTCGCTTCCCTATTGAAGGTGCATGCGCACAGATCGTGACTCGTTGTGGATAGTTCAATCTCAGAGGATTGAACAATCTTATGAGAAGTGATGTCATATATATGAGAGAAAAGGTAAGCGAACAGAATCGAACCCTTTTTTCTCATTCAATTAGGTATCTCTTGGAAAAATTCGCTACCTGAATCACTCTGTAATTTTCAGTTGGTGCTTGGTTGGGAAAGGTGACATCACGAAGCAAAAGAAGAACAGACATTTCTTAATATAAAAACCCTGAAAATTTGTTCTGCTGCATAAGGAGTGGATAACTGCTACACAGACAATGGTTTTAGAAAGGAAATCCTGAACAAATTTCTCACAGAGAAATTAACTTTTAGGTATTTATTATTTTCGCCGTCAAAACCTTAAGAAGTTCTAATTATTTTTACCGATATGCTACATTATTACATAAAATATTAGGTCACAAACAATGTAATGATAAATTGAGTATGTAAGCTACTTTCCTTTAGGTGCACAAATATTTATAATAAAACTCGATTTCGCAACAAATTATATTAGTTACAAAGAAATTCAATATCGCTAATTCTAAATGGACTGATCCCCAGCAGCAGAATATCAAGACTGATTCATCCTTTTCTTGCTGATATTACCCAACCCTATTCGCTTCGTCATCTGGTGTTTTTTTGTTAGGTAGGTGCAAGTAAATATTCTTTACAAGTAAATAAACGAAAACGAACCAACAAAAAAAACACTAGAGGCGTCAAATGCATAATGAAACAAAAAAGTTTCTAGAATTGCACAATTTCATTTATATATTTATATAATTTATTATTTAATTGAAAGTAATAGTAAACATTTATGACTAGGTGTATGTACGAAGCATTCATTTGGGACGGTCGTCCCAATCCTCAAATGCGTGCGTAAAGTTTTTGTTTAATTTATAGCCGTATATTTCCAGGGTGAAAAATGTTCTGTTTAGTAGAATAAATAACTATAATAATAATGTTACGTTTGCGGTAATACGATGATTATCTTATTGAATTTTCTTTGAAATGTTGCTATTCTATTTAATAATTTTAATTGGTCCATAATGTTATCATAAATACTTTTTTCTACAAACGTGTTAAAAATGCAATTTGTAACATCCCCCCGTAGCATTAAAAATGTTACTTTATTGCACTAGTGCCATATAGTCTTTATAGCACTAGTGTTAAAAATTAAACATCAAATTTTGAGAGCGAACGTCAAAAAAAGTTTGTATTTTTAGTTATTTACATTGATATTAATGGTGAATAACTGAGGTAGCCCGATTGGCCGCCTCAGCTATATTTTTCAAGGGATCCATGCATCCTCTTTTTCTTCTGTATTTTCTTGCATTTTTAGCAAAAAGCACTACTGTCCACGACAGACTTTCAAGAAACTGACAAGACATTTCATTACCTCTTAAACAAGGTGCTGGTTGTTAGGCTTTTTTGACAAATGTCAAATTCAATAATTCTATGTAGGAAAGATGCTTCCAATAAATTATCGATTCTTGAAATCCAATTTGTTCCTGGTTATTGCTTTTTATTGCCGTTTGTAGAAAAAATATTGTACGATATTTGTGTTAAAAGTATTTTTAAGGCACTTATGTGAATTGCAGAATTCGTAAAATTCGTTTCGCTCATTCTGCAAACTTCCACATGCGTGCCTTAAAAAATGTACTTTTAACACTTACATCATAAATAACTATTTGTTGTTCTGATATCAGTTTCATCAAAAATAAGATTAAATTTTGTTATTTAGAACTTTTTTTTTTGTTTCTTTGCAAGCCAAAAATCGAGTTTATTGATTGATTTGAACCATATTTTGCTGTCACTGTCCTTCCAAGACAAGAATTAAGGTTTTAAGAAAAGAGCCAAGGCTTTAAATTCTATATTGACCCAGTTCAGACCCCCTTTCACCTTTTCACTCTATAAAGACAGCCACTCTAAATAAATCTCCCTGTTTTTAAAACGATCTTTTGACTGTATTTTGTAGGCAAGTGTAAAACCTGTGATAAATACAAGGCTTTCGACAAAATATATATCAACCAACCAAACTCTTCTTATTAAGTCTAAGAATCTGCGAATTTTTGATACTAGGGTAGGGTTCCCTGAATCTTTTTAAAAATTAAGTCCCAATTATTGTCTACCATATTTGAACATTTTTTTTGTTACTAGTATACCAACAATTTTTGTCTCTTGTTTAATTGGAAAATTACATAAATGTGAACCGTCATGTTTCCATGACCCTGAAAAGATCACATTGGTTTTTTCTCAGTAAATTTTAGCATTGGAACCCTTCTCAAAAATGTCAAACAATTTTTCAATTTTCAATCATCATGAGATTTCCAAAAACATACGTCATTGGCAAACGAGGATACCTTTATCTTTTGATGATTTATTTTCAGCCCGCGAGTTGAGAAATCGATTAGACTTAAAAACGGTTCCAAACTGATGTTAAAAAGTAACATTGATAGGGGACACCTTTGGCGAATAGAATTTTTCAACGAGAAACTATCTGAGATTAACCCATTAACCATCAGGACTTTTGAGTTTGCTTTTGTATAAAGCCTTTCAAGAATTTTCTGAAATTGCCTGGAAAATCCCATTTATCACCTGGCGTAAGTGAGAATGGTCAAATGTCAAAAGCCTGACTTAAATCTAATGATAAAATTGCACCAGGGTTATTGTTGTGACTTTCAAAATGCAGTAAAGTGCGACAACTGAGTGAACTTTGGTAACGTATAAAATAGCAGAGGGGAAGACGAAAACCTATACTATAAGACGCGGCGGGTCTCCGACGTGGTGCATTTCGAAACTTGCGGTTACCCTGACGCGACGACCCGCGTATATGTATATTTAATCTCGCACCAATCAGGAGGGTTTGCCCGCATTCCTTCCACACATAGGTTCACTCAGTAGTCGCACTTTACCTACAACCTCTCAAATTATCATTAGATTATTGATAATGGAGTTTTCTGTTCCCTCTGATTGGTATTTTCCGGTAACTTTGTGTAAGGTTTTTCATCCTCTCAGAGAGAATCTTGGCAAGAATTTTAAAAGTTATTAAAGAACATTTTCTGTCTTGGGTATCAAAGTAACTACCCCCTCGCAGAAAACTGATGGGAAATCTGTATTTTCATTTTACAGTAAATTCAATAATAGGTAAAATCCATACGTGTTTCCATCCATGCCTCCATGCCTGGCATTTTTTTCTTTTGTGCAGTTTTTAGTACATTAAACATTTCCTCAATGGAAATTTCCCTATCCAATGAGGCATTGCCATTGTGTGTTATCTTTTTTGTGTGTGTGCCAGTAAGCATTTTATTTCTTTGTGTGAGATTTAACTTACCGAAAACTTTTTCTCATAATGAACTCATATGTATTTCATGATTTCTGTCTGAGTATTTAACAGGGTTTTTCCATCAGAGTTAAGCGAAGAAATGGTTGAATTTTTATATTTGACTACCCTCATTAAATCATAAAAAGAACACTGTTCTACAGCTTTGTTTTGGTTTATATCATTAACTTTTTCATCTAACTGTTTTTGTTTAAACAAAAAATTATATTCTTTAATTCTCTAAACTGATTATAATCCCCTAGGGAATTATTTCGTATTTAACTGACTTTAACATAATGATTCGAATTCTATACTTACTTCCAGACAAATTTCGTATCACCAAAATGTAAGGACCCCAAGATAATATCTACATAATTCTGGCCTGTATATAGTTAAATCCTGCTTTGAAATGTGCCCATTTAAGGAAATAAATAGGGCATACAACTCAACTAAGTCTTGACATAGGTAAACCAATGAAACAATCAAGTAACAAGAACAGCCGCTGGTCATGTCATTAACTTGAAATGAGAGTATATGAAAGATGTAAGTTTCCATAAAATTAATTGAAAAAAAAAATGAATGAATGAAAGTTGTGATGTTGTATGGATAAATACGGTCAGCTTCTGCCAGAAAAATGAAGTCAGTAAATTAAAAGTTAAACGTTGAAGGTATACAGGAAATATATTAGAAATCCTCAAGTAAATAAGTTATGGAACCTAGGTGGAAAATTAATTAATTTTTGACGATGTAGGTAGGTACTTACTTAATAATTTTGAGTTTAGAACATATTGTCCAACCTTAACCTCAGTTCAGATTAATGATTAAAATTAGTAAAATATAAATTCTTTAAACATGGCGGTTCTAAAAGCTGAGTGAAGATCAATCTATAATAAATTCGATAAATCGGAAATACTTATTTAAAGGTCACTTCAGTGTCGGGATGTGAAATTTAAATTATAAATATTCAAATGTAATATCATATCTGAAAAAAAAATCAATTATATTGTTAATTGATCATAAAATAGATTTCATAGAAAAAGGTATTTATGAAACTCTATACAAGCTTCAATTTCAACAGGAAAATTGAATTTGGAGTACGGTAGCCGTCCATATGTCACTTGACGATGGAAGTTGCAGATGGAAATTGCAGATTCTAGTCTTGAATCAAGGTAGATAGAGGCTAGAAGTTTACAGTTTTCGTTAAATGTTGAGATACAGGTGTCGACACGTGAAGGACTTGATTCTTTTAGAAAATGCCTTCAAAAGCTCTGTGCTCGTGCTCCATGAAAATGGGCATCATTAGAAACGTGCGAGCTCGTCCCGTGGGCCGAAAGTAAATGAAATTTTTATTTATTGTATTTTTTTAGTTTTCATTCAAATAAAAATTACAAAATTCGAATGATTATAAATAAAATAGTATACATACCTCGGTTAAAAGTTTCATTACTCTGTCTCGAGGTAATGAAATACTTTCCACCTCGGTATGTAATATACTATTTTTGAATAGTTGTAATACGTCATAAGTTTTGGGACATTAGAAGCTTTTAAAATCTGAAATAGAAAATCAAGGGCCGTATTTAAAAAAATGAAGTTGATGATGGTGGCCCAAAGACGAAACATCCGATTTTAAATTTGAAGTAGCATCTTGTAGAAAATTATTTTGCGATATCATTTCAAATAGAGTCAGAAAAAATAAAAAGGATTTTGGCAAAATTAGGTTTTTTATAGATATCTTCAGAATCATTCGGAATTTCCGAAATATCAAAACATGACGCCACTGAGCTCAGTAATGCGCAACTTTTTCCAAATTCAACCAACCCTGTATCTCTTATGGTTACGGAGATTCCTGTAAAGTGCATCGTTATCTGGGAAACCCTTTATAAGTAGTAAAATAAACAGGTGAAAAATTGCTCAATTTATTTAAAATTTAGAACACATTGTCCAACTTCGACTTCAATTCATATTTATAGAGTAAACATTTATAAAAAAACATGGCAGTACTAAAAGTTATTAGGTAAAGATATGAAATAATAAAATCAATGAAATTCAGAAATTATCAAATCGACAATCCAGTGTCAAGAATCCGAAATTAAAATCTTAAATATGTATTTAAATGTGAAGTCAGTGAGAATTCAATAGAGATTTCATTAAGAAAAATAGATAAAAGTTAATAGGGATGTCGTTAAATGCCTCAATTTCTACGAAAACGTTAGAGTATGGTAAGTAGCAGGTCACTTTCTATCACTCGGTGATAGAAAGATAAAGGCTAGAAGTTCAGAGTCTTCGTCAAATGTTGAGGGACAGGTATCGACACGTGAAGAAATGATTCCTCTAGGAAATTACTCCAAAATCTCTATGCCCAAGCTCCAGTCAAACAATCTGCCTGGAAAAAGGATCCTCCACAAAAATGAGTGTCGTCTTTAGATTTCGAATTTACGGCTTATTTCAACCATATGATAATATAACTTTATCTCTTATTTGGAAGAAAGTATAATATTCTCAAATGGAAACGCACATTATTCAAGACTCAAATGGACACTCACCTGGATTTCTTCCTTGACGGATCACAAAAGAGCGCGCTCTCTTTACTTGATGTGGTTCTCGGTGCACCCAAAGACACTGTTGAAGCTCAAGTGGATGATTTGAGAATTAACTTTCATACGTGTGAAAAGGTTAGGACAAGACCAAGAATTTTTACCGGGCGGGTTGTAGGTACTTGTACGGATTGATCCGTGAAACTTCGACACTATTGCTGTTTCGTGTCGGTCATTTGCGCCCGTGCATGTGTGCGTCACAGATAGATTAAGAAAGGTGCCCAAATCGCTTTAATAAATAAAACGTAAATCACAAGACTTATATAATAGTCCCCAGTACATCGACCCTAAAATTTTGTAACTCATGTACACGCCAAACTTCCTGAGCGGCTTCATAACACCAAGTCGGACAATATTTTTCATATCTCCACCCTGGGCGATGGGACATTGCCGCGCTAGCTCTTCGTGAAGTTGTCGTTCTGACGTCCCTAAGGAAGTTGATACATGTACGTGTAGTTTCAATGCCAATCGACTGTTTTTTATATTACATTAACGATATCACATAGGTCGGACAAAAATCACGTGGCTTTTGGGGGGTCCGAAGCCCCCAACATGTCGCTGTGGCGTCCCTAAGGAAGTTGATACATGTATGTCCGACAAAAATAATTATGAATAACAATGTAATTTTAAAACATGTGTAGTAAATGTCGGACAAATAAAATGAGTATTAAAGTCAGTCGGACAACAAAAGTCCTTTTGATCAATTTCTGCCGAAATTCAGGATCTTCACTCCTGAGATTGCACAAAAAACACGACTGAATATACGTTCTTTCTCACACGCGTGGTTTTGAATGACCGTTCACTAAATAATTTCCGTAAATACTCGGAGAACTATCAAAAAAACAGATCGGGGAATATGACACAGGGCCCCACAGGTATTTGACAAAGTAGGTAAATAATAAACTGACTAATATGCACGTTGCGTTAAGGCAAACTAATTTTAATTTTTTCATTGATTGTCTCAAATTTCTTGTCCGACAAATGTGATATCGTTAATGTAATGTAAAAAACTGTCGATTGGTATTAAAAACACACGTACATGTATCAACTTCCTTAGGGACGCCACAGCGACATGTTGAGAGCGTCGGACTTTCCCGAAGCCACGTGATTTTTGTCCGACATATATGATATCGTTAATGTAATACAAAAAACAGTCGATTGGCATTAAAACTACACGTACATGTATCAACTTCCTTAGGGACGCCACAGCGACATGTTGGGAGTGTCGGACCTTCCCCAAAGCCACATGGTTTTTGTCCGACAATGTGATATCGTTAATGTAATGTAAAAAACAGTCGATTGGCATTGAAACTATACGTACATGTATCAACTTCCTTAGAGACGTCAGAACGACAACTTCACGAAGAGCTAGCGCGGCAATGTCCCATCGCCCAGGGTGGAGATATGTAAAATATTGTCCGACTTGGTGTTATAAAGCCGCTCAGGAAGTTGGGCGTGTACATGAGTTACAAAATTTTCAGGTCGATGTACTGGGGACTATAATTTTTTGATAATAAACGAACATTGCCTTACGCAACCTAATTTCGTTAAAGTATTGCCTGATGGCCGATAAGGTACTTTTTTTTCCACGAGAATGGATAATGGAATTGGAAAGATAGCGGTCCTCAGGCCAAGCTCAACGGCTCAACCTCTCGGGTTGGATGAAAAAAAAATTGAAAGCGGTGAGTAGTGATTTTAGAGTTTCCTTCTCGTTTAGAACGAACAGATACAAGAGAACCAAGAGGTACTAATTAGTCTTTTTAAAAATGACTGAAAAGCTGGAAACACTCACGCTTTCTCTCGAGCAGCGGCAGAACATGCAGTAACGAACCTGTGATCATGTATGAAATAAAGTATGAGGTATTTAAAAAAAAAGGAACAGTGACATTTTGTATGCTACCATGCTACAATTTTATTTAAAAAAAAGTAAATTCCTCAACTGGTGCTGCCATTTATTGACAATTTTAAAATTAACATTTAAACGTCATTTGCGCACAAGTTTAAAATAATTCGATTCCATAGTGGCTGAAAAATTTGTATCATGATGAAAATCTGGTATCACAATGAAAATTATTGTGATACAGTCATTATCAAAGTAGCAGTAAAGAAGCAAATGTCAGCTATGATTTAAGCATTACGGATTATCCAGAATAAGTTGGTTTTATTTGAATATAAAGAAAATTATTAACGCAGAGTGACGCTTCAGAGACTTTGGCTTCTAAATAATAAATCCTTATATCTTTGTGCTATGGCAATTGTCAAGAGACACTTCGAAATGCAATATCCGGCGGAAACTAGCATGAAATATTAAACAAAAGTTTGAAAATCTGTCGAAAGTTTCCTTGTATAATTAAACTCGTTTCTTGAGAGTAATAATTACCAACAAGGGCCTCGCTCACTGATTTCTAATACAAATTCTTAAATTCGTTATGTATTTATGAAATTGAAGCAAAAAATGAATTAATTTGCTTAAAATTTTTCCATTCTCCCATTTTTGAATGTTTTCCCATTAAAACTTCTACAGAAAATGTTTGGGCTTGATTTACGTAACCCGATAAATGTGAAAGTTTTAGAATAAGTGATTTAATTTAAAGCTCGTCGTACCGGCGAGTGGATGCAATTTTTGGTCTATTATAGATTTTGCTGTGGTATTGGATTGGTTGGAAAATTTATAACTTTTAATTGATTTAAATCGCTGAGCATTAATACTTTATGAAAATAAAAATATTGGAGATCAATTTACCCCTTGGATTATTTTCGTAAAGTTTTGGCTTATACATATCATACCAAATGGGGATTATTGGTGTTTTTTTTTGGCCTCCTTTTTGTAGTTTATTTTCCTCCATTGTTGATCTTCGCCGGTTATTTTTGCGTCTGACAAGTTGAGTTTTTTCAAAACTATGAAAACTCAGCTGCTCAGGTGAAGTGGAATTTAGAATCCGTGAAAGCTTGTCCTGCCCATGTTAGCAATGTCCGCTTTAGTTGTTTTCACCAAGTCTCAGTATCTATCCTGGTTAGATATTTTTGCTGATTTTGCCAAAAGAGAGATTCCCAAATATGACCGTTTTTACTTCGGCGTTATTTGACATCAGCTCAGTTTCGTTTTCCCCATACTCATCTTCAGGCCCATTTCTTCCGATGCTCTTTGTTAACTAGCACTGGGCTTATCAAAAACTGTTGGAAAGACTACAGTTTACTCGCAAGCCGTATGTTATTTAGTCTTTTGCTTGTCATTTATCTAAACTAGTCTAATTTTTTGAAAACATCTTATATTTCGGTGATATCAAATTTTCTTATCTAACTCCTCTATTATAATTGGTGTTCTGTTTCAGTTTGATTATCAATTCCGCACTTCTTTACAAATAAGCTTTCTGTATCGTGAAGCAATTCAAGTATTGTCCATGGTTCTTTCTATGACCCATAACTCAATGGTATTGAATGCATGATCCACAAACCAGTAAGAGGGTAAGACGGTATTCGATGATTTTTTCCATGAAAATTTTTGTGATGACGAAATGGTTAGAAGTATTTGAACTATGACGGATCCGGGCTTGATCCACTGGTTGGAAGCTGACCATTTTAGGTGATAAGCATTCGAGGATAATTTTCATGAAAACCTTGTATATTTCGGATAGTAGTTTCTGATGACAGTCCTATCCCATTTTTTAATAAGCTCAGCTACGAAGCTACTATTCCATTTATCTGGTATTTATAATGTTTTTCTTCTTTTTCAAGAATTTCCGCTTCTACATCATCTTTTATCTTTTGCTGATAATAAATTATTTGTCAGATTGTTAATTATTGCCATCTTGATCTCAAACTTTTCAATATCTGGAATATGTTTGAAACCGAATTTTCATATTTTTCGCTGTTTATTGATTTGTGTCTCTACATCGAATTTCCATTGCCGAATCTATTTTGTTTTCATCTATTTCTTCTCTTCCATATTCATGTTTTATGCGCACGGTTTTGGTGGTACCGAATCTAGGTTTTAGGAATTTATTCTGTTTTATAACTCTTTCAACTTTGTTGTTTTTCTTTATGTCCTCTATGAGAATTATTTGTTTTATTTTATGGATTTTATTATATTCCGTTATATTTTGTTTTCTATCGCTTAGAAGACTTTTCCCCCATAAATTCACCAGTTTTGGCACTTATTCAATACTTCTGTTTTCCTTCTTCGTTACTTTATTTCATGCTGAATTGATTCAGAAAAGAGCAGAACTCCTGAGAAAATATTGTTAAATTGTGCAATAAAATCCAAAGTAACAATTTTCCCTTTTATACGGTACAATTTTTATTCATGCTGCAATTCATTAAAATAATATACGTCTCTGCAGCAAATGGAGCAAAGCGCACATTTATAAAATCCCAATTTAGCTGAAATAAAAGTAGAAATAACTGTTATTGTTTGAAATGTTTAAAAGCATCTGGCTTTTTAGTTTAGGCTTTAATGGGAGTCGTAATTCTGTGAAGAAGAAAATAATGCATTTGCAGTCTTTTAACAGAGCATTCAATAAAGGATCATTTTCGGTTTTAATCCATTTAATAGTGTTTCTTAATTTTAGACATCACTTATTGATTGAATTCTCTCGAGCAGAAGCGGCTGATCTTGCATTAGATCAGAAAATATGCGACTTTTTTAATAAAGATACTTTACAACTGCCTTTTTTAAGTGAATATTTCAACCAGTATATTGCAGTATTCCGCGGTTCAAAAGTCATTACAAAAGTTTTCGAACAAAAGCGGAGCTTTTGAATCGTAATCGTGGCTGCCTGTTTCTGAAAATAGCTATTTAAGTTTTAAATGTCCCTTAATAAAGAGAACAAAACCGAAAATATAGGTAGGTAGGTACTTATGTTAAAAACGGTGAGTTAATAATTGAAGCCTTTTGATATCTAGTTTCCATAAGTTTTCTGCTACTCAAAATTTATTTTCAAATCGCATGGCGGTGATCAAAATCTTTAAATTTGCCAAAAACCAAAAGGGTTTTTAGATGAGAAAATTCTGGTCACTCACCTTTTTCTCGTGCTCATCTACAAATTGTATGATTTTCTTAGATTGTTTTTTGTAAGAAAAGCGAGTGAAGCTCAAGTTGCTCTGCGGGCATGCACCTTCAATAGGGTAGCTAGCGAACAGTTGCTGCCGCAAAAAAATATTTATTTTTAAATTTAAAATAGAACATGAGAACTTTTTTATTTGCTAATTTGGAAACTAAAATAGGTACCAATAAAGGACATTAATTTCAATAATTTTTATTAATCGTAAAGCTCCGACTTTCAGCCTTGGCTATGGGCGTTACTTGTTACTTGTTCTTCTAGGTAATTTCAACGCCCGGGTCGGTGGCTCTGTGCAGTAGGCAGGTACAGTTGAAGCACAAAAGTTAAATTTTACGTAATTGTTTAGTGCTCCAATCCCCAATTTTGCAACCCTTGTATTTTCGGAGATATTTCGGTTTTTTGAAATCGCCTGCTTATTTCACACCCAGGAAGAACAAGGGAAGTATCAACGTTCAGTTACCGATAAAAGGTTAGTGCTTCAATCCCCAAATTAGCAAGCAACCCCTAAAGTTTCAGAGATATTGCGGATCTTAGAAATTTTCTGCTTACTTCTCACCCAGCAGGAATAAGGCCAGTATCAACGTTCAGGTTCAGTTACAGATAAATGGTTAGTGCTTAAATCCCCAATTTAGCATCCCTTGAATTTTCAGGGATATTCTGGTTTCTAGGAATCGCTTCTTAGTTCACACGTAGCAGGAACATTGGAAGCATCAACGTTTAGTTGTACTTATAGTCCGTTGCATGGTTCTTGAACTACGGCTACTGAATAGACAGAGGGGATAATGGGCTATTGCTGAGTTGTCATATCGATAATATTTATTAATACATGAAAATTGCAATAAAATTTCCTTCATTTGTTGAAGTGTGAAAATTTAGAAACACACCTGAAAAAAAATTAATAAACTAAAGACAATTATTGGTAATTCTGGAAAAGAAACAAATAAGGCATACTACTCAACCGAATCTTGACATAGGTAAAACCAATAAAACCCTCAAGTAAATATACAGGGTGTCCCAGAATATGTGGGCAATCTCTAGGATTCAGATAGAACAAAAAAAAATAACATAACTTCCTATAAAAAAAAATTCTTACGGCCCCCCCTATGAAGTTATGTGCCCCTAAAGGACGCCTCTGAAAATCATTTTTTTGTTGATAACTTCCAAAATACTTCGTGTAATTTTTTTTTCTTTTAATATGATGGATACGCTTTCGACTTCATACATTTTTAATTTAAGTTATTGGGGGTCAGTTAAGTTGCCCCCCCCCATATTTCCAAATCCATTAAAACTTATACCATTTTTTTGCACCCATTTTGCGCCGTTTTGCACCACCTGAAAAAAAATTTGCATCCCCTCAGGAGAGAGATTATATAGAAGTATTACTGGGGGGGGGCTAAATTAACCATGGCCCCCCCACACGCCGAATTTAAATTTATGATAGCATAAATTGTTCTCCGAGTTTTGCACCATTTTGCACCCTAAATATTAAATTTTGCACCGCAACCCTTAAACCTCTACAGGGGGTTGAAAGAGTAATAGTTTGCCCCCCCACACGCCAAATTTCAAATTAAAATAGCAGACATTGTTCTCCGAGTTTTGCACCATTTTGCACCATAAATATTGAATTTTGCACCGCAACCCTTAGACCTCTACAGGGGGTTGAAAGAGAAATTGTTGGCCCCCCCACACGCCAAATTTCAATTTAAAATAGCAGAAATTGTTCTCCAAGTTTTGCACCATAAATATTAAATTTTGCACCGCAACCCTCAGGCCTCTACAGGGGTTTGAAAAAGTAATAGTTGGCCCCCCCCATACGCCAAATTTCAATTTAAAATAGCACAAATTGTTTTCCGAGTTTTGCACCATTTTGCACCATAAATATCAAATTTTGCACCGCAACCTTTAGGCCTCTACAGGGGGTTGAAAGAGACATATTAACTTTGTTCCAACACAGCTGAAAACCCTATACAATTTACCCTCGAATTTACCCAAGGATAATAAATACACACTACACACGGATTGCTTATCGGCCTCTTTTTGGATTTCAAGGTCATCTGGTGTAACACCAGACAAGCTGTTTGCGTCAGCGGTCGCAATTTAGAATATTAAAGCAGACGCCAGCAGAATTATAGCCTGTGGTGCAAACACCCTACGTCAAGGCAAGTCAAGGCGAGAAACGACACGCTACTACGTCATCACCGATACTTTGGCACTATTTCTCTTTCAACCCCCTGTAGATGCTTAAGGGTTGCTTTGCAAAATTTAATACTTTGGTGCAAAACTCGGAGAACAATTTGTGCTATTATAAATTGAAATTTGACGTGGGGGGAAAACTATTTCTCTTTCAACCCCCTGTAGCGGCTTGAGGGTTGCGGTGCAAAGTTTAATATTTATGGTGCAAAATGGTGCAATACTCAAGGTGTTCCGTGAGTATTGCACAAATTGTTATTTGTAGTATTGCACAAATTGTTATTTGTAGTATTGCACAAATAACAAATTGTTATTTGTGCTATTTTAAATTGAAATTTGGCGTGTGGGGGGGGGGCAAGTATTTCTCTTTCAACCCCCTGTAGCGTCCTAAGGGTTGCGGTGCAAAATTTAATATTCATGATGCAAAATGGTGCAAAACTCAAGGAACAATTTGTGCTATCATAAATTGAAATTTGGCGTTCGGGGTGGGCCAATTATTTCTCTTTCAACCCCCTGTAGAGGCCTACGCGTTGCGGTGCAAAATTTATTATTTATGGTGCAAAATGGTGCAAAACTCGGAGAACAATTTATGCTATCATAAATTGAAATTCGGCGTGTGGGGGGGGCCATGGTTAATTTGACCCCCCCAGTAATACTTCTATATAATCTCTCTCCTGAGGGGGTGCAATTTTTTTTTCGGGTGGTGCAAAACGGTGCAAAATGGGTACAAAAAAGTGGTATAGGTTTTAATGGAATATGGGGGGGGGCTAACTAACTTAACTGACCCAGTTATTGGTCAATTGATCGATTTTTCATGTGAGCTTTTACTGCTTATATTCTTAAATATTTCTGTTATATTTCCTATGTACTCTCGGCATTTAAATTAGCTTTCGACTTCATACATTTCTAATTCAAGTAATCGTTTTCATTTATTTTATAAGCAGAGGTAATCACAGTTGTCTAGAAGCCCAAAGCTTTCATATCCTCATTTATTGTTCAAGTTGATGATATGGCGGGAGAGTGTTTTATTGGATTGTTTTAATGGTTTTGGTTTTACCTATGTCAAGATTTGGTTGAGTTGTGTGCCTTATTTTTTTCTTTGCCAGAATTATCAAGTACCTTTAGCTAATTATTTTTTTCTAGGTGTATTTCTGAATTTCCACACTTCAATAGTTTATATTATTTATTTATTTACCTTTACAAATTCAGGCGCCCTAACCATTTTGTACATACTATTGACCCACCCTAATAATAATTATTCAATGAGCAAACTGAGCATATTATGGGCCTCTAGTTAATACGTTAACAGAAGGGGTTAAAGTGTTAATGGCAATCATTAGATGATCATTGCATAATATACTAATATATTTATTGAATAAATTAATTAATTAAAAATGTCTGGATCTTCTTCTCAACCTTTGACACAGATCCAAACTTCAGCCTCGGCCATTATTTGTTATTTATCTGCCTTGTAACTTTAGTAACTTGACTATTTCAAAATTTGCAGGTTTACCTATAGGTGAAATAGAGTCTCCACTTATATCAGGCTGAAAAAAGCAGCATCTGCTAAAAAAATGCGAGTGAGCCTAAATTTGGTCTACACCTTTATTTTGCCTCAAGAAATAATGTCTTAAAAGTCCCCATTAATATCGCGCTTCGGTTTTCAGATATTCAAGGTCAAAGGTCATGAAAATCTTATTTTCTCAATTATCTTGCTTTTCGTCAGGCGTAAAACTTTTCGCGTAATCACAAGAAATTAAAAGCGGAAAATTCTTTACAAAAAAAGGTTATATGTATGTCTTTTCTCTACAACCATATAACCAATGTGCAGAGGGTGGTGAGGTAGTCCCACCGTACCAAGGAGCCATGCACTTTTTCATTTTTCTGATTTTTTTTATAACCTTCATTTGCTTCTTCGAAACATGTTTATACCAGCTCGCACAACTTTACAGAAAAATGAGGTAGTGCCATGGCTTCACGGTACCATGGCACTAACTCACATCAATTTGCGGAAGTTTTTGAACAGGAGAATTGTACAGCAGAAACGATTGTTAAAAAAGGATCAAGCATTATATTCTGGCAATCTATGGAGCTCCTTAAACAGAAGTATCACCGATACATGACATTTGCGAAATAAACACGACTGCACTGAAATTGGCGTCACTTCCACCTGCGGCCGCAGCAACATGACAACATCTAAGTCGAGTGTATTATCAGGTACAGAATTAGCTTGGAAAGGATTGAAAACCTGAATATTGGGGATGGACAATAAATGATAATATTTTGGAGCCCTTCAAGACTTTATTAGCACTTGCACCAGATGTACTTCAAAATACAATTTTTGTAGCTGCACTAAAGGTAGCAACACAAATTGCGGGTACAGAAAAGTTAGACTGTCATGTTTAATACTGTGTGGTCATTGTCATAGTCAGTCATGTCTCAACGCAAATGCCGGAAAAAAATATGCAGGATGAAGTAAATATCGACTTCGATACTATTGACCTTCTGATACAGGATATAGCAGAAGGAAAAGAAAATGTTAGAGAGAACGACGAGAATCTGGAGGTAGGGACAAAGTACGAGAGTTTGGACGAGATGAGAGAGGACGATGACGTGGAAGAGGGGAAAGAAGACGACGAGAATCTGGAGATGATGACAAAGATCGAGAATTTAGAGGATATGACAGAGGACGTGGGAGAGAGGACAGATCACGAGAATGAGGATAGCACATCCTCATTCTCTACCTACAGCTAAAAGTCACAACAAGGAAGATCATGGATTGGGCCTACAGGGGCAACCATGTAACGAAAACGCGCCTTGCATCTTATCTCTAAGGTGGTGTGGATACGGGTGCTACCCTCTGTTTTCCTGGCGTATAAAGTGGGAACGGTTGGTTTGACGTAAAATATGCGAATTGCATTTTTTGAAGAGAATTTTACAATATTTTTTTCCTTTCATAGCCAAAATAGTCGTAGTTGAAATTTGACCTTGAATATCAGGGGTGCGTTCAAAGACGGCAATGCTAATGCCAAAACTTACTTTTCCCCCTCCACCGGTAATGCCGAAACACGTAGGTTGGAGACGAACTCGAACACAAAATGCCAATTTTGGCTTTGTTGAAGCCGTTCCTGAACGCAGCCCTTGAAACGCAAACAAGATATCGGTGGAGATTTTTAATACATCATTAGTATAATAAAAGTAAAGGTGTATGCAAAGTTACAGCTCACTCCGATTTTTTCAGTAAATGAATCCTTATACGACTGTACGATTTGATACGGTGAATTTAAATAGTCATAGGGCTATTTTGGCTATTTTATAAATTCGATTTAATTAATTAACAGGAAAATTTTAGTTAAAATTATAAAAAGCAACAGCGATAATTTAGATAGATTTGTTTCAAAGCAATAATAAACGATATAGAGGCCTGAATTATGCAGATATTATCTTGGGGGTCCTTACACTTTGGTGGTATGAAATTTGTCTCGAACCAAGAAAATTACTCGTCGCATTTTAGCTGATTGAAATTGGAACCAATATCCAATTTCATATGGGCCTCCGGGGATGGCTTTATGTTTGTTCACTGTTTGGGAACGACAGCATGGCCTCTAATCAATACGAAAGTAAAACATACCTGATTGGCGAATAATAATAATTAGACTCAAAGCTTAACACTTCAAATAAATCACTCATCGATCAAATCTCCACGAGAAACATGGATATGGCCAAAAAAAAAAAAAAAAAAACGGTAAACTATTTGAAGTTAAGCCGACAAAAATATTGAAAACTTGTTTTGGTGTGAAGCGCGTTATGTGAGGGACTATCGATCTTTCCTGATATCAAAGTCTGATGGCCATATTCTCCGAAGTTCATAAAGCCTGGCTTAGTGAAAACGCTTGGATTTTTGTGTGACAAAGCCGAGCTTTTCCACTAAGCCAGGCTTTATGAACTACGGAGAATATGGCCCCAAAACCTCGATTAAAAAATTGTAGTCAGCCGACAGGTGGCGCTAGATAAAACACAATCTATACAACATACAATCTTCTGTGCCTAAAGAGAAACTGTGGACGACGACGATAATAGAGTGACGTGACGTGCAAGATCAGATGCATCCAGAAATAGGAAAAGATTCGCAACTCGTCAGACGAACGGCATTAGGAGAATCAGTGAAAACTGGATATTGGTTGCTCAGGAGAGAATGGGAAAGTTTGAGAGAGTGGATAGGATTAGCTGGAAGATACCTCTACATAACTGAAAGCCGGAGCAAAGGTTTGATTCACGAAAAGATATGTTGGATCTTTCATGCCTTGTTCTCAATGTAAATACATTGTGAAAACCAGAATCATATCACTAGGATGTTTAGCTTCTTGGTATATTACACTTTTGAGCATTTTGATTTTCCTGATGATGAAATACTAAGTGAAATCCGAAACGTAAGAATAAACTTCATCTGGTTTAAAAGAAAAAACTTTGTAGGTATATATACCGGTAGCGAAGTACTTCAGCCCTATGTTTATATTAACTTGTTTTGTATAAAATTACATTTTAAATTCAAGTTAGTTTAACTTACTCAGGAAACAATCACTGTATAGCTAGCAAATTTCATCGCAATATGAAAACTTACTTTTGGTTTATTTTGTAATTCATTCCATCGTTTTCAATTCTTCTTCAGAAAAGTTTCCGCAATGCATTCTTCGGGCTTAAATAGTCCATCAAGATTTATTGAAACCTATTAATAATTTTAGTGTAATGTCTCTTTATTACTAAATTAGGCAAGACAATAAGCATGTATATTTTTTATAAGTGTTTTTTCAAATTAAGACAAAGTAATGTGTGGGTGTGTGTGTGTGTAACTAACTTATCATATTTTTGGAATTACATGATAATGATAACTCGTAATTATCCCAATTTGGAACATCTTAATGAGGGAGGAATTATATTATAAATCTCGTAGTAAATTGAATAAGCTCTGTATCTCTTAGAAATATAAGCTCATAATTAGGCAAATCCTCTTTCACATTGTTTATATAATAATTTAAGCCCTTAATTGTTGTTATGTAATTACCATAAAATGAGCATGCTCGTTATTTTTAAGCTCTTGCCATAGCAATTAGCGAAATTCGTTTATATTGTAATTATTTATCCAGAAATTTATTATATTTGAAAAAGAATTTTTGAAAAATTATCTAATGAATCGCAAACTAATTTAATTATTTAAAATAAAAATGACAAAAGAAAAATAATAAGAGTGGTTTTATAAATTGAATTAGTCCCCCGCAATCAAGTAATTATGCCACAACAACAAAGTTATTTTGTCACAAAAATCCAAAATTGAATTTCAGGTATGTGAATCAGTCACTTGCGGTAAATTCTATTTTATATAAGTTACAAATGTTTAAATGATTAATGAGTTTCGTCCTGACATGCCGTCAGATAAAAAAAAAATGATTAAAAATTCAAGTTGCTTTATTTCACATGACACAAACTTCTATTTATTTATAATTTGTTGCTGACGAAAATGGACTACTAAGAAAACGAATACAGTGCGTATTTTTCTTTGTAATTTCCTTTGCAATGCGGAGAAACACAAGAAGAATGAAAAAAGGAATAATATTATCTACCATTTGTGTTTGTAAGATATTCTAGTGAATTTAGATAGTGAGACGCTATTATCGCCAAAATATGAAACATATATCGTTGAAGGCAAAATCAGTGATGTGTTACCTAGATAGGGAATTATAAAAGACAGGTATTTACCTTCTAATTTCTTCAGCCCATCCATTTTCGTAAAGAAGAAACCAGGTATTTCTTCTGTCTAGACTACAAAAACTTACAAACACTTGCATACATGTATCAAAGACTCAATTAGTATTTTGCAAGGAAAAAAATATTACTAGGGGTTTAGTTACATTTTTGACATAAAGCCAATTTAATACAGGGTGTCCCAGCCGAGAGTGACCCATTTTAAATGCTTATAACTTTTAAACCAGGTGAGCTAGCTACCTGCGGTTTGTGCCATTCGATTTCTCTTGGTCTAAAGTTTTTTTCGGAGGGTTTCAAGTTTTTTTGAAACTTATACAGGGCGAGTAAAAAAAAATCCGTTTTTCAACATTGAAATTCTCCACTATTTCTAATGGAACACCCTGTATATCACAACGTCAAAAAAAAGATTAATGTTTAAGGTTTCCATGTACCAATAGACATCGTCCCTAAAACTTGAAGTTTTAGCCGAAAAAAAATCAAAATCGAAATCTTGGTATTTTTGCAAACGCATGCAACTTCATGTTGTAGGAACTTGATATCACTATGGCAAACAATTTTGTAACTGTCTAGTTAGATATCTTAAGTATTTTCTCTGGAACTCATTAAATAGAGATACCCCAACAGTAACAGTTTGGTGTGCAATCTCTATTGAGAAAAAATACAGACCATTTTCATTGATGAACCAACAATAACAGAAACTGTATACACTGATATGTTTTTTTCCCATAGTTGAGACAGGAGGTTATCTTGAATGATATCTATTTTCAGCAGGATGATGCCCCCACCTCATTATTCATTAATAGCAAGGGAATCACTAGATATGACATTTGGGGAAAGACGGATAAGGAGAGCTGGCCGCTGGCCTATAGAATGGACACCTTACTCTCTTGATTTGAGAGTTCTAGACTCTTTTCACTGGCGTTATGTCAAGGAAAGATGCGGCAATACTTTGCTAAAATAGCCTGAAAGATCTTAAGTGGAACATTTGTAATGTCATTGAAGCGATTCTCCAGGAAATGTTACGCAATTCATTCAACCATTTATTGATCCACAAACGCCTGGAACAGAAGGGCTAACATATATATATAGGTACCTACAACTTTTTGTATAGTTTTATGCAGTTGTTATTAACTTTTTATTAGGCAAACATAAGGTTGAAGCTTTGAAAATAGATGTGTGCAAAAATACCAAGATTTCGAATTTGATTTTTTACGGCTAAAACTTCAAGTTTTAGGGACGATGTCTATTGGTACATGGATACCTTAAACATGAATCTATTTTTTGACGTTGCGATATATAGGGCGTTCCATTGAAAATAGTGGAGAATTTCGATGTTGAAAAACGGATTTCTTTTACTCGCCCTGTATAAGTTTTAAAAAATTTTGAAACCTACTAGAAAAAACTTTAGACCAAGAGAAATCGAATGGCACAAACCGCAGGTAGCTAGCTCACCTGGTTTAAAAGTTATAAGCATTTAAAATGGGTCACTCTCGGCTGGGACACCCTGTATTGTGTAGCAAATAAGGAATCGTGACTGAAAGTTACACGCGAAGTTTTCAAATTCTTTCATTTCCTCATTTGCAAAAAAAAAAATTGATCAACATTATATTTAGAAAGAATTAATTTTTCTTCAATACAATTATGTCTTTTGACTATGCCGTTATGTCGCAATATTTATTTATTAATTCTATCAAGATAATCAATCTGAAATGCGATTCCTGAATATTTAAATGAATGATTATTGGATAAAATGGGGCGAAGGCCATATCTATTAAATTTACAAAAATGGAGAATTAAGAGTCATAGTCTCACAAATTATGTATAATGTTGATACAGTAATCATCATTTGAAAATACCTTGATATTTGTACTAAAATTTTCATTTTGTGTTATTTCAAATAAATTCAGTTTTCGATACATGATATTATATCAATACGGAAGACGACTTTTGTCACTTCAGTATAAATTCCTTATAATGCAGTTTGAACTCGCAAATGCTCCAGCTGTATGAGAGTAAATCATGGCAAACCAGTATGATGCCCTAGAAGAGGCTTTGATCTTTGCGGAAATCAGCAAAGAAGCCTGATGAATTAGGATTCAGAGGACATCCCCGAAATTTCTGAAGAGGATATTTATAATGCGCTTCAAAATACGAAGAACTAAGTATAAAACTCCAGGCGAAGACAGTATAACAACAGCACAATGAAAATGAGCGGCAAAACATAAATCAAAAATATTGTCAATTAGCTGCTTAGGAAAGGAGGACCCGGTATTCAACCTTATTAATTTAATTGCCGATTCGGTCGGATGGTAATTGCAATTCAGCAATAAATTGATATAAATTGCGCTGCAAGCCAAAGCAGACTTAAACCAGTGCAAGTACCTCTCGTTGGAAAAGCCCCTCTGGAATTAAGTCTCCCCAGTGCAAGTACCTCTTGTTGGGAACGCCCCTCTGGGTATCTTCAGCCTTATTGTTGTCCAGTGCAATTACCTCTCGTTGGGAACGCCCCTCTGGACAAGGCATAAGGGTGACGATAAACTTTTCTACAGTCCCCCAAGCAGCATTGACGTGTGGCCCCCTATAAGGACCCCAGTGTACGAAGGGTCATGTATCTTATAGGATTAGCATACATGTAAGGTTATATTTGGGAAAATATATAGCATATATTTTTATATAACCTGAGCGAGTTTCTCTCCATCTACCCCCAAAGCTACAAACCCCCCATGTCACCCCCGTAAAGCGGGTAGTTGTGACAATATTTAAAAACTTGTCAAACACTAGAACAGCTCAATCATGTCCTTTGAAACAAGGAAGGGGATAAAGCAGAAGAGAACTAACTACCTGGCTATTAGTCTTTTTTGTTTAAGCTATATAGGCTAGACTAGTCTTTCATCAACTCAAAGAACAAGCTTTCTTTTGCTCTTGTTAAGGCACAAATGACTACCTCCGATGCCTGGAAACTCTTGTAGAAAACACTGTTGAGAGCAATCGTCCCTTAGCTCTATTTGTTGACTTCCAGAAGGAAAGTGGAGTAATCAGATCAGGTTTTTGAAAATAGCTCCTTTTTTACATACTTACTAAGAATTTTTTTTGTAACTCAACAGTCACAATGAGATTGCTGGATTCATGTATGATGTATGATCACTTAATAATACCTGAAGATAATAATTCCTTGCTAAAAACTCTTTCCGATTTGCAATTAGCAAGAGACCACTCTGACGTCAAAGGTTACAACAACTTCATCAAGAGCTCCTTTCCTTATTAGCTCAGTAGACATGAACCAAGAAACATATTGTCCTACATTACAACGAGAAATCAGAGTGATGACTTTAATGAAACAGTAGCAAACTTTTTTGTGAATAAAAATGTAGGATATTATCATTAGATTTTTTGTTGCGTTTGGTATCTTATAATATTTGTAGGTTGGTTGTGATGAAACTTTATTTTATTGTTATTATGCAAAGTGCAAAAAAAACAAAAATTCGAGATCATTCAAGAATAATTTGAAAATTTGAACATTATGCATTGCAATAAAATTAAGTTGAATTTCTCACTCAAGTTTTAAATGAACGGTGTTTGTTGATTAGAGAGCTTGTTGAGTTAGCTCCCAAGGTAACAGGGGATAGATAACTTCAAATTTCACATAATTGAACATACTGGACTACCCCAGAATTCAATTTAAGCTTGCATTAATATAGCAATCCATCAGAAACAAACCTATCCAAATTAACGATCATTAATATATTTACAGAGAAACATAGTATATATATAGATAGCCTATCCATTTGAGGGCCACTACGTGTTCGTGAATGATAACTTCAGAATGTGCTTTTGCGAGGATCGAAGTAGATAACAGTATATTGTTTAAGGAGAAAATATAATCCTTCAGAATTTGTAATGAGTTACTTTAATAAGTATAAATCACATTACGGTAAAGTTATAAAATATGCTATTATGAATTGATAATGCGAAAAATAAATCAAAAGAAATTTGGAGCATAATGAATGTAAGGAGAATTTACAGTATAGAGGTGATTATCAGAACGATATAAATATAGATTCAGATAGTTTTTATAGCCGAAAAGTTGAGAAAAGACATGTGTTCTGATGCTGCTCCTATGGTTTGTCTAAGGAATGTATCTGTAATTGATTCATTTTGTCTGTATTATACTGAAGTAGGTAAATGAAATAAAAAACGTATTGCGTATAGCATCAAGCACAATCAAGATGGTGGATGGCACAGACGTCTTGTCTATGGATCCTCCTGAAAATGAAATAAATTGCAGTGCATGTAAGAGAAAAGTAACTAAGAGTATGCAATCCGTTGTGTATTGTATGTGAATTTCGCGCATAATAGTTGAAATCGATAAAAGCTGATCGAGTGCTGTATTGTTCTGGCAAGGTTAGTTTTGAGACTCTCTATGTTTATCGTGTCTCTAGTGAAAGATAGTGTGGTTAGTAGAACTGAAATGAGCCTCATGCAAGATCTACTTGAAATGAGAGGAAAAAATTGAGAGGAAAAAATTAATTATTAGAAGAGAGGACATGCGCCCGACATAGCAAATATTTGGGAAAGGACCCCGCAATATTTAAATGGAAATTGGTTACCCGTGATATTTGGATGAAATTTAAATATGTTGTTGGGGATGCCATAAGCAACATTTTTTACCATGGGCACAACCCTGTATATATGACAGGTGAGGCGTGGTTAGCTGTCAAATATTGGAACCTTATATCCAAAAGCAGAGTCACTATGGCAGATTCTGATGAACAAAAAATTTATTTCTACTAAGTCGACCAAGTTAAGTCGAAAAATGTCAACCATTTTGACACCTGTCAAAACCCTGCCAAATGGCAGCACTCATCTTTTTCATTTTTCAATATTTCATGATGTCATTTGACATTTTTAACTTGTATGTAAATTCTGAATTCAAAAATTGAAAAAAAAAAGACAGAACTGTCAAAACCTGTCATTTGTTTTAGAAGAAAAAAATACTTTAATTTGATTCTTTTTTGTTTCAAGGTAGTTTATTGGTGATAAAATATTAAACAAAGTTTGGGTATGTCACATTTTGACAACTGTCAGAGTCAAAATGTGACATGCATGAATTTTGTTTAATGTTTTATCACTAATAAACAACCTTGAAACAAAAAAGAACTAGATTAGAGTATTTTTTTCTACTAAAACAAATGACAGGTTTTGACAGTTCTGTAATTGTTTTTCCAATTTTTGAATTCAGAATTCACATACAAGTTTAAAATGTCAAATGACATCATGAAATATTGAAAAATGAAAAAGATGAGTGCTGCCATTTGGCAGGGTTTTGACAGGTGTCAAAATGGTTGACATTTTTCGACTTAACATGGTCGACTTAGTAGACATAGATACTTCGTTTATCAAAATCTGCCATAGTCGCTCTGCTTTTGGATATAAGTTTCCAATATTTGACAGCTAACTACGCCTCACCTGTCATATATACAGGGTTGTGCCCATGGTAAAAAATGGTGCTTACGGCATCCCCAACAACATATTTAAATTTCATCCAAATATCACGGGTAACCAATTTCCATTTAAATATTGCGGGGTCCTTTAAGGGAAGTTGTGATATGTAAAAGAAACGAAAAATTTGTGAAACGTCTACTTTATTATTAAAGTAAATCGTACCGTTTTCATCCTGGAACTAACGAGGGGAAAGAGCACGGCAGAGGAACCCTCGATCTAACATTTCTCAAAAATCGAAACATACTGTGTTATTTCAATAGTAATAACTGTGGGTCAATGATTCAATAATTTGAGTCAATAAAAGTTTAAATTAGGTACCGCCCCTGTTCTTGTGCTAAAATTTCAATTACACACACTACATTCAATCCACACTACCTATATTCAATACTGAAGAGTTTTTTTGTTAGTAGTAGTGCCGCGAGACGAGACTTAGGGTTGGTCTCGTCTCGTCTCGACATCTCGAGACGAGATCGTGATTTAGTCTCGGTCTCGAGTACCAAAGTCTCGTCTCGTCTCGTGTGGTCTCGCCTGGTCTCGAGTTATACAGGGTGGGTGTCCGAAAAATTGCGTAAAAACTCTTCTCTACGTGGTGGAGGACCCTACAAGGAACTCTAGAAAAATACTTTAAAAAATCTAGTCGCAATCTTAAGAAAGTTATTTGCATTTTAATATTTATAAAAATTGGCAACACTGGAAATATCCCGTTGATAATATGTCAGAGAATTGAATTAAATACCCATGTAACTACCTGAAGAATTCGAAGGTGAATTTTCACATCTACCTCTTCATATTACCAAGAATAATGCTGGAGAAGGATTTTTTCAATTTAATTATTTTTCTAGGGTTTCTTAAAGGGTCCTCTACTACGTGGAGAGTTTTTACGCTATTTTTCGGACACTCCTGTATTTATGGTTTTTGTTTTTATATCATAACGGAAGTCCAAATTGCCACAGTGAAAATGCAATTAGTGAAAAATCACAGTAAAGAGTAACCCTGATATTTAATTTACTGATTTCATATTCAAATAGCCCAGAATAGTCCAATAATAAAGCTATGAAAGAAAAATTTTAAGTGTAATCTCGAGACTACACGAGACTGTCGCCGAGTCTGGTCTCGTCTCGTCGAGACTTCACGAGACGAGACCAAAAGCCAGTCTCGTCTCGAAAAGTCGAGACGAGACGAGACGAGACGAGACGAGACCAGTCTCGAGTCTCGCGGCATCACTATTTGTTAGTTAGCCAGTTTTCCAGCAGGTACTGAGGTCCCATACGGTAAGCTACTCAGCTATAGTTGTTTTTGAGCGAATATCTCTAGATTTAGATTGATTATTTCAATTTGCTAGGATATTCTCTCGTCAGGGTAGGAAAATGTTAGTAAATTCAACAAGGCCCTAATGTATGAACGCTCTAAATTCAAAAATCAAAATCCCAGCACAAAAAGACAGCACATAATTTTTTAGGTTTTAATTCACTTCTTTATCTGTGTTGTTTACAGCAGGAAACGATTTTTGTTAAATACCTGAACAATGCACAAAAAAATTTATAAACAAAGAAAAAGACATAAAAATGGAAAAATGATACTTGTATAAATAATTGAACTCTCAAAAACAAAATAACAATTATTCAACTGACCTGGTGATCGCTCCTAGACACACACACTAATATTAAATTGGATTGAACAATAAATTTAATGCAAAATAAAAATGGAAATTGAATAATGAATAACTACAGACACGCATCTAAAGGAACCAGCCCAGCTTCTTCTCTAGTCTAGTTGCGTATTCTCTATCTCCCGTTCGCAGTACCGTTCCTTGTGGTCGAATGCGGTCACCCCTAAATTTGATGGTGCAGACATGGTTGCAACATTTACTTTTATTCAGTAAACATTTTTTTTTTTTAATTAAGATTTGAAGAAATAATATTTTAAATAGGTGGTTTTTCTCAAAATGTTAAAGAAATGGTGTGATGCAAACAGCCTAACTTTTAGCATAAGCAAAACCAATCTTATAACATTTAGGGAGAACGCTCCAAATATTTTGCTGAATGATGGAGCTGTGCTAAATATGGACTGTGCAACTTTTTTGGGAGTTTTTATTGATTGTAAATTGAGATTTGATACACATAATATAATGTCAAGGAAAATGTTGGCCTCTGCTTGTTATGCTATTGAAATTGTACACGCTGAACTTGGAGCCAGAATAGCAATAGGTATATATTTTTTTCTACTGACGTTTCATAATAGCAACTTTTCGATTGTCATTTCAGTTTTGAAACGACATTCTTTTAGGCACTGAGTGCGTGAAAGTTACTTTTAGGCACTCAGTGCGTAAAAGTGACTTTTGAATGCGTAAAAGTGACTTATGAGTGCGTAAAAGTAATTTTTAAGCACTAGTGCCTAAAAGTGTCATTCATTATTCAGAAATAAAAAACACACTAAACACATATTTGAATTTTGTTTTGTATTTATTATGAATATTGAAAATGGAATTACTGAATTGAACGTTTGGGTTACTCAAAACAGAACTTTGTGTTATTACCTACTTTCTAGGATTAATTATTGATGTCGAATTTTGAAAAGAAAATCGCATGAAAAGTGTCAGGTGTCAAGTAAAAGCAGGTAACAAAGATTTTGGGCGACTTATTCACATGAAATAAAATTGTGTTTTTTTATTATAAAATGCCAGTAGAAAAAATCTTGTATACAATACGTTACGAAACGATGTCTTTTAGTCACTCGACGTGTTGTCCAACTCGGCTTTGCCTCGTTGGACAATTTTCACATCGCGTGCCTAAAAGACGCTCATTTCGTAACTTATTGTATAAATAGCTATTTCCTTATAGAGACTCATTTGAGATATGGCATGGCATACAGTTTTGGGGCTTTGCCGGCCAGCATTTTTGTACAAATCTATTCTATTTTTGTCTTACAGAAGAGGGCTGTGAGATATTTGAGTAGTGCGGGTCACAGAGATCACTGCAGACCGCTGTTTATTAATCACTTTCCTCTGTAATGCAAAAGTCTGAAAAGTGATAAAAAGTTTGGTTAACTTTGAGTTTCACGTTTTTATATTTTAAGGAATTTTAGCCGTTTTTGATTTTTTTTGTGAGTCTATGACCACTGAGTTTAAAATGTAGGTACTTATATTTATTTCCAGTTTTGAAGCTCTTATATACAATGAAGCTTTTTTGATTTGATTTTATTTGAGTGACAAAAACAGCAGTTTTTGCAAGGAGAAAATAATTTTTCTCACTATACTTTTTCTATGAACATGTTTTGCTAGTGTCGAAAATGAATTTTTTGTAATTCAGTTACGAAATGTCACCTTTTTGACATTGTTTTAGTTGTCAAAACTGGTTCATTTTAACACAAATTCTAATACAGTGTTAAAATGAGATCTCATTTCATCACTGAGTGTTGAAATAGGATTTAGAGTGCGTTCCGTGTCAGTGTTAAAATGAGTTCATATTTTGAGTTTTAAATATTCCGAATGAATCACAAAAAATCTTGTATGAAACACATCGTAAAAGGGCTGTTTTTCAGTTTGACACAATTTTCAACCTCTTCATAAAATTCACCCCTCTGTTGAGGCAAGAATCTTCCGGCAATTTTTTTTTCTAATATTATGAATAAATAATAAATTTTTAAATTTGAAAATGTACAACATTTTCAACAATATTTACAATAAAACAAATGGTGGGTATGTATTTTTTTGCCAAAAATCAAAATAAATTAAAATGTCAATTTGTTTTTATCCAACAAAAAAAACGAGACACGATATTTGTATTCGACCTTTTAAAATGTACCATTTTTCATTTCTGGCATTTAAAAATAATACGAAATATTATGCAAGTGAGCATATAGTTTAATTAATATTATTTGTTGTTCAATATTGCTGAAATGTATTTTTTTCAGAGAGAGATATAAATAATATATTTGTGCCAAGGTTTAAAGCTTTTGCATATTTTTCACTAAACTTTTCTCAATCACTATCCTACAGTTTAGCCAAAAAAAAATACAAATGAAAGTAGGATTAAAAATCGATTTACTATCCGCCAAATTGCTGATATCCAACACGTTGTATGCATAATAATCGCACGTTGAATAACAAACCTTTCCAGTCGACCATTTGTTTTGTCTCACAATATTGGTATATGCTAATAAGACCGTATTTGGAGTACATGTAAAATTTCTCACCGATTTCATCTCTCACTAATCAATAAACAGATGCTACATGACATGCTACACTCAATTTAGAACTATTTTTCTCAAACTGAAATGATTCTAATTCTAAATGAAATTTTTTTGTATAGCTGCACTAGGCACAGCAAACAGAACTAATATTTGCATCAATAATTTATGTTAAGAGTATTATAAGCTATCCCACTTGATATTTGTTTATTAAATTAACTAAATCAAAATTGCAGCAACTTTACCAAAGAGTTGTGTGTCATATGCGATTAATTATGTTATGTTTTCTTTGAAATCCATTTCTTCAATGCATTATTCTTGAATAAACTTTTCATACACCATTTCACCTTTTTTTAAATGTCCATTACACTCGAATGTCCTTTCACAGTCCCCCGAACCGTAATAAAAGCCTTCACATTGATATTTTCATTGAACATAACTGAATTTACAGGGCGTGAGAGAGAATGTCTGATATGTCTCGTTCTTGAACCGTCAGAAGTGGGCTTTGGACTTGAACTGTATATGTATACAAAACTCGATCCGGATAACTGGATGAAGAAAGTGGCGTCGCGACGCAGGCGTGTACCAGAGGAAAAAGCGGGACGCGACGCTTGGGGATGTACCACGAGATGCTGTGGAATTAGTTTGAAAATAGTGTTATGGATTTTATCTGCAATTCGATTGGAACTTAGTGGGAATATTGTTATTATCACGTCATTTTGATAATGCTTTCGAAACAATGTATCGAAAACAATTTATGTAAGTATTCGAATCGGATACTTGACTTTTTAAATGTAATTCTTTACAAATAATAAATATCTATATGTATAATGGGGATTGGGGGGTCCGAAATTTTTTTTAGGTGTGATAATGAGCGTATGTTCTTTACCGATGTGTGCAAACTTTAAGTAGGGCAGGGTTTATGTTGCCTATGCTCAATAGGCTTGAGGGGAAATGCTTTGAAAGCCAGATCAAATAATTTATTTGAAAATGTTGAAAATGCACTATCGATGTCATCAGAGAGGCAATCCCAATCAATTGTTTGACAAAAGCGCTTGAAATTAATGAAATTTTTTAGGAAAAGTTTGTGAGTACTGCTTCATAATCTGAAAACCCTGAACTAAAGATAGTACAGTCAGCGAAGCTTGGATCAAAAGATGACACGACGTAGTCAATAGTGCTAGATCTGGTTTTAGTAATTCAGGTTGGAGATTGAACATGCATGACCATACCAAAAGATTCAGGTATAGACTGAAGAGAATCTTGAGCAGCACACACACACTGGAAAAATCTATGTTAAAGTCGCCACATAAAATTAATTTACTATTAAGAGGGAGGGACTCAAGCAAGCTTGGTGAGTTTTGAAAAAATGTAACCAAGTCAGCGTCAGGAGTTCTGTAAATGCAAACAATGTAGAGGTCATAGATATTGTTGTAGACTACAGAAAATTCAAATAATTTTTCAGATAACAAATTATCAAACTTGGTTACCGCGGAAAAGTTGTTTTTAGTGGACATTATTACAGTACCTCTATGAGATAGTATACTTCGAGTTAGTATACCTATATAGATACTGTGGTGTAGTTTTTGACATGTTCAGTTATGGCAATAATTTCTGGAAGATGTAGGTGTTCAAATAATAAATATAATTCATCGGTTTTGTGTCTAATGGACTGAATATTGATGAGAAATACAACTAAGTTTGCTATCGTTTATTGTGTTATAATTTGAGTATCTGAATAATTTGATTAAAAACTGAAGGTGTTTTAACTGTTTGTTCGTCTCTAATCTTTTTATCTGCATATTATAGATTCTATTTTTGAAGATCTTGTCTTTCAATATTTGAAGATTTTTTTTTCTAATTGAAATTCCGTTTTTTCTCGTCTCTTGTAAACGTATTCGTAATATTATATTGATCTCCGGTTTTCTTCTGAATTCTAATGTTATCTATGGATTTTTTTACTATTATTTTTTCTATCATGGGATTTGTTTTGGGCATAGATATAATTCAGAATCCGTGAAATTATTTCATCAATATTTATTGATGTATTTTTCAACACCTTTCTCTATTGTTTATAAATTGGCTAATTTGAATTTGATTTTGGTTCGGCATTATGATGAATAAATAACTTTGATTTGTAATTGGATTGCGGATCTCGATCAGCATGCGTATTTAATGCTGCTTTTTCATATTTTATTTCATAGTCAAATTATAATTATTTTAGACTCCATCGTACGTACGTACTAATGTAGAAGTTGGATTCTTTTACGTTGAATAATGGTTGAGCGACAACTTTCTCTCAGAAACGTAAGGACGAAAATATAAGATTGCCTAAACAATCGCTCATACTTCTTTTTCAATAGAAACATTCTGGTGGGTTCAATTTCTACTCGCATGTGCTCTGCAAAGGTCACTAAACTAGACCTCAGGATAAATGCATCAGTATGCAAACTATATCAAAATAAACTTCGAACTTGGATCAGAAATTGAACATATTGAAAGTCAGCTTTTTGTTAGTCACGGTTCCCACAGCTCTGCATCCACTCCTCAAACTGCTAGTTCCAATCTTGATATTGAAATACATTGTCGGAGGTCTTTCAAAAACAATTTCCTATGAACAACGTGAATATTTTCAATATGCGCCTCGCAAAAGGAATTTCTAAGTCTGTCCAAATTGTAACCCCTTTTGGAATTAACAAGAGGCCCATAATATGTTCAGTTTGTTTAGCGAATAATCATTAGGGATAAGTCAATAGTTTAATAAGTACAGAATGGCAAGAGCGCCACTGAATTTATAAAATAAATAATTAGAATTCATAAAATATAGAAGTGAAAATTCAGAAACACACCTAAAAAAATTATCAGCAAGTGGCAATTGATAATTCTGAAAAGGACATAAATAAGGCATATAACTCAACTAAATCTTGACATAAGTAAAACAATAAAACATTCAAGCAATTTTCAAATCAAAATAGTATATTCTCACAGTGAGGTTGAAGATGAAGAATTATATAATTTCAAAAGATGAAAGCAATTGTTGGTGAATCAATAAATTCAATAAATGAAGATTAACTCTCAATCAGAATCATCAAATTCCAAAAAAAAGTAATATTTACAATGTACGTTATATGTAATATGTAATATGTACAGGGTGTTTCCCTATATTTTGACCCCTACCCACAGCTTTAGCTATACGAGGTTGAAAAAAACTTTAAATACGAAAGTTGTAGGGTTTTATGTCTATTATCTTTTGCAAATGTCAAAATGGGCAAATGATAGGTGCCAACTGTCACAATGACAAACACTTGCATTTTTCAAATGGAACACCTTGTATATTTTCGGCTAGCAGGATAGATTTTTTTCTTCTGATTCCAAATATATCATATATGTTGATATTTGGTTCAGCTATGCACTTTTAAAATTGAATAGCGCAAAAACAACTGAACCAAATATCAACATATATATGGTATATTTGGAATCAGAAGCAAAAAAGCTATGATTCTAGCCAAAAATATACAGGGTGTTCCATTTGAGAATTGCAAGTGTTTGTCATTGTGACAGTTCGTACCTGTCATTTGCCCTTTTCGATATTCGCAAAAGATAATAGACATAAAACCCTATAACTTTCATATTTAAAGTTTTTTTTCCACCTCGTATAGCTAAAGCTGTAGGTAGGGGTCAAAATATAAGGAAACACCCTGTCCCTCAACATACTTGCGATATAAGTTCATTAACAGTCGCTGGCCATATTATCATGAAATGAAAATGTAAAAGATTTAAGTTTCCAGAAAATTAATTAAAAAAAAAAAAAATGAATGAACGAAAATTGTATCGATATATAGGTATGGTCAGCTTCTGCTTGATGAATAAATTTAATAAAATCACCTTGCACCTGTGAGAAATCGAAAGTTAGGTTAAATGATCAGGAGATACAGGGTGTCCCACGACGTTTTTCCCAGATAATAACTTCGGAACGCGTCATCCAGAATAATTGAAATTTTGGAGATCTAGGTAACTTCTTGTGCCGCTTCTCTTCTACCATTGTCATCCAATTTCACCACTTTCGCTTCAATTTCGGTCAAGTGACGTCAACTTTCGAATATTAAATATAACTCAAGGTATATTATGGCGTTTTTCGACGGAAAATTAAATTACAAAATCGGCAGTGCCATATTTGTTAAGGCTTTGTTAAAGAAAATGATAAAAAATTATATAGTGGAGCATACGATGATGCATTCCGAAGTTATCGTTTGGGAAAAACCTTGTGGGACACCCTGTATAATAAAAACCCTCAAATATATAAGTATAGGACCCAAGTTAAAAATTGATAAATCTTTAATAAATTCGATAAATCTAAAATCCAGAAAATCAATTTTTCCGCCATCACCTCGGTGTCAAGACTGCGAAATTAAAATTAAAATATTTATGTCATACCAATACATTATTGTGTTTTTATACCTTAGATACCATCTACGTAATTCATTACTTTATGCCCGTGCGGGCATAAAGTACACATTATGGCCCGCGCGGGCATAAAGACGCAAAAAACAGTTTTCAATTAACTTATTATTTATTAAAAAAATATAAGTTTAGGCTTATAAACATATTATTCAGCATATTATTTTTGTCAAAAAATAATGATGTTTGCACACTGATACTGATGACAATTTGCAAAGTGACACTTTTTTCCCAGGTATTTATTATTCACAACCAACTGGTATGACATAAAAGTTTGTATGCACCACGGGTACTAATAGATATATATATACCCTCGGGCGACTTACGAACCCTCGGGCCAGAGGCCCTCGGCTTTGTAAGACTGTCGCCCTCAGGGCATAATCATCTACTTAGTACCCTTGATACATAAATAACTATTACATGTCATATCAGTAAAAATTCAATCAATTATGTTTATGATATTTTGAACTGTAAACATCTCTTTACTGAGCTCCATTTCAAACGGTAAAGAATCTCCTAACAGGCTAGCCCGTAATAGTTATTTACCTAACAAATGCGGAAAGTGATACTGTACCGCACGCAACGGCAGTTGACCGAACTCCGCTTCGCGTCGTTCGGTCAAGCCGTTAAGGGCGGTAAAGGCACTTTCCGCATGTGTTAGGTACAAAATTTTACCTATGAGCATCTATATCTCCAAAAAAAGGCATTGATAAAATTAATTAATGAATCAGATTGATTAATGAAATAAGATTAAATTTAGAAATGATGAAAAATCCATTTTCTGAAAAAGAAAGGAATTTTGATTATAAATATCAAATTCTACTTTACCGCACACTATGCGGTAAAGTGCACTTGACCGCACACTTTGTAATTCACTTTACCGCATACTATGCTGTAAAGTTAACTTTACCGCACACTATGCTGTAAAGTTAACTTTACCGCATAGTGTGCGGTAAAATGATACTTTTCATTTTCAAATACGTGCGGTAAAGTGCACTTTACCGCACGCTCGTAGGTAAATAATTCCACGGACTAGTTATAACGGGCTCATTTTCATCAATAAGTACTAAAGCAGCATAGGTACATGTTTATTGATAACCATAATATACAAAACACAAGAAATTTAAGAACAATGATATTTACAAGTATATACATTAATTATACAAGCAGCTGCAGACACATTCTTCGAAATTAAAACTTCGCCTCTCGAAGATGATGCAGAGGCAACATCTGAGGCAACGTCATTTGATATTGACTGATTACTTGAATCTGTTCGCAACTTTCGTGTAAATTATCCCTGCGTTTTTATTCTCATCAAATTTTACCGCTGGATCCACCATTCTATGGCCGTCATTGTCATTTTCCATTCACTAAACAAAGATAGCTAACTCATCGGTGAAGTCACCGATGAGAATAAAAACGAGGGGTATGCTAAAAATATTCAAATCAAAATATCATAAAACATTGTACAATTCTCGACCGTTACCTGAAGTTCACGTTCTCGCACGGATAACAAGCTCGCAAGCTCGCTTGTTAGGTACCGTGCTCGCACGTAAACTACTAGGTAACGGTCTTGTATCGTAAATAACTATAATTGATCATAAAATAGATAATAAAAAATTAAAAATGACTTACTACGAGGGGGTTCGAAATTCAACGCTTCGGAATAAAATGGTAATCACAAGATTTTCGATTTAAATTTTTTCGGTATTTAATGGACAATTGCCTTACGCAACTTTATTTCGTTAAAATAGTGCCTGATGGCCGATAAAGTACTTTTTTTCCACGAGAATTGTTGTCTAAGGAAGATGGCGGTTGTCAGCCCAGGATCGACCTTTCAGGACCAAAGACAAATTTGAAAGGAAAGAAACGAACAAGATGAACAGGCAGAGCTTTCCCTCAAAAAACAGCTAACGGAAACGGAAAGTGTTAGTACTAAACTGGTACTTCAAACCTAAACGGAAATTGTGCCTTCTAGTTTAATAATTGCTAATATTATTAGCAGCAGAAACTTTTTTTTTTTAATGCTAGTCTCCAGACTGTCAATATTAAAGGTAATAATTTATTGAACTTCCTACTGTAGTCAGGGTTGGAAAACCAAATGAAATTCTCAATCGTCACTAACTAGTAACTAGTGTTCCTATCAAATACTTACTAATTAATTAGCTGTGTTGAATTGGACGGAATTCATGGACAATCAGCAGATCTACATCGCTCAAGATCTATCTTCAGCGATCTTGGGATACTGAAGAACCACAGCATGGATGTGCTGAGAAGAATCTGGTTCTAGGGCATGTCAACGGTGTTCCAACGATATCCACAAAGAACATTGAGCTTTTCTTTACTCGTTTAGGAAGTAGAGCGGCTCCTATTAGATTGTTCGGGGTCTCTGTTCCAAAACCCATAACTTGTAGCCTCGCGTCTTCTGGATATGATATTTATCGCGGTTAGAGAGTCCTGGCTCCAACCTGATATTCTGGATTTAGATTTTTTTCCAGAATTGCACGGTCAACCTATAACCGACTCTACTTCAAATGTAAAGCTGAGTAATTGCCTAGTAGGCGTGTCTCCTCTTCGGAAGAGGCTTTAATTGACATCATTCCCAGAAATGAAAAAATCCGTCAATACCTCCAAGCTCACAAATCTACTTATTACTTGAAAGTTTTCAATCAGTGCGGATCGAGAACCAGTAAGTAAGACTACAGAGTCAAACAAAGGCTGCTACGCTTCCAACTTTTGGTCTTGCATTCAAAGTAATATCGCCCAGTCTCTTATTCCTGCTACTATAAGCTATGATAGTCGTCCCTTCCATCGATCTCAGAATATCGTCTTCAGGTTTGCAAACAATTTCAAAATTGTCTCAAAAACTCGGAGCAGGTCTAGCTTTTCACGAATTCCGTGTTTTTAGAGACAATTTGCATTCGCACGATCACTTCTGAAAATCTTACGTCTGCTTGCAAAATACTGGAGGACAAATCCATTGCTTATCCAGATGGCATTCCTAGCTAGACTGGTGACGGAATGATTCCTTTTCATAAGGAACCTGGAAGTGTGCCAAAGTTTTTCTCGAGCCAGGATGATCCTTCGCTAGTTGAAAATTATCGTAACATTACTATATTTTGTAACTTCTTTAAGGAGATTATCTCACATAAACATCTTTGCTCGAGAATTGAAAACGTATTTTCGATTTACCAACATGAATTCTAATCTAAAAGATAGTAAATGACTGGTGTTTGTTCTTTCTCAACAATTTCAACTGATATGTACAATGTCCCAATAGGAAGGTAGACATTATCTACACTGTTATGCATTAGGGTTTTGACCAAATTGATCCTCACACACTGCTGCGTTGCAGAAGGCATACAACCAGCTTGGTTTCTCTGACGAGCTTGTTTCCGTTTCAAAATTCTACCTTCGTAGTCGATTTGTCGAAATAGAGGGATTTAGATCAGAGTTATTTAGTCTTATATCAGGCCAGGGGCGTAGTCACCGGTGTTCCGCGTGTTCCGCGGAACACGGGCCCGGTAGCTCAAGGGGCCCGGTTCTGCATGTCAATATTATTTTTTCTTCTATTAGGTAAAAAAAAATACATTCCAAGCTAATTTATATAAAAATAAAAATCATGTGTAGTATCGTACACGTCTCAAGAAGTGAGACTTCTTAAAAACTATTTTCTTCCTTATACAACTTTTAGACTTAAGAGTATGAGTTAGGGTAAAGCACTGATCGGGTAAAGACGAAGAGCCAGACAAAAGGCAGAACCACTCCATAGTATGCCAGGCATGTCATGTAAACTCAAGATCCTGCAATTCCTGCATTGTGCTTTGTTGTGCTCAAGGTTGTTTGAGAGAAGTAGGTTGCCTGATAACTTTATGACGTCATCTGGGGTGCCGAAACATAATGCAAATCTCTATGAGTGGCACCCCAGATGAGTCATCAAGTTACCCATTATACCAAACAACCTATTAACTTTAGGAACCTTGGTTGTGCTGCCCTCTAATGAGGTGAGTTCAGCTTTCCGGAGAATCCAGAAATATCATAATATAGAGGGTACCATTTAAAAACAAAACTTAATAACGGTACAGCTGTTCTTGTATAAAATATTAACATGAAAAAGTGAAAAGATCTCAAGGAAAAATCGACTTGTTTGAGCGTTTTTTCGAAAACGCCTTCATTTATTTTATATTGAATATGTTCCATACTTTAAGTTCACCCTGTACTTATATTTGAAAAAAAAATATGAGGTTCGTTTCACCAGGATTCATACTTGACCTTGAAACTTGAAAAAAGAGGGTTGTCGTAGATTAATTCATATGACACATTCAATTTTTTTGACAAATTAAAATGAATGACTTCTGGTTTAAGAACCGACGTACGTTTTTGACGTCATTGATTTGTTTCAGTCAATTTTTATTTGTTAAACAAGGAAGGCAAATGCGGGTAGCAAGTACAAACCCTGGCGAAACAAACTTTATACAGGGTGACTCAGAGTAAATTTTCCTTTTCGAACGCGTCCTGTACATCCAACTTAATATTTGTGGAGGGGTTAGCGCTGGCAATTTACGGCGACTGCGTAAGGTTATCAGTAAATATGGAGCAGTGATCGAAGAAGCAACGCGCGTTTAGTGTCGAGGCGTTTTTTAAATCAAACGATTCATATGTCGCGGCACGGCGACGTTTTTGTAACCGTTACAATATTCGGCGTATACGCGATACTCATCAAAAATTCAGACAAAGTGGTCCAATTGCAAATCCGAAGCGTCCCGGCCAACAGAAGTCCATCAGAAGGCCCGAAAACATTGGGATTGTGGCGATTGTGCGACGTGCTGCGACTGAAAATCCGAAGCGCTCAATTCGAAAACATGGCGGGACGCTTCTGATTTGCCAATTGCCACTGTACCACTTTGAATCTTTGAACCCACGATTTCAATACATTTTTTGACGTAGCGTCACGTATACGCCAGATATGGTTACGGTTACAAAAACGTCGCCGTGCCGCGACATAAGAATCATTCGATTTAAAAAACGCCTCGACCATAAACGCGCGTTGTCGTTCGACCACTGCTCCATGTTTACTGATAATCCGCACGCAGTTGCCGCATATTGCCAGCGCTAACCTCCCCACAAATATTAAGTTGGATGTACAGGGCGCGTTCGAAAAGGGAAATTTACTCTGAGTCACCCTGTATATATTTCCATCATTTCTCAGTTTTTTCATCTCGCAGGAGTAGGGGCCCGGTAAAATTTTTGAACACGGGCCCGGAACATCGTCAATACGCCACTGTATCAGGCGTTCTCCGAGTTGGGTCCGGGTCCACTGTTCAACTTGTTCATCAATGCCTCAATTACCCCGTCGTATTGCAATAGAAATGCCTACGTTGACAATCTGAAAATAATCAACCGTATTGGTATATTATAATCGCAGTTTGTGCATCATTCCAGATCAGTATCAATACAATTATTCAATGATGCGCAGACTCGATTTCAACACTTCCAAGTTGGCGTTAAGGCTGTTTTATATTGAAGACATTAAAATCATCGTCATCCTTAATATGAAAAGTGAGATCGTCTTTAATAATATAAACTTCTAGAGGTAGGTACTGATGGTTTTGATTTTTGATATTGTTGATAGAATAACATCATAAGTCACGAGCGTCATTATTTGCTATAGGGGTCAAGATTTCTATCTCATCAGATATGTATTGTAAACAAATATGGCGGAAAACAAGTAATATTTTGACATTCAGCATTGTATTTATATGCATTCGTATTTCTTTCGTTAATTTTCTTGTTGTTCTCGTAGTTTTTTCGGTGGTTTTTCACTATATTTTTAAAATTTTGAATGTTGTGACTTTCTTTTGTGCATTTCGTATCCATACAACATGAAATATGGAAAATGGAGGCCTGTTTTTGAGTTTGGCCACAGTTTTATCCTACCTATCACCTCTTTTTATCCCACTACATGCAAAATTTTCATGCGATCACTATTTTTCTTAGGAAAATAATGAAAATGAATAAATCTGTCTTCATCTTTTCGGGAATGGCATTCGTATACACAGCAGTGTGTGTTATGCTTGGCCTTGGAGGCAGATGCCATTGAATTCCTGTAACAAGCACCTCACACAATAAAAACTATCCCATTATTATTTCTCACTTTTCGACACAAAGCACCAGTAATTTAAATTAGGAACGAACAGAAAACATCGAAAAAGAAAGAAAATATTCTAATACGGTATGTCAACAAACAATCTATTACTCGTTAAATTAGTTCCAAATATTTCAGCCGGGTGCCGCATTGAATTTTGAAATCGCCAATAGAAAATTTTTATTCTCAGAATACATATGATCGATCATAATATTACATATTGTGAAAATATTTGGTTAATCAAAATCGTCAATCCGTCTAGCCTTATTCTTCAACAAGCTGATTTAAATGAATTATATATTCTGACTGATGACCCCGAACGGTAGCGCTCGTGGTGCATTTTAACCCTGGAGGAAAGGCACAGAGGAAAGACCTCTAGTCGTTTATTAACCTCAGCCAAGCGGAATTCTAATAGAAATGAGGGAAAAGCGTTGGCAGGCATTTGGAGATTGTTATTTAAAATTTTTAGAAAATAATGACGTCATTAAAAATACCCATATCTTTCTTTGGCAGAGAGTTTTAGTTAAGAAACGTTAGAAATCGAAGTTAAGGCAAAAAGCGTTAAAGACTAGAGAGAATCGATTTATATCATTAGTCCGTAGATGTCGACAAGCGGTTTAGACAAAAAAACGCAGCATAAAAAGCTCGTGAATTTAGTAAGTGTTCTAGAGTCCGAAAAAAACTCAAAAAAATTGGTTCAAAATTATGGGTGAATAAAAGACCGGAAACTCCAGTCACTTACGATTAATATCATCGAGTGCTTTTATACACGTACTTTATTTCACTTGAAATAAAATTCAACGAGTTTTGTCCACATATCAAAGTGCATTTTGATTGATGGTAGAAAAAAAAAAAAAAAATTATATTTTTAGGGCATGCACAGAGTTTGTGGTGATTGATGGCGGCCGTAGGTTGTTGTACCTGTCTCGGACGGACGACTAAAATTAAGACTCAGTCATAACAACAATAAAGAAGAGAGAGCTTTTTTAATTATTAGAAAGTTGGCTTATTTGACTGTAAGTAACATTAGAAGAGAAAAATCGATCCTCGTAATTTTTTCCTATTTTCAATTGATGTATACAGGGTTTATCAGGTATGAGTATAAATATTTTAAAATCAGATAATATGGCCCATTTTAGGCTAAAACTGTTCTATTAACCATGAGTCAATTGTCAGTATTTTCAGAGTTATCGCAGAATTTAAAATTAGAAAAATGTTAACAACGTGACAACATTGTACAGGTAGGTAATAGGTATTATCTCTGCCAGAATATTAATGTAAATAAAAGTCGTAAATTTGAAAGGTTTTTTTTTTTGCGAGGAGTTTATTCATTTCCATCTGTTTACGTTTTTGTTTGCTATTGGCTTTCAAATAATGTAAATTATAACTTACATTTCTATCACTTTTCTTGTAAAAATAAAAAATGTGTCGTTTCATTAAGTTGTGAATTGCACTCAATGACATTTTTGCACTAAACATTCAAGAGAAAAATCAAATAATAGGTTCTGGTGAACATTAGGACCCACACAATCTAACAATTTTTGAATATGCAATAGAAACATTATTGCATTTTGGACTTATTAAAACAAAAAAAAATGATGGATGAACTGAGATTTTTGCCAAAAAAGTCCCTTTACGAGTATCACTTTTTCTGTTGTGGGAATGGGCGTGTGAAGTTAGAGTGGGATGTGCTGCTATGTCTACTGGTGTCTCTAAGAAAGTAGTGATACAACAATATTGATTTTTCAGAGATACTTGTTCATGGAAATTGCTTCAAAATGATAATTTGTTTCTATATGGTGAGAAATATTTAAAATTAATAAAATCAAAGACAATAAGTTGCTCGATTATTCCAGTGGTCCTAGAAAGTAACTCGAAATATAACTTTTTAATTTATAGAAATTGTTCTAGTATGTTGAATTTTTGCATGCAGAGCGATATTAAGCTGATAAGAACAGATATTATTCATTGATCTGTGTTAAAGGTTGAAAAGAGGATCACTATAATACCTATTTTTGAAGTGCGTGGACATGAATTTATGAAAAACAAATATAATTTCTATTAAATCTAAAAAATCACATTGACACTGCTGCTGGGCATTTTTTTAATATTGTGGACCACATTGGTCAGCATTATCCATTTGTGTAATTTTTTTTCACTTATCTATGTATTTATACATATTTTGATAAAATTGTTTTCTTTTTTTGATTTTTCTTTTGTTATCATTATTGGAACATTTATGGATTTAGGTGAATAAAGTTAAGTTGGTTTATGGTTAATTTTCCTTCAATAAAACGGTTTATTTAAAAAAATATATATATGCGAAATGGAAATAATTAACGAGTCTTCAAATTCACGTTGATGGAAAAACTTGGCAACATTGTAAGTACCTAGTAATGTTAGTGGAGTTTTAACATTGGATTGTTGTGTAAATGGTTTGTTTTATTATTCTTTTTGATGCGTTTCCTCCTTTCAAAAGTGCATTATCCAGCGATTTTTTTCTTTAAAACTGTTCTATACTAATAGAGGTTTCCTCTAAAAAAAAAAATAAAAGTGAAATTCTGTGGGTCCTTATGTTCGCCAGACCCTAAATAATACTTACGCAGCCACTTGCCAAATCCTTATTATGAAAATATTAATTTTTATTAAAAGCTTCTCAAAACACTAAAATCAACATGCAGATTTTGCGCACTCACGCTTCCTGTATCACGCAATCTTTGTAAAACGAGCATGATGATCTTTCATCAGGTATGGGTGCCTTTCTTTTCGGAAATCTTTCCCTGTAAATTCTGGCGGCTATTGAGCATTTTGCAACGATTCTGCCTAAACAAGTATCTGCACATTTGACGTTTGTAAACATTTTATTTTCAAAAAAGAATTAATTTGAATTACGCGCGTTTCCCAACTAGACAAGAAAAATCAAGAATCATTCAGTTCAACCAAGGTTCGACGTTCAACCACCTATTCTCTATTGTGCTATTTTGCCAGATGTTTAGATACCGATTTACATGTAGTTTTTTCAATTTTTTGTTATTGTTGTTGACTAAAAATGCATATTTACTTAAAAATTGCATAAACTATATTTATGTCCGACTGACCAATAAAGTGCTATTTATAGAACAGTTTTGCGTCAATAAAGTAGCACTTTATTGTACTAGTAAAATAAAGTGCTACTTTATTTTACTAGTAAAATAAAGTGCTACTTTATTGCCTACCTGGACTACCTGACAAGGTGGAACAGGTCCTGAAAACCCGCCAAGGTGAAACAGGTCCTGACAACCTGCCAAGGTGAAACAGGTATAACTACGCGAATTTTACTTTTTTCATTGAATTTTTTTAATTTTTAACAAAAACCAGTCGTAATCGTACATAAAATCATGTATATAACGCTTACATAAACAGGCTTTATTGACTTATTATTTAATAGCCTCGCTCGCAAGCTCGCTCGGCCATAAAATTATTCGTACAATAAAGCCTTACTTTATGTACTTGTTATATAAATAGCTATTTTTTACATCTCATAATGATGAAATTTTTTTTTTATCTTTAAAATATTCGTCAAAACTTCAAAGGCCATTTTCCTAAAAATGGTTGAGTTTGGACCCCATGTTGTATAAACTTTTTTTGTTCAAAATGGGCCATATGTTCACGTGTTGAAACTTTTGTAGTCAAACCTGATACACCCTGTATAGTGTATACCTACCATTACCAGGTGATTGATTTAAGTTTATCAACAATTCGCTCTATTTATGGCTTCAGGAAACATATCTCATCTATGTAGTTAGAAATTTTCCATTCCTCTCCATTTCAGTAACTTCTTATTTTCACTTTCAGTCTTCAAATTTATTGAGATTAAAATGACTATAGTTTTTTTTCTGAATCTTCCGAAAAGTTCTTCACTTATTTGATTGGCAGGTTGAATCACGCCATGTGTGGCATTTCAGCTTCTAATTGGACATATACATATTTATCCAATTAATTATACAGAAAAGTTATTTGTTGCTCGTTCCAACGCATTTTGCGATACCGTATTGCATTTTGCTGGCAGATTATATTTTAATAATCGGTCTTTAACGTTCTACCTCTTCCGATTCCCGATCTCTAACCATGTCTGTCAATTCACATTCTTTGCCTTGTTGAATTTACTAACATTTTCCTACCCAGACAAGCGAATATCCTAACAAACAAATTGAAGTAATCAATCTAGAGATAATCCAGGTATTCTTTCGATCTGAACAAACTGATTGTAATCATATAGGGTTTGTTCACGAAGCGTCAAAAAACAGTTAGGACCAATGAAATCGTTGCAAAACCGGATGACAATTGTTTGAAACAAACCTCAAGGGATCTCGATCAGTTTGTTCATATTGACAAAAATACCGTTAATGGCTCAAAAACAACTATAGCTGAGTAGCTTCCCGTATGGGACCTCCGTACCTGCTGGTGAAACTGGCTAACCAGCCAACTCTTCGGTATTCAATATAGGTAGAGTTGATTGAATGTTGTGTGTGAAATTCAAATTTTAGCACAAAGACAAAGGATGGTACCTACCTAATTCAAACTTTTATTTAATTATTGAATCATTGACTTAAATTATTGGATTAATGACTCACAATAATCATTAAAATTACACAGTATGTTTTGATTTTTGAGGAATGTTAGATCGATTGTTTCTCTGCCGTGGTCTTTCCCCTCGTTAGTTCCAGGTCGAGAACGGTACGATTTACTTTAATAATAAAGTAGACGTTCCACAAATTTTTCGTTTCTTTTACATATTATCATAACCTCCCTTAAATTTCCCTAATATTTGCTATGCCGGGGGCATGTTCAGTAAGTAGAACTGAGTTTCCACAACGTAGGTCCTATTCGTTTTTCATTAAATTTTTCAGAAGATTTGTTGTTTAAAAGGTATTAAAAATTCACACCGTTCAATCTTGCTGAACGAACCCGAGTATGTTATACTATAAGAGATTTTAGGTTGTATGTCTCAAGCTCAATCTTGCATTCTTGTTTTTCTCTTATGTTGCCCTTACCAGAAAGTTTTTGTTTTCGGCAGATAGTGGTCACTACCTCACATCCTGGAATTTTATGTTTGATCTCTGTTTTGTATGAGTGTAGTCAATAATCGTTTTTTGTTGTCTTGTGTCCTTTTTCCACGCGAATTTGTGTATTGCTGTATATTGAAAATAATTATTTAGAATTTTTGGGTTATTTTGTTGACATTGTTGATATATTTCTATCAGCATTTCTCCATTGTTATTTGATACCTTCTCTCCAAATTTGTCATTGCTTTTTGATCCTGTTCTTCTATTCATACCTATCTCCCAGCAATAATATTCCCCTTGAAGTTGAATCCTACTTTTATGATTGGATCACTGAGTTGTTGCTAAAATGCACCTTTTATACTTACTGTCATTCACTCTGTATATTCTCAAATTTATCATTTTCCCACCCTGAGGCGCAGTTTATTCATTTTTTTCGTATGTAAAATAATATTATTTTTTTCCTTCTTGCTCCATTGGCATTTGTTATACGCTAACGAATGAATCTTTAGTCAGTAATATCCTCAGAGGGTAATATCGTATTTCGATATAAGGAAATACAATATTGTTACAATCTAAATTGCTGCCTGTAAATTGAGCGGTATTCGATTTTGGCGGTTTCATTTGTGAAGTCCTATTGAGAATTGCAAACTAACGTCTGTATTTATCAGAAGTACAATGGGCAACTCTCTTTTACTCGAGGGGGAAACCACCTTAGAATTTTGGTGTACAAACTGATAGAATTTATTAGAATTTCTTAGAATTTTTTAGAATTATCAGTATTTTTGACATTGCTTCGACAATTTGACGTTTGATACACGCATAAAACGTCAAATTGTTAACGCAATGTCAAAAAAATGCGAATTTCGCAGTTATGAGTACTAGGCAGTTTTAGACATACAGGGTGTGTCAAAAAAGTGTAGGAGTGTGAACTTATATTTTTTTCACACCCTGCATATTGTGAGCTTATTTGTTAGTCCCTTTCAACCTGATTTCAACGATATACGATTGGATATGCCTATCTTCGATATTTATAGGAGAAAAACATGAAAACCCCTTTCAAGGTTTCATATTGAAAAAAGAAAAATTATACCATTTAAGCTTTAGAGAATTTTTTTTATTCATTAATAATATATAAGGTGAAATATTATAATAAATCCAGGTGTCCAAGTTATTATTATTTTTGAAAAAATAACATGAGAGACCTAGCAAGGGATTTTCGCGTTAGAATTTTTAGAATTTTTTGAAACAATAACAACATGAAAATTAGCATTTTTCAGAATTTTAGAATTTTTGGTGTACAAAATTAGGTAGGTGGATTCCCCCTCGCTTTTACTCATTTTAATGTAGTGTAATCTTACTACATAGGTACTTATATAAATTTTCACCTATTTATCTTCATTAAATTATGGTTCCATTTTGAATTAACTATTCTGAGTATTTTCTTTTATAAGTCTCACAAAGAGAAAATTTTCCATAAATGTTCCTGGTTGTCATAGAATAATTTCACCTTTGATCGGTCATGGAATAATAGAGGACATAAAAATCCATGCCTAATTTTATATTTGAGAAATTAAGAAAGTTTTCGGTTGGTTTCATTTACAACTGTTACTTTATTAAATTTATCGGTTTATTGAGTGCCGCCCTCGTTCACGTCTGAAAGGAGAAGCTTTAAAGCCGTTCGTTCATACGATTTCCATATTTTTGATATTTTCAGTTCCACGAACAAAGAGGAAAATACTTGTGTAATAACGTTAATGTCAGTATTGTGCTTATTTGAAGCTAAACGTAAGTTTGTGAGCTTGACGTGATCCTAATATGAGGTACATACATATAGAAAGGTACATAAATTTACATGGATTTTTAGTCATAAGATAATAATTTTTACTAATCTTGAGCGAGATATTTAGCAATGTTTATTAGGATTCTATGCATGATACGCAACAGAAACTGTGTATACCTACCTGGTTTGGTTTGCCATGATTTTCCCAATTTATGCTAATGGTATAGATCTAGAATCAACCTATAATATAAGGTTTGACAAAAAACAAACCGTTAGGGATTCTCTTTTCGCAAATTTTCAAGAAAATGCTCTGATAGGCCAAAAGAAGGCAAAATGTACGACTAACTAAAAGTTTTTTCACAAGTATAAACATATGGTAGTTTTGGTTCAGTCAAACTAAGACTGATGTATTCACTGAACTTTTCAAAAACAGAAATATCGGAATATATTATTTTGAAATACCTTTTTATCTGGTTGCTGTATAGGTCCAAACATAGGAATAGACCCAATTAAATTTGAAGACACTCAGGAACTTTGTCCAAAACAATTCAATCAACAGAGCAAAAATTAAATAAAATTAATCACTGAGAAAATGTTCGCATTTATTAGAGTTCCTGCCGTAGAATTTTCAATTAGCACAGCGTCTCTGATGTATGTTTTATTTTCATTTGTTTTGCACCCTCCTGTCAAAAACAGAGATATTCAATAATATTCCAAACATCATAATTGGTGCAACCCTTTAAGCGAATGTGCTAACTTATCGACGAACAATTCGTCAACTTATGTGGAAACCTTCTGTTAGGGACCGGAGTTGACTGATGCCACTCATGTTAGGAACCCGGAGTTTTCCGCTGGCTCCAATGTAGGATCTCGGATTATTTCTAGGCCTTGTACCTATTATTCGGTATTTTAATGAAGTAAAAAGTAAAACTCGAAATTACTTCAAGGTTTAGTTTATTTTAACTCTGAACTGAAACTGCTCTGGGACTTTGTGCTCTATAGTAGATATCTATTTTCAAAAGCGATAGGCGGCTGAAACGGCACTCTGTGTTACTATCGACAACATTTCGGCTACGTTCTCGGATCCTTTTATCATGCTACTAACCATTCGAAAAACGTAGTACAAATCTAGGGGAAACTCTAGGGAATTTTTATTTGATTCCTAAAAAATGTCAATATTATTTATTGAATTGACTGTTTGCTTGTTTGTCATTGGCTTGTTTATACCATAGTGCCATAACTATTTTTGCTTCCTGAAAGTTGAGTTTAAGTTTAAAAATTATGCTTTGTTGCCCATTATTAATTTAAATAACAATATTGTTGAAGAAGATGAGAAGCTTGAACATATTTGTCTGGAAAATATCCAGTGATGAGTGATGCCCAACCACCAACAACAGTGACTGTTTTCAAAAAGAAGATGTTAGATTTGAAGAAATAATCGGGCAAAGCTATACTATTTATGTGGCTACAAACTATGCAAGAGCAGAGCAATAGAGAAAGTATCAATAGCCATCAGGGTTCAGTTTCCTGTGACTCAAGACGAGAAAAATCTAATTGAAGCAGGATTTAGGGAAAAAATTAATTTTCCAAGTGTGATTACTAGTACACGGCCGATGGAACCCACAGTGAGTGAAATTATTATTAGACCACATGACGAAGAACCCTGGCTAATGACACCTAGAAAAAACACTGCTCCAGGAACTCCAGGGTTCAATTATAGCCCAAATCACATCCAAACACGAAATTGTATCGGTGTGTTCAAACAAAGATTTGTGTGTACTTCAAAAGTGTTGAGGCATGCCCCAGAAAAAGTTGGGCGCTTTGTTATTGTTCGAGCTATTTTACATAATTGCTCGGAAGGGAGACTGAATGGTCCCCGAACCTCATATCCGAAGGGATAACATTCAGGTACCGCAATGTAACGTTATGCAAGCAGGAGTCCAAGCAAGAAACAATTTGATTCGTCGTCATTTTATGCACTGATTTTCTAAAATGTTATTATAAAGATTTTAACCATAATATGTGTTTTATTCCGGGTTTTTCGCTTTTCACTCTCATGACAATGAAGATAATATTAATATTAATAATATAATCGGAAACCGGTGTCTGCTCGAAATAAACTAATAAAAATATTAAATATTATTAAATAAATAAGAAATAGGAATCGAATAATTATTTCTCAATATAAATATCGAATATCAACAACAACAATTCCGCAATTGTCAGTGTCATTCATGAAACTTCACAATGCACATGCGTCAGTAGTATTCGACACGTCTCGAGATGTAGAAATAAAATTATAAAATAAATCGCGTTTTATCGATATTTTTGATGCACAGAGTGCCAACCATGTAGAATCTTGTCGACTGATAGGATTCTACATGACACAGAGTCCCGCTCCTGATTTTACATACGTGCGACTGCTATCTCACCATCTGGAATAATAGAATTAGGTCTGGGAAAAGTACTCTATCTTTGGCGGCAAGTACACCCTCCATGGGTTATATTTATAAATATGTATTTACAATAATTTGGGTTCCTGCAATAGAAGTACCGAGTACCGACAAATGGAAACATCTTGTTGGGATATAGGTGTCTACAGGATATTGGTTGTAATAATAATTCCAGCTGGTACACCTTTAAAACCTAAATAACTAATAGGTTATAAAGTACCTAATTGATGAGGGACTAAACCAAACAGATGGTGGAATTTGTTAAAGAGAGAAAATATAGTGAACATAATGAACATAATTTTGTTATTACTAAAATAATGAATTTACTGGTTCACAACACTTCTATACAGGAAGTTGAAAAATCATTATCATTTCACACTATGACCTTTCGGTATATTTACCATTTCAAGGAAAAGTCACATTTTAAAATGTATTTCTTGATCCAGTATTCCCGATACTTGAGGTAAAATAGAATTTTGCTTTATTTTGGACGACAGTCTATAATCGAAAAAAGGACAACGTAATTGGTTTTGGCCAGAGAAAGATTCTATATGAGTTTGTTTTACTCCTGGTTTCGTCAACTTTTGAGGTCACAATAATTACAATCCTCGAGTTTGTGTCCAGTGAAGATGTGTTTATGGATGTCATCATTATTATTGATCAGCCATTGTAACAAACATTGAATATGCTCGTTACAATCCTTTGGAAATGACTCAATTTTATTTAAAATTATTGAAATAGTATTTGCTGTGATGTCATGCATACTCTGTTTTAGAGTTTTAATTTGGTCCTCGAAGATTTTCCAACGTACCCCCCAGGTTCCCGAGTATATGCTGTTCACATTCTCAGAAGTTTAATTATTGACTCTAGGGATTTTTAATATACTTGGTTCCGCTTGAGTGTGTGCTTTTTTTAAATGAAAAGGTTCTCTAAGCTTTAACAACACTGAGGGTGCTTCTCTTTCACTGATCCTGATCTCGAGACCAAGTGGTGTGGGTGCACAGCAATTAAAGCCATTTTCAAAGTATATGATTTAACTTTCTGATACAGGTACTTTGGACCAGTCATCGGATTCTGATGAAAAGAATCGTCCGCTTAAAGCAGACCATCAGGTAAATTTTATCGACTTGAGGAATTTATGCTTCCTTCACGATGAAACAGGCTTTTTTACTCCATTTTCACCTTCACCTTAACTTCATCTTTATTTCATCAGTTATTTCTTTATAACCGAAATTTATTGGTCCCACTTTTGTAGAAACTACTGACAAAGGTTTGATATGAATTTAAGTCTTCTTCGCCTTTGGTTGAATTGGTAGAGAATAATCTCTTGGGGGGTGTTTTTCTGGACGGTGTCGCTGTCTTTGTCGACTAATGTTAGTGATTACATTAGGAAGTGTATATGGAAAATCGACAGATGTTCCACTTTGCTGTTTCATGCAAATTGGATTTCCTTACGATTCAGTCTAGGACTTTGAATGGAAATTCGCTGCACAAGTGAGATTGTTTACTTATAATTTGAATATCTTTGATTTGCTTATGGATCCATTTTTTTTTAATACTTATTGTTCACGAAAATTTGCGTAGGTTTTCGAAAGTTTAAAGAGTAGCGGGACTGTAGGCGCTAAATTCAATTTTGCCGCACAAATATTAATGGACATAAGCCCGAGCCATACAAAGACAATGGAGGATTGGCACTCACTTGGTTTATGCTGGTTTTCGTCGATCCAGAGGAGCTCCTCGTGTCCAGAAAGTCTGCTTCTCAGCGACACACCAATAGAACACAGTCTTAGAAATAATAATAGGGAATTTTTGCCTTGAATTCGATAGGTTTTTTGATTTTTGATAATGACCGAAAAAGAGGACGTAGTTTTAGAGACACGGCTTCGTACTGCTTCCTGCCTCCTTCTCATAAATCACATATTTTTCACATACGCCGAGTCTGCGCGAGCGGTGCCAATTTTGATTTGAACTTGTATGGCATTTAACGATTTTTTCTTTTGTAATTTTTGAATGAATATATAAAATAACAAAGTTGCATGAACACTTATTTTTCCAATTTGCACCTGAATCCATTCATTACACGAGAAAAAACTTAAGTGGACAGAATCGAACAATTCTTTTTTCATTTGAAATCGAATTCGGAATTTGAGCATTTTTAAATCCTACGCCTATGCAAACATCAGGACTATATTAAATATGTCGCACTTCTTCACCGAGAGCCCTTTTGAAACGACAAGAGATGGATCTAAAAAATGGAGCAACTTAATATATTAAATTCTGTGGCGAATATAACAACCAACGAACAAGATGCCGCATGATGGAGATAAATGTAGCTCTGTCACATGTCAGGTTTCAACAAAGATTTCAAATAAAGGATTCAGGCGAGAAATACGTATTGTGATAAGTATCATAGTTTCGGAGTGCCTATAAGAGCATCATACAATATGCACACTAGAGCAGCTCGCAAAACAAATTGATACAAAACTTTACTACAGGAACATCAAACTAGGAATTTCTAAATTAAAGCTAGGTAACTAAGTATTTGTAAGTATCTCAAATTTAATGAAAAATGGATTATTTTGTATTTTTCGCAATTGGTATGAATTTCCAACTCTTCACACCTTTTTTGCTAAATGCGCCACATAAATCCAACACTATTTCTTTCTATATGGGCTTTGTAACTACTGTAATCCTATTTCACACCCTTTTAATAAACTCTATAGACTTCTAGAGGGATCATATTGTCACAACGTCGTTTGTTGCCACTCGGGGCTTTGGATCTTGAGGGTTTGTTATTTAATTAAAGCAATAAGTTTCGAAACACTAAGAATAAAGTTTATTAAATGAAATTTGGAAAAACGATAAGAACGTTAAATATACTCCTGGACAAAATTATCGAGCCAAATCGATTCAGTATCGGGTTCTCTTTAGTGCGATTTATAATCAAAGCGATGTCGGTCATTTCCAATATTGGTATCTAATTGCTAATTATGCAATCTGGACACCATTAGTGGGAAAACATGAAAACACACTGAGGAAAACCACCTATTTAAAATATTATTTCTTTAAATCTTAACTTTAAAAAAAAAACGTTTACTGAATAAAAGTAAATATTGCAACCATGTACTGCGCCACGAAGTTTAGATTTAGGGGAGAACGAGGGTACCGAACCGAACGGGAGGTAGAGAAGAGGCGATTAGGCATTAAACTAGAGAACAAGCTGGGACTGGTCCCCTGGATGCGTGTCTGTAATTATTCATTATTCAATTTTTATTTTTATTTTCCATTAAACTAATCGTTCAATCAAATTTGTTATTAGTATGTGTGTCAAGGAGCAATCACAGGTCAGTTGAATAATTGTTATTTTGTTTTTGAGAGTTCAATTATTTATACAAGTATCATCTTTTTCATTTTTATGTTTTTTTTGTTTGTTTATAATTTTTTTTATAACATGTGCATGGTTCATGTATTTAACAAAAATTGTTTCATGCTGTAAACAACACAGATAAAGAGTAAACCTAGAAAAATTATGTGCTGTCTTTTTGTGCTGAGATTTTGATTTTTGGATTTAGAGCGTGCATTAGGGCCTTGTTGAATTTAATAACATTTTCCTACCCTGACGAGAGAATATCCTAGCAAATTGAAATAATCAATTTAGAGATATTGGCTCAAAAACAACTATAGCTGAGTAGCTTCCCGTATGGGACCTCAGTACCTGCTGGGAAACTGGCTAACTAACAAAAACTCTTCAGTATTGAATATAGGTAGTTTTGATTAAATGTAGTGTGTATAATCAAAATTTTAGCACAAGAACAGGAGCGGTACCTAGTTTCAACTTTAATCGAATTAATGACTCACAATTAATATTAAAATGACACAGTATGTTTCGATTTTTGAGGAATATAGATCGAGGGTTTTTCTGCCGTACTCTTTCCCCTCTTTAGTTCCAGGATTAGAACGGTACGATTTACTTTAATAATAAAGTAGACGTTTCACAAATTTTTTGTTTCTTTTACATATTACAACCTCCCTTAAATTTTCCTAATATTTGCTATGTCGGGCGCATGTCCAGTAAGTAAAATTGAGTAAGTTTCCACAACGTAGGTCCTATTTGTTTTTCATTTCATATTTCAGAAGACTTGTTGTTTAAAAGGTAATAAAAATTCTCATCGTTCAATCTTACTGAACTATTAACGAACCCGGGTATGTTATACTACAACAACAAAAATTACCTCCGATAATTTAAATTTAACATTTCAATGTAGTTGTTTTGACGTTAGGCGCAAGTGGGGTCTTTGTCGAATCTATTCACGCCGACAAATTTGTTATCAATGTGTTGTACAGGTAATCAAACGCTTATAACTTTGTCTGTCATTTCCTATAGATAACGGTTCCGATTTAGTTTCAAGGTTGTAATTTTGATTAAACATAATTAACGGAAATTCGAGTTTATAGACAGATTAGGTCGTTGGTATAATGACTGAAGTAGAAACTTCTACATACATGGATATATCAATTAATGATTGGCGTTATGATGGTTAGATTGATTTGTATCGGAAATTCATGTATAATAATTATGGGGCATCTGAATATACTTATAGGTAGTAGATCTTACATAAACATTTACAAATACGTTTGCCTGATAGGAACATCTATTTATCATTCAGATTAATATATCTACTAATCGAGTAGTTATTATGTGTTGAAAGAATTTATACATATTATCAATAGTAATATAACTAGTGCAATGGAAATTATTGATAATTTTTGGGAAATATGCCTGAGTGCACGTAGTGCACGAGTGCCTTTTTCAGTTAAAAACGTATTAGTGCAAATTTGTCGAAAATTATAAATATATTTCCATTGCACGAGTTGTATTTAATGAGAGAATTTCATAAATCAAAAATTTAAATTTTTTGTCAAAAAATGTCAAAACACCAGTTTTCGCACCAGTCAGTATGCAATTATCTGATAATTTGCACTAGTGCAAATTATCGCCTAATTACAATCTGATTGGTTCAAATCAACAATCAAAACATGTCAATTTATTGTTGGAATACCAGTTTTGACAGATGTATGAAATTCTCATAAAAAATAATTCCATTTGACAATGCTTATATACTTACCAATCAAAAAACAATTTGTGTAGCTTGCTCCAAATAAGTATTGAACTCACCTGAAAAAAAAGAAGACATTGTTTAGTTTTATAGATTCAATGTATCACCTATTCCTTAACTTATCTCAAAATTTTGCTTAATTTTAGAAGTGTCTACTATTATGATAGAATAGTTGTGACAAATAATTGAGAGAATTTCATACATCTGTCAAAACTGGTATTCCAACAATAAATTGACATGTTTTGATTGTTGATTTGAACCTATCAGATTGTAATTACGTGATAATTTGCACAAGTGCAAATTATCAGATAATTGCATACTAACTGGTGCGAAAACTGGTGTTTTGACATTTTTTGACAAAAAATTTAAATTTTTGATTTATGAAATTCTCTCATTAAATACAACTCGTGCAATATATTTATAATTTTCGACAAATTTGCACTCATGCGTTTTTAACTAAAAAAGGCACTCCTGCACTACGTGCACTCGTGCTCTTTTTCAACTAAAAATGCATTCCGGCAAATTTACCAAAAATTATCAATAATTTCCATTGCACTAGTTATATTACCTACTATTGATAATTTAATAATAATTTTGATTAAAACAAATAATCTGCCCCGATAAAGATGAACAAGGAAATATTCTTGCTAATTTGAAAAATATTACATAAAATGGTATTAAATAATATTTGTCCCATATAGGCTAGTAAAACTAGGCTAATTTTGAGGTGAACCTCAAACAAATTCGTTACAAGCTAATTTTTGCGTCATTGTGTTTCTTTTAAGGTTTTATATAACTGGCTTAAAATCCCAAAAAAATCCAATAGGGGGCGCAACCACAAAACCACCCCCAAAGGTATTTTTTTTAGGTTTTTTGCAATGTTCTCAAAATCAACAAGTTTTTCGAAAAATTTGCAAGAAACCTTTTTTGTAGAGCACAAAATTTGCAATTTTTTGGTATACTATACTTTATTATTCAAATAAGCTTAAGATATAAAAAAGTAAGATTTAAATTTGTATTGGTCTTATTTAGTGACATGTACCATCGTGACCAAAAGTATCTGGGACAAAAATAATTCATATTAATCTCCTGGACTAAGTCTACTGTCATTCATTTCAATGCATTTAATTCATAATTTGACAAATATTTGACACCTTAAATCATATAATAGTACAAGAGCTAACATGATGCTGTCCCAGTTACTTTTGGTGACGATAGTACTTATATTACTTTATTTACGACTAATGTTTAATGTGCGTATTATATTTGTGATTTTGGCAGTATAATGACATATGTTATTCCTCCAGGGATTAATGACGAGTAGCGGGATTAATGGTCATTATTCCACAAAAGTGTCAGTGTCAAACGTGTAGTGCTTGTGGATTTGTATTGAAAATTATGAGACGAAAATCTCAAATAAATTAATTTGTCGTAAATAAAGTAGAGTATACTACTCGCAATAATGGCTATTATTCCCTCGGAATGTTACTCCCTCGCCGCTAACGCGGCTCAGTTCGTAATAATCCTCGGGAATAATAGCTATCATTATTGACTCGTGGTATAATCTACTATTACTGGTATTTAGAATTCGGAATATTTATTGTTATAAATTCTATGTAAAATATAATTTATATTTTATTATTATTTTTTGTGCAACCGTCCGCGAATTTCAATTTCGCGGCCGCCACACGTGACGTGCAAAATGTGTCAAATCCTTGTCGAAAGCGGCCTCGGCGATCATTTTTGTCGACGTACGCTAGAAAGGTATTTCGCGGCCTTGGTATACAAATAGCTATTCAAAATATATATAATTTTTTAATAGCCTACCTGTCTAAGCTACTACATACATCTATATATATAAACGTGAAATTCACTCACTCACTGACTGACTGACTGATTAAATACGAAATCTCGAAAACTACTAAACCAATCGAGATGAAATTTTGCAAACAGGTAGGTAATAGGTTGGAGATGCTCACTAAGAAATAATATCAACATGGCCTTAAGCAATCGCCTTAAATAACCAAAAATAAGAAACGGTGTGGTGCGGGAGTGTGGGGAAAAAAAGTGTAAACAGAAACAGACGACGTGTCAGCTGTCAAATTCAGAAATATGACAAGCAGAATCAAATTCATAGCCATTTCCATTTGCAGAATCAGTGCAAAAAAGAAAATGTGTTTTTGTCGTTATATTTTCATACTTTCACCAGAAACGATTCGGAACCGATTCTGAACAAATTCCACCGGTCCCAGGCTAAGCTAACTTCAAGTTTGAGACATGACATTCGCAGTTCGTTCACGTATTCGACAGTCTGGAGCAAGGTTCTCGAGTTTTTGTTCGGTTCCAAAACTGTTCGCGATAAAATAGGAACCTGAACCCATTCACAAGTTGGGTTCGGGTTGCTCACTCCGATCGCACTCCAGCCATTATCTGATAAGCTAAAAGGTAATACCCGAACGGCTGAAGTGCGAACGGAATCACTCGGAGTGCACGGAGTGAGCAAGCCGAACCCAGCTATAACTGGGCATGTGCTCTACGATAGTCCTCAATTAGTTCCGGACTGGTTCGGAATCGGTTCAAAATATGATCCGCGAACAAAGCTATTAGCAGCGAGTGGCACTTCAAAAAAATTTAACGTCAGCTGTCAAAAAATAGTCTTCATAAGTTGTATTTCTTTCACACCTAGGAGGAGCTCCGGAACAGCTCCGGGGCTTCACGCGCTTATTCCTTTCGAAAAGTATTTGTTGCACCACGCATCTGTTCCTTGCAAATCGGGGGCGACTGAATACCGGAGCGAGTAGCTCGAGTGCTTCAAACTCTTGAAAGGAATACAACTATATTCTGCAGCCACAAAGCAGAGCAAAAAATGTGGTTTACAGAGAGGTGCTGCAAAAATAAGAGTTACATGACCATATGTCTGACGCAACTATCCCCTTAGCTCTTTGAAAGAAGATTACCTAATGCTTCCTACACCCTATACACCTACAACATTTGTATAGGGCGTGCGAAGCCGCGGGCAACAGCTAGTATTAAAATAATTTACATATTCAAAAAGATATAAAATACAAAAAAAATATATATAAATGCACCTAAAACCAAAACCACAAATTAAAACGTTATTGTACAAAAAATCCTATTAAAAAAATTAGCATTCGTCTTCCTGAGACAAACACACATTTGTCGCATTTAAACAGGATTGTCCTAGGCAATAACTACAGCTTGCAGTGCATTTTAAATATTTTTTTCTGCAAGACTGTGCAATCCGACTTATTACAGCCACAAAACAAAAATTTTAAAATAAAATCGGGTGCGATATCTTTTAAAAAAATTTGTGGCTGTAGGACGTTGTCAACTTTGACCCACCCCCAATTTTCTGGGTTTAATTCTCTGCCCATCTACAACTGTATCTGAAGATAAATTCTCTTCGTGTGGAGTTCTGCAGCTTCAGATATACGTGGCAAAGTTGCTAATTCAAAATTTTGAAATAAATTTTGACGTGCAGTTATTTGATTATATTTAAAATAACGATACTCGTTCAAATTTTGACTGTTGCGACTCCCGTACCATTTTAGGATAAAGGTTTCGCTAGTTTTTAGTAAAGCATTTGAATCCGGCTTATCACTTTTAAACATACGAAGGTTTTTAGACAATGCCTTATTACTCTTTAAAGGAGAAAATACTGTATTTTTGGTGTGGAGCATCTTAGAATTCGTCACTGGAAAGCGACTCTGATCGCGTTGCTTCCCTCCCTCGCGATGGTAATATTGATTTTAACATGTTGGTCCGCTGTTATTTGACATGTATAAACAATTCATTATATCCTATTCACAATCTGTAGTCCAAAGGTACAGGTAAATTTATCACATTTCCCTATCAAATAGCATTGAAAGGTGATACATTTTACCTGTACCTTTGGATATTGGATTGTAAAATAGATAATACATTAGTATATTATGCAATGATCATGTAATGATAGCCATTAATACACGAGCATGTTGTAGGATACGAAACGAGCCGCAGGCGAGTTTCGTATATAGCATGCGAGTGTATTAATGGCCATTGCATGAGAGTTGCATACACTATTTTTTCTACTTGCAATAATAAACGAATAACAGATTTATTTTATAAGAATAGTAAACTACTCAACTGGTGACAATTGTTGACAACTTGACAATTTCAAAAATTAAGATTTAGACGTCATTTGGGCATAAATTCCGCACCCGATTTATTAATTTTTTGTTGTTTCTTCTGGTAAATACTAATAGAGACAATCCAAAATTCCAAAGCAAGTCTGTTATTTTTATATAAACATTGTTCATGCTCAAAATACTCGATTCCAGTGGATGAAAAATCTGTATCGTAATGAAAATCTGTATCATAATGAAGCTCATTATGAAACAGATTTTAGGCGTATTATGAAACGTCAGTAGAAAAAGTTTATTATACGCATATTTTCTCAAAGTTGACGAAATAACAAATGATTCATAACAAAAACGACACATTTTATTGGTATTTGTCACTAAAATAAATAACTGTTAAGTTCTAAGGCCTGTATCAACACCAAAACTTCTTTAAATAATACAAATGGATATATCATTGGATTCGAAATTTTGTACTCTACAAAAAACGCACCCTGCACTTTTTTGTTTAAACTCACCGTTTTTGAGAAAATTCCAACAAACCTAAAAAATGTACCTTTGGGGGTAGTTTTGGGGTTGCGCCCCCTATCGGATTTTTTGGGATTTTAACCCATTATATAAAACACTAAAAGGAACACAATGGTGGAAAAATAAGCTTGTAGCAAATTTGTTTAGGGTTGCCCACCTAGATTTACTAGCCTAATGTTTATTTATAAAATCTAAACAGAATTCAGCATGTTTTGTAGATATAACATATTATTTTAACTAAAATAATTCCTATCTCTTGTATCATCAAAAACCAGCAAATAAAAGGAAACTGCATAGTGTTATGCTAAAATGGACTGTTTATCCATCGAAAATCAAATCACGCCGCATAATAGTAGCGTTAGATAATAGCAGTATACCTGTAGCGGATCACGATGTATCTTTTATCAGCGGGATTAATTTATTTATAATATGATAGTTATATACTCTAATTTATTTTAATTTATTGGTAACAAAAGCCGCGTACAGACCGAATTTCCAACGTAGACCAACGACAACGGCACATATGCTGTCGTTGGCGTTGGAATTGGAAAGCATTAGAAAGGATTTGAGAACATCGGCCACACCGCCATATACACCAAAGCCAACGCATTCCAACATAGTTCACATGTGCCGTTGGCTAGCGCTGGAAATTCGGTCTGTACACGGCTTAACACTTTCGCTGCGTATGTCGCTCATAGGCGACATGTGCGTACGTATATACCCTATAGTGCGCGTGTCGTCTATGTGCGACAAATGTATATATTGCTTTGTATATTCCGTACAAATTTAGCATTGGTGGAAAGTGAAAGAATTTTTGTTAGAAGAGGATTTTTTTTTCAAGACAGACATTCGCTCTGGACATCTAAATTCAGAGTCTAGTGCTCATGTCACCTATGTGCGACAATTTCAGCTCCTGGGGAAAGATCCCATTTGATATTCGCAGCGAAAGTGTTAACAAGTATTTACTACCTTTATGACAATATTATTTTATAGTTCTAGATATCAATAAAATTATATTGCACTTTGTGGTTACAAACTTTACGACTCACGTAGATATTCATAAAAAGGCAGATTGTGAAAATCCTATTTGTGGTTTTTGTGCTGGAAGTTGAAAAATCTATGCCATCTGGACAAGGATAAAATTATACATTGTTTTTTAGTATCACACACTAACAACAGCAGTTGACACAAAATAAATTCAAATAAGACTTTGTTAGGAAAATTCAGCACCTTGAGGAAACTTCGAATTCATTCTAGTCAACCATGTAGTAGATATCTAGTTTAATTGAAAAATATTATTAGTCAAACCTCAATAAATTCAAATTAAAAAAAGGTCTCCAGTGAAGTTTTCTAAATTTCTCTGGCTTTGGCTGGTTCTAATTAAAACCTTTTGCTTTCGACTGCCTTCATTTACAGCTCCATGATTCGTCCTAAAGTTCAAACATTGGCGAAGCAGGAAGTGTTTTTTTTTTTCATCTGCCGATGAAGTGAAGTTTGTGAAACTTCAGTTTTATTTAATTAGGGGAGATATTCGAGCAAAAGACTGTTTTGCATTTTGTGAGCAATAAATGAAAACTTAGTATGATCGCAATTGCAACCTCGTTGCCTTTAAAATTTGAACATAATAGCTCTTATAGAAAACGAGGCAGAATATTTAGCGAAAAAAACTTTTCCATTTTTAAACAGATCTCAACTATACTTTGGATACCTATTTTTTCTAAGGCAAATCCCCTTGAAGAATTTCATCTCGTTGTAAATAACTCAAGTAAGTCTAATTAAATATTTTCCTTTAAGACCTCTTCGTAAAAAAAAGTAATGAAAAGCATTTGTTGACAAGGACATTATAATATCCGCAACTGACTCAAGATCTCCTAATGGTATAAGAAAACACTCTAAATATTTTTCTATCCTACTGAACTATTAAAACCATATAATACCTTGGTTACGATAATCATAAACAGGGTCTTAACTCCCAAGGGAGTTAAGGATTTTCATAACTCCCAAGGGAGTTAAGGATTTCCATAACTCCCGCTTTTACCTTGAATAGGTAACACTTTGACAAAAAATAGAAATTTTGATTTATGGCTTATTCCTTTATAAAAATAGACAGAATACAGTAAATTCAGTAGGATATAAAATTATCTATGTACCACGGGAATTATCAGGAGTTAATACCCACGGGCAATTGGTGTCCCTCGGGCCGGAGGCCCTCGGGACACAAACGTTGCCCTGGGGTATTAACACCTGCATAATTCCCTTGATACATAAATAACTATTATTCGACATTATTATTCCAAATGCCGAAAATAATACAGAAAAATGATTCGTCTGGCAAAGCAGACTTTTTATTCTAATCGTCTGACCAAGGCCACAAATAAGTTCAAAAAAATATGGAGCATTGTTAGAGAAGTCACAGGAAAAAGTAGTACACGAATTTAATATCGACAACATTGACTATAAGCAGTTTACAATTGAAAATCTTCGCAGAACATCAAGTTTCTTGGCCTTAAGTTGGATGCTGACCTCAATTTTCAATCTCATATCATAGCACTTGATAAGGAGCACGCGCCTGGCTGTTTCTGCGTAAGAACCGTTGCTGGAAACCTTAACGTACCTATCGCCAAATTCGTTTACTATGCAGTTGTCCTCTCTCATCTTTCTCACGGTTTACCTTTTTTGAGACTGTTCCCAGTGCCTCTTCCAGTCAGTCTTTAAACATCAAAAACGTGCAGTTCGATGCATTGCTGATGCGCCGCCAAGAGACCACTGTAAACATTTATCTATTTCTTACAATATTTTAACTTTTTTGTCTCTCTTTGTCCTGAAATCGGTCACTCTTGTTCCGAAACACAAATATCTTTTTCCTACGCATCAAATCTCCCATAGTATACGTCAAAAACATACCATATCACTTCCATTTCCACATTCTACGCTTGTTTAAAACTCTATTATCTATACGGCCGTCAAATTATATAATTAATTAAATTCGAACAGGATACGTTCCATATTTGTCTTGAACTAATTTTTTACAAATTTTTCAAATTCTAAGGTGAAAATGTTTTACAGTTACGCGTCTTTTGGGACCAGAGTGAGTCTGAGAGTTCAGTCTGAAGGTCTGATGATGCCCATTATTGGACGAAACATGTAACCTTATTACCCATATAAATTTTATTTTGAGACCACGACTTGGTGTTTTTCTTCACTATTGAATCAATTATATAATTACCTTCGTACAGCTATTATAAAAATTCTCGATATTGCCAAACTCCATAAAGAACTTGAAAAAATGTTTGCAAGGAATTTTTTTAATTTTCACTGTTTTTGTTTTATTTAATTTCATATTGCTACTTTAAACTATTGAATTGACTTTTATGTACTACTCCCTTAAATGATAATGGTCTTGTTACTTGTGTTACAGCTCAAAGCCAAACTCAACCAGTAACCGTTCTGTGTCGCTCATATCCAGGTTCCTATTTTTTTGATTTTGTTTGATATTAAATATTATTTACATATGTATTTTTTAATACATATTGTTATTTTTATTTTATTTTATTGTTTTTATCTTCAAAATTTTAACCTTCAATGAACATAATATGATATTTATTAGAAACTGATCTGACTGGATTAAATAGATCACGGAACCGGCTGTAGGTATTGTGCCACCATGGGCAATGAGTGAGTAATTTTACCGCCCCTTCCCTTGGCTTAAGGAAAATGTGACATGGATACATTCAGGCGGTGCCAGCGGCTAAGTTCAGCCACTTCAGTTATGGCCTCTGTTATAAAGCTGTAACGTGCCAAAATTTCCTATATTCATTTCACATTTACTTTTAGTTTTTCATTCGAATTCCTATAGAAAACTAATTTTCCCAGATTTTATTAGGCTTTGTTTACATTTTTCTTTCATAAAACTTCAACAATAAATATAGGAGTTGCATCAGATTTTGTACATTTTCTAATCTTTAATATTTGAATTCTATTTTCACTTGTGACTAGTTCTTGTTGGCAACTAAACGTGCTTCTTATCACGATTGGTTGTTCCGAGAAAAATGCCTTTCTGAAGAAGTTAATTTTTGTCTTCGCCTTTGAGGGATTTTGACCTTATATTCTCAATTATTGAATTTATGGTACATTGAGTTGCCTTACGTTGCGTTACATTTTCGTAAAGTGACATAATTTCGCCAATGATTTCGGATTTCTACAGTTTTGCTTTGCATGTTTTTCCCCACAAGGATGATTCCAAACATTCCCTATTTTGATCCAGTGAAAACCTGCTCCGAGGAGTAGAGTAGAAACCACCTCACTCACTCCAGCATCTCGAATCCAGACTAATCCAGAGTATTTCCGTGGCAAATAAAACTCTATTCCAACAGGTGAGGCATAACCTAATTACGACAGATTTTCTTTATGAACTTGAACCACATTTTCTTTCCTTCCAAATCTATCTAATTCGGCTTTTTATACACAAATTATATAAATATTTTTCAAGAGTTTTGACTAGTAAATTAAATGATAAAATCAAAACCAAAGACACATGGTTAAAAAATCTCACAAACATTAACAATAATTCCTGAAGATAATAAAAAAAATTTAGCATTGGGATTTAAATTTTGTGTACCACCAAATATTAATGACATCTCAATACCAAACTTATTAGCTGATTTAGAAAATATGTTAAATAATTTTAATACTAATAAAAAAATATATTTTTCGAGCAAAATTAACTAACATCCTTACAAATTTTATACACTCAAAAAATCATGAAGACGATATATTAAACAATTATAAAATAAAACAATTTTTTTTCTAATAAACCATTAAGAAATATACATAACTAGATGTGATAAAGGAAATGTTACAGTCATTATTACAAAAGAACAATACGAATCCTTATCAAATGATTTGTTATCTGATGAAAAAGCGTTAATTTTGTTTATTGCTTCCATGTATTATCAATGTTTTCTGTTTGGAATTCTGCTAATTTTGTTGAAATTGTATAATTTTGGTTTATTTATTTATGAGTTTGTTACACATAGAACACCTAAGTAGGACCTTTTGTTTATGCTGTTTGTTAGTTATACACACATAGTTAGGATGTTGAAAGATTTTCTCTCTCTCTCTTACATTTGATTTTTCGAGATTCTTCCAAAGGGGCGTCTGAGGAAAACCACCTAATTAAAATATTATTTCTTCAAATCTTAACTTTTCAAAAAAACGTTTACTGAATAAAAATAAATGTTGCAACCATGTAATACGCCGTCAAGTAGGGAGGAACCTAGAGGCACCACAGAAAAAGCGTACGAAGGGGAGATAGGGAATACGCAACTAAACTACAGAAGAAGCTGGGCTGGTCCATTAGACGCGTGTCTTATTCAATTTTCATTTCTATTTTGCATTAAAATTGATTGTTCAATCCAATTTGTTATTAGTGTGTGTGTAAGGAGCGTTCACAGGTTAGTGGATTAAATGTTATTTTGTTTTTGAGAGTTCAATTTATGCAAGTTCCTATTATTTTGTTGATTTTTATGTATTTTTTGTTTGTTTATAACATTTTTTATAACATGTGCATTGTTCATGTAGGTATTTAACAAAAATCGTTTCATACTGTAAACAACACAGATAAAGAAGTTAATTAGAACCTAAGAAATTATATGCTGTCTTTTTGTGCTGAGATTTTGATTTTGTGGATTTAGAGCGTGCATTAGAGCCTTGTTGAATTTACTAACATTTTCCTACCCTGACGAGAGAATATCCTAACAAATTGAAATAATCAATCTAGAGATATTCATGCCTATGATGTATCATTTTCTGTTATTTTAACAGCAACGTTAAGTTATCTGTCACTATTTATTCTACACGTATAAATAGAGACAGGTATGGATTTTGAGCTATAACACAACTGTTAAAATAACAGAAGAGGATACATCATAGGCCTGAATGACTCAAAAACAACTATAGCTGAATAGCTTCCCGTATGGGACCTCATTATCCGTTGGGAAACTGGCTAACTAACAAAAAAACTCTTCAGTATTGAATTTAGGTAGTGTTGATTGAATGTTGAGCGTGTAATTGAAATTTTAGCACAAGAACAAGGATGGTACCTAATTTAAACTTTTATTTGCAATCATATATGTAATCTTGTCATTACTGACTTTTTAAAAATTTGGAAGTGACACTTTACCTGTGTCACTTCCCTCTTCGATTTCCCTCACCGATTTCCCTATTCGACTTCCCTCACCGATTTCCCTCACTCTAATTTATTTACCTTTGCTGGCAACAATGAGAAAATGTCAGGTAAAAACGTCAAAGCAGTGAATGACACATTTTGGCATGTTTGTTTTATTTTTTTAATATTAAAAAAATTGATTGACTGATCATAATTAATGGTGTGCTTGCAAATAAAATAGTATACAAACCTCGGAGGAAAGTTTTCATTTCTGTCTCGAGATTAATAGTCAATCTCGACGCTTCGCGTCTCGATTGACAATATAAATCTCTCGACAGTAATGAAACACTTCCCTACTCGGTATGTAATATACTATTATTGACTTAAATTATTGAATTATTGACTCACAATTATTATTTAAAATGACACAGTATGTTTCGATTTTTGAGGAATGTTAGATCGAGGATTTCTCTGCCGTTCTCTTTCCCTTCGAGAATTCCAGGTCGAGAACGGTACGATTTACTTTAATAATAAAGTAGACGTTTCACAATTTTTTCGTTTCTTTTACATATCACAACTTTCCTTAAATTTCTCAAATATTTGCTACGTCGGGCCCATGTCCAGTAAGTAAAATTGAGTAAGTTTTCACAACATAGGTCCTTTTTTTTTGTTTAAAAGGTAACAAAAATTCTCATCGTTCAATCTTACTGAATGAACCCGGGTGTGTTATACTACATTACGAAATGGTTTTAAAAATCCGAAATCATCGGCGAAATTATGACATTTCACGGAAACGTAACCCAACGTAAGGCAACTCAATGTACCCTAAATTCAATAACTGAGAAAATTAGGTCCAAAATCCCCTTTAGGGCGAAGTTAAAAAATTAATTCTTCAGAGAGACCCTTTTCTCGGAACAATCAAATCGTGAAAGAAAGGTTCACTACAAGGAATTAATTAGCTGTCCTAGATTTGAAGAGTAGAGATGAGGCAAAGTAATGACAAATGTCAAAAAGAAATCGGGGGAAAATGGAAATATCAAAAATTACACATATTATAATCTGAGAAAAAAACAGCTGACGACTAATGATAACAACAAGTAATTAACCACTAGAACAATAATAATTTGAAGAATGCGATAATAAATAAATAATTCGTGTTGGAAAACGTAAACGCTTACAAAGGAATCGATTATCCTAAAACCATTACTAAAAAGGTCAACTGACAAAAATAAACGTGCGGAAGTGTCATTTATCAGCTGGCATACAAATCATAAATGACATGACTTAAGTGTCACTATAGAATAGAGAGTAATCCGATGATTCACGGAACCGGACGCGGAACTAAATCTGGTACTGAGTTTAGCAACTGGACAAAGTACGTGCAGTGTGCAGTACCTACTCACTTCATAAAAGGACCACGATTTGGAAAACCTAGACCAAGAAATAATTGATGGAAATTAATTTGAAAATAGAATTGAAATATTGATTAAAATCGAGAAAAATCATTAGTCGTCAACAAGAACTAGTCACATTTGAAAATAGAATTCAAATAATAAAGATTGGAAAATTTAGAGGATCTGTAACTACTGTAATTTTTGCAGAAGTTTTATTAAGGAAACATGTAAACAAAGCCTAATTAAATTAAGGGAAAATTAGAAATCTATAAGAAGTTGAATGGAAAACTAAAAATAAATGTGAAATAACTGTAGGCAATTTTGGCACGTTACACATGTGCGACGTCATAAAGTTGTATGATTTATGACGTCATAGGCACATTTCATAGCATTGTATCTCCGTCAATTTTTGACTAAGAAGAAAAGGAAAAAAACACATGTTGACTTATTATCGACTAACAAAATCAGCGATGAAAAAAATTGATGCAAGTACCCTATTAATGCCTGTGCCTGTGACATTTCAAAAGTTACAGTATATATGATATTTCTGAGATGAAAAAACATGGTTAAGGGCATTTAATCTACAATTCTCAAAGTAAAAAAAAAAGGAACAAGAAAGGCAAACCTACCCAGTGATTGATGAAATGTCAATCCGAGTGGACAAGGGAGAAATTTGTGGGTTAAATGGATATTGGATCGAATTTCGTAGCAGATTCTGTTCCAGAGAATAAAGAACCCATTGCTTTTTTGGTAACTAGTGAAAAGAAACAAAAAGTTGTAAAATTGCCGTTGGTTATTTTTTCATTGATGGCCTGGCCTGTCTGTTACTTAGAAAGCAAATTAAAATTCAGTTGATATGTTTTTGGTATTTTCATATTCTGTAGGTATAACAACAACATTAATCCTCTTTGATGGTGCAACTTTAAATATGCAGTTGGAGGCTTTAACTGATTCTGATCGCTCATTTTACTCAAGAAAAATTTTATTTGTTATTTTAGGACATTAATTTTTCATATGATAAAATTCTCGAGCTATTGTATAAAAAATGTATACAGGATGGTAAAATAAAGTAACTTTGTTTTAAATAGAATATTTTGTATTCTGGTGTGTTTTTGTATAGTTCTCCAAAAGATAAATTCATCGATACCATATAAACATAAATCGGAGATGACGCGTTTCGAACTTATTGGCAGTGGTATATTTTATTGTATTGAAATAGTGCTTTAGATCAGACAATGCTCAAATTTTAGATAATGAAAAAAATGTGCAGTGTTCACACAAATTTTGCAAATTGCTTCATATTTCATCTTTTTTCAATAGATCACCCTGTAGCATGCTTAATTTTTACAGAGCTATTCAAGTGATACATAAACGTATGAATTCATGACTTACAGTTTGATGTGATTGATAAATTATTTCCCATAATTTGTAGAAAATTGTTATTTACATGGTATATCTGTTCCAAGTTAAGTTATATCAATAATTATTTTTTTCATGAAAAGATTCTATAAAAGTAAACAGGACAGGAGTCAGTTTTCCTCGTTTTTACTTGTCCCAATCTTGAGAATAAGTAATGTCATTGCACAGGCGATTTTAGAAATAGGTATAAAATTTGAAATTCTCGTTAAGAAAACAGAGGCATGTTAGATAAATTGTAACGTTTTCAATTTCTTGGCTAATAAGCTACCTTGTTTTGCTTTGGTAGATATGATTCCATATAGAACTACAATGAAATAAATGAATAAACAGCTATCTTTTCTGTGCCCAGATTTTGTTACCTTGAGTACTGCCTTCTACTAGAAGTTTTTTTTTGGTTCAGGTTTGCAAGTTTGGTTAATTGATCTAGGAAGGTTTGATTCAGTACGGCAGGGCCCGCTGTTATTGATTAGAATCTTAGGAAAAGGAGTTAGTACCATCATCATATCTGTTTGCAAATCCAATCAATAATCTGAGGTTATGATAATAATTGTTTACTCTTTGACTTTTCATTTCCATCATGTCATTGAACAGCTGTTTTGTCTAGGCGTTTTCTTTAGACCTGTTTTACCTTTCGATATATGTTCTATAGGCACTTTTCAACATTCACCAGTCATTTTTTACACAACCGATTCTCAGTTCGTACTTTTGGGGTGAAACTGAACACGTCCTTTTCTATAATTTTCTTTAATGTCAAAATTTGACAGATGAAAGTCTTCTTCCGAAATCTAAATTCGAAATGAAGAATCTGCCCTTTTGATCTGCGACCTCACGCTGAGTAGTCGTCCGGTCTCGGGCCTCGGCCCTAATTATTTTTGGGGCGAGACTTTTTGGAATTTTGTGCCAGGGAGCTCAAGTTTTAGACTAATTTCTTGCTGATAATTGTCTAGAGTCGTCCCTTGGTCATTTTTGGATTCTGTTTCGGTAAGTTTGAGATTTTCTTCAGGAAATATTAACCTACAACACGTGTTCCATTTTTTTTAATAGGACTGTTCCGAGCAGCATTTGGAAGTTTAAGACTTCACCTTTGGTCTAGAGTATCCCTCAATTTGAGGTAAGATTATTTCTAATATTTGGGGCTCGATTTGTTTTTTTATACGAACATCGTTATAGGGTCCTAGTCTCAGGCTATAGTTGGACAATCCTACTCCTAGTCTCAGGCTATAGTTGGACAATCCTACTCTTAGGCTATAGTTGGACAATCCTAGTGCTAGGCTCTAGCTAGACAGTCTTAGGCTATAGTTGGACAGTTGCTAAGCTGTATTTAGAGAGATTCTAGAATGGATCTAGATTGCTCTTAGTTGGCTTTCGTAGCCTTTCTTCAGCAACTCTATTGGTACCACTCTGCTAGAACCACATTGGGTTCTACGTTAAACAGATACAACGTGGATAGGACTCATGACTCAGTTACCATACCTTAGCCTATCTATAGTGAGACCAAACCTGTAAATAATCTCACTTTGGAAACTTCTGGATTTTCACATACATTTCACTTGTATACATGTAAGTTGCACCTTTACTATTTAGGCAAATCTTATATAAATCATCTGACACCGAATTACGTCGGTAAGTGCCCCTTAAATAAAATTCTAGAATTTTACCCTGAGGTTGCCCTAACAATAATTTTCAACTTTCTGGTGTTGAATTTGCCTCTTGGTAGAGTGTAACTGATATTGTGGTTCTAATCTTTCACAAGTGTAAACAGACAGTTAAAACTGTTTATTTAAAAATCAATATTTTTATACATTATCTACATTCTTATTTTTTTAATTTTTTATAATCAAATATTTATAAATTTGGTACAAGCATTATTCTAAACACATTTTTTAATAACCTCCTGGCTATCCCTATATTTTGTTATTATTTTTAATAAAGAAGCCAGATACATTATTGTACCTAATTAGTTGTTTTATCGATAAGCTCTCCAATTGCACAGGTTTTGTTTATAACATCATTAAGTTATCTTTCTAGTTAAGTCACAATTAACTTGGTGGCGCCCAAAGGTAAGATGTATACAAGGAACCCATAGACCCATGGCATCCGGACTGATGCTGACTAGCCGTATGCAGTATAATTAGGCAATTGCCAAAATAAGTACGTTATAAAATAAATTTAAATATTATGCCTTGAATCAGTTACGGTATCCTAATAGGAACAATCTTCCTCTAAAGTTAAGGCACATATGCCTCTTTTACATTACTTTACCTTTATTTCATTTTTAGTTCATTTTCACTTCATCTTTAGTTCATCTTCACTTCATCTTTAATTAATCTTCATCATTAATCATTTCTTTATTGCCGTAATTTCCGATGTACTCTTGAAAATATAACGGTCCTAATTTTGGAGAAACTATTTATAAAGGTTTGACACATGCTTGAGATAGTTTTAGCTTTGCTTGGGACTGTGGATTTGTGGATAAGGCTCTGAGCCCTTTTTCTTTGATTGCAGTTCCTATGGCGGATAATGTAACTTATTTCTGGCCAATGCCGCTATCTTTGCCGAGTTATATTAGCTAGTTAGATATTTCACTCTACCTACGATTTGATGCCAGTTGTGTCCCTTAAGATTCTGTTCAAGAGTTTTGATCAAAATTCGCAGGTGTAACTTTGTTTAGTTCTCTCGGGGTAGGTTCGTTCGTTATTCAATATAGTGTCATGTATTAGGTTTTCCATTATTAAGTTGAAAGAAAGGCCTTATTTAAATATTTTCTTATGGTGATTAAATAAAATTTAAACTCCAACTTTATCTAGGTTTATTAATAATGATTCAGGCTGCTTCAATTTATTTTTATTTTTCATTCATAACAAATCTTTAATGTTACATTCTGTATAGATTTGTCTAAATATTTTTCTTTCCTCAAGTTTGATTAGTTTCATTTTATCCAATTTTAGAATAAATCCTTCACATTACTCCCTGTATTAAGAAGCGAAGGAAGCATTTTATGTGATAGAGTTTATCCCAATAAATGTTAAAGTTTGCTATCAAGTCTGATTTTTTTCAATTTCTTCTCTCTCTTATCAATTAATTTATTGACCTCCTCTATTTAGGCATTTTAACTTGCTGGTACTTAGAATTCAACTTGCCCTAGGAAACTGGCAGAAGTATGTTTCCATTTTATAAAAACCATTAATTAAAATAATTATCAACGTAACTACTAATTTCGCTTCCATCCCCAATATTTTAATTAGCTGCAACATTACCAAGTTACCTCTCTCATGTTTTACTTTCGTTGAGTCTGAGTCTAAAAGAAAAAGCTTAAAAAGGCTAATTATTAGTTTCATCAAAACGTTAAAGTTTTAAACATTCAAAGATATTTTTAAATGAGGTAGCTTTATATTCGAGAACATACTTCCTGTAGGGATTCAGTTTTTAACTATTAGGTAGGTATGTCTTTAATTTGAAATTCAATTTTTATAAAAATAGTTACAGCTAAAAAGCAAATTTAAGCTGAAACAAATTTCTTGAATGTATTTTAATGAGATAAAAAATAGAATAGGAAGACTATAGAATTTCTAAAAAAAATCCAATTGGGAAAAAACCTACAAACTAAAAAGATGCCAATACGTTTATCAGAAATCGTGTGCAGACCTGATGTAATTCTCGTTGTGTTGTAATGCTCTTTATCCTCGTCGTCGCCTTTTGAATTTTAACTCCTGTGTCGGAACCTGATGACAAGTAGTACTGATGATGGCGAGAGCCGAAAGCGCTCTATTACGCTGAGTTTTCAATAAAGTTTAATTGTGCATACAAATTGTTTCCTTCCTCAGTATTCTAAACACATGCAAGCAGCCACCTTTTCTTGGTTTATCAGAAATAGCAAAGCAAATAATTTAAAACCAACCGACCAAGGATGCGTAAAATGGAAATTCACAGAGTGCTCATCAGTTTACTCGTTTATTCAAGGTCAGGGTAAACATAACAAATTGCAATGTCATTTGTCTGATTGCTAGTTTCATGCTTTTTCGAAAGGAGATTATTCAAAAGAACGCTGACATTTTAAGGGTCAATGTGAAAGGCGAGATGGAAATATTACGTCGGAAACTTCTTGGAATATGTTAAGTTTTGCAGATTGTTCTGTTGCTACGCTTGTGCCTCTATTTATAAAATGCTCTCAAAGTTCAGTTTTGTTTTTCACCAATGCAATGTATCAATTAAAATTTCGTTAGTCTAAAAATACTGACTACATTTAAAATTTATTGCACGAAAACATTGCCCTTTCAACGTAACGGAAAAAACCATTTGTCCCAAATGGCCGAAACGACAGGTATTAATTTTATGAGGCCATTTATTTAATGTCCAAATCACTGAAGAATATAAAACAGGAAAAACGATGAAAGATGCTCGGAGAATGTCGAGCTGACTGAAAAATCGATAAAGACGGCGTAAGAAAGTCATTTTAACGTGAAATATGAGAAACAAAATAATATTTTATTTACAAGCGACACTAGGTAGTTTTTTTTTTCATCACTACAAAAAATATAAATTTCCCAAAAAAAAATAGCAGTATTACCAATAATAGTAACTGAGAAAAAACTCACTCATCATTAATTCTTGGATATAATTATAAGATTCAAGTTACTTATTACCTAGTTTTTAACATAGAAAATATATATTTATTATATAAGCAATTTCAATCTCTCATCATTTATATTGAATAGGTACCTATGAAATCCAAAATACCCATAATTTCCGATCAATTATTAATAAATACAATACCTCTCTGACATTCTGGTTAACTCGTTCCTGGTGCTTCTTGTCCCCAACAAATTTATTTATCTCATCGACGAGTTCAACCGCCGGATCCTGGCTGTTACCGCTCGCTTTGTTGCCCCAAATACTTTTCCGTCGAGTCTTTTTTCCACCTTCCGCGTAAATTTTACTTAAAGTTTCACCGGTGAAATTTTTGTCTAGACTACACGAGTTGCTGGTATAGTTTTCCAGATATTTGTCCGTGAAGTATCTATGAGACAGAGTAAGTTAGTTTACAGGGTGGAGTAACACTTTAATTCAATAGTAATCTTGAATAACGTTTACATAGTGGCACAGTGTTTCAGTTTTCAGGTTGTAATATGAGTTTTGAACTAATCTTGTTAGGATAAAGTATTTTGAAATTTAAAATTTTTGAAAGATACATAATTTTTGTGAATATGATCCGCATTTTATCTTAATGAACTGAGCGTGAGTAGAAGTTACCGAGCAAAAGACAATTTTTGTGAAACATGTCTTGCTGATTTTCATATGGACTTTTACTAAGCATTTGACACTGGAGAGTTTATTAATGCATACATTCCAAAAATTAACTTTTCGGGAAACAAAAATTCAAAACAGAATTGAGGCTCTTGTGTTATTGAGTATGTGAATAGGTAATTGCTTCCGGTTTCGAACAAAAGTAAGCTCCGCAAGCTGTCAGAACACAACAAAAACTATTCCTATTTATCTTCGTTACTTATTCTCTCCTTGTATGTTACTGTGGATTACTTGATCTTGATTTCATTTTGTACGAGCATGTTCGAACAACTTTTCAAAGGATTATGGGGCAAGATTAATTTTTTTACAGGTCCGAAACTTTCTTATGTTTTTCGAACTCGTGATTACATTATGCCTGATGAATTTTAGTAGTTTCGGCTTTGATTTGATTGACTTCTACGAATTGAAGATTTGTGTTCGTGGTGAAAATGTTAAAACCCTTCGACCTACAAGCTTTTTTCTGCACGTTTTTTGATAACCTGGGTACATTTTGTCCCCACGATTAAAGTGAATGTTTTAGTGGAATAGGTTATGCCATCATCAAATAAATAATAAATACACATTTGAGAAACATCTTTAACAATAAAAAAAATATATAAAAACATAATTTTGAGAAACAAAAGTTCGGGCGCTAACTTTGGTCTGTAGGAACTGTTCTAGAATTTATTATTTGTTATTTATTTTTTTTTTTAATTATTTTTATCATTATTATATGTTGTTATATATGTATTATAAGTTGATCCAAAGTATCAACCCCCTTTTTTGTAGAGTTGTAATCAAGAATAATTTGTTTCCCTGCTTTACTACAATCAGGGTACATAATGAACCCTTCCTCAATTATTGTAAATAAAAATTAAATAATTTAAACAACATCACCTACAATCTGCATACACTTGTATACTGCAATAATAAACAGCTATTATTGTAAGTGGCACTTCGCTAACCTGTCAAATCCACAAAATATGTCAAAAATTCGGAGTGTGGGTCTAAAATGTCCCCGGGTTGTAGGTGGAAGGATTAATGAAAGGATTTCCAGAATTATAATTAAATTATATCTTAACAAACTAACGAAGTCAGACAAAAGTTGAGCCTTAGGTATTTATTGAAAGTTCATTTCGATTAATGATTGAGACAGGCTGGAAAGGACTTGAAATACCCTGGAAACAAGCATGGGAACTCAATCCAACGAGTCTTAACGACGTGAGAACTAGTTTTTTAAAACTTTAAATTGAATGGACCGTCAGAAACTTTGTTGAAACGGCAAATAGACTCGATTAAACGAGATTGAATACAAACGAGTTTGAATAAGTCTTAGGAAAATATAAGCTATTTTCAGTTGCTTTCTTCTTCAAACAATATATATCAGGAGATGAAGTAGAATGTAAGAAGTTCTAGAGGTGCACAGTATGCCACCCAAAAGAAGATTTATATTCAGAGATCCTTGAGGTAACCAACTTTACCATATACGGATGGAATGCCTGTGAGGTTCTTGTGGTTCTTTTAAGTAATACCTAGCTAGAATGAGTTAGTGAGAATTGGATTATCGATAATTTTTAATACTCTGCTTCATCTACTAGAGCCAACGAATGCTTGAGAGCATTGCTCCAGATATGGGAACAGTATTCCATACACGGCCTAATTTAAGCCTCATAAAGAAACAGAAAGTTGTTCAGAAGTTGAGAAGTTTTTTGCACGTAACAAAAAACATAATTTTTGAGAAGCAATTTTGACGATCGAAGATACATGGTCATGCCAAGACAAGAAATAGGTGCTGAGGGATAGATGGAAAGGATTCGTCCCGACATCCTTAAAACAAGGCTATTATCGGCGGAAGGTTTCTTATTTGCGAATACTGATTAGTGAGTTTTGGAAGCATTGAATTGGACTAGATTATTAAGGCTCCAGTTGGTAATGATGTCAAGATCACTGTTTGATAGAGAGAATCTGGCGTGTGGAAGTGGCCGCAGTAAGCGGTTTCCTAAAAGAGAAAGATGCCATCAAGCTACGATCGTCCGCAAAGCTGTATATAGGGTTTTTTGTCACATTTAACAAATCATTTATAAAAATGAGAAATATCGTTGATGACAGATGTGAGCCTTGAGGACCACCGGCATTTATAGTCAGTGTATCAGAAAACACACCATCGACCACAACATGTAGTGAACTACCTTCTTTAATGCTTCCCAGGCAATGGCAAAATTCGTTCGGAAGAAAGTTTGCTGAGGAGACCTTTGTGCCACACCTGATCAAAAGACTTGGTCCAATGCTAAAATTTTGGATTCGCCATGTTTTTCGAGAGTCGAGTTCTTAATATGACTGACGTACGCCAGTAGATACCCCGTTGATCTTTTCAGAACAGAACCCGTACTGTTTGTCAAAGATGAAGTTATTGGTTTCGAAGTGTTTAACCAGTTTTAGGTCAACTGCCTTTTCCATACCTTTCGAAAGAACTGATATAAGTGAGATGGGACGATAATTAGTAGAGAGAGTTTTCTTGCTTTTTTTCGGGATGTGATGCACTCTGAACAGACGGGTAAACGTCTCCACTATAAGAGAGTGAAAACAGTTTGCAAAGAACTGGAGCCAATACTTGTGCGCAAGTTTTGAGGACAATAGGCATGATGACAGTAATTGAAAATCACTTAAATTGTGTTTTGATTTGATGAAACTTGACTCATGGAATACGAAACACGCATTTATTTTTTTATTAGGAGCCAGATTGATAATTATTTTGATAAAATAAAACTACAAAATACGGAGGTCCGTCATATTATGTTGAACACCAATCAGAACGAATGACGTCACTTTTGAGTAAACCAGTAAACAAACGACTGGTTCCCTGTGATTTTCTTGCGATTTTATTTGCGATTCAATTTTGTTTATACCGTAATACCGTGTGTTGTTTATACCGAATATTGAGTCAAAAGTGAAATAACGCGAGTCATGAAACAAAGATTTACTAAGGCAAACAGTGCTAATTTGTGTTGATGCTGGAGGAGTTTTCACCATCAAATAAGGACTTTTGTTCAGCAGAAAAGAATCAAGTACATTTTAGAATTCATATTTAATTTCACAAAATATCTAAATTATTCAAATTTTCAATCAGCGTTTAGGTTTCGTTTACTCAAACGTAACGTCACAAATGACGCCATGACACTGAGAAGCGTTTTGGCGTGAATTTTGTATATAAAAACTAAAATGTCATTTTTTCTACTAAAACCTTCATTATCTGCAGAAATATGCTATTCATTGTAAATAATATACATTTCCCAACATTATAGGAGAGTTTTTAAAAATTTGTCATCATGCTTATTGGGGGAATGCCGTCGAGATTACAAGATTTCCCAGTGTCAAGTTGCATAAGAATTTTCCATGTCGATGAAGTTAGCAACACATTGGAAGTAGGATCGCAAAACATGTTCCTGCTTGTGCTGCTATAGTCCTGCCTCATCCTGCCTCAAATCTGACCCCGGCAAGACGTAGGTACTATTATCGAGATACAGCGATTTTTAATATGGTTGCTAACTTCACATTTGGCAACACACTGGAAGCAAGATCGCTAAAACATGTTCCTACTTGACTCATTTTGCTTGAAATCCCACCCCGGCAACAGGTACTATTTTCAAGATACAGCGATTTCTATCGTGGTTGCTAACTTCACCCTTGGCAACAACATGCAGGCAGGATCGCTGAAACATGTTCCTGCTTGTGCTGCTATGGCCCTGCCTCATCCTGCTTCAAATCCCACCCCAGCAACTCCACGTCGGGAAAGTAAGCAACACATTGGAAGCAGGATATTTAAGGTAGAATTCTGCTTGTGCTGCTATATTACTGCTTTGTCCTGCTTCAAACCGCAGCCCAGCAGCACCCACCGTTTTCGAAATATATCGTTTTCCATTTTGGTTGCTAACTTCACTCTTAACAATACATTGGAAGCAGGATCGCTGAAACATGTTCCTGCTTGTGCTTCTATGGTACAGCGATCTTTATTATGTTTGCTAACTTCACCCAGTTCACCCTTGGCGACACATTGTAACAGGATCGCTGAAGCACATTCCTGCATACGTTGCGCATGTTATTACTTTTTTTTTTTTTTTTTTTGGAGCAAATGGACTCTGGTTTAGGGTTTTTTCCGAAGATTATTAGGAGGATGGATTGGTGTTTCAGTTCAATATTTGGATTAGCTCTTCTTGTCTAAAATACCAACCAAGATAGCATTCATTACAAGGATGGGTTAGTTTTGTTAAGCTCTTTTGGTCTGAAATACCAACATACAAAAACTAGAATTCATTACGAGGACGAGCTAATTTGGATTAGCTTTTTTCATCTAAAATATCAACACTTAGTATGGGGACGGATTAGTTTGGGTTAGTTTTATGATGTTTCTCGAAAATAGTACGTATTGCCGGGGTGGGATTTGAATCAGGATGAGGCAGGGCTATAGCAGCAAAAGCAGGAACATGTTTTAGCCATCCTGCTTTCAGTGTGTTCCCAAAGGTGAAGTTAGCAACCATAATATAAATCGCTGTATTTCGGCAAAGAATCAAAAGTATCGTTGACCTGAACAGAAGCGCTTGTGCGCTACTCAAGAAGTGCCAATTTAAAGCAATCAATTGTTATGGAAAATTCTTTTTTTTTTTTTTTCGAGTGGCTTGGATGTTGGCAGTAGATGGGTGAGTGATTTGTTTCATCATAGCAATTGCGTAAGCGGCCATTAAAGCAAAAACTTTGCGATCTCACAGTGTGGTTTTTGCAACACGCCAATATCGAGCTCTCCAAGTAAGCCATTTCTCACCTTCGCCGGTACCTACTTGAAGCGTTTTCATATCGAATGCATGCGTATACCCAAATTTAATATCGACAGTGCCTGATTTAATTTGGCGCTGCGCGTCATGCCCCAGTCTCCCTTTCGCCGATATTCAGATTTCAGAGTACCATAAAGACATCGATTACCTACTGAATATCTGCCCATGGATACATTTCAAGGAAGATTTAGTGCTGACTATAAGCAAAAATATAATCAAAATCAAGGATTCTATATTGCAGATCATCATTGATGGAAAGTTTTATGGCGTACAGCCGAATGGAATAATACCTATGCCTAGTTACGCGGAAAGCCAAGAGATAACACTTGAACAAAAAAGGATATTCTTTCATATAAGACCTGCAGATGAAAATATCCCGCTAAGCAAAGTTAAGCATATGTCGGACGGGGGTATTCTTCTGACCGCAGAGTCTAGCAGCGTGAGTATAGAGTTAAAGACATTGCCAATGAGAAGCTCGCAGAAGGTTATGAACTTAGATCAGCACTACCAGTTGTTACCATCGTCGGACTGTCAGAAGATTACTCGAACGAAGCTCTTGAACATCATATCAGATCTCAACCCAAAAATATTTTCAACAACTTATCTGAGCTAAGTGCATTTGAGGTTTGTTCCAAAAAAAATAATGCTGATATTTGTCAGGCCAATCTACAGATTGATACGATAACTTTTAAAAATCTAAGACAGCATAACCGAATTGTAGATGGTCTTGACAACTGCAATATATACGATTCTACCTTGATTTCCCGTTACTTTAAATGTAATAACTTTGGTTACTCTCTAAAATACTGTAAAAAAACTGTAACGATATGTCGCCACTGCGCCGGCTCACACGAGGATAAAGCCCAATTTATAAACTCGCCGGCGCCGTCAAGATTCCGTTTGTGTTTGCGTCGAACACGCCGTTACCAATTGAATATTAGAAATCACAAAAGATCGTTTATACTCGCCGTCGGCCTCACAGTTCGCCGTCAACATAGAGACTACGGTAACCAGCGAGGCCGACGCAAACGCAGACGCAAACAGAATCCTGACGGCGAGTATGTGCTTAAGGCATGAGCTTAAGGCTTGTAAAGTTAGAGCAGAATCCTATAAATGCTGTAACTGCGACTTCCTCAAACCTAACTAATATTATAAATGCGAATGTGAGTTTGTTTATTTGTTTGGCGGCTTGTCAGTTTTTTCCGAGCACACTACTAAACCGATCATCATGAAATTTTGTACACTTATTTGCGAGAGTATAGTAAAGAACTTAGGACACTTTTCTTTTCATAATTTAATTAAGTATAAACAAACTCATTCACATAGGTACATAATCTCACTTTTGAACTTTTTTTTTGAAACAACGTTGTCATATTCATTTAAGTTGGCGCATTCAACCGACGTAACTGTATTATTTTTTATTAGAAAATATAAAAATAATCCGATTTCTCTCAAATTGAACGGCGGGTAAAACCGCGGGGAGCAGCTAGTGTAAATATAATTTATCCATTGATACAAATCATGCGGTATGGAATAAATCTGTTTGCTATGCTTTTGAACAATAGTTGTTTATTATACAAGACGGTGAAAAGACGCTTTACCTGTGAGTGAAAAATGTTGATGGATTAATTTCACGAACAGGTAAAGCTTTTTTACCGTCGTGTGTAATATTCTATTTTATTCTTGAGCAACTTTTTATCTATTACAATAACTAAAATAATAGACTAAAATGTGCTAAAATTTTACATAGATTATAACAAGTTGACAAAGTAATAAAATGACACATTTCTGGTGTTGTCAATCATGCAACATAACCAACAAATTTCTGTCAAAAACACTATAATTATTGGACGAATTCGTTTTTGTCATCTTTTTCGTCGATTTGCTCCGAAATGTTGACAGGCACGTGACTGGATAAGACAGTTTCAGTTTACAAATCACGTGCCTGTCAAATTTTCGGAGCAAATCGACGAAAAAGACGACAAAAACGAACTTGGCCATTATAAAGATTTAAACAAGTGGGTAAAATTGATGTATGAGTGGGTAAAATTGACGTATGAGTGGGTAAAATTGAAAAATAAAGTGTTACTTTGACAACGAGTTTTGAGTCGATTAAATGATCGTTTACCATTCGTGATAGAATAAAAAGTATAAAGCCGAAATTTTTGGGTCCACTCTATAGCAACCAAACTCGAATACCGATCCTACTATGCTTTTTCAATATCCATTTTAGTATTCAGTTAGTATTTATATTACGCACTTCTTGCTCGATTGTGTAACTCCTTGGCCTCGTTGGTTATACGGTCGTAATCATTTCTGGCAGCCGTAGGGGATGATCGAGTTGGTTCGTATTGGTTTCTATGCAAGGCACGATATGCGTTGTTCGTTTTTGCAACCGTTGGGACACACTGATGGTTAAACCAAAGTTTTCCAGCACCTGATGTTTTATTGGAGTGTGGAATGTACAATTTTAGGTAGCCTCGGAGGAATTTTTGGATTTAAAGCAAACATCGGACCACGGAAGGGTCGAAAGAGGGTCTTAGGCCTTCCCAGTCTGCAGCTCCATAATGCCACACTCTACAAGATATTGGAGCAGGGACTGAGGGTGTAACAAACGAACTTCGAGCGGAAATCAATTTGTAGTCTGATTTGCCCAAAGGTGCAAAAACATCGATCTTGTAAGGATCGGGATCAGTGGTATGGCAAATCGAGTAAATTAACCTGTTGAGAAACGGGATAAGGAATACGTGTGAGCTGTTCTGCCAACTAGGTTGGACCGAGTGAAATGGCAAATGCTTCAGGAATCCTTCCAGCATGGGTTGTTTCATCGAGAACTTAAGCCATTCATATTAAATAAAAAATGCAAAACGAACAAATTACTGCAAACTATGAATAAATTATGCTCTTGGAGTAATTCTTGCACTCGATCGTTGACGCTGCCATCTAGCGAAAAGAAAATGCAAAATTAATTAATCACAAGAACATAATAGCTTTTATTGACACTGCTGCCTCTAGCGGGAAAAGATCGAACAAATTACCCCATACATAAAGATTTTTATGGTCCTAGGAACATAATGGATCATTTTTATGTAGTGGTGCCGCGAGACGAGACTAGACGAGACTTAGGGTTGGTCTCGTCTCGTCTCGACATCTCGAGACGAGACCATGACTTAGTCTCGGTCTCGAGTACCAAAGTCTCGTCTCGTCTCGAGTGGTCTCATCTGGTCTCGAGTGATACAGGGTGTCCAAAAAATAGCGTAAAAACTCTTCTCTACGTGGTAGAGGACCCTACAAGGAACCCCACGAAAATATTTGAAAAAATCTAGTGACATTCTTAAGAAAGTTATTTGCATTTTAATATTTATTAAAATTAACATCACTGAAAATATCCCGTTGACAATATGTCAGAGAATTAAATTAAATACCCATGTAATTACCTGAAAAATTCGAAGGTGAATTTTCACATCTACCTCTTCATATTACCAAGAATAATGCTGGAGAAGGATTTTTTTAAACTAAAAGTCAGCAATAAAAATGAAGGAAGTTCTACTAATGCACAGAGAGTCAAAACTTCACAGCATTTGAAAAATTCTTATTCCAGCAATGGATGTTTGATGATAATTTTACATGCATTGAATCTTCTATTAATTTAATTGGATATGAAATATTTGTACATCAATCAATCTAATGAATGAATGCACTGTTATTTTCTCCAAACACTTTTATGATGATTGATGTATGATATTTTTAATACCCATTTAAAATAACCCCATCGCTTATTTATCAATCACGAATCAGATGAAATAAAGAACTACCAACAAAAAAGGACGTCGCATCGATTGCTTATACTATGTCAATTTCATGTACAGTCGTGAGCATAAAAAGTGGGACACCCGACTGACAGGTCTTGTAATTTTTCGCTATTTTGGGTAAATCAGTATTTTCTCTACAATGGATTTTTTGTCAGATATGACAATTCCTGTCATTGCGATAGGTATAGTTGATGAGCTCGTTTTACAATAGGAAAAAACGGGTGTCCACTTTTTATGCTCACAATTGTACATGTAGGAAATTCCTAACCTAATTTTATTTGTGTATTCAAGAACCGGCATACGTTAAGTCCCTAGAACGACTGGTATTTTCGGTACCTATCTACAAAGTTGCCTTATATTATCAGCTCAAGTGTTGGCACAAAGAAAAAATTAAAAAAAAAAAAAAATTGAAAGGTTATAATTTTATAATTTAATTCTAATCTATAAATTTCAATATAAGGACTGAAACCTGTAACCACCCTGTAAACAGACATACTCAGCATCTTGGACAAACCGATTTCCTTCGGTATTTTCATTATCACAATTCTCCATGAAATTAATATAAACATTGTTGCCGACTGTTTTATCCGAGAACGCATTGTCGTTCTCGTTCCAAGGGTCATAATAACGAGTAGTGCAATTGTTGAGTCTGTACATAAGGCTTCCCCGGAGGCTGTGAGATGGCTTTGGTGACACCTGGGAACGTTTTGGATGCCTGAAAGATGAAATTGCCTTAATCTCATTAGGTATACATATAAAAATGTTAAAACTGCAAAACCTTTATGCGAGGGAATTAAAGTATGTTTGACTGAAAATATGAAATTTAAATGTAGATAATTCAAATGTTTGGTCTCGAGCCAGAAGTTCACTAAATTTTGGTTAACCATAACGCGTACATAAGTTTGTCCGGTCAAAGTTGAGCTTCAGATATTCACTGGGCAAGAAAATTTACTTTTGACTTCTAATTCATGGGTTGGATGTTAAATTAACATCACGATATTACAGAAACTTCAATGCTTAGTGAGTGAAAATTTGTGTTTGAAAGTTGATTACCAATTCAAAATTAAATATTTGTTATTAGATTAGTTTAAATATTTTGACCAAATTATGATTTGTAAAAATAAGATGTGAGCATGTATGGTTTGTGTCTATTTTAGGCAAAAATCTCTCATTATTGAAAACAAAAATAGTAAAGTTTCACTTACCTGCATTCTTTATGACTAAGAGTACTATCACTAGTACTGATAATCCTATTCCTCAATTTCTTTTTCAGCTTCTTATCGGTTTTAGCTTGATTTTCAAAATCGTCAATAATTTTTCTGATGATGTTAATGTTTTCGGTAGTATCCACATCGTTGGAAGACTTTTTTTCCATTTTCTTTTTCGAATTGTTATTATTCGCTTGGAGCACCATTTTTCAGCATCAACCGTTTACACTATCCCGACTGGCATTTTTATTAAATGTATCTTTTCGCATTCACTGAACTTATTGGCATATTAAGTTGTTTTCGAGTAAAATAAATGGGCCGGTTGTATGCAAGCTCATGAAAAGCAAACAAAAAATATTAAAGCATGGTTCAAAGGTAAACAAGTAAACATTTTCTGCTCAATCTGCTGTGATTTTTCATTATTATTGTAGTATTAAAAAAAAAACTCTCAAGTTGGATAATTATTGGCACGCAAGTCGATAGTATAAGACAGTAAGTTGTGATTCAGTTTTGATAATGCTAGTTTTGTCGTGATTTTTGTGTCAGTGTCTTGAATAGAATAAGCGTAACTATTTCTGAAGTTGTCTCAGTTATGTACGAAAAGCCGGGTACGTAACATAAAACATCGAACATGGCGAATGTACATAAAAATAGGTGATTGCAAAACAGAACCCAAAGAAGCCTTGAGTGAAAAAAAATTTCAACTCTAAGATCATAATGGGCGACTTATTACTACAGTAGGAAAAATTCACGTGAATGATAACCGATACTAGAGAAAATTCTGTCTGGGCGACACAAACGACCAAGGAAAATTACATATTACCTGCAAAACGAACACTTTGGATTGTTTGAATATATTTTCCCCTAGGCCACTAAAAAGGAGATGATGGAGAAATCCAGACTCATCACTCATATTTAAGGTAACAACTGAGATTGATTGCATTATCACAACTTAAAGAAAAATTGTAAAATACATTGCGGTCGTAAATAATCTTGATACTAGTGATCATAGGTTACTGAGACCCATATTGAAGTTTATCAACCTTGAAAACAGTAATATATGTAACAAAAGCAAAACAAATTTTTTTGATCGCCAAGAAGATTGAGAAAACATAGAAGGAATTTGCTAATAAGGATAAAAGCTTAGAAACTCTGAAAAACAAATGCTCTGAAATAACACAAGAGCTCCAATTTGAAATAGGTATTTCAACTTGCTCTAAATATTCCGAATCTTATTAACACTAATTTGGATTCAACTGCATAGCTTGAGGAATTTAAAGTGGCTGATAGGGAGCTTGAACATAATCTTGAGGATTCAACAGAGATCAACAAAAATATGTAAAGTAGCATTCAAGTGTTACCACAGGACAGGTGTAACAGGCCAAAATTGCACAACTAATTCTTACCTACTTTCAGTTTTCTATTCAAAATTTCCTTAAATTTGTCAACATTTTCTCTCTATAAAATTTCAGCAACAATCTCAACGGTTGTAGATCCTGTAAATTTCCTAATTTTCAATAGTCAAATTCTATTTTCATTTGTTACTAGTTCCTGTGCTGTAATGATTTTTTCTCGATTTTATTCCATATTTTAATTCAATTTCAAAATCAAAACAAATCAATATTTTGATTCCATCATCTGATTTTCATAAACAAATAAATATCCATTTGTCAAAAATAATTCGTGGGGTTATGTTCCCAAATCATAATAATAGGTCTGTTTCTGCAGAGATCAAAAACCAGTCAGAGTGAATTTCATTGGTTGAAACTAGTTTTCTGACTGTTTTCAACCAATGAAATTCGTTCTGACTGGTTTGTCATTTCTGCAGAAACAGACCTAATCTGTTCTCAATTGTATGTACAGAACTACTTTGTTCTTACTTTTCTTACTCTGTTCGGTTATTGAGTTATTGAACTCGGTACAAGTTCTAGTGAAACCCGGGTCGATCATTGGTTCGATAGTCTTTGAGTCGTTTTCTGTGCTATCCTTGCTTTTGGTTTTTTGACTTTTGAAACGTCAATAATTTCTGTCAACCGGCTGTCGATTAGTAATGTTTTTAGTATCGTCGATTCTCTAATTTTGCAAACGGATCACTTGCTCTATGTTGTATTCTTCAAGTTATGATTGTTTTATGGGATAATTATTTGTTGTTAATATCATTATTCGTCAGCCATTTTTCTCGGATTATATTGTTGTGTGCAATTTTTGGGTAAGTAAGAATTCTATCGATTAATTTTTGATGTTTGTTGTTATTCTGAATCATCTCTGAAATCCTCCCTTTAGGCTAGCTTATTAATTTTAGGTGTAGTACATTTCTTTTCACATCTGGACATTGGAGAAATAAGGTCTTTTAATTTGAAGATTGTCTTCGCCTTTGTAGGATTTTGACCTTAAATTCTCAATTGAATTTATAACACATTTAGTTGCCTTTTGCCTTACGTTTTCGTAGTGCTATAATTTTCGCCGATTAATTCGGTTTTTTACAACTCCATGTGGTAAGTTGCTGCACACGTTTTTTTCCCACGGTAGATTCTGACTTTTTCAATTTAATCATTAGTTAAAAGCTGCCCTACAGCCCACTCACTCCAGGATATCCAATCCCACTCACTCCAGGATATCCAATCCAGACCTCGATCCAAATTTCCAGAGAATTTCGAGGCAAACAAACTCTATTTTCAACAGGTAAAAACATAACCTTATCAACTTCAATTTTTTTTATGCAAACTCGAAGCACATTATCTTTAATTACTATTAAAGCTTTATTATGATTTCATCTAATTTAATTAATTAATACATTATTGTTCAATTTTTCTATTAAAATAATTTTCAAGAGCTATAGTTTTTTTTTTATCAAGTAAATTGAGTTACATTAAGGGTTTTTCAATTGGAACGGGTCGAAGTTGGCAGCCTGTGGGGGCCATGTTGTTTCCAAAGCATTTGTTTTACCTGTTGTTTATTATTCAGTCACTAATGCCAAATTACCATGACAACTTACACGATTGAACAGCACGTCCAAATGATAAAACTTTATTATCAAAATGATTGTTCGTTGGTCCTAACGTTGCGCGCGTTGCGTCCATTTTACGGCCGACGCGGTGGCCCTTCAAAGTCGACTCTCCAACGTTTGGTGGCCAAATTCGATACGACCGGCTCGGTAAACAATCAGCCAACACCCGTACGTCAAAGAAACGCCAGATCGGCCGAGAATATCGCCGCTGTCCGGGAAAGTGTGCAGAAGAACCCAAGGCAGTCAATTCCTCGCCGTGCACAAGAACTCGGCCTTTCAGAAAATTCAACATGGCGAATTTTGCATCGGGACTTGGGCCTGCACCCGTACAAGATCCAATTGACCCAGGAGCTCAAAGTTAATGACCATAGACAACGTCGTTTGTTTGCTGACTGGGCATCGGAGCGTTTGGAAGAGAGCCCTAATTTTGGCAGAAAAATTATCTTTAGCGACGAGGCGCATTTTTGGATGAATGGCTTTGTAAACAAACAAAACTGCCGTATATGGAATAATGCCAACCCACAAAAGGTTCATCAGGTGGCAATGCATCCACAAAAAGTTACCGTCTGGTGCGGATTTTGGGCTGGAGGCGTGATTGGTCCGTACTTTTTTGAAAACGAAATTGGTAAAGCAATCACCGTCAACGGCGACCGCTACAGAACCATGATTACCGATTTCTTTTGGCCCAGAATAAACAATATCGACGTGAACGACATGTGGTTCCAGCAGGACGGTGCTACTTGCCACACAGCGGACGCCACGATGAATATTCTGCATGAACGATTTGAGGGTACGGTTATCTCTCGCAGAGGTGACGCAAATTGGCCGCCAAGGTCGTGCGATTTGACCCCTCTGGACTACTTCTTGTGGGGTTTTCTGAAGTCTCAGGTCTATGCCAATAAGCCGCAATCGACCGATGCCCTTAAAGTGAACATAACCCAGGCGATCGCTCAAATTCAGCCGGATCTATGCGGCAGTGTAATTGAAAATTGGACCAATCGGATCCGTGCCACCGTGAGAAGCCGCGGCGGACATTTGAATGATGTGATATTCCATAAATAATGGCATACAAAGACCCTTAAATTAAAAATAAAATTTTGGTAATACTTTACACACAGCTTGTTTTATTGCATTTTAACATTGACCCGTCCTTATTGAAAAACCCTTTTTTAGTTTCATTTTCTAATTCGATCTATTCGTGAAGTGCTTCGCTATGGTTCAATTACAAATACAGTGTGTTATAATAGTTTTTCTCTTAGGGTTTTTCTTTTACCACCGAGTTGTTACTCACGGTTAGAACAATACACCTTCAATTGTGACCGAAATTCAACTAAAAGTCTATCAGACACCAGCCTAAGTAGTTAGACGGTTACACAAGCCTTCTGGACCGTAAATTTGAACCGTAAGATTGGTTCGACTACCTAACCACAACCAGTAGCCAGAACTAATCTGGTTAATTGTATCAACCACTATCACCTGGAACATTTTGGTATCGTACTAGTTTTAGTTAACCTATATGTATTATTATTATTGTTTATTTACATTCTGTCCCTATTTGTACACCTCAGTGATCACTACAGTATTTCAGGGGGTAATTCAGTGCTTGTCCCAACGTGGCAAAAGAATTAATGATATAGGTAACTTAACTAGACATAACCTGATTAATTTATGTCAACTTACTGGTAGTTCTGGTTACATAAGTGTAAGATAACCGTTCCGAGAACTAATTATTTGTTTATTGATTTTCTTATTTCTTTTATTTTAGATTTTCAACCCTTACATTTCATATGTACATTTTTATTACTCAGTTGGTTATTGAGTTACAATAACACGTTAGATTTTTACATATAATTCAATTGTTTATTACTATAGCTATTATTCCAATAGTAGCCGTACTGTATTTGTTGATTGACCCTTTATCAAAAGGTCACTTCATTTATTAATTAATGATAGTCCAGTGATTGTTCTTTTTCTCAAATAGTTTTTTTTCTAGTTTCTTTTACTAATAGTTTTCTTTGATAATATTGAAAATTTACTTGATTATTTTTTTTTTTTTTTAAATTATTATCCCTATTGTTCATTGTGGACTGCAGCCATTTGGTAATAAACATACTATAGCACTTGATTTATTGACTATTATTTGGTTTTATGCCCACAGCCTGGTTTTAGCTAATTTTTTTTTTCTGTATTTTTGTTTTAATTGTAAGGACCTGGAGCTAGATAACATCCTAGAGAGTCCGACTGATCTGTCCAGAATCAGTGGCGCCCAAAACTAAAACCCACCCCTACTCTCCGAATTATTTAGTTCTGAGCTAGGGTATAATTTGCACGCACCTCGACCTTCAGTCCTACAATCTCAAGTTCTCTATTCGTTCATTTTTTATTTTTATTTTTTTTTAATAAACTTTTCAATCAGCGAAAAAGCGTGGCACAGGGAAGCATATATATACATATTAGAGCTGAAAACGTCAAGGAAACCCTACCACATGCGAAGGAAGAGCTCTATTCTAGTAAATCTAGATGAGATAATTTGGAGATGAAAAGGCATCCTGAAATGATAAGGGTTTTTCGTTCTTGTACTTCTGCAACTATCCTCAAAAATTAAGAGTTTAGTGGAGGTGTGCCCAGAGACAACGATGTGACATGCTGTGAATCTACTGCCACAGGTGACTCATTTGTTTTATTAAACGACAAAAGGGTGATAAATGATACCGCACCTATTCATTTCTGCATGTGCATAATAGAGAAGAAGATTCGACAAGATATGAGTCATAAAAATATAGAAGTGGTGAAAACGGTGATTGGAAAGACATCAAAACCCTGAAAACGATCAACACTAATGGACATGCAATAAATTCTACAGAGTCTATTCAAAGAGGAATAGTAACTGTGTCCACATTGTTAATGGAAACATCATGAATTTTGAGTTTGAAGAATTACCATTAAAGACATAAAACTTGCCAAAAAAGCCGAAATCACAGATGAGACGATGAAATTGGGAAAAACAACTGCTAAAATAATATTCATCAAACTGCTTATCAATAAATGTCTTCGTGAAGGCCAAGTCTCAGAAACATGGCAAAATGCGCAAGTGGTATAGGGTGTCCTTAGATAAACTTACACATTTTGCAGGTAATTATCTCGAAAATGAGAGGGGTTTGTTCTGGGAAATAAGGATTTTTTAAAGTATTTTTTCACAAAATTGCTGAATCCTAAAATTTGCTAAAGTTTTGTTTATAGATATGCGATTTGTTGCAATAAAACTACTGCCTTATTTTAAATAAAACACCCTGTAGATTTTGTCATCGTCAGAATGCCTGATTTATCTACTTTACAAATATGTAATTTTTTCTTAAGTATATTGAAATTGCATCGTAAAAATTGCAGATTTATAAGCCAACTAGAATTTAATTACATAATAAAATTATCATACACAAATTAATTATCAATTTTTTTTTTGGCAAGTCGATGGTACCCTCTTTGACAAAATGCAATTTTTACGATGCAATTTCAAGATAATTTAAAAACAATTATTATACATTCTTGTAAAGTAGAAAAATCAGGCTTTCTGACGATGACAAAATATACAGGGTGTTTCATTTGGAATATAAGGCAGTAACTTAAATTCAGAAAATTGCACATCTGTAAAACCAAATTTGAGCAAATTTTAGGATTCGGCAATACCGTGAAAAAAACTTATTAAAATCCTTATTCTACCAGAACAAACCATATCTGGTTTTCGAGATATTTATCTGCAAAATATGTCAGTTTGTCTAAGGATACCCTGGGATAAGAAGGCTTGTATCTGTACAGGAAATTACTTTGAAAAAAGGAGCAGTAAACTCTCTAATTAGAGAACTGAAAACGGGCAATATGTTTTATGAATAAATTCAGCAGTGGAAAATGGGGCACAGACCCAAATCTTTGTCTATCACTTTATAAATAATTTGTTAAATCATTATTTGATTATTCCAGTATCTTTTATGGAAAAGCTCACCTCAAAAAATGGAAGTTTTAATCGAGAAATTGTTTTGTTTTTTCAAGTAGGTACCTACTCAAATAATAGTTTTGGTAGTGACAGCAAACGATTTATCATAAGAATTAAGAAGAAAAATGCTTTCATACAAGTTTCTAATGAAACGTATACGCATATTCATAAGAAAAATAAATAAATTGCCAACAGCTCGTTAATTATTGAAGAGGAGAAAGACTACCCTGGCTTGTAGAGAGTTATTCTAGAATAAGCCAACATATGAAATATATTAATGTAAACATCTATCCATTTTTTCAATCATAGCGACTCCGCCAGTGATAGGTATTAATTCAATGATTAAGGCTGCTCATTTGGTATTCACCTGGCATAAACCACAAAAATATTTTCAATTTGTGTGAAATTGGTAAATTTTCACACCACACAACAAACTCAACCCATGTACCAACATATTTACTTTTAAAGTAACTGCCTCGGAATTAAATGTGCTTACTGCATTAATAATGGTGTTGTCGAGTTTTACTCCTTCAACAAGTTTTGGAGTAGTTTTCATTTGATATAAGTTATCTTTTGTTTACCCAAGAACATCATAAAACATGAATGAAAGCTGAAGTTGGGCGAATTAGGCAGTGCAAACTTAGAACAATGTTCAAACACTTATTTAATCAACAAACACTTCGCGCACATAAACTTTTCAGGTTCAAAAACTCAAGCAAAAAGAATGAAAATCACAGTAAAACTAACTCCACAGAACTCCAAGCTCTACATAAAACTAATTTAGCGAAATTCAAATTCATAAAATATATGGGTATTTAGGCCTCACGCGATATGGGACCAAGGTCAGAAGACAAAGCAGGCTATGGGGAAAATCCTGTGTTGGGGGCGGCAATGCCGCAGGCACGTTTTAATGAAACAGTAGTAATTATGACTACTTTTACAAAAAAATAATTCGCAATGCAGTTTTAAAGAAAATAGTTGAGAATATATTCCAATTCAATTCGCCAATAACAGAATTAAAAATCATTCCAATGAACTCCACGAATTTCAAGGAAGGGTCGTGTCGAAAACAACGTGGATACCAAATTTGGGCTCAAAAAAGCCCTTCTTCAAGAGAAATTTGACGCTTTTCTTCAATTATGAGAAATATTCTTCCAAAAAATAATAATCAGGTCTACACTGACCATTATCTATTATATCGATACCTAATTGATTCATTCGAGTAAACAGCTTATCACCAGAGCTCAAAAGAAAATATATAGGATTCGGTATCAATATTAAAAATTATTATAAAAATCAATCCTTGAATGAAATTAGAATATTACCAAGGTCGGTAAAAATATATTCGAATTAGAAATGCTAGTCGAACATGATGAAGGTTACACAACTGTCTGTTCTCGAGATACGTAATTTAGGAGCAAAACTGCTAGCAAAACCAAACTTGAACTCGACAGAAAATTTCAACGTAACTCAACGTTGAAGGAAAACTGGAGAGACACAATATTTCGAGTGCACCATCGTGCACAGTGCTAACCAAACTACAGCAAGGATACTGATAGAATAATTAGATCAACAATTTACGACTAGGAATAATGGTAAATTTCTCTCGTCTAGACAAAACTGAACATTGTAACTCCCAAAAGAGTGCAAAAGTTCCAGTACGCACGGTAGGGTAAGTTCATTTCATGCGAGTTGCTATGTGATGAAAACATGCAACGCTATAGGCATCCCCTCTACTGCCACGAAGTCGAGTTAGTAGTGAGGATCACTTGATCCATGAGCTTCAATACAATGCAATTATATTATTAAATCAATTCCTTATTAACCTCTTTCCTGGTATGTTTGAGCTTTTGAAGAAATTTCACTTCAATAGCGTGGTGTATGATTACACGTTTAATTTTATTTTTTTCAACCTTGTTTCAGTTCAGCACGATATTTTGTTATGCTGGAAATATTCGACTATCATAAGTTTACCTTGAGGAAAACCTCCTATTTAAAATATTCTTTCTTCAAATCTTAACTCAAACGAAGGTACCGAAAACGAAGAAGATACAAGAGAATACGCAACTAGACTACAGAACGAGCTGGACTGGTCCCTTAGAAAACGTGTCGCGTGTCTGTAATTTTTATCTTTATTTTGCATTAAAATTGATTGTTCAATCCAATTTATTATTAGTGTGTGTGCAAGAAGCGTTCACAGGTTAGTTGATTAATTATTATTTTGTTTGCGAGAGTTCAATTTATACAAATATCATTTTTTTCATTTTTATGTTTTTTTGTTTGTTTATAACATTTTTTTGTGCATTGTTCACGTATTTAACAAAAATCGTTTCATACTGTAAACAACACAGATAAAGAACCTAAGAAATTATGTGCTGTCTTTTTGTGCTGAGATTTTGATTTTGTGGATTTAGAGCGTGCATTAGGGCCTTGTTGAATTTACTAACATTTTCCTACGGTGACGAGAGAATAATCCTAACAAATTGAAATAATCAATCTAGAGATATTGGCTCAAAAACAACTATAGCTGAGTAGCTTCCCGTATGGGACCTCAGTACCCGCTGGGAAACTGGCTAACAAAAACTCTTCAGTATTGATTATAGGTAGTGTTGATTGAATGTAGTGTGTGTAATTGAAATTTCAGCATAAGAACGGAAGCGGTACCTAATTAAAACTTTTATTGACTTAAATTATTGCATTAATGACTCAGAATTATCATTAAAATTACACAGTATGTTTCGATTTTTGAGGAATGTTAGATCGAGGGTTTCTCTGCCGTGCTCTTTCCCCTCTTTAGTTCCAGGATGAGAACGGTACGATTTACTTTAATAATTAAGTAGACGTTTCACAAATTTTTCGTTTCGTTTACACATCACAACTTCCCTTAAATTTCCCAAATAATTGCTATGTCGGGCGCATGTCCAGTGAGTAAAATTGAGTAAGTTTCCACAACGTAGGTCCTATTTGTTTTTCATTTATTTTTTCAGGAGATTTGTTGTTTAAAGGTAATAAAAATTCTCATCGTTCATTCTTACTGAACAAACTCAGGTATGTTATACTACAACCTTTTATTTAGTCTTTATGATACATAAACGTAATTTTAGTTACTTTTTTAATGATATCAGATGTGATCACCAAGTTTGAAATGGCAATTGGTAAAACGATGTCAATTTTCAAGATTTTTAATAAAAGTTCCTTTTGAAATATTATCTATTATTAGCTGAACCGGCGAACTTCGTACCGCCTATGAATTATTAAATACCTATTAAATGTTGTGTTAACGTATCTAGTAGATGAATTAAATTCAGTTTTTTCAATGGTGAATTTGGTCTTGGTTGAAGAAAACTAATGTTTACTCTCTGGATCAGAAATCACCTAAAATTAAAATTTTACATCATTTGGCTATTGATTTCAAATAGGGTGCCTCGCTTGGATCATAATCGCTCTCGGAGCACTTCCGCAGAGATCTGTGACGTCACCGCCCAAATAGAGAGCGCTCTGGGAGCAGTAAAGCCGAAAATGCTATAAGATAATACTGTTACGTCGGTTGAATGGAATAAACAAAAATAAGTTGAGTTATGTAGTGGTGAGAAGCAAGAAAAGATTGAAACATTTTGGGGTGGACCATCCTTATCACTTAGGGGTATAAAAAATAGCTTAAAACCTATTCTCAGACCTACCGAATATACATATAAAATTTTATAAAAATCGGTAAAGCCGTTTCGGAGGACGAAGGTAACTAAAACTGTGACATGAGAATTTTATATATTAGATTACAAGATAACAACATAGCGCAGTGAGTCATCAAAAAGTAATTGCAAAGAAGTAGAAACCTAACGAAGCTATAAAAATGGCAGCAATTAATTCCATTCCACCGGATACTTTGTGAGGAAACCTATTGCAAAATTAGAGAAAATTTAAACAAGCTAAATAATGAACCTGAAGAAAAGCAAGTAGCTATATTTTTAAATTTAATTGTTCTAGAAACAGTGGAACTATTAAATATATTACCTATTAAACAAAATGAAAAAAAGAAGATTGAAAAAGATACAAAGATATTGAAAAATATTGTGAACCTTAAGAAAATATATTAGGCAGATTTCTATTTAATTCCCCATGTCAAGAAAATAATGAAAATTTAGATTCATTTTTTAATGTAAATAAAACTTCCTTTTCATTCTCCTCCCTACGAAAGTAGATTTTTTTATCTTGCATAGGTGAGCGAAAGCGAAAGTGGAACATGCTAGTGGTTACTTTCACTTTCGCTACTAGCATGTTTCCCTTTCGCATGCCTATTCACAATTTTTGAACGGGAAGAATGAAAAGTTTAATACATCACACGCTGCAAAAGCCCTTTAGGTGCTCGGAGGTATTCAAATAGCATCGGCTGCGCTTCGCTTCGCCTCGGCTATTAAAATACACTTCGCACCTAAAAGTACGCTTTCGCAGCTTGGAATGTAAATAGCTTTGAAGATTACGAGTTTAAAAATTCTGATGAAATGGTTACACATAAAATTGTTTCATTTTCTAATGACAATGAAACTCAAAATAAAATTACAAAGCAAGGTGAAATAACTCTAAAAGTTGTTGAAACTCTTCGCATGACTGAAATGCCTAGAAAGCATGCCTTTAAAGAAGTTACACAAGCAGAAATACTTAATGCTTTCCTGAAATTAAGCCCTTATAATAATTCTAATTGAAATCAGAAAAGTTTCCAGCTTCAATATAACCAGTCTTGTCAATCTCAATTTTTCAAACAATACTATCCACCTGAAAACCAGTCTACATTTCATAAAGATAGGATTCAAAATTACCAGCCAGGAAAACTGTTTTGTCAAAGGCTTTTTTCCGAGACATCCTTCATCAATAAAAAGCTCAACATTCATACATAAAATTCTATTTCAATTTTTCGAAGAGGCGTAATTCTCATTAAACCTTCGCTATCATAATAGCGAATGACTCGCTCGAACTAAGGATGTTATGCATTTTAACTAGCACAAAGCCCTGATTATCCCTTGATACGTAACAAGTAATCACAGATTCGATTTTAATGAGAACGCACAATCCGCACTAACTACCTAACGTTGTCATTTGATGCAAGTTTCGTCCTTGAAAATGAAGGATCAAGTGGATCAAAAGTCGTCGTTAGCAGAGGCCATTAAAATGTTATGTCAGTCATCAAAATAAAAAGCTTAAGTCATTTAATTTAACAACTTTATCACAATTTTATTTTTAGGTTACCATGTTAATACTGATGCACTTTAATTAGTTCCAGAAATAAATCGCATGTCATATCTTCATAAATTAAAAACTACTACACAGTGATCAGAATAATTTGAACAAGGAAAAAAATAGGTAGAATGACTCGACTAAGTATGTTAAAAAAAAAAAAGATCTTTTAAGGATTTTAAATCACTATAATGTTCTACAAAGCAAGTGACGGAGATCTAACATAAGAAGTTATTGATTATATTTTATTAATAATGATATAACATAACAGAACATAGGCATTTGCATTAAATGATTCAAATTATTCCATTATATCAGCTGCTCTATAATAATAGCTTGCGACAACTAAATCTGAAAGAGGGTTATTAATTTCATGTCATTCTATTTATAATAATTCAGGCAGGATTGCTTAAGTCACGTGATATATATTGTCAACTAGCTGCTTAGGAAAGGAGGACCCGGTATTTAACCTTATTAATTTAATTGCCGATTCGATCGGATATTTATTGCAATTCAGCAATAAATTGATATAAATTGCGCCGCGAGCCGCAGCAAAGGCAGACTTGAACTAGTGCAAGTACCTCTCGTTGGAAAAGCCCCTCTGGAATTAAGTCTCCCCAGTGCAAGTACCTCTCGTTGGGAAAGCCCCTCCGGGTATCTTCAGCCTTATCGTTGTCCAGTGCAATTACCTCTCGTTGGGGAAGCCCCTTTCAAGGCATAAGGGTGACGATAATTAATCTACAGTCCCCCAAGCAGCATTGACGTGTGGCTCCCTATAAGGACCCCAGTGTTCGAAGGGTCATGCATCTTATAGGATTAGCGTACATGTAAGGGCATATTTGGGAAAATATATATCTATCTATATATATAAAAATTAATGCCACTTTTCGTTGTAATTTTATAACTCAAGAACGGGCTCACCTAGCCAAACCAAATGTTTAGGCTTTGTTCGGACCATTTATTAGATGGTTTATGTGAAGTTTGCACAAAATCGGCCGAGCGGTTCTTCATTTATCACATTTTTTGTATTATTCAATAAATGGAGGATCATTTCGTTAATGGGGATTTTGCTGTCAAATTGGAACTTTTTTCAGCGTTGACAGTACCAGCATGTTGTTATGTCATTAACGTGGTCATTTCATTACTTATTTTATTTATTGATGAAAAAAATTTACTAAGCCCGCATATGGCGCCATCTCTTATAACCGATACCAAGTTTATTTTGTATACCGCGCCATCTCTGGTACCTGGAACGAAGTTCGGCATTGCAGATACAGAAGAACAATGCTGCTCAGGAACTGGAGCTATTTCGAACAGAACTATTCCACTATTCCGATCAGATAGAGTGGTGCAGAAAGAGTAGATCAGATAGAGTAGTGCAGATAGAGTAGAACACATGGAGTAGTGCAGTGCATGCAGTGCAGATAGAGTGAAACAGGGTTGCGCTAGAGATTTTTTTTGTTTTCTTAATATTCTTTGAACATTCCTGTGCCTGAGTTTATTTATTTGGTGGTACACTTTACAAGAATAATGCCCACAAGTTGCCTAAAAAAGGATGATGTAAAATTTTAATTTTAGGTGACTTCTGATCCGGAGAGTAAACATTAATTTTCTTCAACCAAAGCCAAATTCACCATCGAAAAAAGTGAATTTAATTCAGCTAATAAATACGTTAACACAACATTTAATAGGTATATTTAATAATTCAGAGGTGGTACGAAGTTCGCCGGGTCAGCTTGTATTTTTATATAACCTGAGCGAGTTTCTCTCCATCAACCCCCAAAGCTACAAACCCCTCATGTCACCTCCGTAAAGTGGGCAGTTGTGACAATATCATTTTTTTTTATGGTGGCAATGAGTGTAGGCTTTAGAAACCAATTAAGTATAATATATCCATCTGCTACCTAATAAAAACTTATGCATTTCACAAAATAAGATAAATATGAAGTATGTAATATGAAAAGTACGTAGATGGAATGGTAATCTTGACCGACCAATTGAATAAGTAGTTTTTATTCTGTTTTCTTGGGTTAGCGGTCTGGCAATGATTGAAACTTTTATGTTTTTACAAGGATTTTCATACTTATTGTAACTCACTTTACACGTAAGTTTTAGTTATATTCTATAATTTTTATAACATATTGCTCTATCTATATTGTAGCCTTGAAAAAGGAAATAAATTTTCCGAAAGCTCGGCGTAAGTAAAAAAAGAGTTTCAATCATTGCCAGACCGCTAACCCAAGAAAACAGTATGTAATATGTACCTATTCTTTGTGTACGGCCGATCAGAAGGAAAAGTATAATAGCTATTAAATTCAAGAATGCAATAGAAAAAATACGTGAAATATAGGTTCAGAATAAAATTAGAAAGTTAAAATGTGACTTCGGATCACCTGGTTGGACCGGAAGTCCTCACTTGACAGACATAGAGATGTTAAGCATCTGGATAAATGGTTCCTTAACTGGAATGGTTTGATACTGTGCAATAATTAGTTTTTAGTTTGATCAACGTTTCCACTCGATTATGAGACTTGAAATGCTAATAATTTCGATTGTTGTTATCCTCAATTTCATTTTACAGCAGATAATGAATCTGAAGGCATAAGCACTTATAACAAGAAAATTTCATTAAATTTTCTGTTTCGAGACATTTTAAATTAGCACACTTGGTTCTTTTTTAGCAATTACCTAAGTCTTTTTGTTAAGGATCTTTTCAATTGCTCTCATCACATTCCATTATTCTCTTCATCAAATTCACTTATAATTATGAGAAAAAATTAGGCTTGTACGTGTATAAACACTTTTTTGTCGATAAGATCGTCAGTCGAGCCACTACAAGAATCTTTTTCATATCCAAACTAAAAAATAGGGATTTTTGTTTTTGTATCTAGGAGAGGATGGAATGGAATTTATTATTCCACAGCTGTTCTTTGCCAATAAAAACGTGTTCTCATTCGAACAGCGATAGGGTTTTTATTTTACTAACTCGTCCAGAACACTTTTGGAAAAAATCTCATACAATACAAAAAAATAATGGACTAGTCAAAGCTAAAATTGCCTCATTTCAAATTTCCCAATGGAGGCCTTCACATTAGTAGCGCTATTCTCATTGGATCTGATATCTGCATTCATATATGTATCCCCCGGGATGTTTGCGCGTCAGGATGATCGTCATTTGAATTTTAGTTTCGAAAATTCATATCTTCCTACGTATTTCATTAATTGGGGTTTAGATATGTGTATGTATACACATGCCTCTTTTAATTAATGCTTTCAACTTACAATCAAAAGATTAATGTTTCATAAAAAAATATTTTATTCGGAAAAAAACGGTTTCAAAATTAATTCACTCTTTTTCGTGTTTGTTCAATGCAGATCCAGCCTTTTCTTTTCTTTAGGATGCAGCAATTCAGAGATTTTATCCAGTTTTTGATGCATAATTTATTAAATTTAACCTTCCGGATGTGTACCTTCTTTAAGCTGAACTATTTAATTTAAAAAGGATAATTTTAGAGATAGGTAGGTACCTCTCTTTTTTAACACAAATTTGATTGCTTAAAATTCAAAAATCTTACACTATTTCAAATTACCTAGTTATATTTTATGTTTTCTAAGGCCTGGTTTATTCATCTTCAGGTAAACTTGTTGGGAACCATCTGCAAGATTTTACCATTTATGGATTTCTATCTATTCTCTTTTATTCCACGCGGTTTTTCATTGTGATTTCATTGTAAAGTGAATAGGATCTTTTGTGTGTACTCGTCTGATTGGTTGAACTGGTTAAAATGCAGTTAAGTATAAAAAACACAAGATCGTTTTCCTGTGGGGTTTGGTTTCTAAAACGCTCTCTTTCCACAACAGAAGTCTGGCAGGCAAGTCCTCTTTATTTTGAATAATTTTTGCTTTGTATTTTTAGATTCTCCCTTATAAATGTTTCAATATATTTTGCTATCAATTCATATTATCATATCATTATTAAGTTTTTACCTGATAAATCTTATCTTATCTGTTCTTGAAATATAAATATTATATTTTAATTTTTTGTATCTAATTGTTCACTTCCATTTTGTGTGAGTGTCGATTGGTAGTGCCACGTTTATCTGAGGTCAGTCAATTCAGATTTTTGGATTTTAAAAAGGGACTGCTGCTCTGGTTTTCAGAATCAATTGGTAGTGTGGGAATATTGGACCATTTGCTCTAAATAGAGTCGGTGAAAACCAAATTTTTGTGTCCATCCTTATCAACTCTTTATTGAATCCAGGCAGAGGCCTGAATAGTCATTTTCTGTTCGACTCCGTCAATTATTATCTCGACTAAAGGGTGTAATATTTTTTTAATAGAAATCCAGACAGGTCAAAAATTCAGTTAAAAAGTTTTAATTAAAACATCTCAACAATTTTGACATATTCTGGATTTGATTGATTTCACCGTTAGGTTTATCTTGTAGTAATAGCTACCTCAATTTAAAAGGAAAATTTAGTCTATTTGGGGGAGAATCCAAAGATTTAATTTCTTATTGTTTTACCTTATTTTGTTCATATTTTTGCCTGCCAGACCTACTGTCAGGAAAGCAGCATTTTACTCAATCATAACGAGCATTTTAATTTAATCTTGTTAATATTTTAATTTTATTATCTTACCATTATTCTTAATTATTTAATTGTATTTTTTTTATATTAAAATATTTATTTTTTTTTCAACTTGCAATAGGTGTTCATACCTGATTCTGTTAAGCCTAATACTCATAACTGCGAAATTCGCTCTTTTTTGACATTGCTTCGACAATTTTACGTTTGATTCACGCTTTAAACGTCAAATTGTCGACGCAATATCAAAAAAGTGCCAATTTCGCGGTTATGAGTACTAGGCTTTAGAAGGGAGTGTCTGTACAACAATCGTTTTATATAAAATTTCAATTTCCTTTGCAAGATACTCATTTTTTGACAGAATTCAGGGATTTAATATTCCAAATATTGGTGAACCTGATACTGCCTTATTCTTTTCTGGGTATCTACTCGACATAAAGATCATTGTTTGGAGTCTGGATCAGCTGGAGTGACGTCACCCCAGCATTCTATCCTCTTCCTGGGTACAGGAAACAACACGAAGAGCTCCAGTTCATGAAAGAAACCGCAACACCCATTGAAGAGCTCTGGATTGGAAAGGTACCATCGTCATTAAAAGTATCTGGGACAAAAATAATGCATAATTATCTCCTGGATTAATTCTACTGTCATTCATTTCAATGCATTTGATTCACGGTTTGACAAATATTTGACAATAAAATTCAAATAATAGTACAAGAGCTAATATGATGCTGTCCCATGTACTTTTAGTGACGATGGTACATGGTATCAGATTCACCGGAAAAACCAAGCTGTCAACACTAAAATTTTAAATTTTACAGAAAGTAACATTTACTGTTACTCTATGTTACATATAATAATGTTAAATATCAAATTAAAGTATTGTTTGTTGGATTTTGACTGGATTCATTTGCACATAAAGGGACTACACGTTATCTTAATTTTTTGAATTCCACGACCTTAGATTATCTTGTCTTAAAATAACAGATTTCAGTTAATTTGTAACAGATTCTATAATTCTATTGGTCGGACCAATGGGATTACATATTGCGTTTTTATCTGTCAGATTGCATACTTAACAGTTAATCAGAAGATGAATAAACTGGCACTAGGTTTTACAATAATATACAGGGTGCTCATGAATATCATGTACAACCGGAAGGAGGTAATTCTTTGGTTTTTTTATGACTGAAATTTTGAATAAAATAGGTTCGCAAACGCTTCGTTTTTGATCTACAGGGTGTGTATAGTAACTAAGGTAGAAACATTAATTTGTTTCTTAGAATCGACCAACACCGCACCGCGAAAAAGTTCAGGGGCAGAAAAGGGGGCATAACCCCTGAAAAAGTATCACCCAGTAGATTTAGGCAAACATTTCATATGTGGAATCAATTGCGTAACCAATATTCCAAATTTGAGCTACATCCCTCAAAAATTGCAGGAGCGATAAAGAAAAAAACTAAAAAAATATTGAAACTTCCACACCCCGTAACAAAGCGTTTACGAACCTATGTTTATTTGAAATTTCAGTCATGAAAAAACACAAAAAATCACCCCCTTCCGTTTGTACATGAGATTTAGGAACACCCTGTATAGGGCATACTTGTTCTGCTCGATAAAGAGAGGGTCATAAGATTCTCCTTTCACATATAAAACTCGATTCAGACTGCTTATTCTGGCCACAAAAACCTCGAAACTTCCGATTACTCGAACTTCAAACCCTATTTAACAGATGACTGCCTCATGCAAGACTAAAGACAAGAGCTACATTCCGTAATTCCAGGAAATCCAAGAATTTACTAGAACTTGAAAATAAGCTCAGTCTCAAGGATTTATTTTTAATTTGAACCTAATTGGATTTCTACTTAGTCTTTCTTATTTTCGCGAAAACTTTATAGACGGATGTCAAATTTTGCACCTAAAAATGCATTTTTTCCCAGTTCGCAACTTATTTGTTTTTTGATCATTTCTTTTAAGTTTTTAATACGTTTTACTTCCAAATCATCAAAAATAGTTTCTGAAATTCTCATGTGCAGTCCAATTCAAAGTTAATTTCTGAGCGAGATACAAAAAAATAAACCCCTCATTTTGAGGTCTAAGTTTCATAAAATCTTGATTGGTGCAAACTGTTTTTTTTTATATCTTCAACAGTTTTCGAATTTGAGCGATACTGAGGCAAAATAAACTGCTGGACAATTGCTTTCGAACAAGGTAAATATCGCCTAACTTTTAAGATCGATATTTTTGGAACCAGAATAGATATCGACCTGCGGTTTTCATGGGCTGACAGATTGACTTTTTGTGAAAAAAACTGCTATTTAGATTTTTTTTTAAATGTCTAATTTTTTTTATATACAGGGTGTTAAAAGAGTCCATGATTTTCATCCCAATTTTGAATGTGTGTAACTTTCTCAGATAATTTATAAAATTTTATTTCTATGCGGCGTTTTAATCAATGATCTTCTGCAAAAAAAGTGATTTCTCAAATTTTTTATACCTGCCTTAGTTTTAAAAATACATATCGATTTTTTTTCATAATCTCCACTTTTTCCAACTTTTAAGCACCTGAACCATCCTGTACAATAAATCTTGTTGCATCTTATGCTGCTGTTTGATATACCCCACGATATCCTGGTTTATTTTCAATGAAAAAAAAATAAACTAAAATATTGTGGTGTCCAGTAGCGTACTAATAATCGCCCATTTTCGGAATTATTTATTAATGGCTCACCAAATTTTACATTCAAAGGTGCATAATTTTAAAAATAATCATTTGAAGTTTCATTTGTTTAGTTCACTTTAATCATTGACATATTATTAAAGGCCGTTTTACAGCTTGCAAGAAAACTTGGATGCAATTTTTTGCGTGCAAAAAAATTGAATTCAAGATTTCTTGTAAGTCGTTTTACACCTTGCAATTTTATTTGTTTCCTTCTCTAACCTTAACCATACTTTTTGGTTTTAAATGCTGTGTTATTGAGGTTTGCATTTTCCAAAAATAAAAAAAGTGATTATAGGTCGATATAAGAAGAAAAATGGCACCAAACCGATTGCATGCAATGCCATTCAAGTTTCAAGAATCTTGCAGAAACCAATCAACTGACTCACTTCTGCGCATGCCCTCGTTCAAGTATCTTGCTTATTGCAGATAGAATTGCAAGCTGTAAAACGGCCTTAAGAAACCAATTTCTCAAAATTTTGATATTTGCCTTTGTTTTAAAAATATCGTTTATTTAACATAACCATATTAATTTTCTCAACTTTTCCGTTCTAAACCATCCCGAATCGTTCTTACCGGTGAATTTTTTTAGCAATTGTCATACCTTTCAGCCAGCGTATTTACTGTGATTAAAAATATCGAATAGCTCAATGATATGCTGTACAGTGGCGTGCAAACAGAAATTATTATTTTTCATTAAATCAATTTTATTAGCAATTGTTATATCTTTCGATCAGCTTATTTTTATAATTAAAAATTTCGAATACCTCAATGATATGCTGTACAGTGGCGTGCTAATAATTATTTATACCACTGATAAAATTTAAATATTCGGAACCGATTTCATTGTGGTGAGAGGAAACCCGAACTTTTATTACCTGCTAATTTTCTTTGTAGCTTCATGTTTAAAGGTATTTCAATTAAAAATTCTTCCACTAATCGTAGCAGTATCAAAAAATAAAGTTAAGGATGGTAAATTACATTATCTGCCAAACAAAAAATTATAAAAACACAAAAAGTGTTCCTATAGGTTTTTTTACGTTATGTTTAGGATAACGTCGTAGAACAAGGACTGACAATGTTGTCAATGCCTTTTTTTTTTCCTTATAATTTACCAGAATGTAATAATAAATTATCAAGACCACTGACAGCTAGAAATAACAAAATGAATCGACACGTGTTATTTATTTGAAAATGTTTATTCAAATCATACAACGTCACGCGTCGTTGTCAATCGGTAACATCTGAAATTCCCCTACTTTAAATGCATTAAGAAGTACTTTCTGTTTAGTTAGGTAGAACGTATCAAAATAAGTGAACTAAAAAACTAATCAAACTAAGATTCAATAACAACAACAAAGTGACCTAAAAGTTGAGTAATAAACATCGTAAACTAAACAAATTAATAAAGAACGGCAGATAATCAAAGTTATAGTTAGTAAGCCCTCTCCTCACATTCACAACCTCTTGGCATCGCCGGCCATGGCATGTTGTCAACCAAGAGATTAATGAATGCCTGAGGGATATTTTGCCACTCTTCTTCTATGGCAAGTGCGAACTCATCCAGCGTTTGGGAGCATTTTCGCGCGATCGTACCACTAACTTAAGCTGAGACCACACAAGATCAGGAGATTTTGGAGGCAGGTGTAACTGTTGCATGTTATGGTCCCCCAAAAGATCCTAAACAATTCTTGCTTTGTGTGGTCTCGCATTATCGTCAACCATGATGAAATGCTCCTCAATATTTTCTGCATATAATAAGCCTTTATTTCCAACAGGAATAAACCCAATTACAGGAAAAAACACATACAATTTAAAGAAAAACTATATAGAAAATCGTGCACCACACCACACTAAATTATAGATAAATAACAAAAACTGAGCAAAAAATAATAATAATAATAATAATAAATGCAACAAACAAAAGAAAAACAAAAACATTGCTTTTTCACCAATGCAAGAAACCTAAAGCTAATAATTAATCAATGGAAAGAGCACCAACAATCCGCGACAGCCTATCATGATTAATATCACATTCGCCCGACACAGTATTGTAAACAGCGCACATTAGATACACTGGGCTCTGTGATAAGACGTTAGATCTAGCTGTGCACAGATGAAATGTCCGACTATATCTGCCCCCAATGCGTGGAACATGAAACAACACCTGAGCGACTAGGTATGGGCAGTCTATAACATGATGCAAGAGATTATATAAAAACCTCACTGCCTGAACCTTTCTTCGGTCGGCCAAAGATTGAACGCTGAATCGCTCAAGTAGCTGATGATGATCCACGCCCCTTGGGGGGTAAACACCATCTACCTTGAAAGAACTGGTTGAAAGTTTGATGAATCAACAGTCCAATGGGATAAAGCAGGGTATTGATTCTGCATCGGAATGTGTTTCAACAGATTCTATTGCAACAGTCCAATGTGGAAAGCCCCCCATGCCAAATGGCTTAGACATTCAATTTGCAATCAATCACAATCAGGACACAAATCGTGTAACAGCTAGTCAAGTGTCGAGAGCTATAAATCAGGTAATGATTGAGGTTAATGATAAAAAGAATAGCGAAGACTGTTTTTCACGTGATTTTCCTCATACTCTGGGTCAGAGAGAGGTTGAAAGCAGACATAGCACACAGTCAATGGTAAATAATCAAAATACTTTGTATGGCAACCCACCTAGTAGAAATAACACTAACATATTGATAAACTCTCAGCCCTGGCTTAAGCAATTACCAGCTAATACTAATAGTTCACAGTTTGGGGTTCTTCCAGGACATAATAATATGTTAAATATGAGTACAATGACTGGTGCTATGAATCAATCCATACTTGCAACTCAGCAGAGGTCAGGGACCCTGGTTGGCACTGGTCAGTCAATTGAGGCATTGAAAATTGTTCCGTTCTCCAATAGATCCTGGCTGTACGTGGGTCGTTTCTCGGAAGAAGTTAGTGAAGATGTGGTGCATGAATTTGTGCAAAATAAACTTAAAGTGGATGATAGCAATCTTTCTGTTCAGAAGCTGGTGGTCAGAAACAGGATGAAATCTTTTAAGCTTGGTATTGCTAAAAACTACTTTGATACTATCAATGATTGTAACTTTTGGCCTCGTGGAGTGGTTTTTAAAGAATTTCAATTTAGACCACGGCTGTTTAGAAATGAGGGAGTGAAGCTGGATTCACAATTGAATGACAGGCAAGATAGAACACCTCGAAATGATCGACCATCAAATTTTGTTCAGGAGACACATATTCTGGCAACAGGGTAGCTCTAACAGGCTACTATCAAAATGTGCGGGGGTTGAGAACAAAACTAACCACCCTTATGTGCAATATTTCCACGGAAAACTATGATTTTGTGTTATTTACTGAGACTTTCCTGAATAAAGACATTTTGTCGAGCGAATTGGGAATGAGTAATTACTTAATATTTCGCTGTGATCGTTCTGATAGAACCAGTGTCCATAAGTCACAAGGGGGTGTCATGGTTGCAGTGAGGAAGTCTCTTAATTGTAGACAGATATCTACTCAATTTGAATCAGTGGAGCACATTTTTGTACTGGTTTCTTTGAAAGAGCATCATATTTTGTTGGGCAATGCTTATCTGCCCCCAGATTCTCCTATAGACTCCTATGAAAGTTACTGCTCATCCGTAACAGCTGCGTTGGAAATATGTAGTAGTTGTCAAAACTTGGAAATCTATTTATGGGGAGATTTTAATAGACCGGATGTGTCCTGGATCAATGATTTGCATGGGACTAGGGCTATTGGTAAACAATCTGAACAAACCACAGAGTTGGCTGACTGCATGGCTTTCCATAGCTTATATCAAGTGAATAATATTTCTAATATTTATGGGAACTTTCTGGATTTGATATTTTGTAGTAATAAGGATGTATGTACCTCAATATCAGCCGATCCACTTTTGAATTTGGACACACCTCATCCTGCTTTGGTTTTTGATGTATTAATTTCAGATAATAATTCTGATAAGTTGGATTATGATTATTGTTTTCTGGATTATAAGAATTGTAATTTTAGGGATTTAAATGTTTATCTGTCTTGTGTGGATTGGGACTCTTTTGTTGATATGGATGATATAAACTCTGCTGTCGATACTTTTTATAATCAAATTTTTCATGCTATTGAGATCTTTACACCCATTTCAAAAAGAAAAACAGCAAAATTTCCAGGATGGATGGATAGTCATTTGAAATGGTTGATTTTGTCTAAAAAAAAGGCACATCAAAACTATAAAAATACTATGTCCGCTCAGGATTATGGAGTTTTTTCAGAAATTAGGAAAGAATGTAAAATTTATTCTCATATCAGCCATAGGAATTTCATTGAGAAAATCGAGTCCGAGACACAGGACAGAAATGGATTTTGGAGATATGTACGATCGAAAAATGAAAATCGTGGATATCCCAGTTCTATGTTTCTTGATGAGCATGAAGGTAGCACACCTCATGAAATTGTCAATCTCTTTAAGGATAGTTTTTCCTCGGTTTATACTGAGGTGAGTGTTGAGAGTGATCGAAACATTCCTGTCTCTAATTTATCTAGTTTGTCTAATTGCAGTATCAGTTCGGTTCTAATTACCCCTCTTGATATATTTAACAAGATACATTCATTGAAGAATGGATTGGGTTGTGGTCCTGATGACATCCCAGTATTATTTGTTAAGAATTGTAGTTGTATTCTTTCAGAAATATTATGTAAAATATTCAATAAGGCTTTAGAGTTGGGACGGTTTCCTGATATGTGGAAATTAAGCTATATAACTCCTGTGTTCAAAAGTGGAGAAAGAAATAATATTAAAAACTATAGGGCCATATCCAGAATGTCTATTTTTTCTAAGGTATTTGAGTCTATAATAACGGATTTTCTTACACCAATTTTGAAACATGTTATTGTACCGGAACAGCATGGCTTTATTAAGGGTAGATCTACATTGACTAATCTTCTGGTCTATGAGGAGGCTCTGTTGGAGGGCTTGGAGAATAAGTGTCAGATTGACTCGGTCTACACTGACTTCTCCAAGGCCTTTGACAGGGTTGACCATAAGATACTATTGGAGAAGGTGGCCGATGTGGGGCTGCATGGAGGTCTATTGAGCTTGATTGGAAGTCTTCTCACAGGTAGAAAACAGGCTGTAAAAATTGAGAATTACATCTCTTCAGTATTTTCGGTGACCTCGGGGGTGCCTCAGGGAGGACACCTGTCTCCTTTGCTGTTTAGTATATTTATTAATGATCTGTCAGGTGTCTTCAGAAATTCCGATTTTTTGCTCTTGGCGGATGACTTGAAGTGTTTTATGGTTGTTCGGGATGTCAGGGATGCTCAATTATTGCAAGTGGACTTGGATATGTTTCGGACTTGGTGTCAAAGAAACAAACTCCCCTTAAATGTTGAGAAGTGTAAGGTTATTACTTTTTCTCGGAAAAAAACACCATACTTACATAATTACGTTCTTAATAATTTGGAGATTAACAGGGTTGAAACTATTAGAGACTTGGGAGTCTATTTCAACACTAATGTAAGCTTCACAGAGCACATTGAAATAACTGCTAATAAAGCAATGAAATTACTAGGCTTTATGTTCAGGTCACTAAAAGAATTTACTAATATCTACACCCTAAGAAACATTTATTGTGCAATTGTTAGATCAGTTGTAGAATATGCTTGCCCTGTCTGGTCCCCTTATTATGCTGTGCACATCTCCCACTTGGAACGAATCCAAAAAAAGTTTTTAAGATCCATTGCATATCGATTGGGCATCCCAAGTGAATCTATAAATTATAATGAGTTAATGTCTGTCCTAAATCTTGAAAATCTGAACCAGAGGCGACAGTTTTTTGATATGTGTACTTTGTTTAAGATTGTTAATAATTCTATTGATTCTCCAGACTTACTTGCTAGAATTGGCTTACATGTACCATCTAGCAATTTAAGAGGAAACACATTGTTTAACCTTGATTTTCGTAGAACCAATTATGGTTACCATTCACCTTTACTTAGAAGCTGTCGTTCTCTGAATGATATTATTTTGAAGACTGATTTGGATGTTTTTAACATAAGTTTGGATAGATTCAAAAGAATTTTAAAGTCGATCCTAAAATGATCGTTTTTTCTATTTGTATTCAATTTTAAGCGTATTATGTTGTTTATGTTTTGATACCTACTACAAAATATTTGTTTAGGCTTATGTAATATTGTTTTTTTATACTAACTTGTCTGTTGCCTAACTTACGAGGGGTGTACACGAGAGAGCGTTTTTAAAAAACTTTATTTGACTAATACAATAGAACTGACTTAAATCTAGAAATTACTCCTTTTATAATATTAAAAATAAGCTGAATAGAACAATATAAATGCTGAATTGGAGTTCTCACGGGATATAACTCCTCCATCCTAAGTTAAAAGCATACCAAAAAAGGTATGGTTTTATACAATGGAAAAAATAAAGAAAATGCTAAAAGAAAAATATGATTAAACTAAATAAGTAAAAGTAAAATTGTTAAATTACAATATCGTCTTCTAACGAGGCTTTTTGGGCACGTTTAAGGCGATGTTTCAAAAGTAATTTATAGACAGTAAAAATGCATAGTATTCCTAAAATACAATAAAGTAAAATTGTCCAAAAATTTATTTGGTGCATTTCCATTGGGTTAGATATTTCTTGTAGTCGTCTCTTCTGTTCTTGAAGCGTTGTGGCAATTTCATTGGTTTCCTTCAAGTTGATGGAGTTCAGGTCAAGTGTAGGTGGATTAAAAGCAAACTCCTTTGTTTGGTAATAATTCATCGATAAATTCAGTGTAGGCAAGGATACATCATCATAAGTCAAACGATTGGGCTTATAAGTTCGTAGAGTAATTGACTTTATTTGTAAGCTGCATTCATTTGTAGATTCGGCTAAGTAGGAACCATGAAGCGGTACGTTGTCCTTAGAATTTGGACAAGATGCTGAGACAATTAGTTGTTCGGGCGTTGTGATTATCCATTTTCCGTCCGTTATTTTAGTGATTTGGACATTTTGTAGTCTAATACGGAAAGGGTGGCAAGTAGTGGCATTTTCTTTGTATAAAATCAATTGGACTGCACATGGAGGCTCATGATCAATGTATGCAGTATGGGCTTCTTTACATAAGTACTCGTTGGGTAACAATTGGTTGCAGGTTTGGTCCATATAAGAGTACTTGTTGTTGCTAAGTGCAAGGTATGGTTTGTGTGGAAAGTTCATAAAGAAATCAGGATTTTGTTCGCTTGGAATTGGTATCGGAAATAATTGATAATAGTGATAGACATCCGATTCGACCAATGGTATTTCCAAGATGAAGGTGATAATCAGGCCCTTTGAATAACCTTTAATCTCGATTATTTTTTCGTAGTTCAATATGTTATCAATATTGGCTTCTAATGGTAACACGTCATGCACTAATTGTTTTTTAAATCTACAAATTTCTTTTATTAGCTCTAATGGATCGATTATTGAATTATGGAGCGTATTGATTTTAGCAAATGAGATAGCTACTTCCGTTTTTTCTAAGATATCGTAAATTGTTTGATATAGCATTGATATCTGATTAATTATTATGTGAGTTTGGAAGTATTGATGGTTGTCAATAGCAGACAGAGCTACCTTTTTTATTGTGCTTTCAATTTGCAGTATTCTCGATTTTAGCGTTATTTGATTGGCAGATATATTAGAGATAACGTTTTGAAACTGTTCAATGGTTTTCCCTAATAAATTAATTTGATTAAAAGATGATTTTTTAAGTTTATCTTGATTTTCTTGTAATTGTCTAATTTGCCTATCATAAAGATCTGCATCATCTTTATCAAGATTGCCAGTAATGCATTTTATTAATGATCCTAAAGGATTCAAGATGCCACGTTTTTGTCTTTTTGAGTAACTACTCGTTGGGTCAATTTGCCTTATGTTGTTTTCTATGCGTTTTTCTAATGCCATTAAAGGCAGCAACGTGTTTTTATATTCTCGTTCATAGGATACATTATTTGTAATGTTTTTAATTAAATAGTTAGCGTTTTCTTTGATCAAATAAAATTCGTTAACAAGGGGTGTTAGGTCGTGAATTTGTATTAATGACCAATGATTGGAAACTATTTTGGCAGTTCCCAATTTATAAGGTAGGAGTCCGGGATATTTATTCAGGTTATGGAAGTTTATTCCTACTGCTCCGATGTTGAAGATTCGGATCCATCTGTAACAATAGATTTGATTTTGGTTTCGTTGATATGCAAAATCTCTTTTCGATTTGTTTTGGGGTTTTCAATTTCAATCTTGTTGTTTTCTAATATTTTTGTTAAGATGAATGGACCTGTGAATCTGTGGTGTAATTTACCACGTCGTTTGTCTTGTTTTTTATATATTTGACACCCTATGGTTAGTTTTTGAGGGGTCTTCTTTTGATTATGTTTGTCAATAAGTTTTTGTTTTAAATTAATTGAGTCTTGTTGTATTTTGTTATACAAAGCTTCCGTGTTAGTTTTGTGATTGTGGACATATTCAGTGAATATTTGCGCGGGCATAAGTTGCATAGGGTCACTAGAAGAAGTGTGTCCTAAAATCAATGTATAGGGAGTAAAGCCTGTGCTTGAATGGATTGTGCTATTATAAGCAATTACAGCATAGGACATTAGGGTTGATACGTCAGTATTTTTGTTTTTTTCTCGTAGTATTCTTATGTGTTCTATCAGGGTTGAATTTAACCTTTCAACGGGCGAATTCGACTCGTGATGATTTGGAGTAGTAAAATGGATTTTAATATTATGTGTTTTCAATAAATCCTTAACTACTTCGTTCTTGAATTCTGTTCCATTATCGGATACAATCAATTTAGGGATACCGAAAAATGAAAAGAAATGGATTAGATTTTGGGATACTGATATGGCGGTGCCAACGCAAGGAAGGGCTTGTCCATATTTGGAAAATTTGTCTATAATTACTAGGAATTTTTGTTTATCTACAAGGAGTGTATCGAGGTGAATAATCTCGAAGGGTTTCGAAGGTGTTTCTGTCAATACAAGAGGTTGGTCTGGTGGATTCCTGTTATACTTAGTTCTTTGACATATTTCACATCCATTAATAAATTTAGTGACGTCAGATTTCAGGGGTTTCCAATAATAATTAATTTTCAGGCGTTTTAGGGTTTCCTGTATTCCTCGATGGTTAGTTTTGCCTTCGTGTGAAAATCTTATTATCATTTCTCTTTCCTCTGGTTTAACATTATTAATGAGTTTTGTGCATTCTACAAGCTTGAAATTACAAAAGTGTTTAGATAATGCTTCTTGAAATAAAACACGTAATTCTTTTGATAAAAAGTGCACATAGGTAGTTTTCTCTGTGAGGTTTTCTTTCAGAAAATTTACTATCGCTTCTTGTTTCGTGGGAATCGTTGCTCGGATTATCCTATTACCGTCAAAGGTTTCAAATTCTCTTTTTATGTAGGCGTCGTATGGTGATTTTTTCACAATTAATTGATTCGTTTTGTTGTTAATTATTTCGTCTAATATTGGGATTTCATTTAGGGTTTCGTCTGCGTTTGTACTATGAGCAGTGTCAGTACTGGACGTATTATCCATTGGTGGTTTAATTCGGATATCTTCAAGAATTTTTATTCGAGAGGTTGAAGGCTCTTGAGAAGTTGAAGGCACTGGAGGTAATTCAACCGGTCGATTAAGTTCGTTTATGATTTTGTTATATTCGTCAGTGTGATGTTTTTCTAGAAGATTTTTATCGATTTCGTTTAGAAATTTATCGATGTCAGTTGTAATATCTCCTGGATTATTAAGGAGAGATTCTGTTTCTAAAGCGTTGAGTGGAATTCTTGAAAGAGTGTCGGCGTTTGTATTTTGTTTGCCGCTTTTATATATAATGGTGTAGTCGTATTCTTCAAGCTTTAATCTCCATCGAATAAGTTTTGAACCTGGCTCTTTAACATTGAAAAGCCAGACTAAAGGTCGGTGATCTGTATATATTTGAAATTTCCTTCCAAATAAATACGGCCTAAAGTATTTACATGCCCAGATGATAGCGAGCAATTCTTTTTCAATTGTCGAGTATCTCTGTTCTGTTTCATTTAGCGTGCGGGAAGCATACGCCACGGGATGATCGTTGGGGGGTGTTGATTGAGATAAAACTGCACCGAGAGCTGTATTAGAAGCATCGGTTGTTAATACGAAGGGCTGTGTGAAATCAGGGTATTTAAGGATTGGGGAATTAATTAGAAGATTTTTTAAATGGTTGAATGACGATAAAAATGCTGGGGAATGTTCGACTTTAGCATTTTTCTTAAGACATAATGTCATTGGCTTGGCAATTTTAGCAAAATCCTTTATAAATCTTCTATAGTATCCAGCTAGTCCTAAAAATGATTTGATATCTTTTGGTGTTTTGGGTATAGGAAAGTTTTTTACAGCTTCTATCTTATCTGGATTGGGTTTCACGCCTTCTTTGGTTATTAAATGTCCAAGGTAATTGACTTCTTTGTGTAAAAATTCGGACTTATCCAATTGAATCTTGAAATTTGATTGTCTGAACCGTTCAAATATTAGTCTCAAGCGTTCTATGTGCTCTTGGAGTGATTTACTGTATATTATGACGTCATCCAAGTAAACGCAACATATTTCGTTCTGGAGGCCACGAAGAACGTTGTTCATCACCCTCTGGAACGAGGCGGGGGCGTTTCGTAAACCGAAGGGCATACGTTTGAACTCGTAATGTCCTGTGTCGGTGGAAAATGCTGTTTTGTGTACGTCTTCCGGTTCCATCTCTATTTGGTGGAAACCATTTGCTAGGTCCAACGTCGTAAAGTACTGAGCTTTACCTAGTCTATCTAAAATATCAGAGATGTTGGGTAATGGGTACTTGTCTTCGATTGTTTTGTCGTTAAGTTTTCGGTAGTCAGTTACTATTCTCCATTTTCTTGTACCAGATGCATCTAGCTTTTTTGGTACTATCCAAATTGGGCTAGACCATGGGGAATTAGATGGTTGTATTATACCATTTTTCAACATCTGGTCCATTTGGGTGCTGACTTCCTTCTTATGAATCTCAGGGTATCGATAAGTCTTTGTAAAAATAGGTGTTTCATTTGTAAGATTGATTTTATGTTTGATTTGATTCGTAAAAGTCAATGGAATACCTTCACAGTAAAATATGTCTCGGTATTCATAACAAAGATCTCGAATCGCTTGATATTCTTCTTGATTACAGTGGTCTAAACGTAAGTTCTTCAAATTTTGTTTTAGTTTCATATCATTTGGTTGATTTACTTCGATATCCATATCGGTTTCCATTTCCTCGATAAAATTATTTTCAATTTCGTTTATAGGTTCTACTTCAAATGGTTCTGTGAAACTAATTTTTATTGGGTTTTCACATAAATTCGTAATTGTTGTCAATGCAAAATTACTTTCAATTTGTACCAAGGCTTCTGGCATTTCTGCGATATCATCAAAGTTAATATGGTTTAGTATTCCTATTCCATCTGTTTTGTTTACAGGTACTTTAACCTTTTGTGAAACACGAGGAGGTATAACAGTTTCATATGACTGTGTGGGCTCCGTTGTGTTTTGTGGGAAAAATAATTTGTTTTGAAAATGCAAGGGTAAATTTACTTGTGACGTTTCGAGTGCAAAATTCTTTAGATTTATTTTGGCACCGATATCGATTAGAAAATCGACACCTATCAAACCGTCGAATTTATTAGAGAAATTAAACAAGTAAAATTTGTGGTAACCATTTTTTTTGAATGATGGAAAAATGGGTATATTTATGACTTCGTCATGTATTGATGTTGCATGAGCAGTTTTTACAGTGAAATATTCATTAGAAATGAATTGAGAGTAAACTTGGTATGCTAATTGCGGATTGATGAAACTTTTTCCGCTGCCTGTGTCGACTAAGAACTTAGCATTTAATTCGGGGATAATTATTACAGGCAAATCTGAAGTACTATAGTTGTTGAGGCATATTACGTCACATTGGGGTAATTGGGCGTAATCTGAAAATTTTGGTATTGGGAATCATCGATATTTGTTTCATTATAGTCATTATTAGTGTTGTCATACATGTTGTACATATAATCATATGGAACATTGTATGAGTTGAACATTTCAGAATTTGGCATTTGGTAATAATTACTGAAATCCAATTGTTCGTCATTATTGGGAGTAGAATTAACGTCGATATTTGTGTCTTGAGTTTGAGTTTCGGTGATAGTATTAGGGGACAAAGTATTTGCGGATTGGTTCGAAAGTTCTTGCACAGTGAAATTATTCAGGCGAGATCTTTGAACTGTATTTGGTCTTATAGTGACACCAGACGATGTGTCCATTGGTTCTGGAGCACTATTGTTTTGGGTGATATTGGGTCTTTGGAATGGTCTATTGAAATTATTGAAGTTTTGAGGTCTTTGGAATTGGTTATTGAATGGCATATTTGGGAAAGGTCTTGCAAAGTTTTGGTTGTTAAACGAATTATTTGGTCGATAGAAAGGATTATTAGTGAATGGTGTTATAGGCATTCTTGGAATATTAGCAGCATAATTTCCAAGTGTATTGTTAAAACTTGATTGAGGCTTACTTTTATTATTGACGTTGTTATTAGGTATATTTCTTGAGCTTTGATTAGACCTGTTTCTATATTGTATGAAATTCTCTTCTTCTCGTACAAATGCGAGAGCTTGTTCAAGAGAATCTGGGTCTTTTAATCTTACCACTAACTGCATATGGTAATTTAAGTTGTTAATAAAAGTTTTTAGACACAGATTATCAAATTGTTCGATTTTTAGAATTTTCATATTATTAGGATCGTTTGAGCTATTAATTTTAGCAAATAACAAACTTCTAGAATCTTGCAATTTTAATCCAAAAGAATGTAAGGATTCGTTCTTGTCTGGTTTCATATTAATGATATCTTGGACAAGGCAATCTTCAGTTCTTTGGTCAGAAAATGTGACAATTAACGAATCTTTAATTTTCTGCCAGGTATCGAGTTCCGTGCGAGAAGCAATTAATTCGGCAGCTCTACCTGTCAATTTACAAATTACCGTATCGAACAAACAGATGTTTATTGGATCTGCGGCATTTTGTCGATTTTGGTGATTCTGTAGAAAATGTTCACATGATGTTAAAAATCTGCCAAGTGTTTTGGTGTTACCATCAAAATTTGGAATATTATCGGCTTGGTATCTAATAAGCTGATAATTTGGGTTGGCCATATTAACAAGATTTTGAATCTGATTATTAGGTTGAAAATTATTGTTAAAAATGTTTATAAGATTGTCAAGCTCGTTATCACCTTCCAGATCGAACAAATATATACCAATAAAATCAAAAAATATAAAAATAAAAGGAAAAGAATAATGGGATCACTTACAGCAATATCAGATTGATCTTGAAGTACATGAATTTATCTTCTATGGATTTTGGACGATGTAGTTCCGCTATCCGCACCAATAGGATTAATGGACGATTTTTGTTCCGATCCCTGGTCGCGAGTTCACTGATTGTCAAAAGTCTTTCGTATACCACGAACGTATATTTCGATTTGACGGTAAATCGTTAGCACGAAAAGACGATGGTTTTTTACGGCCCGCAAAATCCAAATTTTCGACTGAACCGGACTGTTTTTTACCGAAGTCTCCGTCAAAATCCTACCGACTGCGCCACTTACGAGGGGTGTACACGAGAGAGCGTTTTTAAAAAACTTTATTTGACTAATACAATAGAACTGACTTAAATCTAGAAATTACTCCTTTTATAATATTAAAAATAAGCTGAATAGAACAATATAAATGCTGAATTGGAGTTCTCACGGGATATAACTCCTACTTGTTATTCCAAATATTTATTATTGCGTGTACCTACACTTTAAGTCTACCTTTGTAAAAATGGCATGTCCGTAAATAAAGAATTTATTTATTTATTTATTTACCTTAACTGCCAAATATTTAAGAAATAGTCTCTGGGCAGTTTCAATAGATTTAACATGACAATCATAATCATATATAGGACTCCACACAATTGCACCATACTCAAGCTTTGACCTTACAAAAGTGTAATACAAAAGTTTAAAGGTGAATAGATTTGAAAAATGTCTGCTGTTTCTGAAAACAAAGCCAAGCGTCTTGAGGGCTGATGCACTTGTTGCGTCAACATGAGGTACAAAAGTTAAACGGCTATCGAATATCACTCCTAAATCCTTGATTTGATTGAGCCGAGCCAATATAGTACCTTCAATGGTATAGTCAAATACAACAGGAATTTTTTTTCTGTGGAAACTGATAATATTGTACTTCTCAACATTCAAAAGAAGCCTGTTTTCCTTGCACCAATTATTCAAAATATCCAGGCACGACTGTAACGTAATACAATCCTGGGTAGTAGTAACTGTGGCAAAAAGCTTAAGGTCATCGGCATATGCAAGCTTCGAACAAGGCAGTGTCTCAATAAGATCATTTACAAAGATGTTAAAGAGGAAAGGGCCCAAGTTAGAACCTTGCGGGACACCAGATGAGGAATTGAATAGGAATGATCTGAAGCCCTCACACTGTACAAACTGACTTCTATCCAACAGGTAAGACTTAATCAAATTCACCAGCCTATCCGAAAAGCCCAAGGCGTGCAACTTATTGGTCAAAATATAGTGATTAATACGATCAAAGGCCTTACGAAAATCGGTGTATACTACGTCGACTTGGCCGACACTGTCCAAAGTAGTGCACAAATTATGGGATAAACAGGACAAGTTGGACATGCATGACCGGCCACTCATAAAGCCATGTTGCTCCTCAGACAGCAAACCCCTAACCAATGGATAAAGTTTATTGTGTATAACTATTTCGAAAATCTTAGAGAAATTACAGAGTAATGATATAGTTCTATAGTTAGTTATCAATGAGCGATCGCCTTTTTTGTGGATTGGAATTACCTTTGCCACTTTCCATCTTGAAGGAAAACAGCTGGTTTTAAGGATGAGGTTAAAAATAAATTGCAGAAGGTCAGCCAGAACACCAAGGCAATCTTTAACTATAAAACTTGGTATAGAGTCCGCTCCCGCAGTTAACTTGTTATTGAGCCTTTTACCCGCTCTGATTATATCATTTAATTCAATAGATGGTAAGTCAATGTTACTATTACATAATGGAATTGACTCACCGTAGCTTGGAACGGACTCAGTGTAGACGCTGTGAAAAAATGTGCCAAAAGCATTAACTATGTCCTGCGCATTTGAGTGTTGTACATTTTCAAAATGCATCTCGCCTGGAATTGTGGTCTGGTTTTTTTTACTCTCAAAAGGTTTTGGGATCATTTTTGATAGACAGCTCAACACCTTCAATGTACCCAATATAGGCTTTTTTAATTTGAGACTTCACTAGTTTACGAAGTGTGTTAAACTGTTCAGAGCAAAGTTGAGTTCGGAATTTAAGGTACCTTTTACGTACAACTTCCTTTTTGCGGATGTTATTAATAATCTCCCGCGTATAATATGAGGGATATCTCCGACTCCGTTTTATTTTCAGGGGAACACAACATTCAGAAATGTGGTTAAGAACACTGAACAGGGCCGAGCATGCATCATCCACACCAGTCGCGGCATACACAGCAGACCAATCAGCATTAAGGACAGATTCGTACAATAAAGGGAAATTAGCCTTTTCGAAAATTAAACTCTTTTGGTGGATATTTGTTTAGCGCAAAGTTGTTAACATGTGTAAATGAAGCATCAAAATCAAAACAGAGAGACGGATGGTATGCATCTTCATTTACAAGAGGAACGTCATTCCTTACAACATTACAGGGAACATTAGACAAGACAAGATCCAGCATTCGGTTGTGGCTATTTAGAATGCCATTATATTGGGAGAGGTTAGATATGGCCATGAAATTCTTCACAATTCTACTCTTTTGATCTACTGATTCGTCGTTAACGAAAAGGGGTGCGTTAAAGTCGCCTACGATAAGGATTTTTTTATTTTGGAGACGGTTTTGTGAAACCAATGTGTCGAAAAAAAGTTCCACATCATCATTGGGTACTGACGGCGGTATATATAAAACAAATATGAATATAATGAAGGATTCGATAACCGTTCCACAGCAGACAAAGTCTATAAGTGGTACACTTGCCTCCAAACCCGGCAGTAAGACCAGGCGTGATTTGAAGCAAGTGGAGATGCCAAGAAGCACTCCTCCTCCCCTAGTGGAGTCCACACGGTCGAACTTGCGGTCACTGCGATATACATCATAAAATTCTGGGATAATTTCGGAATTTCCAATGTCGTGCATTAACCATGTCTCCGCAACAGCGATAATGTCCATTGCAGACGCCGCTACAGTTGTTTGGAAGTTTGGAAGCATATGGAATAATGTTAATGTCAACAGGTCATTTATTATGTGATTCCGATAAATTACGGCGTTAACAGTACCCCGTGAAATGTATGTCGGATCTATCGTTGTACATCACTCCGGCCCAAACATTAAACCCTCCTCCTCCAAAGGTTTTTTGAGAAGCCATGTTGTCTTCTTCAAATTGGTCCGCAGGTTGCCTCCATACTAACACTCTACCATCGGAGTGTATCAGGTTGAACCGCGTTTCGTCACAAAAAAAAAAAAAACAATTCCGATATTCGTCATTCCATGACAATTTATCGGTGGCTCATTTTGACACCAAGTCTTCTATGGTTTGGCAAAAGGTAAACACATTGAAAAAATTATCCCAACTAATAGTATCTTCAAAAAAAGGAAAAGAAAGAAATTACCATAGAAATAGGAGAATCTTCAAAAACTGAAAGAAGTAAAAGATAAATAACACACACAGATAACGAACAAACAGTTTCAGCCCTGTCTGAAAATGAGCAAACAATACATATGTCTATGGAAAATGCAATATTAGAAGCTGCATATACCAAGAAACATGTAGATAAATATATTTTAAAATCAAATTGTTTTTCGATATTGCAATAATAACACAATTGGAAAAGAGATAATCAAACTATTTGGTAATAAAAAGAGAATAATATTCTTCTTGTCAAATAATCCAATAACATCACATAAATAAAGAAATTCAAGAAAAATTGTTAGCGTAACAAACAAAGTCTTTAGAATCACGCAATAAAAATCGTGAATCTGAACCAGAATTAAAAGATCCAATCTGTTCCAAGTGTTGGATTGGATATGATATCGAATATCCAATCCCTATGGTTTGGATATTCGATATTATAACCAATCCAATACTAGTTTTTTTTGAAAAATGTTTTGTAAAAAATACAAAATCAAATATTTTCAAAAACTAGCGAGAACTTCAATTTTAAACTGAATATTCCAAAAATAGACATTTCAGAGAATGAAACAACATTGTAACTTCAAGAAATCAACCAACAAGCCCTAGACGAAGACTTCAAGAAAACGAAACAAATAGGAGTTCATAATCTGAAAGAATTGTCTTTTGAAAACTCTTAGTTGAATACATTTAATAATAGCTTTAAGTCTTGCTATTTTAATCTTAATTTTAAGTTTTACTGTGTTAGGGCGGGTATTATAAAACTGTTTTCACAGAATAACTTAAAGTTAACTTCTGAAATGGCGTTACTTCCCATAGTAATTCCAGAAGTTAACTTCTATACCATTTCCAGCATTATTTCACACTAGTGAAATTTGATTTCAAATTAATGAAAACTAAATTCACATTGGTGAAATCTAATTTCCAATTCGAAATCCAAAATGTCGCTTGAGGTGTGTAACCATCTTGGCACGGATATGTTGTGCAGATCCTTCAGTCCATTTCCAAACATCAAATAGATCTGAGCTCAGGGGATCATCCCAATCCAACCTTTTTAACCATAGCTGTTGCATGATGATTTTAGCCAAGATGACTAAGGACTAATCAAACCTAACGGATCGAACATTTGGGATAGTTGGGAAAGGACTTGACGCTTTGTAATAGCAGAATCATCGGGCACCGAGCAAGTTATCTTGAAGGAATCGTCAACAGAATTCCAAGCAATACCCAGAACCTTGCTCAGAGGTTCCCTTAGCGAAACTTCATCTGAATCAACCCTAGTGTCAGCACTAGTATACATCGAGGGCTCATGGAAACACCATTTGTGCAAATGAAAACCACCTTGTTCCAACATAAGAGTGAGTTCCGTGCGGAGTCTCTTCAAGTCATCTTGAGAGTTGGCGCCTGACAAAATATCATCAACATAACATTGATTTAAAGTGGTATCCGAAGCAAGAGGAAAAGAGAGGGCATTGTCTTGAGCTAACTGAACTAAACACCTTGTTGCCAAATATGGTGCCGCTTTTGTCCCATAAGTCACGGTTTGCAATTGGATACACCTCAAATCTTCATCAGGGTTGTCTCTCCACAAGATGTTTTGTAAGTGCAATTGGGCGGGGTTGATTTGTACCTGACGGTACATTTTCTTGCTGTCAGTGGTGAGAACATACTTAAAAGTGCGAAATCTGCATAGAATATCAACCAGGTCAGGTTGTACTGTGGGGCCCTTCAACATTACATCATTCAGAGACAAGCCGTTCGTGGTCTTCATCGAACCGTCAAACACCACGCGAATTTTAGTGGTTGAGCTTGACTCCTTAATTACACAATGGTGTGGAAGAAAATACGGCATTGAACTAGAAGATGCATTCAAGGAAACATATTTCGCATGATTTAATAGCAGGTATTCGTCGATGAAAGCCTTATAACGCAAGAATAAATCGTTATCTCTACGGAATCTTTTTTCAAGCGTAAAAAATCGTTGTCGAGCCAACATGAAAGAATCACCAAGGAGTCCAGAGGCACCTTCATCCTGAAAAGGTAAATTTACTTGGAACCTACCGTCAGACAATCGTTTAGTGGTTTCCTGAAAGATACTTTCACATTTTTTATCTTCTGGAGAAACAAACCTTTTATGAGGGTACTCCTCTAAGTTCCAAAATTTGGGTAGAAGCTCTTCCAATGAAGGACTAGAACAAAACAAAGAGACGCTCACAAGAGAATTCATCGCTGCGTTTTCACTGGGAACTGGACCACCTATTACCCAACCTAATCGGGAATTTTGGATAGTAGGCAGATTTTTGCCAAGAGTAATAATACCAGGTGTAATAATTTCATAATATAGATCTGCTCCTATTAACAAATCTATAGGTGCGGGAATATGAAATTCTTCATCAGCCAACCTTAAGTTTTGGGGCAAGGGCAATTTACTTGTGTCCACTCTGACATGAGGAATCACAGACGTAATTCTGTCCAATATGGCACAATGAGCAAAAAGAAAAAACTTTTCGTGTCGAGACAAAATATTCACTTTCACAGAGTGAGTCACTTGAGTTCTAGTGCTACCTATTCCTGAAATTGGTAGATGAATTTTAACCGAGGGCGATGCTAACTTCTTAGACTTATGTGAAGTGATAAAAGTCGTTTGAGATGCGGAGTCCAATAGCGCACGTGCAAGCACTTTGGTTCCATTTTCTGAAACTAATAACACCTTTGCTGTAGCAAGCAATATTTGAGAATAGCTTTGAGACAAATGACATGAGCTTGGATTATTGTCTTCTGAGACGTTATCCTAAGAGAGCTCTAGCGCAGCGTGCTCTACTACAACATGTTTATTTACATCCTGAGAGTGAGGCCTACTATGGGGATTTCTGGGTTGTGCACTGGGTTGTACACTCGGTTGTACATTATTACCAGGTGGTTTGGATGAAGGCTCATGCACTTGATGCATTGTACTTCCACTCTCTCGAGTTTCGTGCAACAGAGAGTGGTGTCTTGCAGAACAAATCCTGCAATTTGACGAGGGACACTGAGACACATTGTGCTTATTACCGAGGCAGTTAAAACAAAATTTATTCTGCATAGCAAACTGTTTTCTTTGAGAAGCAGGCATTTTCAAAAATTTAGAGCATGTTATGGTTTTTGAATTTACAATAAAAACAACCTATATATTTATTTGTATCAGTTTCTTGAGCGACATGAACTCGTGAACCTTTTTGAGAATACTTATTTTCAGTATTGAAATTATCTGTTAGTGATTCTAACGATGAGCACTTTCTTTCTAAAAAATCCATAAATTCGTCCAATGTAGGCAAATCGTCTGTTTCTCGTTCTAGTTCAAAGTATTGCCTTGTTGTAGCATCTAAATGTTTAGAGAAAATATAAATTAAAAGCAAATCCCAATTCTCGATATCGACCTGTAGTGCTTCTAATGACTTTAGATTTTTGTTAACCTGAGTTATGAATTGCCTCAAGGCTGTGCAATTATTTTTGGAAATATGTGGGACGTCCAATAGACCCTGCAACAATGAATTAATAATCAAAAGTTTTTTGTCATATCGCTTGTTCAACATTTCATTTGCTACTGCATAATTTTCGTTGGTCATTAACAAACTATTCACAAGGTCCAATGGTTCACCTTTCAAAGCAGATTTCAAATACATTAGTTTTTGCACAGGGGAGAGATTCTGATTTGAATCTATTAGTGCAGCGAAAATATCTTTAAAAGCGGGCCAATCCTTGAAATTACCTGTAAAAGTAGGTACATTTAAACTAGGAAGCTTAACTTGAATTGAATGAGGGTTAATTGGTGGGCCATTAGGCAAGGCTAGAGGTGGTGTGGCTAGAAGTTGTGGGATGGGCGAGTTAATTGATACCTGAGAAAACCTTTGAATTAAAGATTTTAACTTTGCTGCAAGATTGAAATAACTACCTTCAAATTCATCTCTGTCAGCAGATTGAGTTTCGTCAACATCTTCAATATCATCTTGTACTTCTAGATATGACGCATAAGCTTTGTGTAATTGCACTTCCCTTACAACAAAATCATTAACATCAATATTTGCAACATCAACATCTTGTCGAACAAAGTTTTCCATTCTTGTTATCACAGCCTTTTGCCTGCCTCTTTTGCGTTTGAGGCTTTCTACATCAATTCCTAATTCAGACATTTTAAATTGAAAGAAATATCTACGCTTTAGCTTTAAATGGAATAAGAATTTTTTTTTTTTTTGAAAAACGAGAAAGATTGCAAGAATCTTATAAAAAAGTTGTGAGAAAACAGTCTATATTATTCCTTCCTACTTTAAATTAATGTCAGTTAAATTGCAAATAAGTATTTGCTACAGAGAGTGCAAAAATATTCTATAGAACACCAAAACAAACGCACAAAACCACTACAAAAAAAACCAGTACAGTCACAGTGTGATGAAATTCTTGAAGTTCTGTAGTGAACGACTTTCCATAACCACCATAAATAAAATTGAAAGATCTGACCTTAAATTTTCCTTGAAATCCAGACGGCAGAGTGCCGTAATCTTCAATTTCCAATTTACAAGGCCACGGGATTGGGCCACAAAACTAGAGCCGCGAGGCCACTGGGGCGTAGCGAGAGGACTGCGATCCTACAGTCTGCTACAATGGGGCGGAGACTGGATTACTGAGAGTTCACTTTTTTGTTTTCACGAGTCAATGCACACAAGTACTATTTTCAACGTCAAAAGTATCCGAATTGTTTCTTAAAACCACTTTGTCTATCGATTTTAATCGGTTGCAAGTCAACAATCCGTGAGAAGAGACCAGAAATTATGCGGGGATTTTAGAGTTCCTTCGATAGAATGGACCAGATAGACCTTGGGTGGTTTTAATAAAACTCGAACGCGGTTAGTTTTTAATCGTTTTAATTCCAACTCAAAACACTTTTACTACCGCAAACAAACGGATCAACAAAGACGAACAGTACAATATTATGATTAAATTAATTATAGCAATTAACAGTGTTGGTTTTCAACCACGTGGAGGAAGTGCATTGACACGGAACTTGTTGCGCTGAGTGTGTAAAACTGGATGATACTGGAATCCACAGATTAACCCGTCCTAAAGATAGGAAACTTCCATATAAAATGTTCGTTCGGAGCTGTCTCGAAAATAACACGTGTGGAGCTTCATGACTGCCAAAGCTATGCGGCGCTAGTAGTATACAAAGCCACAAGCAAATGTCGATGTCATCTGTGAATGGTGAATATAATTTGTCAATGTGTTTGTCATCAGTTAGCCGTGTGATCTAATATGTTAGTGTTATTTTATTTAATTTCCTATCAATTTTTGATAAAACTATGACTTGTTAATATGTTGTTAAAAATAGACTTTATGTTACATTCAAACATAGTGGAAATGCTCGTGGAAATGGGATTTGTGATGGTTTTTATTCGCCATTGTTTGACATTCTCATGAAGTGTGATTTGTGCACCAAATAAGACCAAAATTCCTAAAAATATACCTTCATTTATAGCATAGGTATTACTGCAGTGGAAGCTTCTGAATTCATGCCATCACCACTTTATCCTCAGAGACTTTGCTGAGTGTGGAATTAGTGAATTTTTTTTGCAGCATTATAAACTTTTTATTGTTTTTTTTTTCAATACGTTTTTCTATTATTGTTGTGTTTAAGGCTGTTCCAATAAAGAAGGAGATGGTACTAAAATGTTGTTGTTTTATTTCAAAAAAAAATTAGAGATAAAATAAAATCGACACTGAACACACTGAAGTGCACACTAGCGCCCCCATGCTGTGGCAGTCATACAACTCGTTGTATGAGTAAGACAAGGATAGGGGAAAAGGCACGAGTTTCCTATCTTTAGGACGGGTTACTCTGTGCTGGAATCGAATCTTCCAGACCGAAACTGTCATTAAAATGTTGGGTTATATTCATTTGTCTATTTTCTGAGGGGCGTTCGATAACATAGGGCGTGTTGTGGACCGTTGATGACGTGCAACAAATGTCTTATTTATTAAAGAAATCTAAACAATACTCGCCCTTAGAAAGTTTAAAACTTCAGAGAAAGGTGGTGGAAATGTGCAAATTGAATTGTCTGATTGGAATAAACAACAATCCACGTTTGCAACATGTTAAGGAGGCAGGAGTTATATTAACCAATTGCCACGCTAATTATTAATCAATAATTCATTTTTTATATGCTTTAATGAGCTTATTCCTTTCCTTCATAAATTTTTAAGGGCCGAATTTATAGTCATTCCTTGAGTCTGCTTTAAAGGTCGTGAGTTTAGAATGGACACTTGGTACTATTTGACAAGTTAGTCATGTCAATTCTAAACGTTCAAGGCTTCCTTATCATCCAAGGAAACCTCAAGGAGCGACTATAAATTTGGCCCTAAATACATTGTTGTAAAATAAACATCAAGGCATCGGCATCGGCAATAAATTCTTATTTTTAAGCCAGCGCAGTCCCATAAGGAACGTTCATTTGTTTTCAAGCTTTAGCTGTAGCCACTTGATCCATCTATTTTCTTTTGTCACCTCTGTATTTTAATCAATAAATTATAGTTATTTTTCTGCGATTGACAAGAAATGTCAGCATTTTTGATCGGTTGACAGGTCGCGAAACTCAATATTCTGGTATTTCAACTATGTTTTAATAGTTGCTAAGAAATCAATGAATAACGCAGCAATACGGCAATACGGGAAACACTTTTCCGGCCTAGGCCGGGAAAGTGATTCTCGTATTGCTGAATAATTGGAACTAAAAAACAAACATTTAACAGGTATTTAACCGATCGCAGAAAAAATAGTAGGTATGTGTATTTTGGTGGAAAAGCACATTCTCGGCCTTCGGTGTTTGTCAACTTACACCGTCGGCCGAGAATGTGTCACTTTTCCACCTAAATACACAATATACTATTGTGCAACCAGTTGGGAAAAGCACTATTTTTCGTAACGAACTGATTTCTGCGGAACGAGCGAAGCGAGTTTCGCAAAAGGAAGAGAGTTACGAAAAATAGTGTTTCCCAACGTGTTTCACACAATATTTTTTTTAATTTTGACCATGTAATCCTGTTTAATTCAAGTTAAAAATATAAAAAACATACTTTGAATAATTATGTCTAATTGTCAAGTGTCAGCTGAGTTCAGAGATGTTTATTTGTTAAGTATTTCGTTTTTCGTTGCTACAGAAGCAATAGTGTCAAGCATAGAGGTGTCAAGTCTGCGTCTCTAATTTTTGAAAAAGTAAAAAATTTAATTATTATTGTTCTTATATAAACCATTCAAACTTTATAGAGTAAAAGAATAATTATTATTAGATTTTAATGTCCATCAATTCAGGAAGCGACGTACCCAGTGACATTGAGGAGTCGGCTCAATCTGCTTTATCTACAATAAATTATTCCTAAGAAGTCAAAAAGCAAATATAATTTGGCCCTATGTCAAATTTAGTTCATGGTCAAATTAAATTTCCATATGTACCTACAAAGAATATAATAACAATACTTCAAGTAGTTTAGTGTTAAAATTATCACAAATTTTATTTCTGTATTTTTCGCAACTGATGGTGAAATTTACTTTTCATCACTAGTTGCGAAAAATTTTACTTTTCGTAACTGGTGATGAAAAGTAAGACATTTGATAACGTCAACGAGTTTTGAAAAGTGTCACATTAAATGTCAAAATTAGAACAATGTTTTTTAAAATACAAGTTTCTAGATCGAAACTATAATTCGTTCATTGCTTTTTTTCCTTAATTTATTAAAATTTAGTTTTTCAATTTTTATTTACCAATATGATGGTCTAGCATTTTTGATTTGATCGAGAAAGTTTATCCGATAAAATAGAGTTTTAATTAAGTTTATTAATAAATAGCTACATCTTCTATAAAGGATAATTTCATTTCCTGAAGTTGAAAAAAATGCTACTAAACTGTTAGGTACAAAATCCAAGTGAATCAACAGAAAAGTTTCTAAAGTCTCTTACAAAAAAAAAGAAGGAAAATGCCTGAAGCGGATATAAGAAAGCACTGGAAAAAATAATAAGTCTAGGTACGTACAAAGGCATAATATCATAAAGGGATTGACATTTTCAATTCGACTTTCATCTTAAAATCATTTGACTGCTTAAAGACTGGAAACTTTTATCATTAAAAAATAAAAACGTACTCTCTTTTTGAATATACTTAAGGGTTTCAGGAATATTTGAATTAGGCAAGCTTTATACATTGCAAAAATAGCTTAAATAGCATGGTATACTTTTATCATAAATTAGAACATTAATAGAGATTTGAGACATTTAGATCTTCATCTGATCAGTTTAGACACTTCACTTCAGTCTAGTATAATATTAGGATCTTAGAAATTTGAGACCTTTTTTTTGGATGTATTTTGACTTTTTCGGAAAATCGACAGACAATTTCTTAAAACATTGGAATAGTCGTCTAATATTATCGCTGTTCCAATCAATAAAGCAGGTCCAAATTAGTCAAAAAAAGATTCATTATTTCCAATCACAATATCAAAAGAAAAAATCCACCTTTTGATTTTTCTTTAAAAGTCAGACATGGTCATGAACGATTGCTCATGTTTCCAATTAAATTTGAAGTAAATTATTTATCGCTCAAAAGAGCAACAAATTCTCTATGGACTGAGCTTTTCCAATCGACAAAGCAGGTCCAAATTGGCCGACAAAAACACTCATCAATTTTAAATCATAGTTTCAAAGAGCAGGGCAGAAATATAACCACACTTTCTGGATAAGGTTATTTACAGGGTTCAAGAGTCTTCCTTCAGAAAATATTATTAGTATCTTGCCCATATACTTTCCATCACAAAATTCATCTATATTGAATGCACGATGACGCAAAAAAGAAATTACTCTGCACAAGATCAGACTATATTATGTTCCAGTAATGGAAACAAATGTTGAAAAATGATTATTTCAAACAATTTATTTGCCTTTCCAGCTACTAAGGTACTATGAAGCTGAGGGTATGTTAATGAATTTATTACGGGATTACCGAGTTGAATTCAATTTTCGCAAGGAGCGAAATTTATTCCCTTTGGTAAAACAATTCCAAAGTTTTACGAAATTATTTAAAAACTTCTTGTTGAAGCAGAGCTTGGTTTAACTGAGCACTAAGCATAATTAATCAATTATGAAGAGTAGTAGGCAAATAATAATAGGTTACTTAGTAAAATTGTAATAAAGAATGTTCTAAATCTTTATTTAAATATATTTTATGTATGATGAACAATTCAAATCTACTTTTTTCTAAAAGCTTAGCATAAAATTTTATTCGGAATATATTCTGTGCCGCAATAGGCAGTCGGTGTATCATAAAATAGCAAAGTATGAAAAGCTGATGTTCTAATATATTATCTGGCAAAGCGACAAACTACAACTCTGATGTCAATTATGTACTCACAATATACCATTATTATTTAAAACCGAAAAAGATACATTTAATAACCTTTTTATTTTACTAAGCAAACTTTGTACTAAGCTTTATGTTTGGCAACATTTGAACAAAAATATTTATTTGGGGCGGTAATTGAAAAATGAATAAATACAAAAATTAGTTTCATGATGAAAACTTTATTTTCAAATAAGATTAACGAAAGTCTGGAGCCGACTGGAAGAGAAACGGAAAAGAAGAGAGCGGCTCAATTTCCAGGAAATCGGGGATGTTTCTGGCCGAAACGTTGTCGTTTCGAAGCTTACCCTTGCGCTACTGGATCGTTCGTTGAAAAACTATGGCGTCGATACGAGACAGCTAGACGCTACCGCATTTCGAAACCAAGGAGCGTGGCGCTGCGTCGCGACGCCTCCAGAATGTTTCGATTTTATAGTTTATTTCTGCAATGATTCTATTCTTTGTGTAAAAAATAGGTTCTTTGATGGATAAATAATTCACAGATAATGATGCTGTATCTAAGCCCTATATATCCATTACCGAACGAATGCCTGATGTGTTGATAATCCATTGCATAGACAAATTTATTTGTCAATTCTTTACTGTATGATTTATTTTATTACTAAATAACACTTTCCTGAAATGGAGGCAAACTTTCCAGTATTCTTGTTTAAAATTATTTAACAGTATCTTATTGAAAAAAAGAAGCAAAAAGCTAGAAGCAATGAAATTCGAAGGAAACTCTTGAATGAAATTTTGGCAGTTTCGGTGGAAGAATTTAGTGATCATGAGTTGAATTGATGAATCTAGTATACATTAAAAAATGCATTTCCTATAGAAATGGCGTTAGCATACTTGGGAGAAAAAAAGAATTGAAGGTATGCTGAAGTAAAGATAATCTAAGTAGAGACAGTCCAGAACACGTTATAATGTAGTATTAAATTATTTCTTAGATTATTATTAATACAATTGTAGATAAGAGGTTCAGCATTTTTGCTGGCATCCAGAAAACCCCAACAAAAATGTTTTCTCGCGCAACTTTTTGATCAATGCCCCTGATATGCACAATCTGGCTCTGACAACACTGAAGGAAAACAAACTTTCGGGCTCAATCGGTTTCCTTCCTTTTCTGTAATCCAGCGGATTCTTGTTTCGATTTATTTCTGATGTAAAGGGCTTGATCAGTCAAGTCAGATTGTTTGGCGTTCCATTTGGCATTAATTGAGATAAACTCTCGTTAAACAAGTTGAAAATACTCCTTTCTATTGCTCATCGAAAATAATAATCTGCTTCATAAATATACTAAATATTTTTCTGAGCCATTTTGTGTCCTCAATAAAATTATAATGAACAAATTCTTGAGTTGTAGGACAAGGATCGTGGAAGAATGAAAACTATTTCATTTCGGCAACGTTTCGACTTTAATCTAGTCTTTTCCAAGCCCTAAAATAAGACACAGAGAGTTGGCGCCGAATGGCATTACAAAAGTCAATCAAAAATACACCAAAATCAACACTCACTCAAGAATTTTTTGGGTTCTTGATCCACTCAACATCAGTGCAGCCAGATCAGTTTAAAGAAAATCTAAAGAGAAACAAAGAAGTTGTGTATTCAGAAAAGTCGCTCAATTATATTATCCCCGTTTGATTCATGCACTTCAACCCTTAATTGTACTGGATACTGGATTTTAAATTTAAATTAGACAAATGTCATCTATATACAGGGTGTCCACTTAGTGCGATATCGGACGTTATCTCCTTACAGAGTAATGCAAGAAAAAAAAATTAAATTACAAAGTTGTTTGATACTCTAATATGCATTAGTTAAAAAAAAAATGAATATACAGGGTGCTCCGTTTATGGGGTATGCGACAGAACTTTGTTTTTTTAAATGGAACACCCTGTATGTGATTGCATATTTGGATTCTACGTAAAATTCTGAGCAGATTTTATGTAATATACTCTTTACCTAAGTTCAACTGTTTTGGAAACATATAACGTACTTATTTTGGCAATTGCCTAATTATACTGCATACGGCTAGTCAGCATCAGTCCGGAGGCCATGGGTCTATGGGTTTCTTGTATACATCTTACCTTTGGGCGCCACCAAGTTAATTGTGACTTAACTAGGAAGATAACCTAATGATGTTTAAACAAAACCTGTGCAATTGGAGAGCTTATCAATAAAACAACTAATTAGGTACAATAATGTATCTGGCTTCTTTATTAAAAAATAATAACAATAATGAATAGGGATGGCCAGGACATCATTATGGCTTGTACCAATTTATAAATATTTGATTATAAAAAAATTAATGTAAATAACGCATATATAAATATGAATTTTAAGTAAACATGACTAAAAACCTATTGGTAGTTACACTTGTGAGTGATAAGAAAACTACAGTATGGGTTACACTTTACCAACAGGCAAATTAAACACAGAAAGATGAAAGTTATTGTTAGGGCAACCTCAGGGTAAAATTCTAGAATTTTATTTAAGGGGCACTTGCCGACGTAATTCGGTGTCAGATGATTTATATAAGATTTGCCTAAATAGTAAAGGTGCAACTTACATGTATACAAGAGAAATGTATGTGAAAATCCAGAAGTTTCCAAAGTGAGATTATCTACAGGTTTGGTCTCACTACAGATAGGCTAAGGTATGGTAAGTGAGTCATGAGTCCTATCCACGTTGTATCCGTTCAACGTAGAACTCGACGTGGTTCTGCCAGAGTGGCACCAAGAGAGTTGCTGAAGAATGGCTACCAAAGCCCCGACTGAGAGCAATCTAGATCCAGTCTAGAATCTCTCTAAATACAGCTTAGCAACTGTCCAACTATAGTCTGAGACTAGGATTGTCCAACTATAGCCTGAGACTAGGATTGTCCAACTATAGCCTGAGACTAGGATTGTCCAACTATAGCCTGAGACTAGGACCCTATAACGATGTTCGTATAAAAAAACAAATCGAGCTCCAAATATTAGAAATAATCTTACCTCAAATTGAGGGATACTTTAGACCAAAGGTGAAGTCTTAAACTTCCAAATGCTGCTCGGAACAGTCCTATTAAAAAAAAAATGGAACACGTGTTGTAGGTTAATATTTCCTGAAGAAAATCTCAAACTTACCGAAACAGAATCCAAAAATGACCAAGGAACGACTCTAGACAATTATCAGCAAGAAATTAGTCTACTTGAGCTCCCTGGCACAAAATTCCAAAAAGTCTCGCCCCAAAAATAATTAGGGCCGAGGCCCGAGACCGGACGACTACTCAGCGTGAGGTCGCAGATCAAAAGGGCAGATTTTTCATTTCGAATTTAGATTTCGGAAGAAGACTTTCATCTGTCAAACTTCTAATTTTGACATCGAAGAAAATTATAGAAAAGGACGTGTTCAGTTTCACCCCAAAAGTACGAACTGAGAATCGGTTGTGTAAAAATTGACTGGTAAATGTTGAAAAGTGCCTATAGAACATATATCAAAAGGTAGAACCAGGTCTAAAGAAAACGCCTAGACAAAACAGCTGTTCAATGACATGATGGAAATGAAAAGTCAAAGAGTACAAAAAAACAACAATTATTATCATAACCTCAGATGATTGATTGGATTTGCAAACAGAGATGGTGATGGTACTAACTCCTTTTCCTAAGATTCTAATCAATAACAGTGGGCCCTGCCGTACTGAATCAAACCTTCCTACATCAATTAACCAAACTTGCAAACCTGAACCAAAAAAACTTCTAGTAGAAGGCAGCACTCAAGGTAACAAAATCTGGACACAAAAAAGATAGTTGTTTATTCATTTATTTCATTGTAGCTCTATATGGAATCATATCCAGTATGGCAAAACAAGGTAGCTTATTAGCCAAGAAATTGAAAACGTTACAAACATTGATGGTTGAAAATTGACTTTTTGTAACTTTGACATGCTGTAAAACCTGAACTGTTAATTTTAGACGAAAACCGATTTCACATTCCCATTTTAGATTTTCATAAACTATCATTTGACACCAACTTTGAATTTAATCCCATGATTAAAAATTCCAGTTAATCTCCGGTAAAATTCAAAGTTGGTGTTAAATGATAGTTTATGAAAATCCAAGATAGGAATGTTAATTCGGTTTTCTTCTAAAATTAACCGTTTAGGTTTTACAGCCCGTCTAAGTTGCAAAAAGTCAATTTTCAACAACTTTGTAATTTAATTTTTTTTTCTTGCATCACCTTGTGAGGAGATACCGTCCGATAGCGCACTAAGTGGACACCCTGTATATAAAAATCAATGTTTGTTTGTTTGTAACTTATGCGCTCCTACACCACTTATCCGATTACGATGAAAGTTTGGTAGGTTGTTATGGCCATCCCAAGGAAGGTTTGTGGATAGGTTACGCATCTCGGAAAAAGAAATTAATTTTAAATTAATTATTAATTTAATTATAAACAAACTCATCCACATTACATAACAACATAACCCAACTTTTTTTTAACAACATGAAACAACGTCGCCACATTTCATTTATTTAGGTTTGCGCATTCAATCGACGTAACTTTATTATTTTTTAAATTCCAGAACGGCTGGACCGAACTTGAATTTAATACCACGTATCTCTATACAGGGTGTTCCGAAACTATTGTGCCAAGAATTAAGGGATGAAAGATCGCACCAAAATAAACGTTTTTTACTTATAAACACATAAGCGCATGCGCTTTGGTTATGTGATGATAGAACATTACAAGTCACGCTATGGTAGCCACCTTACACACGGAGAAACGTGTTTGAAGCAGAAACTGTGTTATTAAATGATGCAGAACCCAAGGAATGCTTGCAGTATTTACTTAAAACAATAATTAACAGCAAAAGATGCTCAAAGCTACGACCACCCACCTCCATACGTGACAGCGCCGTAGCATAGCCTCCTGAACACGTTGAAAAATTCATGGTGTTTCGAGAATTTCAGCACCTGCTACAATAATCCTTCCTACTAACTTCCTCTAGCTGTTTCAACTGGAGTGTCGTAAACAAGAGCTTTCATATGACCCTATAAAAAAGGAGTCGCATTCCGTCAGGTCTGGTGAACGTGGAGTCCATACCCCCTTAACAACCACTCTTTCCAGATGTTTCGTTGAGATGTTCCGTTAAGGCTAACAAGTAATGTGGTGGTGGTCTTTCGTGTTGGTACCCTATGTTTTTTCTGGCATACAGAGAAATAGTTTCGGAAAGGGTTTCCTGCAGAAATCTACTCGGTAATTCTGCTACAACGCTGTTACACATACATTGAGGCGGGTGGTCGTAGTTTTGAGCATCTCTTGATGTGAATCATTATTTTAAATAAATATTGCAAGCATTCTTTGAGTTCTGTATTATTTAATAACACAGGTTCTGCTTATTCAAACACGTTTCTCCGTGTGCAAGGTGGCTACCACAGTGCGGACTGTAATGTGCTATTATCACCTAACCAAAGCGCATGCGTGGGGGGGGGGTTTATCAGTAAAAAACGTTTATTTTGGCGAGATCTATCATTCCTCAATTTTTGGCATAATAGTTTCGGAACACCCTGTATAAGCCGAATTCGATTGACCTAAATTAGATCAATTTGGGTTCAATTTAAGTGAACTTCTTTTGCTCTAGATCATTTTTTTGTTGATGAGGCTGCACTGATCCAACCTCAATCGAACACAGTGTGAATTGAATCAGATCGATCTAATCCGGTCAATCGAATTCGGCTACAGAGGGGAGTGATATAGGCTATTTTTTTATTCCGAAAAAGAAAAGTTCAGTTGCGCGAAACTCTGATACACTGGAACGCCTATAAACAACCCGGGGCGCTCTAGAGCAGCTCTGGAGTGCTTAAAATGCGTCACTGAACTCACTGGCAAGCGACTCGGTATCGGATTAAAAAAAAAAAAAAAAACTTTTAGAAAATCAACAAAAAAAATTGAAAAATAGTATATTGTAGTATTAGGAGTAGAAGCTTTACTTTTTTGTGCTGAAGCGGTAGGTTTGCGAGCCGAACGTAGTGAGGCTTGCAATGCTGCTGAAGCACAAAAAAGTGCTTCTACTCCGTATGCAATACGCTATTTTTGCTCCAAACGAATGGGCTAAGCTCGGGGGCAAGTGAATGGTTGAGCGGCAGAAAAAGTACGAGCGGCACTAAAAGTACTTTTATGCACGAACGGGCGTAAAAGTGCACTTTTACGCCCGCATTTTAAAGCGTGAAGTAGTACTTTTACGCCCTAGAGCGCCTTTTATGCCCGCGGGCCTGAAAGTTCCAAAAATAAACAAAAATTCGTCATTTTTTTTTTAAACTTTTTGTATTTCTATTGTTTAGTCCAAAAAATTCCAACTTTTTTCAACATAACAAGCTTTATTTCAATTAATAAGAATAATAAAATAAGCAATAATAGTAAAATTCAATCTACTTTGAAATTGAAAATACAATTTTTAACTTTTGAAACCGGCCCTTTTCCACAGAAATACACAAAAGAACTGTTGCCTTCAACATTGAGTAAAAGCTCCATAGGGTGGATGGCTTATTTTTTTTGCATTTTTCATATTAATGTATATGCCAGGCCAGGAGAGTTTCTTCTACAAAGTACTGCTGCTCATTTACACTATGTTGGGCACATTAGGAAATAAAGTCCTCATTATGTTTTTTCATAGTCTTTTGGACTTTGAAGGTATACATGTTTCTTGGCCTCTTCAACTGCTTCAAGAATAAACTTGGGCATACTATTTTGCTCCATTTTCAGACGCACTACCATCATAAGAATACCATACACGTACACTACACAGCACATAATTATTTGTTTGTATTGTTCTGGGTTGCTATAATAGTTACGTGATACTTTTGTCAACAACTGCTTCCTTGATCTAAAGACATGAACTCACGACCTATTATGCGGTAAAGATGGAAATTTATATTTTGATATTTCTTGATGATGTCATTACAAAATTGAAAATATATAATTTTTTAAATATCAAAATGAAAACATGCTCATCATGCATAAAATCTTGTATGCACCTCAGTCAAAAAGAGCTTTAACGCCCTCAGCGTGTAACAGCCCTCAGCTAACGCCTCAGGCTGTTACACACGCTGCGGGCGTTAAAGCTGTACTTTTTGACCTAGGTGCATAAATAACTATTGCTGCCGCTGGGGTTGCTAAGCAGCATAGAAATTAAATTTCTAACACCTCGATAGGTGTTAAACTGCTGTATCTGCCTAGCAGCATAGAATAATACAAAGAATAGTCACAAAGAGCTTCTTTTCGAAACTACTTTTAGTGTCGAAAAGACTTCGATATGACACCAAAATAGAAAAATTAAATTTCTGACATCTTGACAGGGGTTAACAATGTGACATTTTTTTGACGTTTGGAGAAAAAAAAATATTATTTCAAAATGTATTTTCACGCTGGCAATGCAGCGGGTCTTTAGCTAGTATAAATATAAATAAGGAACCGCTGGAAGGAGAAGTTAGGTAGGTATTTTCCCATCAGTAGCTATTATGTGTACGTTCGAAGACTGTGTTTAGAGTAGAGTGATCCAAGAACACATTTTTTAGGATCCAGACATCTTGTCAATATTAAAAACAAGTTAAATACAAAAATTAAATACCTACAAAAAAGTTAAATATAAAAAAATTAAATATAAGAATATAAAAAAACGTAATAAATATATAAAAATATAAAAAAAAATGAAAAACACAAAATAAAAATTGAACATTACCAAATTACAAAACCATAGAAAAATATAATAAACCAAGGTGAGAGTTACCGATTCTGTGGTACGACACTAGCAATGCGATGACGTCAGATCGATACTAGCGCCACCGTCCACTACAAGACCAACTTAAATAACATTTGGCGGGCTTTTTGAACTTTTAAATTATAGTTTTCTTATTTTTGAAGGTTAAAAATCTGGCCCAGCGTTTTTCTGCAGTCAACAAAAAAAATTTGCGAAAATACGCTGGCCTGGAAACAATAATAAATAAACAAAAAATTTCCAAATTATACAAATACTGCAAGATAACAACAAAAAACAGCCAAAACATCCCACTTTCTACTGTTAATAGGTTAGTATTTAATAATTGTCATTACTTATGCAGAAACCGAACCATTTTCACATTGTAAATTTTACCAGAATCGTTTATTTTTAATCAACTAATGAACTGTTTGCTTATTCGTGTCAGTTTTGAACATGTCATGAAAATTCCGTCTTTTTTCTTCGTTTTCCTAATTTTTTAAGTTAGAGATCTCAGTGTACAACAATGAGTGTAAAATAAATAAAAAATTCTCTGTCCTCTCTTCCTTTATTATCGCATCTGTTAAAACGAGATAGATATAAGAATGGAAGGTGATTTCCGAATTGTCAGGGGCCCGATTCTCGTCTTAGGGAGTAGAGCTCCCTGAGAGAACAAAATTTTCGTCTTTAATATTCTCGTTTACTTTTCGATTACGTTGATAAGGACAAAACATTCATTCTATCGGGGAGCTCTACTCCTTGGGTCCTTATTCTTGAAACCGGGGAGAAGAACAAGTGGTCTGTCATTGTTACTTATATTATCATTTGCATATTGACAAAGACGAAACACTCGTTCTCGTGGGAACTTTGCTCGCCTGTTTCAAGAATAAGGACCCTGAGATGAGAATCGGGCCCCTCTAATAGTTCCAAGCTATGCTAGCGACACCATGTGCTACAAGAAATACGTTGCCACTTCGCGCATATGAATCGGTAACTCTTACCTTGGTTTATTATATTTCTCTATGTACAAAACTACACAATAAAATTAACTTAAAACCAATTAACACCAAAGTCAGAAGTCAACAATAACATTTGTAAGGACAACATATTAACATCAATCTAACATACAGATCGTTTTATCAGGGTTCATACTTTTGATATCGAACACGTCATAACTTGGAAGAAAAGGGTTGTCGTAGATTAATTGATCTTCTGTTTGGACGCCATATTGCGGTGCGCGAACATAGTTGCCAGAAGTAGAGAAAAAAATTACTAGCTTACTGTCAACATTAAAAACAAAAGTTACTGAAAAAATTACATTTAAAATTTAAATTTGCCGTCTATTACGAATGTTTTTGAAAAGAAAAGCTATCAATTTTAGCTTGTATTGGGCAGAATAGAAATAATAAAATATCTACCTATTTACTTTCATTGTTTTTCATCAATAAGAGAGAGAAAGTGAACAAACAAAAAGGATAGCAAGGATCAATCATTTAGGTACTTTTGTTTTTAATGTTGACAGCCCGTTAGTAATTTTTATTTTCTTCTTTTGGGAACTACGTTCGCGCATCGCAATGTGGCGTCCAAAAAAAAGGTCAATTAATATGACACATTCAGTTTTTTGGACAAATTAAGGCTATGGTCCGAATATAACCAAAAGTTAACCAAAGTAACCGAATCGATTAACAAATGGTTACTGAAAATTCCCGTTACTTGGGGAACGCGAATATGAAATAAAAAATAATTGACAGAATTTACAGATAAAACCAACAGAACCGCAGACCGGTTTCGGACTTGTTATGCCCTCCAATTAGCGATAGTACCCAATGAAAAAGAATTCAGGTTTCTCCATTGTCTTACAAAGCAAAACCACCAAGTATTGCGTAAATCTGACCGTGTCAGAACAATACAACTCATAGTATGAGTAATTAGCAGTGTATTGGAGCTTTGGCGAAACACTTGTGTTTTCCAAAAAATCCTCTAATAACTTGAAAACTGAGTGAGATGATTCACATAAGTATGAGAGACATAGTGAATAATAAAACTGACACGGATGGGTTAAGTAGTCATAGTGTATACAGTAACTTATTGAAATCATACAGGCAGAATCATGGCAGAATAGCCAAGTATGTTAGATTGATGTTAATATGTAGTCCTCACAAATGTTATTATTGACTTCTGACTTTGGTGTTACTTGGTTTTGATTTAACTTTAATGTGTGGTTTTGTAATTTGTTAATGTTCAATTTTTATATTGTGTTTTTCATATTTTTTTATATTTTTATATAATTTTTTACGTCTTTTTATATTCTTATATTTACTTTTTTTGTATTTAATTTGTTTTTAATATTGACAAGATGTCTGGATCCTAAAGAATGTGTTCTTGGGCCACTCTACTCTAAATACAGTCTTCGAACGTACACATAATAGGTCTGTTTCTGCAGAAATCACAAACCAGTCAGAGTGAATTTCATTGGTTGAAACTAGTTTTTTGACTGTTTCTAACTGTTTTCAACCAATGAGATTCGCTCCGATTGGTTTGTGATTTCTGAAGAAACAGACCTAATTAGCCTATCCAGAACACGTGATTTTGACAAGCAAACAACGGGTTAGTGTGCCTCTTGGCGGACATTTTAATTTAAGTTTGACAGCATCTTGGATAGTCTAATAGCTGCTGATGGGAAAATACCTAACCTGACTTTTCCAGCGGTTCCTTATTTATATTCACATAACATTTGTCTAATTTAAATTTAAAATCCAGTATCCAATACAATTAAGGGTTGAATTGCATGACTCAAACGCTGGTAATATAATTGAGCGACTATTCTGAATACACAACTTCTTTGTTTCTCTTTAGATTTTCTTCAAACTGATCTGGCTGCATTGATGTTGAGTGAATCGAGAAAACAACAAAATATTGATTTTGGTTTAATTTCGATTGACTTTTGTAATGCCATTCGGCGCCAACTCTCTGTTTCTTATTTTAGGGCTTAAAAAAGACTAGAATAAAGTCGAAACGTTGCCGAAATGAAATAGTTTTCATTCTTCCATGATCCTTGTCCTACAACCCAAGAATTTGTTCATTATAAATATATATCTTTTTTTTTTCACAGAAAATAATAACTATAGTGCAGCGAAAATTCAATATACTATAACATCGTATATGCACTATATCCATAATGCAGTGGTGAGTGGGTACATATTTATGTCACTCATACATTATGTAGTAAGAATTTACGTATAATAGACATTTTTATTGATCTCGGTGGCAACTTTTCTGCTATAAACCCAGGAAATTCAATAAAGTCCTATAATTTTGAACGTATAAATATTTTCTATTCAGTATAATTTTGCCGTCATGAATAAAATTGCACATAAAAATTTCTTACTTGCTTAACTTCATATATTTCTAATGAAGAGTCTTTTCTAAAATCTCATTTCTCGAAGTTGCGTTAATAGGCCTACAAGATCGTGTGATCTAGTCCCTCTAGATTTTTTTTTGGAATTTTTTTTTGCAAGTGCTTACAGACAAAGTTAATGCAAACAATTTCTAAAGTAATTATCACCTATAAAGCAGAACATTCGTCGAAATAATAATCAAAATGTACAGGAGTTGTAACAAAATTGTATTATTAATTCTTAACTGCAGACACAGCTGAGGGGGACATTTGAAGAATATTATCTTAAAAACATAAACTTCCATGCCTCTAAGTAAGAAGTTGAAGTAAACAAAATGTTTTCCGAGAATTTCCCCAATATTAGCACATTTTGTTTGTTTTGTAAAACCCTAGAAAAGAAGACTAAAATTACACTCTTTGTACTGAATTTCACGGGCTACAATTTAGTAATTAGGTTATTTCCCACATGATTATATTTAATAGCAACAAAACTAATTATAAATAATTGTCTTCTATCTTCTACCCCATGTAACATTTAGTGTAAGGTTTGTTTTTTCCAGAAAGTCAAAAAATAGACCATAGCACAAAAATCCAGTTTGGTATAAAACGAGAATTCTGCACTGACCAAAGTAGAATGCATAAGAAAATCAATGCAACAGCTAATGCGGCTCGTGAATCCATAAAGGCGTCGCCGTAACCATGAATTGAAAATTTACCTGGTTGCGGGTTAGCGGGTCAAGGCAATCCAATTGACAAATATCGGCTAGCATGAAACAAAAGGTAGAAAGTGGAAGTGGATATTAATAGTTTCTATTATGCCGAGGTAGTTGATTAATTTAGAAAATATCATTGCACATTGCATGCCAAAATAACTCGTGTTTTAAAGAATTTTCTTTCTTCTGTTAATAATTTTAAAAAGCATTGGAAGGATACATATTGCATGCATATCTACAGTAAAGAACAGCTCATAATCATATGTCGGTCTAATTAGTTTATTTGTTGTTGAGCTTAAAAAGCAAGTTTTAAAATCGTATAAATAATAACAAATCACGAATTTAAAGCAACCTTATATCAAGGGAAATCAAGTGAGGTTTTTTTTATTCAAGGCTTTTACAGCAATGACAGAAAATCCCTCGAGGTACTCAAACAAAAGTTCAACTACCTCAAGAGAGGCGGAAAATGGATAAGCACGTAAGAAAGTAGATTACTTATTTGTTACGGGCTCTATGCATATGTGTATTGGTAAATTATTTATGTGTTATTTGGAATATTAACATTACTGAACAGTTAAAAGATTACAGAAAACTTAGCAAAGAGTGACACCGTGTATCTGAAATAAAAACAGTTGGAAGTTTTTTTTTCGGAAAAAAAAAACACAAATTTCTCACACTGAAGTAACTTGTACGATGAGTTTGTGTTGTTTTAGTCACGGCCAGATTACACAATACATGTGGTTATTACTCTACAAGACAATGGAGGGAACCTGACTCACGAGTATTGGATACTTCATTTATTACATACCCGTTTCGATCTCATCTGCTCTTGTCAGTTCAATAGAAGCGAAAGCATACCAACTCATAAAAACAAGTTTACAGGAGGTGCCAACAATAAGACAGGAATAAATTTATTATAGCGTGTGGCTTGCTTTATTACTATTCCTATAGTTGGCACCTCCTGTAAACTTGTTTTTCTGAGTTGGTATGCTTCCGGTTATATTGAACTGACAAGAGCAGATAAGATCGAAACTGGTATGTAATTAGTGAAGTATCCAATGCTCGTGAGTCAAGTTCCCTCCATTGTCTTGTAGAGTAATAACCACATGTATTGTGTAATTTAGCCGTGACTAGAACAAGACAAACTCATCGTACGAGTTACTTGCAGTGTGAGGAATATGTGTTTTTTCCGAAGAAAAACTCCCAACTCTATTTCAAATTCCACCATACTATCAAGAATTTTCAAACAAATTATTTATTTTTTTATCACAAACCATTTCAATGCAAAAATTGCCATGGAAGTCGCGCGATATTTTCCTAGTTATATGGTGTTTTTACTTAATCTACATACAAAAAAATAACAAAATCTGAGCTCATGTTGGTTTTATCGCAAATTTCAAAGACTTAGGAACTATAAATAGATTTCATTAGAATGTAACTGCTTTAGAGATTCAATAATTTATTCCTATTTTTAAATGTATTATCCATTTATTCAACTAGTAACCCAACCCCAACCACAGTCAATTAACTCCATGTAATGTTGCAAAGCAAATATGACTCGAGTATCAAAGCGATCAGAGTAGGTAGTTTTTGAAGAGATTTAATAATCCCATTTTTGATTTACACTAATAAGTCACAGTTTTTTTTTTCCAAATATTTCTACATATTTTGTATTTTCTTTATACTTTTCATATCATAAGCAATACTATATGAAACCAGTGATACTATATGAAACCAGTGGATTGAAGCTGGCAACATTGGATATTATATTCCGACATAGTTCTTAGTCGTGGAATATCTTGTTGAAGAAACATCTTTTATTACTTCTGTTTATGTGTGTCTTATTTAGTTTAATCAGAAAATTAAAAATATTTTAAAATTATTTCGGAAAAATTATTTATTGTCGCAAGAAAGTCGTTGGATAAAGATTACAAAAGAAATAAAATAAGTTAAACTATAATAATTGTCTAGAACCGATTTATTCTATTTTTTCTCAGAAATTTTCGAAAAAAACTGGTTTTGCATATTATTATACCTATTCGCATTTCCAAAATAAGAATTTCACCTTTTCAATTGCGCCTACGCCGTAACTACTTAAATTCGGCCAGCTAATGGTCCATTTCCACAAAAATGACCCTAATAAAATTTCAGGGAAAAGTTACTTCACTAATCATCACCTAATATTTTTCAGAATTCCATAGATTAATTTTCAGTTTCTTGTTAGTCATTCCATTTTCTAACTTATAAAACTTTCTTTCACTTACCTGTGCAACTTTTTCACCCATTTTTGGAGTATGGATCCCACTTTGAAAATACTTCGCCGATCCGTTGTCTTGAAGTGAAAACTAAGCAAAAAATTAATCACTTAAAATACAAAATATTTATTAAAAATAAATTGTTAATGGAAGCTATTGTTTTCTGAGAATAGTTCGATATCAAGATTCAAAAGCCATCTATTGCGAAACGCTGCCAGAAAAGCTGGAAAACTATATCATGCATGATATCGATTTTCCCAGTAGAATTTCTGTGTAGATATTTTGAATTGTGCCGGATAGATGGCAGTGTAAACCAAGTTGCAAACTTATATTAGTTCGCTTAAGAAACATAATAAAAATCACTACTTTCTAGAAAAACAACGTTTTCATGAAAAATATGGATTTTACGTACTTGCGGACAAACCTTTTGTTTCAACGAGTCAGTGGGATTGGACAGGCTCGGACTTTTGCGATCGTTGGCAGGCCGAATTCGTTGAAGATCGCTTTCTGACGAAACATTGGGGAATTGTTTATTGAGGATCGGTTTACTAGCTGTAAAAGAAAAAAATATGTATAATTACAACTTAAGAAAACAGATGAAAACCATTGGGGAATTGTTTAATGAGAATTGGTTTACTAGCTGTAAAAGGAAAAATATGTATGACTACGACCTAGAAATACACATTTAAATTGTTTCAAAATAAGAGTAGTTAGTAATTTAAATTTAAAGTCTTTCATTTAAAGGGGGTGTGATCCTAACAAACGACTGAAGCTACTTAAATCAAGAAAAAAATTCTAAGATCTCTCGTGAAAACCGCAGTCCTATATTCGAAATAGTCTCTGAGAAAATTCCTTGTGACGATAAATTATGCAGAACTCGGTGATAAATTAGAATACCTAAGTCAGTAGTCAGTGTGTCAAAAATCAGTAGAAGTGAATGAACGCGAATGAGTTGATAGTCGGATGATTACTGGAACATGAGTCGATATTAAGACAGTAAGTTATGATTTAACTGAGTTATGTGACTAGTTAATATTGATTGTGGTTAAACGGAGTGGAGTGTCATAATAGTGCTAGTAATGTCTCAATTTCTGTATAATCGTCTTGAAAAAAAGAACGCGGAGAATTCGAGAAGAAGTGTAGGAAACTGGACAAGTATTATCTTAGGAATTTTTGAATTATTCTTAACTGATTGAGTAACTTTAACTCACTCATAATAAATGCTATTATTATTATTATTGATGAAAAATCTTTAGTGGTACCTATGTCAATTCCGATTTTTGTAATTCTAGCTAGTAGATTGTGTAGAGACGTAAAATAAAGAACGCTATCGCATTCAAAATTTGTTCTTTTCGGTCGTAGAATGAATACAAAAATCTACGAAACCTAGGAATTTTATATAGGTACTTATACCATGTCCTTAAGATTGCGAATGTATTTTTGTTAGAGATAATGTAGATTTGTAGGTTGTGGGTGATGAATTCACTAAATATTTGTTACTCACATAGTGATTGTGGATATCCTGCCCTAAAACATTGCCGTCGTGCAATGGCATCCAAACTTGTAGCGTGCGTTACCCTGTGAGGTGTTGTTACTGCATTTTGATTAGAATAATGCAGGTGCCTAAAAAAAAAACAATATTTTTAACAATACATAAATAATATGAGCAGCATGTAAGATATAACATACTTTCATTTTAGCATGTATTTAGATAAGAAAGCAACTTTATTAAATGAAGACCAATATAATCTTATTATCAAAGTATACTAATCTAATGAGAGCATTAAGTTCCCTTGGGTTTGTTTATCATGATTAGTTTTCAATTCCTTAGTTTGTTCCATTGAATAATTGAATGAATGGAATAGTGGTCGGCCGCGACCGTAGTGCACATAGGTCTCCTGTGGTGGACCCGTCGTGCCCCACTGAGTTCTACCAGAGGCCTATGTCCTTAGAAAAGCCAATCAGGCACCCTGGCTTCATCCTTTTAAAGTCATCGGGCAAGCAATACAACTTGCCCAGGTGCTTGAATCTCGCGCGCGTGGGTGCTGGGCACTCACCAATGACGTGGTCTGCCGTTTCCTCCTCCTCCATGCACCAGCGGCATTCCGGGTCGTCCGTAATGCCCATGCTGTGGAGATGGCGTCTTAGGTGCCAGTGTCCGGTTAGAAGACCAGTCACTAGTCGTATTTCGCGTCTGTTCAGGCGCAGTAGTTGTTGGGTGAGACAGGCTGAGGGCCCATCAATATGAGCCTTAGCCTGTCTCATGCCAGGTGCCTCCATCCATCTCCCAAGGAATCGCTCCGCGAGGAGACCCTTGAGGGACGTGACAGTCTCACATTTGGCTATGCCCAGCGTGGGCTCAGAGCCCACAGGTGGCATCGACGATCTCTGTCTGGCAAGTAAATCAGCCTCGTCGTTGCCCGCGACGCCCGAGTGAGCGGGCACCCAGACGAGGCGGACCCAGCAGCCGGCACTCACCAGTCTTCCCAGGACTTTTTTGCACTCCATTACAAGCTTAGAGAGCACAGTGTCAGCCATAATGGCTTTGATGGCGGCTCTGCTGTCGGAGCAGATTGAAACGACTGCATTCCTGTGGCGCCGGTTTAAAATTTTCCGACCACACTCCATTACAGCGAAAATTTCAGCCTGGAAGACAGTAGCGTGTTCCCCTAAAGAGAAGGATTTACTAATTTTAGGGGACCCTCCGCAAAAACCTGCCCCCGACCTGTTATCCATTCTGGAGCAATCCGTGTACCAGATAGCTCCACTATTCAGTACAGTTGGCTTGGAATCGCCCAGCCATTCACTTCTTTCAGTCATATGGGCCTCCAAGCCTTTGCTATGAACAAGCTCCGGTCGCATGATATCGCTGCCCATCAGAAGGACAGGACATTTCTCTGCGGCCTGAGACTAAATTCTCGCGTGTCCGGTTTCGCCGGTGCGCATTTCGTCAAGGACGTGCAATCTATAGGCTGTCCTCATTGCCTCGAACTGAATCACGAGGTCCAGGGGCGGGAGACCTAGGAGGGTCTCCAGGGCCCTTGTTGGGGCCGTACGCATGGACCCCGTTATACTGAGGCAGGAAAGGCTCTGGACTCTGTTCAGTTGCGCCCGTATTTTGGCTTTCTCCGTGCAAGGCCACCAAACCATAGCCCCGTACGTGAGAAGAGGTTTAACTATAGAGTTATGAATCCAGTAAAGGATCTTCGGTGAGAGACCCCAGGTGCAACCAAAGGCCCGTCTGCATGGCCAAAGGGCACAGGTTGCCTTTTTCATCCTGTTCTCTGCGTGTTCATACCATGACAGTTTAGAATCTAGCATCACGCCTAGATACTTAACCACCCTGGAGTATTTAAGAGTCACACCTCCCAGAGAAATGTTGGGCGGTGTGCCGAAGTTGCGTCTCCTGGAGAAGAGTAGGAGCTCCGCCTTATTAGGGTTTATCCTGAGTCCTTCCGCAAGGCACCACCGGTTCACTATGCGCAAAGCCCTTGCCATAGGGCCCTGCAGTGAGACGACGTCCTTACTCGGACAAAGGATAACCAGGTCGTCGGCATAGGCCAGAGTATACAAGCCTGCCTTGTTTAGGTTAGTAATCAGGTCGTCAACCACCAGGCACCACAGAATCGGGGATAGAACTCCGCCCTGCGGACAGCCTCTGGCGGCCACCGCTCTAACCACCGCATTATTGAGCACTGCGGACATACGGCGTTGCGAGAGTATGGCCTCTATCCATTTCACCAGACAGGGCTCTAAGCCACGCCCTTCGAGCGCTCCGCAGATGATGTTGAAAGGGGTATTATCAAATGCCCCTTCAATATCAAGGAATGCCGCCAGACTGGCCCTTCCACACACCAGATTTCCTTCCATCTTCCTGACCAGGTGGTGCAAGGCCAGTTCTGTGGATTTGCCAGTCTGATAGGCGTATTGTTGGGTGTGTAAAGGTCTGGAAACCAGTATGCTTTCCTTCACATACCGGTCCAGTAGCCTCTCCAGAGTCTTGAGCAGGAAACTAGTGAGGCTAATGGGTCGATACGATTTTGGGTCGGAGTAGTCGCTCCGTCCGGTTTTCGGAATGAAGACGACCTTCACCTCTCTCCACTGCTCTGGAATGTATCCATGAACGAGGCAAGATCTGAAGATCTTTACCAGGTGGACAGTGATGATATCCGACGCGTTTTGCAGCTGGCAAGGGTGGATTCCATCCTTGCCAGGAGATTTAAAAGGAGGAAAGGACTTAATCGCCCATATTACTCTCTCATAACTTACTACTTTTTTGGCGGTGTCGTGCCCAGCGCTAATCGGGGCCCGAACGCCGGCCAAGACAGCGTTGTTTGAACTGGAGCCCGGGAAGTGCGTGCGGAGCATGACCTCCAGGGTTTCCTTTTCGTTGGTCGTAAAGCCACCGCCCGGAACAGACAGTGACCCTATTTTTCTACCGGGTTCCTTTGACAGAGCCTTACAGAGGCGAGCTGCTGGGGATATTTTTTCAACATCCCCGCAGTATTGCCTCCAGTTCTGTCTTTTGGAATCCTTGAGCGCCTTTTTGTACTGCCTTTGGGTTGCGTGAAACGCTTCCCAGTCGGCGACGAGTTTGGAGCGTTCAGCCCTTCTCAAGAGCCGGCGCGTAATGTTCCGATGGAATTCCGTAGTGTGGTTCCACCAGACATTTTTTGCATTTTGGGGTTTATGTCTTAGTGGACAGCTACCCTCGTATGCCCGGAGAGTTGTGCTGGACAGTTTGTTTATCCCAATCTCAATGTCGGCTGGAAGGTTATACCTTGCCGGCATATCCGAGAGCCCACCTGTGAGCTCCTCCCGAAAGAGGTCCCATTTGGTGTGCCTCGGATTTCTATAGACTGGGTTGTCGCAGCTGGTGTCTTTATTCAGCTCGAAGAGAATGTGCCTGTGGTCCGACATTGAGACCTTCAGGGACACTCTCCATGTTTTGAAAAGGTTCACATTATTTGGTGAACAGATGGTAAGGTCAATCACAGATTGGCCACGGTTGCAGTAAAAGGTAGGGACGCTTCCCCGATTGAGGACCTCCAAGCCGCTGGAGCTCAGGAAGCCCGCCAAAGAGCGTCCCCCGGGGTTCTCGTCTCTGCAGCTCCATAGGCCGTGGTGCGAATTAGAGTTGTAGCCTACGAGCAGAGTGAGCCCCGTGCTTACGCAGTACCTTGAGACTGCAATGACGTCCGAAGGAGGAGATTCGATATCGATAGGAAAGTAGGAAGAGCAGACTACAAGGTCCTCCCTGACTCCTTCCTTTCCCAGCGAAACTTTAATAACTGCCAGGTCCCTGGTGCATAGACTAGGTAGGAAAAAGCATTGCACGTTCCTTGTCAGGATGCAGGCGCGAGGGTTCTCACAGGGTACGCAGCAATGTAGCGCGCCTCCCGCCAGGCCCAAGCCCCTCACCCCGCCCCGGAAAATCCAGGATTCCTGGATCAGGGCAATGAAAATGTCAAGCTCGTTGAGCCTCTTACACAAATCCTGCGCTAATATCCCGACCTCCCCTACCTATGTGATGTCTGTGAGAATAGATCTTTACTATGATCCTTTTCCGTGCTGTAAATTTGCCTGTAGAAAAGTGTGTTTCATTAGTAGACTGTTTCTTTCAATAAAATCTCTTCATTTACTTTAGCGATCTCCCGATTTTGCTCGTCAATTTTATCAACAAATCCTTCTTTAGCAGAAAGCACATCTTCCCGAAAATCATTTGTTCTTCTAAAAAGTTTCTCAATATGAGACTGTCTTTCCTTAAATTCAGTGAAAAATTCTTTAATTTGAAGATCAACACGTGTTGATTGATGTTTTTTTTTTTGGGTTTCTCAATCAGTGATAAATCTTTCAGATTATTCTTACAACTTGGGCAAAAAAACAGTATGAGCTGTTGGTAAACTCTGAGCATTTCTTGTAAAAAACCATCTTGCATGAGTTCCAAGCGGGTCCAAAAAGTTAATCGTTTTCTGCTTTTCTTGTTAATAGATCTGGTTATTTTGTTGAAAAATTAAACAAACAACAAACAAAACATAAATCAAACTGGAAAAATGAAATCAAAATCTACTACAACTTACCGAAAATTAAACACCACAGCCGGAACTTCTAGTGAAAATGATTTGACCATCAAATAAAGCAACAACAGAAACTGAAATCCCTTCTCAAAAATCCGAATAAGTGGGGCCACTCAAAAATAGATGATTCAATTGGAATGTGAAACGCGGTACTTTACTAACATGACGCCATCTGTCACTGAACCCAAATTCCGGGAAAGCACCATAAATCAGGCGCGTGCTGTATGCCGACAAAGAAACGGTACCGCATTCCACTAAAAAGAGGGCCGAAATAATGAAATCTTGATGTCAAAGCACTCATAAAATTGGGAAAGAAATTAGGCCGAAAGAATAAAGAACTGTAGGAGCCAATTTTTATATAAAAAGCCTGAATTGCGATAAAAATAGCAGTGTCGGTTCAAAAGAAGTATCAGTCAAGAACGGTCAAAAGTGTCAGTCGAGAACAGTCAGTCCAGAAAGGTCAGACGCAGCAAGCAGAGTCCAAAGTCGAAGATAGTACGAAAAGTTTTAAGGAGGCAGTGTGAAAATTTCGGGTTCATAAAGTCAAGTCGTAAAAATAACGTGTGTCAGTAGAATTTTAAAGTATTAAAGACATCTTGTAAGTACATTTACACTGTAAAAAAAAGAAATTTACACTTTATAAAATAGGACAAAAAGTTAATGAATTGATAAATTCACGAAAGTTAAATAATTATCCGAAAAGGAATTAAAACATTTTTAAGATGATATTTCATAGTTGGTAAAATAAGAAAATTTGAAGCTGAATTTTGTAAAAGAACTTTTGTTATTGAAACATATTTCGTTATTCATAATTATTTATAATATTTTGAATTGGGATTTTCGTGATTAATAATTGAAAAAAATTTGAACTTTCTAATTTAACATTATTTTTGATAAGACAAACTTTTGGTACGAAACTTACCTATTGGAATTTTTATAATAGAATTAAGGTATTTGTGAGAAAAGAGTGAAATTGTAAATAACTCAGAGTAAAAATGTTGGTTATTATATTTCAAGCCTTTCTGGACGACACCCGAAAAATTTATTTTAAATTAAATCATATTAAAATAATAGTCCACAGTTGTTTTACTCTCACACCCGCAAATAGGACCCATATCAATCCGTGTCTCCACTCAGAAACAAAAACCGCCGCTCGCCAATTCAACATCATATAAGTTTCTGCATTGGGGTTTTCTCACAGTACTTATTAGTTCAGAAACGAACGTAGTTGAAAAAGTTATAGAATCTTGTTTGAATTACACATAAACAATGGAAAAGAAACAAGCAAACATTGAAGAACACAAAAAGACATCACTGTCTACTTTAACAATGAACAATAATTCTCCCTTTCAGTTGACAACAGGAACCACACAATTACACAAAACCGCTTGAATAACTTAACTTCTAAGATTTCACTGAGAATGATTGCAGATAAAAAATATATTATTCAATTCAACACTCAATGAATAGTTCATTATTCCTCCATTTATGATGACCATATCTTAAAACCAATTTTGATTTACCTTTTTCTATCTTGGAGCATATTTTTTTCTCAACAAGATGATTCATAACAAAAACTATTTTTTACAAAAAAAGACAAAATCAAGCATCAAGTACGTGATAATCCTTCACACCATCCTGTACGTCTAACAACGACACCTACCTATTATTATTATGACTCGTTCCATTATTGCCATTTGTTCGTCCTGCTCCTATTGCTCCTCTCTCCTGGCTCTCCCCCCTCTCGAAGCTGGCCTGATGACTGGCAGGCGCGCTATGACTGATAGTGAGCGCTGTATACTCTGGAGTCCGATGCGCTATCCCAACGTGATGTGACGTCAGCGGCGGACTCACGTGAGGTAGTGTGGGAGCGTCTGATCGAGTCACCCACGTTTGCTCTGAGAGGATTGGAGTAGGCGAATTCGATGTTAGAGGACTAGAAGAAATTATTGTTTCGTATTAGTAATTGATTGTGGAAATGGGGCACGACAGAATAGTTAAAAGTTTACTAAAAATCGAACCCGACAAGGATTTGAGATCTCTAGTAATTGAATCTAACGGTTTATCAGCTGGGTGAATGAGGACTTCGGTCCCAAGATAGGTTGGGTCTTTTAACTTTGAAACTGTTGTAAAATGAATGATGCAATAACTCTATTAGACTACTACAGAATATATTGTGAAGACTAAAGGACTTTTCTTTCGATCTACGATAAATGTACTTCACCCCAGACAAATCGTCGATTCTCCCAAATATCAGACTAATTTAAAAGTAATTTTTTTTATTGTTTCCGTACAATTTCTCCTTATCTTTAGCAATAGTAACGTAGATTCACAAACAAAGACAAATTATGCAACATTTTTCATTTCATACATATATTTTTTACATTCGTACTTTCGTTTTAATTTTTTCGCTTTTTCTTTGAATAAAGTCAATACGGTTAGTAAGTCTAGGCTCGAAGAAAAAAAAACGAAACATGTCAGAATATGCAATAATTCTTGAATAAATTCACCACACGACACGCAAAATAGGTTGTGCATGTTGGAACAATACACTTATTCTTGAAAATGATTTTATTATTTTCCTTTGATGATTTCATAAAAAAATTGTGTCACTTTTATATAGCTTTACAATATAGCTGCCTACACATTTCGATAACGTTACAAGTACTTTTTGATTTAAACTATTTGTCACCAGGTAAAATGAATAAGAAAGGTAAAAAAGCCATGCCACTACCATTACTGTCAACAGTCGTGGTCTATGGTTGACTGGTCGATATTTGATAGAAAATACAAGATGTCGAGAGAAAGAGTGGCGTAGCTGGGCGTCGGCGACGTCGGCGGCTGCCGACGGCCTCGCGCCCTAAGGAGCCTCGCAAAAAATAGGTTACCGAACCCTAAAAATTGGCACTTTTTGATTTCCCAAAATAAAACGGAGAGAACAAATAAACTTAATCCGATACGAAACTTCTAAATCTCATAGATTCCACTGAAAATTATTATTTCTACTGCAAATTAACCTAGAAATCTCAAATCATATGGTTTTTATTTTTTCGGTAGATTCTCGGTATTTCGATAAATCGGTAATTGTGGCACCGTTCTTATCACGTATTGTTGGTTAATTAAATTAGTTAGAACTTTTCTCAACTGGTAACCGACCCTCCAACCTCCAACCGAGACATACGTACAGTATTTCGCTGTATTGTACAGGGTGTTTCCTCATATTTTCACCCCTAACTACAGCTCTAGCTATACGAGGTGGAAAAAAACTTAAGGTATGAAAGTTATAGGGCCGTTTTCTCAATAGCAAGTCACCCCCGGGTTAAGGATAACTCCAGAGTAAACATAGCAACTGGACACGCTTACCCTGGAGTTAAAACCATTCCGGAGGTGACTGGTGACTCGCTATTGAGAAACCGGCTCGTAGGTTTTTATGTCTATTATTTTTTGCGAATGTCAAAACGGGCGAATGACAGGTGCCAACTGTCACAATGACAAACACTTGCATTTTTCGAATGGAACGCCCTGAATATTTTTGGCTAGAATGATAGCTTTTTTTCTTCTGATTCACTGGCGGCTCGTGACTATTTCAAGTGAGGAGGCTAATTACAGTATAGGATTTCATGAAATTCCTCGGAATTCCACTAAGATTTCAATTTCAAAATTCCATATTTTTTTTTTTTAACTTTACTAAAATTCCTCAAAATTTTACCACTAAAATATCCTGGAATTCCACAAAATTTTCATAAATTTTTTTGGAATTTCATGTAATTTCTTAAAAATATCTCGGAATTCACTAAAATTTTATGAGAATATCCACGTTCATAACCGAAAATTTCTCGAAAGTCCAATGAAACTTCAAGGAATTTTCAAAATTTAATTTATTTTCATAAGAATTTTTCGGAATTTCACTGAAATTCTCTTTTAATAGCCAGGAATTTCTGGGAATATTAATGAAGTTTCAAGTAATTTCTTAAAAATTCATCGAAATATATTGAAATTTCATGTTATTACATGGTAATTTTTCGGAATATCACCGAAATTCCATGTTTTTAGCTGGAAATTCCTCGGCATTACTAAAATTCAGTAAAAACTGAAATTTCATGTTGGGAATTTCGGTGTAATTTCATGTAATTGTTTAAAATTTCTCCATGTAATTCATTTAGGATTTCGTGTAATTCGATCGGAATTTCACTGAAATTTCAAGTAATTCGAGAGGAATTAAAATTTAATGTGAATTCTATGGAAACTCCGCAAAAATTTTACATCTAATTCCTTTTTCAGAATAACATAATTATTTTACCGATATTCCACTAAATTATGGAATTCTGAGATTTTAATAGATTTTTAGAGATTCCAAAGGATATTTGGGAATTTTAAAGGAAATATTTTTCAGAAATGTTAATGATTGGGTTTAAAATAACCTATAAATCGAGATTTGATAAAAACATATGGCAACGCTGCTCATGATACAACAAACGTCAAAAAATTGAAATTTCAAACCTTGGGTTTTTTTGACAATCGATACAAAATGACGTTTGTAACTGACCATCACGCATTGTGCTGGTTAGACTCAATAAAAGAAAATAATAGGAGACTAGCGAGATGAGCAATAAAACTATCAGAATTTGATTACAAAATAAGTTATAAAAAGGGTAGCACACACAACGACGCGGACTGTCTATCTAGTAATCCAGTACTAAAAGCGTTATCACCGTCAGAGGAGAGGGAAATGAACGAAATCCCCACCTTCGCCACAGCCAGCAAAAAAGACGACCCAGAGGAAGAGATGAGAACATTGGCAATAGGGAGTACAAAAATAAGTAATTTACAAAAATCAGATAAAGAGGTAGAAGAACTTAGAAGAGCAGTAGAAAATCCGGATGACACGAATATCCCAATAGCGACAAGAAGAAGAGCAAAAAATTTTAAGATAATAAACGACACTTTATACAAAACAGGCAATACAAACAAAGGATTGGGAAACTTCCTAGTGATCCCAAAAAATCTAATAGGAGAAATACTGTGGGAGATGCACGCGGCTCCAACATCAGGACATCTAGGATTAACAAAAACAATCGAGAAATGTAGCAAAAGATATTACTGGGTAGGGATGTTAAAAGATATAGAAAAGTATATTAAGGGATGCATTGACTGCCAAGCAAGGAAGGGACAACCCTATAGGAAAGTTCCAGGGCCGTTGCAACCAATAAAGGTTGGATGCGTAATGGACAAAGTAGGGATAGACCTTCTTGGTCCCTTTAGGAGAAGCAACAATGGCAAAACTATGATAATAGTTGCTACGGATTATGCATCACGGTATGCAATCAAAGCGGCGCTGCCAAATGGAAAAGCAGGCCCCGTAGCGAAGTTCATATTGGAGAAAATTATTTTGATACACGGAGCCCCTAGGACATTACTAAGTGATAGAGGGAAGGATTTCCAATCAGAAATGGTGAAGGAACTGGATCATGGGAATAAGAAATCAATTTACTACGGCATACCACCTACAGTGTAACGGCTTAACTGAACGTCTAAACAAAACAATGGCCGACATGCTAGCGGTATATTGCAATACAGAGCAAACGGATTGGTGTAGCTACGTACCATTTGTCACATTTGCTTATAACACAGCGATCCAAGACAGCACAAAGCTAAGCCCATTTATGGTGACCTTCGCCAGGGAACCGACTTTACCATCGGAGGCAATGCTGCTGGATAGTGACGCGGAAACAGATATGCTACAACTTAGAGAAAGGGCGCTAGCTATAAAGAATACAGCAGCGGAAGATATACATAAAAGACAAAGCAAAGACAAAGTGAGATTTGATAGCAAACACAGGGAACTAGAATTTGATATAGGAGACAAAGTTAAGATTTTTATCCCAGTTAGAAAAATAGGCCGAAGTGAAAAACTATTATTAAGATGGTTTGGACCGTATAAAATTTTAAGAAGATTAGGTGATGTAGATTACGAAGTAGAAAAAAATGGAGGGAAGAAAAAAGACACTGTTCATGTAAGTAGGATACTACCCTTTTACGACCCGTGGACCGCAGAGTCCCCAATTTTGGACGAGCTACTAGAAGAATCAGAGGAATCTAACACAAGTGACGTCGAAAACAAGGAACACGAATAATAGTCATTAATTTTTACAAAATAGCAGCGCGAATAGAGTCCGGACTCACCCCCTTAGACACTTATACCAGTAGTATTTAGTCATTGGTTATAAGAATTAATTTAAAGCAAATTAGTCTAGCAGCATAGAACATAATAATTCTTCAAAAAATCATGATATGGCGACGGCTGAGGAAGAACCGTTGACGAACGTGAAATCTGAAGCCTGAGTCGCAAACACGAAGATAATAATCTGTAATATAAAAGGATCTTCTTAATCTTATAACATACGTGACAAACACAATATGTCGGGCCAGGGTCTGTATATGTCTAGAACATGAGGTCCAGGAGGACAAGGAGGAGGCCACACGTCCACGGAGGAAACCCTAATCCAGGCAAATTCGAACCTAAGTCCCTGAAAGACACACAGGAGGAATATCAAGACATAAAGGCGAAAAATATAATAAAACCTACCTTGGATTCGGGAACCCTGCGATGCAGTAGCCGCAAAATTCTCTTTCTCATAAACTTGTCTAGAGGAATGGGAGAAGAAAAAAAAATAAAAAAAAAATAATAATAATAATACAAAGACGAACGAAACTTAGACTCACCATTCATGTTCAAAGCAAACAACAAAAAATTGACGACCTACTTACGCATAAATCAATAATTGTCGCAAAAAACGCTTACAAGGCTTATATTTTACAGCAAATCGTTAGGCAGTGGCAGCAACAGAAAAAATCAACCAGGGGCGGAACAAGGATCAAGGGACCACAAACATCAGATAACAGTCCGCAAGCCACCACGTCTGCCAGCAAACAAGTGCTACGGCCGACAAAACCACTACAACTGTTCACAACCAAGGTGAACAGTCCGCAAGCCACCACGTCTGCCAGCAAACAAGTGCTACAGCCGACAAAACCACTACAACTGTCCACAACCAAGGTGAACAGTCCGCAAACCACCACGTCTGCCAGCAAACAACTGCTACAGCCAACAAAACCACTACAAGTTTCCACGACTAAGGCGAACAATCCGCAAGTGAAACAGCCGACAAAAGCACCACGACAGTCGACGAAGCACTATCCACGCAGAAGTAGGCACAAAACCATACCAAGCACACACGTGAAGTCTAGCACATTTTCCAGAACAATACCCTACATGAAGTACATGGAACATAAGAAGATAGTACAGCCATAACAAACCACCCAGACGAAGACAACGATCCGAACGAAATAGAAGCTCTAATTTTAAGTTTTTGAATTGTAAACCCGTATGATGTTCTTCCGTTGGCATTGGGGACCAATGCTTTCACGGGAGGGGCAAATGTCAACTCATGAACGTACACAAGCCCACGCATTA